>OX104065.1:46758451-46832551 GCA_944474145.2 Dicrocoelium dendriticum
ATTGGCTGATCTATCTTGCAGTTCGGCGGTGGGCACTTTCGGTTCGGATCTCCTTGAGCTAACATTGCAACTGCCTTTGCATCAGTTCGTGGACCTCCCGACTAGATATATGCGCAACCAAATTCCGTCTACCTTGGATCTCATTTTTGCGAAGTCACACGATTTCGTAAGTGATATTGCCTACGACTGTCCTCTAGGAGCTAGTGACCATGTCTGCATATCCTTTCGATGTGCTCTAACTAAGTGTCATCAAGCTACCGCTGAGGCATGTCCAAATATTTGGCGGGCAGACTTTAACGCAATACGAGCCAAAGCTTCAGTTTTGCGTTGTGCGATCACCGTGGCTGACACCGTTGAGACAGCCTGGGAGAAATTTAAAGCGTACCTCACTGAGATCTCTGCTCCCCACATCCCATTCACTAAGAGAAGGGTGACACGGGCGCAGCCTCCATGGATAGATCATACAGGTAAATACCTGCTCAGGAAGCGCTCTAAGTGCTGGCGAACTTACCAAGCGGCTTCATCAACCAGCACCTACGAAAGCTATCGAGCGGTTAGAAATAAATGTAAGCATCATCTTAGAACTCTTCGTCTTCAGTACGAGGAGGATTTGGCTAACGCAGCCGTAAAAAACCCAAAGAAGTTCTTTGCTTACGTAAAGAGACGTAGCGGTACGAACTCGTCTATACCGGCTTTACTACGAGCGGACGGGACCCATGGGCATACCGACTATGATAATGCCTGTATACTTAGCGAACAGTATACTGGTGTCTTTTCTCATGAGGCCTCTCTACCTCAAGTTGAGCTGGTCACTAAAGTTCCGGGAGGATTCTTGCCTAACTGAAATAAGCATAACGGAGACACAAGTCTTCAGGCTATTGCAAGGGCTAAATCCTTCCAAAGCTTCTGGCCCTGATTCAATTCATCCGAAGCTGATGCATGAATTGGCCGCTGAGCTAAGTGGCCCTCTGACATGCATGTTTACAATATCACTCGACAGCTGTGCCTTACCTTCTGAATGGAAGAAGGCAATCATCTGTCCGATTTTTAAGGGCGGGGACAGAGTTCTGCCCGCGAACTATCGGCCTGTCAGCTTAACAAGCGTAGTAGTTAAGTTGTTTGAAAAATTGGTCAGGGATTCGGTGGAGAATCACCTGATTAAGTTTAACCTTCTCAGTGCGGCCCAGCACGGATTCCGTAAGGGATTTTCATGTCTGACAAATTTGCTTGTAGCTCGTGAAAGCTGGGCTGAGGCAGTAGACAACGGCCACGCCATCGACGTGCTTTTCGTTGACTTCTCGAAAGCCTTTGATACTGTCCCACATCAGCGACTCTCATTGAAGTTGAGATCGTATGGGATATCTGGAGCCGCCCTTAAATGGGTTTCTGCTTTCCTAGAGGGCAGAGAACAGTGTGTACGCGTGGGGCGTAGCCTTTCGCTTAGACAAGCTGTTCTTAGTGGCGTTCCGCAGGGCTCGGTTCTAGGGCCGTTGCTTTTCGCAATTTATGTCAATGACCTACCCGAGGAGCTTGGAGTACCGTCGCTATTGTTTGCTGATGACCTCAAGCTCTGGAATATTGTGGATATCCCTGGTGGCTCTGAGGCACTTCAGAGTGCTTTGGATAGGCTCTGGGATTGGTCAACCTTATGGTTGATGCCCATAAATCAGGCGAAATGTTCTGTCCTCCGCATTGGAGGTGCTAGTCCCCCCACGCGCTATGTAGTTGGTGGAAGTGAACTCCCTGTTGTCATTCAGCAGGTTGATCTAGGTATCACCCATACCTCCTTGCTTCACTCTGGGGAAAATTGGAGGAAGGCTGCTTGTAGAGGGTTCCGTATGATGTGGTTTATTCGCCGCTCCTTCGGTGTCCTAACGGCCAATATCTTTGTGAAGCTGTTCTCAGCTTTCGTGCGACCTCACTTAGAGTACTGTATCCAGGCTTGTCCACCTTGTCTTGTAAGGGACAAAATGGAACTGGAGAGGGTTTTGCGAGTGGGTACAAGGTTAGTGCAAGGATTACGGGGGCAAACGTATCCCGAACGTTTGCTTAGCTTGGGTATGTACTCAATGCACTACCGCAGAATTAGAGGAGACTTGATTCTCACTTACCGTATCTTAACGGGTAAGATCGGTCCAGATTTGTCCTGGCTATTTAGTCCCGCCAAGCTGCCTAGTCTCCGAGGTCACCCGTTGAAGCTGCACAAACAGCGTTCTGACCGGGTAAGGACGGAAACTCGCTTGTCGCGTCGAGTTATTGAACGTTGGAACTCGCTTCCGGCGCACGTGGTTAGGGAGTCTACGGTAGAGGGTTTCGAGCGTCAATTAGATGCTCTAGGGTGGCAGTACCAAACCTTCCCCTTCTCCTAACCGACTTGTATCTTCAACTTTCCCTTCGTTCTTTTTTAATTTTCTTCTCACCTTAGTATTATCATTATTTAGCTGACATTCCTCCTCTTCTTTTCTTAGCTTACCCTTCACTCTTTTACTTCACATAAACCGGCCCGGCAGGGACTGCTGGGCAGGAAAATGTGGGCAGTAATTGGTTGGACAGGGTGTGATGCGGTCTTTGTTTTAGGCTTTTCAACATCTCAAGCAGACCTGTCAATTCCCGATCCAACGATACGCAAAAGAAGGAACATTCACGGGATTATCTTATCGTTCCGGTCCCAACTGAACTTGAACTTGAACTTGCGCCCAGTCTCGTTTCCCGCGGCTAGGCCGGTTGCGGTTCATGTAAATTCCAAAACCCGTGGGGTAAATACACCCCGTCGAGTTGATTCTTTCATGGATAGCAGCGTGATATTCCGTAACGCAGTGGAATCCACTGCTGCACTTCCTGCCGAACGTACATTAGACGACCTACAGTGGTTTAAGATGTGCGTAACCAAACTTCTTCCGTCTGGGTTTCCCTATGTTACTGTCAGAAAACTGACTATATTGGGTAACATCCCAGTTAACGCCCCAAACCCTCGACCGCGCTTACTTCGGGTAGTCCTATCTACCCCAGAGGAACGCAGCGCGCTGTTGCGGTTTGCCTTCAAATTGAAGGGTATTAATGTTAGTGTTCAGCCAGACGTCCCATTAGCGGATAGGCTGAAGCTAAAAGAGGCCATTAAAGACCTCAAAACCAGACGAGCGGTCGGTGAACAAGGTCTCCGGTTGGTGGGTTTTCGGGTGGTCAGCCGGCGGTCTGCTTCCGCCCTACCAGTGCCAGTACTGGTAGCGCACGACCCAGGGCTGGACATTACGAGTACCTTCAAATAGTGTTAAGCAATGTGCGGAGCCTAAGGAATAAGATGTGCGAGATAGGTCTGCTTGTAGATGGGTCTCATCCCGATATACTTGCATTCACTGAGACGTGGCTGTCTCAAGACATCACGGACGGTGAAGTACATCTGCCTGGCTACGCACTATTTAGATGTGATCGCTTCGTTGGCCGACAAGGCGGGGGCGTTGTGCTTTACGTTAGGTGTGAACTTGACGTTTCACGCACCTACATGTTTCAGACGGCAGGTAAAACTGTCGAAGCGCTGTCGGTAGTGATTAACACTTCCTCAGCTCAACTTACAGTCGTACTTGTGTATAGAAGCCATGGTAGTGCGTCCAAAGAGGTGCTTGACTTTATTCCCTCCCAATCCGCAAACAGGTGTTTGATACTGGGGGATTTCAACCTACCAGAAGTTTTGCTGGGCGGATCTTTCTTGCAACTCGGCAGAAGGCACTTCCGGGGCAGATCTACTTGAGCTTACGCTACAAGTACCATTGTATAAGTTCGTGGACCTCCCCACTAGGTACATGGACGCCCAACTCCCGTCTATGTTGGATCTAGTGTTTGCCAAGTCACTAGACTTCGTAGGGGACATCACTTACAGCTCTCCCTTAGGTGCTAGTGATCATGTTTGTTTATCGTTCAGGTGTAGTCTGACCAGGCGTCACCAGAGCATTGCTAAGCCATTTCCAAACATATGGCATGCTGACTATCAGGCAATGCGTACCAAGGCTGCTGGGATGCGTTGCGAAATCTCGGTGGTTGATACGGTTCAGGCGGCCTGGGATAAATTTAAATCTTATCTCACGGAAGTGTCCGCTCCCTACATCCCGCTTGCGAGGAGAAAGGAGACACGGGCGCGGCCGCCGTGGATAGATACCACTGGCAAGCACCTGCTCCAGAAGCGTTCTAGGTGCTGGAGAACCTACCGTGCGGCTCCATCAACTTGCAGCTATGCTAGGTACCGCGAGGCTAGAAATAGGTGTAAACAACACTTAAGGAAAGCTCGGCTGGTGTACGAAAAGGAATTGGCTGACGGAGCTTCGGAAAATCCGAAGAAGTTCGCTTATGTTAAGAGACGCTGTGGTTCAACTTCGGTAATCCCAACTTTGATGAGGGCCGATGGAACTCGGAGGCTCAAAGTACGGCCCATTCTTGCTCTATCCATTGGCGTTGTGAATAATTGGAACCGGTTACCGCCGCCCGTCGTTGATGCACAGTCGGGGGATTGCTTCAAACAACTACTTGATTCACACCTATTGAATATGCCGAGATCTTGTTGCTTCAGCTACGAGTGCGATGGCCTCTCCGGAGTACCCGTTGCGCAATGACGAGCATCGCTGCAATGATCGGGAAGCGATGGAGCTGACAAGGGATCTCCCCTCCTGCTCTCTACTACCCCAATGAACCAATGAAGAGCAGGGCGGTTTACTTGACGACGATGGGACGAAAGCCAATTTACTGGCCTTGCAATATTCATCTATTTACTCGATCGAGACACCGTTACCCGATGACACTGCGCCAATCTACCCCTCTTCGTTGCAGCACATAGAAATGAGTGTGGCTGCCGTACCCAAAGGCCTTCGTGAATTAGATCCGAACTCCTCGTCGGGTCCTGATGGACTGCACCCGCTGTTCCTCAAGACCGTGGCGGACTACATTGCTGCTCCCGTCTGTCAGATATTTCGTCACTCTCTGGAAGCTGGACGACTCCCGGTTGCTTGGAAATTGGGGACCGTTAAAGCTATATACAAGGGAGGGGATCGTCAAGATCCTGCAACCCATCGACCTATCTGCCTAACGTCCGTACTGTGCAAATTAATGGAAAAGATTCTCAAGCGCGTCCTGCAGCTTCACTTCGAGAACCTTAACATCATCTCCTGTGCCCAGCATGGCTTTCGGCGGGCACGCTCATGTACCTCGAACCTGCTTGTTGCTAGGGAAAACTGGGCGAGGTCGTCAGACGCTGGGAAACGATTGGATGTGGTTTTTGTAGACTTCAGCAAGGCGTTTGACAAGGTCCCCCATGAAAGGCTCCTTCTTAAACTCCGAGGTACCGTTGTCTCTGGGAATGTCCTTTCTTGGATCACTGATTTTTTGATTAGCCGGACCATGCGAGTCAAGGTGAATGAAGCCTACTCCACTCCTGTGCTGATGACTAGCGGTGTTCCGCATGGGTCAGTACTTGGTCCAGAACTGTTCAGGATATTCATCAATGACCTCCCATCGGAGCTTAAGATGGATTGCCTGATTTACGCCGATGATATGAAGCTGTGGATGGAGGTATCCTGTCTTGAGGATGCTGACAGATTGCAGGCATCATTGGACATTATGCACGACTGGTCAGTCAACTGGCAATTGCCCATAAATTGTGAACAATGCTCAGTTCCCCCCATAGGCGCCCACGAACCGTTCGGGATATACCATATTGGTGAGGTGTTACTCAGAACCACCATTTTTGCAAAAGATCTCGGTGTGCTTGTCTCACATCATTTACGGACCGCAGAAGACACACTACGGAGGGTTGCAGCTGCCAACAGGATGTCCCATGCCATACGGAGAGCCTTCTCGCGACTGACTCCGGATATCTTCAGAATCCTGTTTACTTCTCATATGCGCCCGATCCTTGAATACGGACTACCCGTCATTTGCCATCTTACTAGGTTCGAGTGTAATATCATCCTTCGATCCTCAGCCAGGCAATCGGGAAACACCAACCGACGCCAACTTCGAGGTGAGGAACTTAGTTCCTCTTGAGCAAGTCATCGCTTGGCCTCCCCTCCTCTTTTTCCATCCACACCCGCGGAGCACAAACAACGCACGTCGCAGGTGTCGGTGGGCTGCTATGCGCAACGCGTGACCCAGCCATCGGAGCCTGGTGCGTGATATAACGGTGGTCGACGTTTCACTCGCTCTTCCTTCACCAAATAGTCGGTGCCCGACACGCTAATTGCTCACGCGGTGCTCCCACCAGACATGAGCTAAGCTGTGAAGATAGCGCTGATCGAACGTGACTAGTCTCTTTATGTCTGTCGACTTGATTGGCCAGCTTTCGCAACCATACAAGTGGGTTGTACGGACGGCTGTATTGTTAACTCTGCCTTTCAGAGCGATAGTAATGTCACGCCGACGCAACAGATGGCGGCGATTAGCAAAAGCGAATCGAGTTTTTGCTGTTCTCGTCTTCTGTACCACTGGCATTGATATAGCTGCCCAGATGCTTGAATTTCTCGACGTCTAGATGAACACCGCCGAAAGTCTGTGCAGAAGTAGGTCCCTGCCAATCTTGGAGCACTTTGCATTTCAGTGAAGCACAGCATAGCCCCGAACGACTGACAGCCAGAGCTAATTTATTTAGTGCAACTTGGCACGTTCTGAGCTGTTACAGATGAGCGCAGTGTCGTCTGCATACTCCAAGTCGAGAAGTCTTTCACTAGGGAGCCGCTCTACACCTAGTCTGCCAGTCGTTGAGTGCTCTGCTCGCCTGGCTTACAATCATAAGGTCATCGGTTCGAATCCACGTGGGGCGGGCGTCCTCGCGGTATACTCAGCCCACGAGTGGCTGGTGGTGGCCGCGCGTCAGCGAAGTGTCTTTACGGCGTACAGCTGAGGACTTATTTTTTCTTTACACCTAAGTCGTGTTCGACGAACGCCGTTTCTATGATTTCGTCAATAGCAAACTTAAAGAGGAATGGTGACGGCGGGCAACCTTGTCTCAGCGCTGGGAATATTAAAGAGCATCAGCATCAGTACACGTTAGTTGAGGGTGGGAAACACAACCGATGTACTGCAGTACAAAAACATAAGAGACTAAAAAATTACACTACGAAAAGTATGTTAACTATTATCTTATGCGTTTTGCACGAGGTCTGGATAATAGGGGGAATCGAAAGGAAGGGGGATGGACAAAGAAACTCACAACTTAAACGCCATCGGGGCCGGCTTTTCGCCATATCAGCAGGTGTGTCCAACCAGACGTGTTCATCGTCCTTCGATCCCCAGCCAGGTAATCGGGGAACACCAACGGACGCCAACTTCGAGGTGAGGAACTTCGTTCCTCTTGAGTAAGTCATCGCTTGGCCTCCTCTACCAACCGCACCCCCGGCGCGCAAACAATGCACGTCGCGGGAGTCGGTGTGCTGGCATGTGCAACATGAGCTAAGCTGCGAAAGCAGCGATGGTCGAACGTGACCAGCCTTTTTATGTCTATCGACCTGATGGGCCAGGTTTCACAACCATATATGAGAGTTGAACGGCAGCTGCGTTATAAACTCTTCCCTTCAGGGCGAGAGTAATGTCGCGTCTGCGCCGCAGGTGGCGGAAATTGGCAAAAGCACCTCAAGCTTTTGCTATAAGGTTCGTAACCTCATCTACGATCCCACAGGCGCTAATATAGCTGCCCAGGTACTTGAATTCCTGAACGACTTCTAGCTGATCACCACAAAGCGTTAGCGCGGTGGTGATTCTTTGCAATTTTGGAGTACTTTGCATTTCGATGGAGCAAAGCCTAGCCCAAAACGATAGACAACCAATGCTAATCCGTCCAATGCTTCTTGACTTGTTTGAGAGCTGTCACATATTAGGACAATATCGTCCACATACTCCAAGACAAGAAGTCACTCACCAGGAAGAAATTCCACACCTTCTAGGCCGTGTTCAGCGAATACTGTTCCCATGACTTCGTCAACTGCGAGGTTAACTAGGAAAAGTGACAGCGGGCAACCTTGTCTCACACCGCTGGTGATACTGAAGGGTGGAGACAGTTTACCATAAACCCTCACTCTGCCCGAACTATGCGCGTGCACCGCTTTGATAATGTTTACGTATTTATCAGGCACATCTTTCCTCAGCAGACAGTCCCAAAGGGCTCATCGATCGACTGAGTCGAAGGCACCTTTGATGTCAAGAAGCACGACAACGGTGGCTCGCCAATAAACATGACGGTGCTCTAACACTTGACGCAAGGTGAAGATGTGGTCGATGCAGACCCGACCTCGACGAAACCCGGCTTGCTCTTTTCTAATCTGGCTTTCAGTCAATCAGTCTGTGAAGAATGACAGACGCAAGCAATTTAGAAGCAGTTGAGATCAGACTGATCCCTCTATGATTGCCGCATTCCGAACGGGAGCCTCCCTTGAAAATCGGGACAGAGCAGTTCCAGTTTGTCGGGACAGTCTCCTGCTCCCAAAACTTCACTAGCAACTCGTTTAACTCATCTGCTGGAGCAAATCCTCCGCATTTGAAGAGGGCTGCGGGAATTCTAGCCGCCCCTGCGACCTTACGCAATTTCAACAGCCAGATCTCACTTTCGACTTCTGCGCGTGAGGGCGGATCCAAGGAGACGGCCCAGAGAGAAGGGCGCTCAATGCCCGAGAAAGAAACCGATAACTCACGTTGGTTAAATTGCCTTGCCAAGTGTTCGACCAAACACTCCAAGTGTTTTGACAGGCTGTGGATCGGCTGCCCACGCTCGTCGCGTATGGTCTCGCTAACACCAGGTCTCCTGCTGCCTGTTTCCCGTATCAGACGGAATAACTTACCATGATTACCAATGGTAGCGGCTGTTTCTGTCTCCATTGCACGATGATACCACCAGGCTTCGCGCTGATTTTTTTCAGGTTACCACGCAGTTTTACCCCGAGATTTTTGCGGGCCTCATTTTATTCGCTTTCAGCCGGAATACGTTGGCGAGCATCCATAAGTTCCATAAATTTTGTAGAGGTAGGCAATTTTATTTTGCCACATGAAGACATGTCTGCTGGTAGTAACGTTTGACGAATATACGACCAGTCATCGACGATGTTCAGTGGGCGCTTACTCAGCCCGGATGTCAGCGCACTTTGATACACCTTCAGAACACCTGGCTTCGCCTGCTGGCTGGTGTCAATCCGTTGACATGGACATTGCGAACGTCCACCGAAACGCACCAGAGGTCGGCGCAGACAAGTGCGTGGTCAGAGTCCACGCTCGTGCTTCAAATCGAGCGACAGTATTGGACACAGCCTCCAACGGTAACTGATCACGATATGGTCGATTTGCGTCCATGGCTGGTGCGAAGCTGGTGGGTGCCAAGTCACGCTTTTGCGGGTTCTATGTCGAAAGTTTATGCTCGCGAGAAAGAGACGAGCATCTTCACACAGCTGTAGCAATCGCTCACCGTTCTCGTTACGGGAGCCTACACCATGTTGATCGCCCAAATGAAGCTCATCAGAAGACAATATTCCTACTTGGGCGTTTAGATCGCTAGCCAACACCAGTATCCATTCATCTTCTGTTACGAAGGAGATCGTGAAGTTGCTGACAAAAATCCTTTTTCACCGAATCAGTACTACAATTTGTAGGGGCGTAGGCTGCAATGACGAACAGGCACCATTTGTTCCCGCGCGACTTCGTAGCGAACGAACCAGCTAGTCTAACGGCGTACATCAGACTGTTTACTGGGATTCAAATCGATCAGAGCAGCTTCAGCCCGGGGATTCAAAACAATGCCGACGCCAGCTTGACCAGCATTTGAAGCTGCACCATCGCCAAACCGGCTCAATGAGAATATGCCGCCAGTGTCACATGTGGGGGATCGCAACGTTAGCACGGAGCTCGAATGTTGCAAGCAGGTTTCTGATAAACAACAGAGATCGATTGGTAGGCTCTCTAGTGTGCGGGCAAGTGCTGCCTGTTGGCCAGTCTGTAACAAAGTGCGCACTTTGAGGCATGCCAGCCTTAGCGAGACTCTAGGACTCCAAAGGGAAACGGAGGAACTGAGGTTGTCCGCTTGGTTGAACATGGACATTTTGACTGGATTGGAACGACGCGCTGCGACTGTGTAAGTTGAAACTAGAAGGCAAACGACTATTGAAGCAAGGTGGGGGGTGGCTGAGAATTTGGGCATTGAAAATGGTGGGATAAAAGTAAGCTTGGATCGGAATGATAAGAATGAAAAACCATAAGAGGGGGAATAAGAAGACGGGAAGGCCTGAGCAGTAGCATCCAAACTCCTATCCGCCCTGCTCGATGCAGCAGATTGGGCGCCGTTGATTATCCTCTGTGACGACTAGTGCATCAAGAAATTGTTAGAAGAAAGGTTCATTGTATTGCGTGGACAGGATACTGTCAGGTTGCCCAGGCCTAGACAGGAGAACGATTAGGGTTCTCAACCAAAGCCTTTGGTTCAAGAGCCTTACCGCAAGGCAGCGGGGTTTTGGCACTGGACTACAGAGTATGGAGCCTCCCACACTCCAACCCCCAATCTGAAGGGCCAGGAGACTGTTTGTCTGGCCTCTAACCATTGACCAATCTGGTATGAGTGACTCTGAAGGTGCAAAAAAGCACCACTCAGCATAGCTCAATGGATCAATAAGCCACACAAACCGCACCACGTTAAGGTACAGTCTCGTCGCGGCGAAAGTTTACCGTAAACCCGGCACTGTGCCTGAGCTACGCTCGTATAGCGCTCGGATAATGTTTACATATTCCTCGGGCACACCATTTCTGAGTAGGCAGTCCCAAAGGGCACTTCGATCAACAGAATCAAATGCCCCTTTGATGACTAGGAACACGACTTCGCCGATGAACATCGCTGTGAAGATGTGGTCAATGCAGCCTCGATTTCGACGACACCCGGTTTGCTGCTGGCGCATCTGGCTTTCACGAGTGCCAGTTAGTCTATGGAGGAGGACAGACGCAAGCAACTTAGAGACCATGGAGATCAGACTGACTCCTCCATGACTTCCGTATTCGGAACGGGAGCCTTCCTTTGAAAATTGGTACTATTACGGAGTGGCTTCAGTCTGTTAGGACAGTCTCCTGCTCCTGCTTCTCAGGTGCACAGCTCGGTGGTAATTATAGGCTCAACTCCAAACGGACTGACAACGGCGAACGTCTGCTGCAATTGTGTACGGAGCACCAGTTGTTTCTTAGTAGCACTGCTCTTAGACACAGTGGGCGCCGAAGTGCCACTTGTCATCCTCCTCTAGCTGGCCAGCCATGGACTCAAATTGATCACATTGCCATAAGTTACAGGTGGCGTGGTTCAATCCTGGATTGCCACTCGTACTGGAGTACCTGCGTCGACTCTGATCATGCCTTGATACGCTTTCCTTACTCTATGAACTTTACTGGGGGACGCACCAAGCGTCTCCTCCGATTGGCAACTGAGAAATCGTCTCAGCCCTCGGCCAGGCAAGCCTATCAAGACGCGCTGCATACCGAACTTTCGCTGTCTTGTTCTAATGACACTGAACTTCAGTGGAATAGGAGCTCGGCCGGCATACACGACGCAGGAGCATCTGCTTGTGGTACTATCCATCATCGCCGCACCAGTCACTGGATATCCGAGAGGTCCGTGAACGTGTTGGAATCCGGAAGAAGCCTCCCGGCTGGCTCTGAGTACAATGTGACCAGACGGACTATTAGGCGCGAACTAAAGCGGAGCCTACGTGCTGACAAGGAAGCCTGGTGGACCAGTCGGGCTCAAGAAATGGAGGAGGCAGGAGCAGTAGGCAATTACCGAAAACTCTTCCATCTGATCCGCACCACTGGTCCCAGAAAGCTAGGCGTCAGTGAGACACTCAGAGACAGCGCGCATGCACTGGTACACAATAAGGAGCGCCGTATGGCTCGTTGGGCGGAACACTTTTAAGATCAGTTCGGCTAGCCCACTGCTCCCGGACCTCTTTTTACTCAGGTGATGCAGAACGAGCCATGGACGTTTAGTTTAGAGGTTCCGTCAGAGACTGCGGTCCGAAACGCGATCACAGCCCTCAATCGTTTTCGTGACGTTCGCCCGGATCCTCTCCCACATGCACTATTTAAGGATGGAGGTGAGGTCCTCTGCAAAGCACTGACCTCCCTATTCGAACATATTTGGAAGGAAGACTCCCGGCTAATTGGCTCGAATCGATTATAATGGCAATATACAAGAAAGGCAGTGACAATGACTCTTCTAACCACACGGTTTTAGCCTAACGCCAGTTATGACAAAGTTACTGGCCTCCATTTTCGTTCGTCGTCTCGCTGTGGAACGGGAATCTCGGATTAGGGAAGAGCAGACACTTTTCCGCCCAGGACGTGGCTGTATAGACCATATATTCACTCCGCGGCAGGTGCTAGAGCAGCGCCATGCATACCACAAACTGACAATAGCTGTGTTTCTCGATTTCTGGAGTGCGTTCGATTCAATCGATTGATGTATTCTGGTCGAACTACTTGCGCGAAAAGGTGTTCCCACGAAATTTGTGAATATCCTACGCACTCTGTACTCAAACATTAGAGGCCGCCTCAGGATCTACGGTGGCCTATCGGATAGCTTTCCGACCACAAGTGCCATTTGTCAGTGTTGTCTGATTTCCCCATGTTTGTTCAGTTTCGTCGTGGACTCTGTCATGGAGTTTTCTCTTGCCTGTTCTCACCATGTGGACGTTGAAATGCTGCCTGGTGAAAGATTAGTTGCTCTTGATTATGCGAACGATATCGTCTTGATTTTCGACGATGTTGCGACGGCACAATCAACCCTGAATAGCCGGTCTAAGGTGGTCCCATTATATGGTGTGCGCAGTGTGTGCAGTGTTGTTGCAGGAGCACCAGCCACTTCATGACCCCCTGAACCTTTCTAACTAGGAACTCCAGGTGGTTGATCAATTCACTTATCTTGGCAGCTGCATCAGCAACGATTAGCGCACAGTAACTGAAGTCAGTTCACACACTGCAAAAGACAATTGCTTTTGGGATCTGCGGCATCTTTGGCGACAGAAGGGAGTTTCCCTCCGTCTGAAAGGCCGTGCATACAATGCTACAGTGAGGGCCGTTCTGCTCTATGGGAGTGAGACTTGACCCCTTCGATCTGAAGATCTGAGGCGCCTTCAAATCTTTGATCATCGTTGTCTGTGGAGCATTGCTGGTGTCGGATGGCACTGGCGTGTCCGTAACGATGTTGTGCGTAGGCGAGTACTACGTAGTGATAATCATGCTAGCTCGTTAGAACAACAGATAGCACTGAATAAGTTGCGTTGGCTCGTGTACGTGTTACGTATGCCTGGTCACCGCTTACCTAGGAGGGCCTTGTTTAGTCTGCCAGTTGCAGGGTGGCACAAGGCTCGAGGTGGACAGAAGTTGACTTTGCAGCGGCAAATGAAGTCACTGACGACAAACTGGGTGCCGTTGGTCCGTCTCGCCTTCCGGGCTGGAGTCCACGTGACTCGCCTCGTGCTTGGCTCGAGATGTACAGGACATGGCTCGCAACCGACACCAGTGGTGCGTCTGCTGCCGTCTCCTAATCCGATTGTCTGTTTAAAGTGTGTTTGGTGTTGAGTTATCTGCGGGGTACTGGCTGGTTATGACGCGGGACAGTGAAAGCCGCAAGGAAACTGTTTCGCCGATGCCGGTTTATCTTTGCACGATAGCCAACTGTTTGTGACGGTATGTTGTTAACACAATGTGTAGCCGCCTTGATCCTGAATGTTTGCTTAGGGCATTAAAGTTTTCAGGTAAGTCCCCCTTCTCTCCCTCTTAATGTTCTTTATTCCATTGGTCATCATGGTGGTATGGCAGCGAAGCATCAGTTCAAATGGCTGATGTACTGCGGTTGATGATGATGATGATGATGATGATGATGATGATGATGATATATATATATATATATATATATATATATATATATATAAGTCACTATGGTTATTCGGCAGCGAAGAATGAGTGCAAATGTCTGATGTATTGCTGTTGCTAACGGTGATGTTGATCAGGTCACTCTGTACTGTTGAAATATATTTAATGAATGCCAGTTTTATAACTTGTCCAAAGTAATCTGAATTGCCCGACCATCCCTAGCAACATGCACTATATTCCGGAGCATAGGGTCAGCTGCAAACCATAGTTACGGTGCTCCAAGCTCTTCCGGTAAGTCGTTTACATAGATTAGCAACAGTAATGTCTCTATTACGGGACCATGCGAAATGCCACTAGAAGCATGTAGCGTAGCAGACCGGAAGTTGTGCGCTTCAATTGGCTCAAACCAGCCACGATGAGTCGCCTAGTCCAAGAACACTCCTGCAGGGTAGATACAGATATTGCAAGTGCGACTGGATACGTTGAGACTACCACCTGTCCGAAAATCCCAGAAAGATGAACTTGGCGTACGTCACAGGAGCTGCTCATTCTTTTTGGTTGGTGATAATGTGGTGGCACTTGCTGGACAAATAGCGAATCCCTGCCTCGTTACTCGCTCTAATGTTTATTTTCTCTTCATCTGCACCTAGAGCTGTTAGCACCCGTTAATCAGGCGAACACATTAAACCACTCAAACGAACATTAACTATTCATTCGCAATACGCATACACTGTTCGCATCCTGCTAACACACCATGCGGCACACTGTGTTCTTTTCTCACTCACCATCATCATTATTATACACGTAGAAAACACCTCAGCTATTGTGCCGCAATACAATTGAATCTTTTCTTCATTCATCTACCACAATGTCATGCACTTTTCAGTCCTTTGGATCTCTTTCAGCTCTCACGCTCACCTCCACACTCGGGGATGAATATATATCAGTTTTCTACTACGCCTCCTTATTAAATGCCTCAGCTCCTTGCCTTTGGTTCCAAATCTATTCCCAAATTCGTGAGATCTCAACTTCTGTCACTGAAAGGATCATATGTCTCGCAAGTATTCGCCTCATTTTCGGTGGAAGTGGGTACCGTTTTTTATGTTCCGTTTTATTTAAGGCTGGGTTGCTGAACCAGAAAGTGAAATGTTCCAAACCCTCCAAGCCTAAATCTCCGCTTGTTGATGTGTGGGAAGGAATGACGGTGGGTGAGTTGGCGGCCGCTGCTCGACGCGAACCGAAACTTGTCCTCTCCACCCTAAATTATGACATTCTTGAAAGTGGCAAAGCTCTTCTAAACACAAGTAAGTTTTTCTTTTGGTCAAGCTTTCTTTAGAGCTTGAGGATAAAGCGCTGTTGATGTCATTAGTTAAACTAATGGGCCTACGACCCCGGTTTGAAGATCAATCTCTTCGGATTCCGGTGGTTCGCGATGCTCATCCCAGGTACTCTAATCTGTCTCTTCTGTCTGATGTCTTGATTCACGGGCATTCATTTTCTCCGAACCTTGTAATCAAAGAAAGTCTCCTCTCGATGTTTTGAACTCGTAGCGGCAATATCTCTGGCCCCTATAGTAAGACTTATTGCACCGCGTCATGTGTCCATGTACATGTACCACATTGGCTGTTGTATGCCTGACACCGTTGCTTACCGCTTCAAAAAGTGATAACGGTTTGCCAACTCGCACATTTACTTGTCTTGTGACTTGTCTGTTAAGCCTGGTGTAGCCTACAGTAGTTTTAGTGGAAACAGTATCGAATTCGAAAGACTAAAATGGGCACTAGATTTCAACAGTGATAACTGCGAACGTTAAGACGCAGTGTGAGTCGGGATCGGACTCAGCGAGGGCCAGAAGAGCACGCCGCAGCGGATATCTGGCGAACTCTAAAGTATGTACCGCTACAAAAACCATGACATGAGCGAAGATTACGTAACAATAGCAAAATTGCTTACCTAGTAGGCTAGCTGAAAGCCTGCTCCATATGGCGTCAGTATGATTAGGAGCTGTTTAAGATGGAGACGCCGAAACATGGGGCTGCCGAAACCAGGGGCCCTACGGTGCTATACAGCTACAATAGTACAGTGGCTGAGATAAGCGACTTCATCTACCATTCCGTTCAGTTGTTCCATGATAGTTGGGATAAAGGCACCTTTGTACTGCGATCGCACCTTACACTTTTAGTCTGCAGCGCACCTACGGAAGCGTGCAACATTGTAAGGCTGTCTAGCTGTACTGCGTTAGAACTATCGCGACATTCATATTCTAAGCACCGGTGTGTTGTAGCTCGTTACATTAAAAATCTGTAAGTTGCCCACTCTTGGACTGGATCAACGTGGTTATCTTAGAGAGGTAGTCAACATATGGAGGTTCTGCACAAAATCTGCACGCCTGGCTTGCAATCGTAAGGTCACCGGTTCGAATCCGCGTAAAGGCGGACGTCCTCGCGGTATACTCAGCCCGCGCACGACTGGTGGTCACGAACGGCCCAGCTCAAGATGGCATTCTGGTTAGAAAAATTTCGCTCCAGTCTATCTTTCCGAATGAATGGCAACATTGCCGAGGGATTAGGAGTGCCTAAATCATGGTCAATGATGGATGCATGGAAAAAGGCAACCGTTGTATACTTGGGTAATCGTAACCATTTGCGAACGATTGATTAATTTATCCATCCTTTTGAGTGTATATCGATGTACTACTGCCAGCGAGAGGTTGTGGATGTGTCGTGGGATGAGGAAGGTCCTGAGAAGTTCATTCCGTTGGTGTAGTTTTAATGGTGCTTGCGAAGTTCCCTGGAGTGGTTGACGCAACTTCTCGATGGAGTGAGGCGGAAGCTTGCCGTGCTAGTTAAAGAGTAGACACAGGAACTTAAATGGATCCGTCGGTTGGGCTGGTGGAAGATTTTTTGATCCTACTTGTAGGTTAGAAGTGTCAAGTAACGCTTTCTGCCTGGATCTATCCATGACGATATTTACAGTCTTAGTTTTCATCTGGTTTATGGAAAGACAATAAGCCGGAGGTTGTTGCTAAACGTTAGGAGTCGTTCCCGTAGTGCATTTTTGTTTTGCGCTACAATGATCACGTCGTTCGCGGATGCAATATAATCAGCAGGGCCTGTGGGACACATCGAACGACAGGAGGCTGGCTTTTGAAGAGCTTCGTCGAGTGTCGTGATGAAAAGCAGGAGTGAAAGTGGGTCCCTTGTCTAACGCCTCGCTCTTGGTGAATTCACACTTCCCGGAATGTTAAGATCGACAAAGAATAGTGAGAAGGCAAATAATTAATAAACTTAGGGGCCCCAAAAGTAGATGCAGCTCGGACTACAGAATCATAGGAGATGGAATCAAAGGCCTTTAAAATGTCCACAGAGACGAGAGTGGGGGAGCACTGGGAATGTGAGGATCGAATCATGGAATGAAAGACAGCTGTGGTCTCAAAACATCCGTCCTTCTTGAGAAAACCGAATTGTAGGCGGTCAGATAGGAAGGAGGAAATCCAGCGCTCAGACGGAATACGATGCAAAAGGCGAGTTAAAACCGAGGCAACAGATATTGGGCAGTAATATTCAGGAAGTGTGGGAGACGAGATCTCTGGGGTGAAGGTAACTCTAGCAACATTTAGGTGAGAGGGTTATGAGTAAGAGGCAAGAATGCAGTTCAGAAGTGGGGATCCATACATTCAACGTCTTTCGGGGTGATGCGGTCGACGCCAGGCGCTGAGCCAATCATCTTGCATAGCGATAAGGTGAACTTCAGCTAGGGAGACGGGTTCAACACGATCTATTTTGGGCTGGATGATCACGCTTGGGGATCGATAGTCAGGCATTGGTCGTTGTGAGAATACCCATGTCCAATATTCGATGAAGCCGGGGATTTTTTCCTCTCCTTGTAGATGAGAAATCTGCCATCGAGCACCGTTGCCGCCGCGTCCCGACGTCTAAGATGATAAAGACGTTGGATGTGACCGAAATGGAGTCTACGTCGTTGTTTGCTATTCTGAACGCTTTTAGCGAGGTTGCGCGGTTTGGATAGCTTCCAAGTATGTGGAAACCACGTTTGACAATGGTTTTTGAAGTGCGTACTGAATTAGTATTGGGAATGGTGGGTGAGAGAGTCTGCTAACAGATTTCGTAGCTCGATGATCCGTACTTGGGTTAAATCCGCACGTATCGGGAGTAGGCGGTTAGCCACTCGGACCAGGTGTTGGAATGTTGTTATGAATCGTTCAGATTCGGAGCTATCTGAGTCGTCCATGGCAGGCGTGGTAGATTCTCCGTGTGTGATCGAAGGTGGTACGATTCGGGTTGGCGCTTGGACGCTTGGCTCTCGTCATGGAGTCGTGATCGGGTGAAGTTGTGTCGGGCGCATGAAAATCAACTTTGTGGCCCTGACAGATAGGTTGTTAGATTCCCAGGTGATGATGATAACGACATTTTTGGCGATGGAACGACCCATCTGGGCGTCTGCTTGTCATGAGATAGGGCGCGTTATCCCGCGGTTGTGTAGACACGTGAATCAGAGCTTGATTGTAGGAGTCTGGGTTTCAATGAGTTTCCAGCGTTAAGCTCGCAGACGTTTTCTAATACTCTCCGCAGATCGGGCACGGAAGTACTGTTGTAGGCGATTGGTTAAATCGTAGAAAGAACTGACATTCAACCTGAGAGCATCGACGTTACTAAGCAGGGTTAGACAGACACTGAACCTCCTGATTACAACCTGTTCAATGAGCGGGCTGGATGCGTGTCTGTGTATGTAGATAGGTGAAGAAAGCGCTCACACAAAAACGGTCATGCTCCTCGCATCTGCGAGGACACTGCGCCTACGCGCGTAAACACTGAAGGAAAGATATAATGCACACGCACATACACAGCCAGAGTGCATGCTGTGCATGCATCCTGAGTTCTGATCTACTGTTGACCCATTACGACCCAGCCTTACCGATTTTGGTCGCTGCTGATGCTTCTGCCTACGCGATCGGAGCAGTTCTCTCCCATCTATTCCCAGATGGCTCCGAGAAAGCTGTTATGCACGTCTCCCGCACCCTGACGCCTGCGGAGAAGAACTATGGTCAGATCGAGAAGGAAGCCCTTGCCATTGTCTTTGCCGTCACCAAGTTCCACAAGATGCTGTATGGCCGACGGTTCACGCTACTGACCGATCACAAGCCCTACTTTCAGTCTTCGGTTCAAAGAAGGGCATTCCGGCATACTCGGCTAGCCGACTTCAGCGTTGGGCGGTCTTCCTTCTTGGTTACGACTTCGAAATCCGCTACTGCCGTACTCAGGATTTTGGTCAAGCCGACGGTCTCTCCCGCCTCATTTCCAAACATGCCGCAGTAGAAGACACAGTGATTGCCGCTGTAACCGTCGAGGATGACGTTCGTTATCAACTATCGAACGCTATTCGAAGTCTCCCTATCACTGCCGCCGAAATACGTCGTGCAACTGCTCAAGTCCCTGTCTTGCAGAAAGCCGTCACGTTCAGACGTCCTGGCAATACATTACTTTGTCTGGTGAACTCAAACAACTGCATCAACGCCGCGACTCCCTTTCCGTGGTCGATTCCTGTCTCATGACTGCAGATCGAGTTGTCGTTCCTTCATGTCTCCGGCAAGCTGTACTCCGCCAGCTCCATTCTGCGCACCCCGGTATGAACAGAATGAAGGCAGTTGCCCGCAGTTATGTGTACTGGCCTGGTATTGACAACGACATTCAAGATTTGGTCCGCCGCTGCTCACGATGTCAACAAGCATCCAAGATGCCACCACACCAATCACCGGTTCCTTGGCATCCGCCATCAAAACCGTGGTCTCGAGTGCACATCGATTACGCTGGTCCCATCGATGGTATTTCCTATCTGGTCATGGTCGACGCCTATTCCAAATGGCCGGAAGTGGTCGCCGTCAACCCACCAACCGCATCTGCCACTCTGGCTTGTCTCCAACGAATCTTCAGTCAACATGGCCTTCCCGAGGTCTTGGTGTCCGACAATGGTACCCAGTTTACGTCTTCCGTCTTCAAAGACTTTTGCCGCCGACACTGCATCGAACACCTCCGCTCACCGCCGTACCATCCCCAATCCAACGGTCAAGCGGAGCGATTTGTCGACACATTCAAGAGGGCGCTTTTGAAATCTCGCGGGGAGGGGACCGTGTATGAGTGTCTTCAAGCCTTCTTGCTCTCGTATCGGTCCACACCGAATCCAGCTACGCCAGGATGCCAGTCACCAGCTGAAGCATTGATGGGCCGCAAGCTACGCACCACAAACGATGCACTCATTCCGACAGAGAAGCCACCTAGTCACTCTGGTGCCAGCAACAAACATAAAGAATTCGTCGTTGGAGCCCCGGTCTACGCTCGCGATTATCGAGCAGGTCATCCACGCTGGATCAAAGCAACAGTGACGGCCAGGCGAGGTGACATGCTTCATGATGTCTCCGTGGGTGATGAAACCTGGGTTCGCCATCGCAATCAACTTCGTCCGCGCTACGGAGAAACCTCCACGCCAGCCAGCCATCCCATGCGCCTGCCGCTGCACATCCTGCTGGATACGTTTGGATTGGCCACACAACGAAAGACCACGGTCGAAGCCCCTCAATCGTCGCCGCGTCTGGAGAACCCACCTTGCCGACGAACAGAAAGAATCCGGAGGTCACCGAAATCCCTCCAGGTCAATCCTCGCCAGAAGCGGTACGCTCTCTCTTCAAATGGAGGTGTTGCGGGCCCGTCAATGATCCCCGCAAAAACACGCCAGAAACCCCGACAGAATGGCTGTGGGAAGCGGGGTCCAATTCCTCCCCACAACGCAGCAGAGCTCAGCCACTCCGAGACGCGGCCCAGCTACGCCCCTTTTGACAATTGCCTTTTACAAACTACCACCTCGTCATGGTAGAAATTTTCCCTTACTTAATAACCCATAGTATCGACTGTGATCGCCCTTTGTCGGTCGTAAAAGAGCCTACAGAGGACCACTTGCCTTTTCTTTCTCTTCGCCTCAGTTGGGAGTCGGTCGGGTCATGTGATTGCGTGTGAGTCGTTAGCTGGCCAGCCTTCGCGTCTAAGTCATTAGCGCGCGTCTATCATAACCCCCTCTCGTGTGCGTCCGTTTCCGAGGCCTCAGCGTCTATCCGAACAAGTGCGGCTAGGATCGTTCACACGCTCACTCAATTTTCCGTCTCACCGGCTAAGCTAGCGTCATCGGGTCAGCGCAACTCCGTTCGAGTGGCCAGCGTTACAAGTCGTCAGCGTAGGCGTGCTCCAACCGTGCCAGCGACAATCTTATCAGGCAATTACGCAATCCATATCGAGAGGTGGCGTTCCCTCAATTATAACAGTCGTTCCTAAATTATAACAGTGGCGACGCAATTATAACAGGAGGTATCCGGTATAAGGTTAAAAAAACATCAAGAAAAACCCATCATTTTGGCAAATAACCGATTATCTCCGATTGTGCATTGATTTCGAACATTCCGGAACCTTCCATTCTGTCACGTGTTTGCCACCATACAGAGCTTTGGCAAGAAGGCTGCTACTTTTACCCATTGACCTTCGTTTTCTAGGAATCGAAGGCCATTGAACTACCTATAAATTTGGCGTACTTCTGGTGCAGTTGTACGACGTTTTGGCGGCGTTCTGGCGATATTTTTGCTGCGTTTTTTTACTATTTCTGCCCGTTATCGCGCTATTTCAAATTCCGGTTTCTACTTGAACACCCTCGTGTACTGCCACTTTCTCCTAACCACTCAGTAAGCGCAGCATTAAACGTCGGAAGATAAACGGGGTTTTCAATTTCCAAATATATCTTTTTATATTCATATTGTTTCTCACCGACTTTAAACGCCGTTTTTGCCCCGTCTTCACGTTTGATATCACTTGCCGATATCCAGATTTCCGATCCAGGTTGGTGAGTATCCCTGACTGTTGCAGTCTATCAAAAGATGTCAGCTACTGATGACTGGGGAACGAAACGACTCACGTATATTTCACTCATCCTTAGGAATTCCACAGAAACCGTTCTTCCCATTAGCGTTACTCACCTAACCAACTAAAGAATTGTATGAACTGTGCGCTTTTTCAGTCACATCTGCATCCAAGACATGCTGTACTTGTAACTTCATTTTTACCTACAAATGGATTGGTATACTTCGAGGCCCGTAGGTCCGATACATCAGCCGGGTTAGCTGAATGGTGGACTCGGTCCAGTCGCAAAATCTACACGCTCTGCCGTCATCCGTAAACTGGTGGTACTTGTTGACGAATGACTACAAGGACGGACTCGCATGTACTACGGCAACAGTCAATTACAAGTGGACAGTTATTCCTCCGCCAGTGAGTGGTAAAGACCCGCATTCAGTCAACTGCTTACATCGTTTTAACTCGACGATGGCCCTGTTGAAAACAACAGTTTATCGAAAAGCGACGCACATCGATCAGATCTCTAACTATCGTAGTAACCACCCAGCGATTTACAAGCGCAGCTTTGTGAGGACACTTTTCATACGTACCAAAACACACGCTGCAACTAAGAAAAGCGGAGGAATACCATCTATTCAACATCGTTCAGCGGAATTCGTTCCCTAAAAGTTTTATTCTACGCTGCCTGATGTCGAAGAATCAACCACAGCCTGCTTCCACAAGCGCAACGGAAAGGTCGTCTACCTCACATCCATGAAGTTTCTGAGATGGCAACGAGGCTTTTACTGCCTCACGGATCGACGTTGCACATGAAGCAACAAAAAATATTCATAGTAAACGTTTCCGGGTAAAGAACCAACAGAGTAAAGAAGAAACGTCAGATGTGATTTACAAAATTTTCCGTACCAATTGTGACAAGTACTGGGTGTGCAAGACAATGGGGAAACTTGGCACAACACTGCATGGATACAGTCTAACCATCCGCCACTATGATGAAAAATCACTAATGTCAGTACATATGAATGCCGAAGGCCATCACTTCGACCTGGAGAATTTAAGGATACTTGTAAAAGCAAAGAACCGCATGGTGCGTGAGTTCATCGAAGCCTGGTATTCGGGCCATATTTCAATTAAGAAGCACTTGGAACTAGATGGGGTCTACGAAGCTCTGCAGGTGAAGTCAGCAATAGGTACCAGATCGATAGGGGGAAGACGTGACCACTTGGCCTACCCACGTGAGACAATCGGAGACTGTCAATCGAAGCAGGAGACCATTAATGGTCACTTGGGTCTAGCAGTGGCTTGCGAGATTGCATATCAGACCCTGATAGCCGCATTGAGGATGTTACCTAGCTTGGCAACGAAACGTCTGGAACAAAATTGTTCAGTTCAGAGAACCCAACAACCCTCTCATCCACACCCCAAGCTACAGATATTCTCAATAATGTCCAAGAAATCTGCTCCCAATACTTCGATTGCCTTCTTATTCAGCGCTCCAAGTGTACAATCCTCGACCCGAGAAAAAGATTGAATACGTTTATTTTGTACACAGGCCACAGTGCGCCATGGTCCCGGTTTTCCGCACTAAAAGCTACATCCACTTCTTGGTTCCTCCGAACGCTGAACGCGAAGCACACCGACGTTTTGCGTGAGGTGTTCCATCATCCGCTCCACGCCTTCACGGTATTCTTCCTCTAACACAGCGAGTGACGCGTCGCCCAGCTTTCTAACCACCTGCGCCAAATCCTCCAGCCGCATTCCCCGGGTAGTGTTCAATATCCTGATGCGTTCCGCGATCGACTGTGGGAGACCGGTCAGGAACTGAGCCACCAATAGTTGCTGTTTTGACTCTTCGTTCACTTCAGGCAGGGCATGATCCAACAACTCCCGGACGTGAACCGCAAACAAGTGGCGATCCGGACCGCTTTAAATCTCTGCATTGCCTCCTAACGATGGGTCGCGCTGTCCGATCCGGATAGAAACCCCCGCCTCGCCGCGGTCCACTCCAACTTGATGGGTCCCTTCGCGCCGCCTACAGAACCGCCTTCGCTTTGCTCTTGAGGCGGCTCCGCAGGGCCACTAGCTTCGCCCGCTCGGTCTTCGCTCCGAACACCTTCACCACATCCTCGAAATGCTTCAAGAAGCTCCTCATCTCCCCTTCTTCAGGCAACTCTGACCAGACGATCTTCATGATCTACATTGGCTGGTCGCGCCAACAGTGCAGGAGCCCGAGATACGAACGGAGTCATTTATCGTGTCAAGCATCATCAACCATACGCACCAGCGTTAATCACGAAAAATTATAATCATCAGCAGTACGCCGGCTCACTGTACCAACCCTTCGCTGCCACGCGATCATCAGTAGTCGTGCTTGGGCTGAGTATGCCGCGAGGATGCCCGCCTCTACCCGGATTCGAACCGGGTTACAAGCCAAGCGTGCAATCCTTTCGGCCTCCGGCCGACGTTATCCACGATCCGTTCCACTCATCTTCAAACTCTCCCATGAATGTTGTGTGGCACTCGCTACTTCTATATCTATCCCTAACGCACATTGCAGCTTCCAGGCAGTCCTCTCCTGTTAGAACGTTGATATAGTCTGCTGTTGGCCCGTTGCCATCTTGTTTTCCTTTTATTTTATACTACTTACACTTGGCGCAGTAGTACCTGCGCTTATCCAACTGCATGATGACTCCTTTATTTTGACCTTTTACGTTTCGTTTTATGCTCCCTTTCTAACTATTGACCTAACAGTATGTAAGTGAACTCAATCAAGACGTTTGTTTGGCCTCTACAAATTTTTTCAAAATTACTGAGGTCCTTAGAATCTGTCACATCAGTGGTTTAGTGACTTGTTACATGTGATGTAATCACGATCTCGATATCAGTCTTGCATTTGTTTACTACGTCTAGCTCTTAACTACTATCTCTAATGCTTTGATATATTCTCGAATCCCCTTAAATTGTTGCCACTCATCTCGATGTTTACTGTGATTCTTGTTTACATTTTTTTAGTGACATGACCCAAGTTAACTCAATCGCTGCACTTTATTGCACAAAACACTCGATCAACTGAAAAACCACCTGTGTGCCATGCTATTGGTTTAGTCACTCCGTTCAACTTCAGTATCTTTCTATCCATAGATTATTACTTATCACGAAAGACCTCCTTGCATACCGTGATTTGTTCTTTTAAAAGCAAAGTGTCATATCTCTCTCTGAGCGTACTGTGGTCCGATTTCTGCTCACTTGCAAAGGCATCGGTGTCTTCACAGTTGGACGAATGCGTTTGGCCTCATGACTGCTGGGCTCCACTAAGATATCAGAAAATGTTTGAGCCCCAGCGGCGTCTACTTAACTATAAGCCATCTAAATCCACTGGGGTTTTGGCCCAACACATCCCACCACTTTCTGCTATCGTTACTGGAGAACGGTATTAACGTAGTAGCGAATGCTTCTTGGTTCGATACTATTTTCTGTACGGAGAAAGTGCTCTCTAACTGACCTTTGTTATCTCTGAAAAGGGCCAGAGGACATCCTACTTAAGCCGTCGTGATATCAGTCTAATCTCAGTTGCCTCCGGACTGCTGACATGCTTCACACTGTGGCAACTCACTGATCCTCGTGCGAAGCGAATGGGTGGACCTAAAACCGGCTTCCCCAGTATAGATTGCATTGATTAACTCCTTATGCATGAACGCCACCATTCCCATAAGCGGCCTAAAATACTAACCTTTCTGAGCCTAAAAGCTACACTTGATCCTGTTGGTCGTTCATGTTTCTAGCGGTGCTTGTCTGTGAAGTACCTGCCAGAGAAATTCCTTTGTATTCCAAAGTCTTTAAAGCACGACTCTGACCGCATAGAGCGGTTGGTCTCAGGGATGCTCTATCTTCCCATTTCTCTCCAACTTTATGGTGGACATATCCATAAATGATACGCTGTTACCTTCTTCCAATTCTATTAATGGTGCACCTCTACTTGACTACCGATTGTCAAGCTTAGGGTATGCAGACAACATCGGCATTGTGTGGCTCAACTGAATAGGCTGCCACGTGGCAATGCACGCTTTCACACGTACTTTGTATCCTGGAAATTCAAAAGGTTGTCAAACGACCAGACTGACTTCTGACCAGTTTTATTACCTCCGAACAAACACTTAAAGTGATCAATCGATTTACTTATCTGGTTAGCTATATCACTTCTGACGGTTGTATCATCGAATAGGCTGTGGCACGTACCGATTCAGGTCATATGGCCATTTAAAGCCTCAGCCACTTATGTAGACAATGGGTTGTAAATTTTGCCTAATGGAGCCTAGAGGCGCCCTTTTAGTGACATGGCGAAAGGGCACGTAGCAACTCACTGAAAAGCTGAACCGGATTAGTGACTGTTGTCTTCGCTGATGACATCAGTGTTCGGACACTATCTGCTATGAACTTGTTGCAAAGCGGTTGGCACCCTTATATTCGGTCCCTCATTTCGGACTTAACTATTCGATTTTCAGTATTGCTCAAACCTCTTGGATGATTATTGTCATCATGTTGGCGGTGTGTTTCAAGGATAACTGGTTCCACTGCACCTTGTTGCGTGGTTCGGGGTTGCATTCCGCTCTCCAAGCTGTATGCGGTTTCCTTTATAAACTTTCCCCAAGGAATTACAGAAAGAAAGAGACAATACACCGGTACGTTATACCGACGCTTCTTTGCCCCATGAATGCCATGAGTCGCGCGTCTGTCTCGTAACCCCAGGGTCACTGGCTTGGGTTTTCCAAGGTGCGGTCAATTTCGTAGTATTCACAGCTCACACACGACTATTGCTGGTCGCATGCCAGCGAAGCATTTGTCCTGGTGGGTTACTGTTTCTCCTTGTTTTCAACTTCGAGGTCGTCTGCGTCTACACAGTCTCGAACCGTTTGTCTGTGGACTATAGGTCAGACCCCTGAAGCACTCGGTCACTAACCGGTCTCCAATGAGGGTTGTTTGTCAGTCGACTACCACTGATATCGCCCGATAAGGATAGCAATAGCTATATGAAAGCTTTTTAACCATTTCCATTTTTGTCCATTTCTTCTTACCCACTGCTCCACTCTGCAAATTGCAGTTCATCAGCACTCGTTTCCGGCCTTTTCCAATCATTGCACCTGAACTCTGCACTCCGATGAAGCGATCTCATAGCTTCATGGTCAGTTGTCTACTCACTTTTCTTTAATCTCAAGTGCGAACGAATTTCAAACCGTTGTTTGCGGCAATTCTGAGATCGGGATCGCCGCCATTTTCTTCGTGTTAAAATTTTTGTTTACTTAATAGGATACTTGTTTTTTGTTTTCAGACCACCCGCACAGCCCTCCGAGTGTGTGCCGCGCCCTGCGGTCGTCGCTGTCCTCGGTCATGTTGATCACGGCAAGACTACACTTCTGGATTCCTTACGGGCTACCCGCATGGTGGATCAGGAATATGGTGGTATCACACAGCATCTTGCAGCATTTACCGTCTCCTTATCCGCGGTTGCTGCTCAGGCTGGTGTCAAGGATCCTATGAGCTCGCTACCCAAGGCACTTACTGATTACATCACTTTCTTGGATACCCCAGGGCATGCGGCTTTCTCTGCTATTCGCGCTCGTGGTGCATCCGCCACCGATATCATCATCCTCGTTGTTGCTGCGGACGACAGTGTTATGCCACAGACGGTAGAATCCATTCACTTTGCCAAAGAAGCGAATGGTAAGTTACCTGCATTTGTTATTGAAATGCAACTCGGTTCGTTGAATTCTTCTCTGACTACTGCACCCATGGTTTTGAACACTGCAAACCCTCATTTTTATTTTTCTCACTTTATATGTGGCGTGGAGGTTTATTCCTGGAATTCACAATGACGCTCCGAGAATGTGACGTATCTTTTTCGACGCTCATCAGCATATGTTCTGAGCAACGTTATCGCCCGATTGCAGTGTTTCTCCGAATGCATCAACACGTCAAACTGTTGAATCTTTGCTTGTATATGGTATATTAGTTTGCGCACCTGGCTCCCAACTTCTTTGAGGAGGATCAGAGGCGCTTTCACCTCTTATCGCTGCATGCGAAACATTAGTATCTGCGCGTCCGCAACGATGGATTGCGTAGGCGAGTGCTAGGCAGTGATAACCAGGCTAGTTCATTAGAACAACGTATAACACTGAATAAGTTGCGTGTACACTGTAACTGATTATTGAGGAGACTTCTTTTCTTTGCCCTATTTTAGGTGGCGTAAGGCTCGTGGTGGGGAAAAGTTACTTTGGCAGCAGTAACTGAAATCACTGACGACAAAACTGCGTGCCGTCAGCCCGTCTCACCTTCCAGGCTGAAATCCCCGTGGCTCGCTTTGAGCTAGGCTCAAGACTACAGAACATTGTTCGCAGTCGACACCATTGGTGCGTCTGCTGCCCCTTGTCGGATTGCCTGTTTAACGTGTGTTTGGTGTTATCTGCTAGGTAATGGCTGATTATGACGCGGAGTAATAAAAGCCGCAAGGAAGCTGTCTCGCTGATCCCGCTTTATCATTTCACGATAATCTGCTGTTTGTGACTGTATGTCAATACAAGGTGTAGGCGTCTTGATCCTGAATGTTTGCTTTGGGTATTTAGATTTTACGCTAGGTTTCCGTTCTCTCCCTTTTATTATGCTTCATTCCGTAGGTCCTTATGGTTGTACGACCGTGAAACATCAGTTCAATCGGCTTATGTGTTGTTGTTGTTGTTGTTGATGATGATGATGATGAACTTCTGTGCTCGTATTTGGTTCCTCTTATTGCATTGGTTTCCGCACCAACACAGCGTTGCAGCTCATGTGCGATCGCTTTCAGTTGCATAGTGGGAGAGCTTTGATGCAATATACTGGTGGGTTTCTGATACCTCTCTTTGTATCGTTATCAGTTGGTAATGGTGATTTAACATAGGCAAACATTTCATCTCGTAATGTCACAGACGACGAATTTTGTATGTCCGAATAATCAACATGTCAATTAGGATTTCAATGGCTTATTCCTTTTCAAAGGACTCATTAAGCTGATGAGCCCTTTTACGTAAATGTACGTTATCTCCATGAGCAGAGCTATTGCATAGGTGGGTTTGTAGGGTTCTCGAAACGGAATGTCCGCATTCGATAAATCATCTGTCGGCTTTTTTCTGTTTGCTTACTGAGACAAACAATAGCTACACAAACGACATTCACACCATTGGAAGTCACTTCACTCTGAAAGGAATATTACAAACTACCCATGCTTAGATCGCTACCCGGTCACACATTAGGTGTGTACACAACGATCCTTTAAGCATTGCTATCCGCTTGAGGTGTACACTACCTTATCCTTTGAGGTGCGCTTTGTCTTTATTTAACTGTACAACTACAACTCGCCCGTGAAAGAATGGACAAGGAATCTTGTGCTCCACATCTTATCAGCTCAAACTTGCGTACGGGCGGGCGACTTCAGTATAGAGATAGTCTGTGCGTGACTGGTGATGGCCACTCGACTACGAACCGTCATTACAACGTGCAAGCATACTGGCGATGCTGCTGCTTTCAATTTCAACTGCTTGTACGAACCGTTATTTGTTTTCTCCGTTATTTATAATTCCAGTAAAGCAGCAGTAAACGTGAAGTTCCAACGTAAATTCATGCTTCTCCAATGTACGTTTTCCCTTGCTTTATACTCGGCGTACCCCTACCGTGGCTCGTTTTGCAAGCTAATAGCACACACACTCAATTGGTCATTATAGTTCTGCCAACACTGTCCACTGGTTGATAGTTTATCGACGCCCATACTTTGCTGTTTAGGATATTCATGTCCGTTGTCACAGCTGGTTGGGTGTTGTTGCGCCGTCATTTCTAGGTCGAATCTAGGATTCCTTATCCACTGATCCTACATCACCTTGCCATGTGTTGTAATATGATTTGAGTCTCTTTTCTTTTCAGCCCCCATCATCGTGGCCATCAATAAGATGGACAAACGTGAAGCCGATGCGGCAAGTTTTAACATTTTGCCCCTCTGTAAATATCATTTCACCACCCACTTTCCTTTCTTGACCTAACGTGTATGCCTTCTCTCCTGAAATCTCACTGTCTATCTCTCTTTGTTCTTTATCCTGCACTGTGTCACCGTTTTGTTACACTTCCACTGCAGGCTCGCGTGATGGCGGATCTGGCAGCGCTCGACGTTGTTGTGGAACAGTTAGGAGGTGATGTCCAGTCTGTGGAAATTTCCGCCCTAAGGCGGATTAATCTGCACTCTCTGCTTGAGGCTGTGTGCTTACAGGCAGAAATGATGCAGCTGTGCGCTGATCCAAGCGGACCGGTTGAAGGTTTTGTGTTGGAAGCAAAGGTAGAACATGGTATCGGGTGGGTAAGCATTGTATACTTGATCAAATGCACGATCTACTTTATTATTCATCTAAAAGTATTCCTTAACTTGATATTCAATGCGCAATCACCATCGGAGAGTTTCGTATGTGACAGCACATCTTTGTGACTACGGCTTATTTTAGACGTATGTGCATACTCATTCTACCGAAATGTCTTCCAGAATGGTCCCGAGGAATCTGAATCACGTCGCTTGTTTAACCCGAGCTCTCCCTTTCCATCTTCTGTTACAGCAAGGTCGCAACATGTCTCGTGACCCGCGGTCACTTGCAGAAAACTCCTACCAGTGGTCCTCTTGTCGCTGGTGAGGCCACATGTAGTCCACGCCTCCTCTTCGACGATCGTGGGCAACAGGTGACCTCCGTCTGCCCAGGCTTCGTGGCCAAAGTTGCAGGCTGGAAGGAGTTGCCGACCCCCGGTGACACATTATTGGAGTTAGACTCATTAGTAAGCTAGATTTCCTTTTTACGATGTTATTTCTTTTCTTTGATATCTGTTCCCGACCTGCTATTCAAGTAGAATCGAGTCAAAGCGTTTTTAATCATCAAAACACCACTCTCTTTGCACCAATTCCTGCAGGTTATCAGGATTCGTACTCTGTCGTGTTGGTTACATGTGTTGTGAGTTGGTCCGCTGTTCTCGCTATGTTTATTGGGTTGTCCCGAAATTGCTTAAACTTTTTGGCACATTTCCAGTCAATATTTATTTTAAACAAGGAACAATACTTACTCATTTTAACATGTATTGTTGTCTATGACGTACTGTCAACGCTCAGGCAAGCTCGTTCTCATAAAACGAGCTTAGCTGGCTGTCGACGCATTGCGCAACCTACGTTTCGACGTGGTCACGGTCATCGAATTTCTTGTCCTTGTTGTGATTGCGCAACGAGCGGAAAGGATGGTCCTCCGTAGGAACAAGGTCAGGTTAGATACATCAGAGCTTCGATGCCAAGCTGCTTAATCCTGAGACGAGTCAACTTTGCCGCATGAGAACGTACATCATGCAGGAGAAAGATTCGAGCCGCTCTTGGGTATTTTTCCATCTTTCCCAGTTGTTTGCAGTAGTCATCACTGGCAATCACCGTAGATTTGTCAGGTAGTAGTTCCCAGTAGATGACACTGCAGCGTCCTTACCAAACCGACAACATCGCATTTTTTACTGTGCAGTTCGCCTTCCGGAACTTGTACTGGCGTTTCATCTCCTGCGATCCACTTGCGCTTCCTGCTCTGGTTGACATGAAGAACCCACTTCTTGTCTCCAGTAACGACATCATTCAGTCATAGATGACTGCGTCCTCAGGTGATGGCACACTGGTTCACAAGTTGCTGATCAGCCAGTTCGTGTGGTACAATTTGTTCGAGCTTTGGGACCACTCCGAGTTGCCACAGGTGGCGATGTACTGTGATTTTAGGAAGGCCAAGATGTGACGTAACTTCACACACACGCTTATCCGGAGCGTCCTGAATGCTGCTGACAATGTCCGTTGTCTTGGATCTTTGACCTTCCATGTTTGCCAATTCGTAGTTCCTTACGTTGACTCGACGGAACAAAAATGACACCATACCATAACCTGAGCATCCATGCTTAGTACGTCACACACTTTTTGACAAGCCTCGACCGCTTTGCGCCCTTGTAGGAACTCGTACAACAAGCACCCGCGAACAGCACGTCGATCATATTCCAATACCACAGCTATTGCTACAATGTAAGATAACTGGACTATGTAAGCTTATTGTTCCACGGTTGTCCCTTTGCATGTCCATACTAAAGAATCTCCGGGAAACCTCCAGAAAATTCTAGAATGGTATCGAAACAATTTTAGTTGGGTATAGTACTCCTTAATATTATGTGTGCCAGTTCTCTGAATTACGAATGGCATTCGCTCACCGCACTTGCTAATCCTTCTGAAGGTTCGCACACGTAGTATTGTACTTCCACTGAAAATGGGTCACTGTGTCTCCGCTTGCTTCGTGTTTCCAAAGGTCTGGATTTCAATTCCTCAGCCCTAAGTTACTACACCATATCATTCATCTCGCTCAATCCTGATCGACGGTGCTCTCATGTGCTACTTCGAAAATGTATCCTTCTTTTTTCGGACAGTCCAGAGCAGCAGAAGTTGTGCGTGTCCGTCGGGCAATGCGAATAAACCGTAAGACTGAAGAGGATTACGCTGCATACGCTGCTCGCATGGCTCCCTATCAAGCCGAGTATAACGCATTTATTCAACACCGCCAGCAATTTCATCGATCTCAGTGGCGTAAACTAGATGTGAGTTGGCACACTGTTCTTGTTATTGTTTTCCGTCCACCACTTTACTGGTTCTCGCCAGAATGTACCACATGCGGCGTGCACACTATTCAATGTTCTCGGTATCTTATACTTTTCCTCATTAACCCCCAAATTTCCCCAACCGAATTGCAGAGATCTCGTCCCGATCTTACACACCTTGTTTGTCCACCGAACCCCAAATTGGTCAAGCTACCTCTTTTAATTAAGGCGGATGTTCAAGGCAGCCTAGAAGCCATCAAGACACTTTTGTCAACGTGTCCCTCCGATGCCTGTGACATTGAGGTCGGACTATCTTCCATTGGACCGTTGACCGAGTCGGAAGTAATGAACGCCAAAGCATTAGATGGTAAGCCATCCGGCCAGATCTAATACTACTTTCACCAAAAGTCTCATTTGGTTGTAATTCTTTTCCATCTACCTTTTTCACTGCATCACCCACAAGGCATTTCCCGACTCTAGTCGGAAAGATGAAGGAATCTATCAGTGTCCGATATCCTGGAATGTGTTTGGAACCGATCGGAAGTCACCATTTTATGTCACTCAATTTTAAACTAATTAACTTTGCCTGGAGAGGCTCTTTTGTCAAAGGCAAAACGCCACGCTCCCAACAAATTCCTTACCGGTCGTCCACCAAGTCTCCTGGAATGAATCTACCAGCGCTTCTCTTACTTTTTAATACACTTGCTTGCCTGACGCAGTCCTATGCTCGGGCACCATGAATAGTCATTTATAGTTGTTTGGGTGTGATTTGTGTGCGTGTCGTGCTCAAACACACAGATTCGCTTCCAGCAGTTTGTGTTCAGCGACTCCTTTCATTTATGCTATCCCTTAATTTTGCAACCCTGTTCATGCTATCTCTGGGGTCTGGGCATTCCAGGATCTCTTAGTGGCAGCTCACAGCTTGTTATCCATCCGTTCAACCATTTCGAAGCGACGAACTGCGTGTTCAGACTTTGAATTCGGTCACATGTTGGCTGTACTGTCGTCATCGCTGTACACATTTCAAACTATATGCATTACATTGTGGGGCTAACATGCAGGTCGAAATGTTCAATCCTATGTACTTTGCTCCAATTCGTGAAACGTATTTTCAGGCTACTATCGTGACTTGCTCTTTTTATTCATTTAACGAACTATCTACTCTGATACACTCCTATCCCGTACCCTAAGAACTGAGCTAGGTAACCACGTACGTTTGTAATTGTCGCTTTTGATTCATGGGACTGTTTAAGGTCTAATTAAGCAAACATTGTCTCTGTCGCTCACAGCACTTGGATGTTCCGCTACGGGAGACGCTTGTAGTACAGTACCTTGTGTGTAAACCTTCGAACACTGGTGCATGCTGGACGACGTCCACCATCATTCTTTTCCATTGTCCCGAATTTCACCAGCCGAACTTCGGCGACCAGTCTGTGTAACGAAATCCAATACCGGTTGCTTGTGTCCAGGTTAAAGTTGCTTCCTTTCATCAGATACAATCTCCCAACCTCAAGTGATCTAGTACCTTTTTCCCTTCGAGTCTCCTCATGTGAAAATTTCCGGTGAATTCGAGTGCAATTAATTTTAGCAACTTATGCTATTTACCGAAATAGATTGACAGGATGCAATGTTCCTCTCTCTGAACAAGTCACAAGAGAATTACTTTCCGAATCATTATAATGCTGGGTTATTCTATTCTTTTACTAATGATTTCAAGGCTTATCGCGTCCGTACTTCCGCTTGCATTCGGTGGCACAATGTTGCCGACTTTTGGGGGATGAGACCAACTTTACGGTATCTGGATTGCCATTATCAAACACGTGGCAAACTTTGCTGCAAACTCGTCCCAGTACTCACTTGATTTTGAGGCTCCACAGGTACTAACGGTCATCGGCCGAGGACGAAGCGCGTTTATATTGTCACTGTCTGTCCTCTCGCTGACTATAATCCGGAATTCTAGAGCCAGCTTGCTTGTCTAAAGTGTCAATTGTACACGCATTGCTTTCGTTGTGGGTGATAAAAACACTGACCTCGGTCACCTCTCCGAGTCACATCGTTTTCCCGGAGGCCGTTTATGGGTCTTTACTTGTCATACTACCTGTAGCGGCTACTCTCTGCGGCTGCACGCAACAGAGCGTGGATATCAGAAGCACACCGTTTCATCACAAGCGCTCACATCAATTTAGGTGGCGCCCACCGAGAGAAGCTTTTTGTGTACTCAAAATAGCCACATCACTGCTTGCTCTAGTTGCCATCCGGGGCCATGGGAAGCGTTTATCTCGATTTCGAACATAACATCTTATGTCCGGCTCTGGTGAAATGATCAGTTTTCACTCCTCATTTTCAATCCCAATTCACAGGGTAGCGGTACAAATCGGAATTGTAGTGTCATATATATCACAAATGAGTCTAGTTGGCACATCTAATGCAGATTGGAATCGGTCTAGTGCATTGTGCAAAATCACCAGAAATCACGTTTCCGATCAGTTCGAGGGGTCCGAATAGTGGATGAATTTCTGAAGACTGTTAATTTGATTGAAGAACGTGTGTCGTCACTAGCGCTCAGATCTCATCTGCGTAGGAATCTCACTGTTAATCGGTTGCGTTGGTTGATTTCGAGCTCCCGTGAGGCGAAGAAGACCACTCCCATTGGGAGCACAAGAATGCAATTCCAGATCATTCAATGCTTGTATCAAAGAAAGGCGCACTTGTTAAGGAGACAACAGAGGGAAACAGTGAAGGGCTAACTCACTCTCCATCACAATCGGCTCCAGCGATAGGATGAACACTTTAAATAGCGTTTCGACCATCTCGGTGTGTCATGATTGCCAAATGGACACATGGACTATTGACGTAAAAGGTTCCGCAAGCGACTTGCTCCACTGGTCGAATAGTTAAGCTGTCTGACTTGTAATCCACAGGCCATTTGTTCTAGCCTTCGTATATGTGAGTGACCTCTCTCTAGTCCACACTCGACTGCTGGTGGGCACCGGTGATAGAAATGGCCGCTGCTCTTGCTAAACATCGGAAGTTATTCCGTTTGGTACGCGAAACGGACAGTAGGATACCTTGTGTTAACGAGACCATATGTGACTAGAATGGACGACCGATCCACAGTCAAAACGCTAGGAGCGTTTTCCCGAACACTTTAAAAGGCAGTTTAATCCACTAGCGTTACAGTTTTCCCTTCGGTCATTGGCCGTCTTTCTCCTTGGGCCGTCCCTCTGGACCTGTCTTCACGCGCAGAATTCGAACGTGAAGTCAGACTGTTGAAAGTAACTAAGGCCGCAGGAACGGATAGACTTTTCCCAGCTCTCTTCAAATTCGGGGACCTGGTACTGTAGGTGGTTTGCACACTTTCCTAGAGGAAGTGTGGGAGCAGATGACTGTCCCAACAGACTGGAGCCGCTCTATGATAGTCCCAATTTTCAATGGAGGCTTACGTTCTGAATGCGGCTATCATATATAGGGGTCAGTCTGATTTCAGTAGTTGCTCGCCTCTGCCGTTCTTCATAGCCTTTCTGGCACACCTGAAAGTCAGATTCGCGAGGAGCAATCCGGGTTTCGTCGAAATCGAGGCTACATCGATCACATCTTCACATTACCTCAATTGTTGGGGCACCGCCATATTTATCAGCGAGTCACCGTAGTCGTGTTCCTTGACATCAATGGTCCCTTTGGGACTGTCCACTTATTAAAGGTGTACCCGAAAACTATGTAAACATTGTCAAAGCGGTTTACGCGGAGTGAGGGGTCACGGCAAACTGTCGCCATCATTCAATATCTTCCGCAGTGTGAGACAACCATGACCGCTTTCACCATTCTTTTTTAACTTCTCCATCGACGAAGTCATGGAAGCTACGTTCAGTGGACACGACCTGCAAGGCGTGGAGCTGCTCCCATGTAATCGCCGATCACATTGTTCTTATCTTTGACAGTTGCTAAACGTGCGAAGTATTATCATCATCATCATCACTATACACGTTGGCTACAGGTGTAAAACACCTCAGCTATTGTGCCGCATTACAAAGTGAAAGGAAATAACATACAACAGAGTCACGCTGGCTGAGTCACCAGTAACGGATGGACATCGTTCTGGAGAGCTAACAGCCGGCCAAGTAGTACTGAACAAACTAGCATTGGCAGTCAGTCGTGTCGGGTTATGCTTTGCACCCTCGAAATACATGATGCTTCTCGAAGATTCGCTTTGATCCTTGCTGTGGTGGTCAGTTAAAAGTCGTTCATGAATTCAAGCACCTAAGCAGCTATATTGGTTCCCGTGGGATCGAAAACGAGGTCGCCCACTGTATAGCTAAGGCTCGAGGCACTTTTACTAATCTCTGGCGCGGATACAAAATCACTCTCGTCCTGAATGACAGAGTTTAAAATGCAGCCGTCCGTTCAACCATGCTATACGGTTGCGAAACCTGGCCCATCAGGTCGACAGACATAAAGAGGCTAGCCACGTTCGACCATAGCTGCCTTCGCAGCTTAGCTCATGTCTGGTGGCAGCACCGCGTGGATAATGAATGTGTTCGACGTCATGTATTTGGTGCAAGAAGTGCGAGTGAACCGCTGAGCACCATTATATCACGCACCAGGCTCCGATGGCTGGGTCACATGTTGCGCATGCCAGCACACCGACTCCCGCGACATGCGTTGTTTGTGCGCCTGGGGTAGGATGGAAGTAGAGGAGGGGTGGCCAAGCGATGACTTGATCAAGAGGAATGAAGTCTCCCACTTCGAAGTTGGCGTCGCTTGATGTTTTCCGACTGCCTATCTGGGGTCCAAAGGGTGATGAACACGTTTGGTTGGCTACACTAGTTGAAATGTCATGGATCAGACCACTGTGGCGGTGTTGTGGTTTTCTTTGTCTCTCCCTTATTTTCCCCCTCTAATCACCATCCCTCTCTTGACGCTTACTATCTTACTAAGTAGCGTGTTGCCTGTTCTATAATTATATTCTATAATTTCCAGTCTCTTATTGCGACACAACGGTTGAAGTGCGTTTCTTATCTTCATCTAACGTGTAATGCCGATGACTGCTGGTGGTCGTGCAGCGGTGAAACGTCCGCACGACGTACTTTTATACTGCCGGGGCCCTTTCCGACGATCGACTAGATCTAACCTCGGCGATATTCCGCTTTCTCCTCCTTTGCTAATGTGTGTTGGCGGCTCGCTAGTTGCTGCTTTATCTACTTCCACATTGTTTGGCTCAAGCAGAAATTGCATTGTGGCTGGTGGTTTCCAGCCGCTATTCCTTTGTTTGAGTAACACCCAGCGATGTCTTGTAAACATCGTGGTGGAATTAGTTCCATCTCCAAACTGGTCAGTTGTGTAACGCTACGGCAGCTCATTGATTCTTGCCAGAGATCGGATTCCACCCGAACAAAGGGCGCAGTGGTCATACGTTTTTTCCTCTGTTATTGCTTGAATCTCGCCATTCATCATTATCATCATTACACGTTAGCTGGAGGTGGAAAACACCTCAGCTATTGTGCCGCAATACAAAAGGCAACAAAAGAAAAAAGAAAAGAAAAACAAACAGTGACACGCCCGCTGAGTCCCCAGTAACGGATGGACATCGTTCCGGACAGCTAACAGCTGGCTGCCGTAAAAGAAAGTCATATTATGCCTAACGATTGAGATCGTGATTGGAGGGGAATGCTAAACAGGAGGGGGATGGACAAAGGAACTCACAACACAAACGCCATTGGGGCCGGCTCCTAGCCGTATCAGCAAGTGTGTCCAACCAGAAGTGTTCACCGTCCTTAGGACCCCAGCCAGGCGGTCGGGATTCACCAATCGACGCCAACTTCGAAGTGAGGGTTTTCATTTCTCTCGACCAATTCATCACTTGGCCTCCCCTCCTCTTCTTCCAACCGCACCCACAACGCGCAAACAATGCACGTCGCAGGAGTCGGTGTGCTGGCATGCGCAACAAGTGGCCCAGCCATCGGAGCCTGGTGCGTGATATAATGGTGCTCAGCGGTTCACTTGTTCTTCTTGCACCAAATACATGACGTCGAACACGCTCATTGCTCACGCGGTGTTCCCACCAGACATGAGCTAAGCTGCGAAGGCAGCGATGATCGAATGTGACGAGTCTCTTTATGTCTGTCGACCTGATGGACCAGGTTTCGCAGCCGTGTAGGAGAGTTGAACGGACAGCTGCATTATAAACTCTGCCCTTCAGAGCAAGGGTGATGTCGCGTCTGCGCCACAGGTGGCGGAGATTGGCAAAAGCAGCTCGAGCTTTTGCTATAGGGTTCGTAACCTCATCTTCAATCCCTCGGGTGCTAATATAGCTGCCCAGGTACTTAAATTCCTGAACGACTTCTAGCAGATCACCACCAAGCGTTAGCGCAGGGTTGGGTCCCTGCCAATCTTGGAGAAGTACTTAGCATTTCGATGGAGCAAAGCATAGCCCAAAACGATGGACAGCCAGTGCTAATCGGTCCAGTGCTGTTTGGCATGTTTGGGAGCTGTCACAGATTAGGGCAATGTCGTCCGCATACTCCAAGTCAAGAAGTCGTTCACCAGGGAGTAGCTCCACACCTTCTAGGTCGTGTCCAGCGAACGCTGTTTCCATGACTTCATCGATAGCGAAGTTGAAAAGGAAAGGTGACAGCGGGCATCCTTGTCTCACACCGCTGGTAATACTGAAGGGTGGCGAGTGTTTGCCATAAACCCTCACCCTGCCCGAACTATGTGCGTACAGCGCTTTGATAATGTTTACTTATTTACCAGGCATACCTTTCCTCAGCAGACAGTCCCAAAGGGCACATCGATCGACTGAGTCGAAGGCACCTTTTATGTCAAGAAACACGATAACGGTGGATCGCCAATACACATGGCGGTGCTCCAACACTTGACGCAATGTGAAGATGTAGTCAATGCAGCCCCGCCCTCGACGAAATCCGGCTTGCCCTTCACGAATCTGGCTTTCACGAGTGCCAGTCACTCTGTGAAGAATGACAGAGGCAAGCAATTTAGAGGCAATCGAAATCAGACTGATCCCTCTATGATTGCCGCATTCTAAACGGGAGCCTCTCAGTAGAGCTGTTCGTTGATTTACAGGCAATATTTGATGTAGTTCATGGCACATCTGCTTGGCGATCCATAATTTTGACTCCACTGTTTGAAAACTCTGCCACAATGCCCGTGGGTGTAGTTGTTTACGGTGGGTTGTCTGCGCTCACCACACAAGTGAAGCGCATCAGGTCTGCCACACCTCGTCTCTCTCTCAATTTGCATGCTCCTCGGCACTCCACTTTGTGTGGGATGGAAGAAGTCCTCTTAGATGCGGACTGCATTGCTCTGTTTGGGTTTTACGCAGCTGTTATGTAAGCTTTGTTGAATATCAGGCTTTTCCTTTGGCCTGTAACCCAGTTTGTGCAAACAGACTGGGTTTATGACCAGCATCACCTTGGTGAGGTTCTTTGGTCGCTTCGAACCCAAATAGAATGACGTTGAACGTTGTTGCCTTCAATAAGCAACACTATTATTCCATGGACTGTATGGTAACAGCTGATGAGAATACCCGAAATATCTGGATTCAGCGCATCCTATTGATAGCTTCTTTCTTGCTGTCTGGAAATTTATTAAAAAGGTTGACGCGTATCTCTGTATATTTCAGCATATACTTCGCTCCCTCAAAGTCCAAATTACCTTTTTGAAGGCTGCACGGACAACACACTATTTCTTGTCATCACAAAGCAAATACTGGAGATAATTGCCTGTTTATTTTTCTGTGTTACCTCTAGTGGCCACCTCCGTGGAGCACTGGTTGCACGCATTGCCAAAGTCCGTGTGACTCTTCTGAGTCTCTACCATCCTTGGAGCCAACAGACGCAAGCTTACTGATTAAGGGAAGGGATTAAGACCCTGCAATCCATCCAGCGATGCTATTTGGCATAAGAGCATGACCACTTTGTACCAAAGACAACTAGAGATTTTCCGTGTTTAACTGCTGATATCTGCTCAGGTCTTCTGAAATCATCGAAGAAGCAGTGCTGAAATGGTCATTCAGATTTTTTCGAATCAACCCACTTGTACCGCATTAGCAAGACTGCCGTGAACCGCCTGCAACGGCTAGGCCATGTAATCCGGGCACAGTTGGTAACCAAGGCTTAGATTGTTTGCCCATACTGTGCCCACTTGGGTGCGGCAATGTGAATCGTTTTAGTGACAACGAAAGCTCGCGTAGAAGCACATCGAAAACTGTCGAGTTGGTCGACTTCCTCTCTGGGGCCCCCGGATCGACCATGGGAAGTTAAATGCAAAGTAGGGTATTGCACAGCCACGAAACCATTGACGTCAACTTATTAGTTCCATTATTTCCGACCCTAATATAATCCGTATGATGATTTCGGTTCTTTGTTACATTTTTCCAAATCTTCATCATTGTTATTACTGTGGTAAATTTGACTAAATGAGTCCAATCGTCTGGATCCACCATGCTTCGGTCAATTGCTCAGTTGAATTGTCTGGCTCTCCAGAATTAGTTCCTTTAATTGAAGCAACTCTTTCCCGGTGAAAGGTTCAGCGAAAATGCAAACACCAAGGTACCGCACCATTCGTATCCGGGCAAGTTTCTCCGCATAAAGAAACATCACGACGGTCGTTGCAGTCCACCGCAGCTTAGTGGTTTCAACCACAGACTGGCAACAATCGAGTTGCGAGTTCGAGCTTTACACAGTTCATGCGGAATGCGCACGGCTGACGACTCCCGAAAGGATGAAACGCCTGTACAGGGCTTTTCTGGGCGTGTGATGGCTGTCTGTCTAAGTCTAGATGTGATAAATTTCTACTTATACCAAACTTATAACACCATGAAGAGTTGAGATAGCAAATTTACCAGTATGCGTACACACAAACACGCACGCATTGTTAATTCGCTATCTGTCTGCCGGCTTACTAACAGGGTAAAACCGGTGTGATGAACGCGTCTTTCTGCACACACTAACTGTAGTCAAGTTGTTTGATTACTGCCGCTTTAGCGTTAGGTCCGCAGTGTTTCTCGATCAGCAGATGGCGGGCGATTGATGATACAGGCGTCTTGTGCCGCTGACCGCTTGCGTTCCTTGGCTGCGCACCTGAGGTGGTCGACGGCACTATGTTCGAAACTTGGTTCCTGACGCACGTTGGGATATGCTCCGCGATTCTCACTTGCAACTCGCGCTCTGCCATGCCTATGTAAGTGGCTTTGCAATTAGATATGAAAAACTCACCGTACCACTCTGCTGCGCGGTGGTTGGTCGATCTACTGGAACCTATTCGAAAACTAGTTGCTGTGCACAGCCTTAAGGACAGTTTTGATTTCGTGGATACCGTGCACGATCTAAATGTCACGGATCTGACCATGTGCTCTCTCGATGTTACTTCGCTTTTTGCAGATGTGCCGTTATTTGAAACTATACATTATATCTGTGATTATGTTGAAGAAAGCCAGTTCGCTATTGGCATACCTACTCTGTCCCTAAAGTAACTGCTGCTTCGGTGCACTTTCAGCATCTAGTTTCTGTTAAATGGTGAATTGTATCGACAGCACGGAGTTGCTATGGGCCGTTTCTCGCTGACGTGTTCATGGGTATGCTTGAACTGGGCAAATTAAAATCGGTCATCACGAACCTCGGTCTTTACCATCCTTATGTCGACGATATTTTTGTACTGTTCCATTCCTGTCGAATCACCAAGGATGAATTCAATCATGCGCATGAAGCGCTGTAGTTCATCTTCGAACTAGAGATAGATGGCACTTTTCACTTCCTCGACGCAGCAATGAAGCGACTCGAGAATGGCGCGTCACAAAGTCACGTGGAACGGACAATACCTGAATTTCCACAGTTTCGTTCCTATGAAATTAAAACGGAACTTGCTCCTCAATCTACTGAATTCAGCAAAAAGAATTTGCTTGAACGGAACGTTTCCCGAAGAACTGAAGTGCATGCCTTCGACCCTGAGAGAAAATGGTTAATATCGTGTAGTATGCCCATTTTTATTGTATATTGTAGGAAGAACCGTAAGCAGTACGCTTAAAGCGAACAATTGTTTTCGATTTATTCATCATCAGGCTTGGTACAGAAATATACGTTGAGAAGAGGAGTTCATTCGGGAAACAGAGAGTAACTATTGATTGAACAAAAATTTTAAATGGTTAACGTAACGTGTCATGTGGTCAAGTGACTGAAGGCATGTGACACCACTGAGTGAGGTCCGATCCATCTTTGTTACTGGCTGGCCAGGGTAGTTGTAATGCTTGTACATGCTGCTTCTGAATGCATAGATTTGGTTTTGTCAACCTGATGCATACCGCTTCAGCGGTAGCAAGTAGCCGAGCCCCTGACCGATGGTGTAGCTGCGATGGCACTCGATAGAGGATCTCAAATGACTTGCGCTTATCAATCAGATGACTGGTGCAGATCAGATGGTTAGTTATGGCACTCAACTTAGTTTTGTCCCGTTGGGTGACGAGCGACGTTGGTAAATGTTCCTTGATTCGCTTTTCCAAGTGCCTGGTCGTGCGCCCAATGTACCTAGCCCCACAGGAGCAGGTGAACCGGTAGATTACCATTGATTGGCGTTGATCAGGCATCCTGTCTTTGAATCTAGGAACAAAGAGCGAACTGCTTGTAAAAACGACACTTAGTTGAGCTGCATTAAAGGTCTTTCGGCAAGTCTGTATCAGTCGTCGTGTGCATATCTCAGCCGGTATGTCACCTTTAAAGGGAAGTTGGAGAAATAGCTGTTTCTTTACCGTTTGTACTGTTGGTCTTGGGCTACTAGGCTTTATATGAACGTCAATGAATTGTTCTGGATAACCGTTTTCGAGAAGTGTTTGCCTGATTCGCTTCATTTCCTCTTCAATTGTGTCCTCATTACAGATCTTCCGTGCACAATTGGCCAGCGTATGTACTAGTGTTCTTTTACGGCTAATTGGCACAAAACTCCGGAACTGTGTGTATTGGCCTGTCCAGTACGGCTTTCTATATACTCCTATCTGAATTGATCCGTCTTCTCGTCGCTTTAAGTTTGCATCCAAAAAGTGCATTTGGTTGTCAATTTCTTCTTCAGCTGTGAATGTGGCGTTGGGATGTGCCTTGTTAAAACACTCGAGAACATTCTGCAAGTTGTTCGTCTGCTCAATTATACAGAATATGTCGTCAACGTAACGTCGGTAGAAACGTAGGCTCGAGGTGAACAATTTTGATGGGCCATCATCTAACATTCCCATATACATATCAGCCAATAGTGTTCTGGGAGGTGATCCCATAGCTATCCCTTCTACTTGTCTGTACAATTCATTGTTGAACGAGAATTGGATATTATAGTGCATCTGAGTAATAGCTGCTTTAAATGGAGAGTTTGTATTTTGATCTCTATATTGTACTGCTCAATTTAAGTACAGAGAAAGTTAACCGTTTCTATAAATGCGACATTCCTGAGCAAAAATACGACGTCCAAAGAGAAGATAAAACAGCCTAAGATTTTCATAGTTTTAAAGATTTCCATAAAATGAGAAGTACCCATAAGTTGGTAAGGGTTTATCATTTTCCTAATAGGATCCAAACTAGACGTTAACCATTTTGCGTTGGTGTGCTATAGTTAGTTCCTTATATCACATGTCAGTCGCAATGGTACATATGCATTGTGTATTCTTTGAGACGGTATGTCTAAGAATTATGGAGCCAGTGGGTCTTATCTTTTCATAACTTTCTTTAGTTATTTGGCCATCAGTGACTTCAAACACCTTGTCATTTATGCTTCTGTATACTCGTTTTGTCCTACTCTCGTTCACATCGTACAAATTTGGAGTAGTCCGTGAGGATAAGCTTCATTTTTTTGTACGCATTCTGTGCGGTTCATGATCACGGTTCCTGATTTAGTAGCCACTTCAAACAACAGCCTCGAACAATTTAAGTGGGACTTTGTCATCATTCTCTTTCAATATCAACGATACCCTATCGCACATTCCCGATTACTAACAGAGGCATACATCGAAGCCATAAGAGAACTTCACCAAAACGAGGGAATCATAATCACTAAACCAGATAAAGGGTCACTTCTAGAGACCCATATTTTTTCGACTACCCTACAAAGAAGAAATCGCTGCTGAACTCATAACCCCTCGCCTTTTTCATGCCCTCAGACTTACTTTTCCAGCAGCTAAAATGCAAATCCAGTTCACCGTGGTAAGAACTAACCACAAAGACAAGAGGCCCATCCACTCCAAATCAATGTGCATTTACTCGTTCTCCTGTTCTTGTGGGGCAGGTTACATTGACTGAACAGCGAGGCGCCTGTCTGACAGGATGACTGCTTGTCGAAAACCAACCAACTCATCCATGGCCACGCATCTTGCCGACACTTGCCATACTACCAATTTGGCTGCGATTCATAGTGATCTATCAGGCACCGGACAATCGATCAAAGTGTCTCCGTAGGCGTTTGCTTGAATCCGCTGAGGCCATCGCGGTTCGACTGGACGAGCCGGAGTTGTGTGTTCAGAAACGGCTCGTTCAGACGTAAAAACTGCCTTGGCCCACTCGAACTGCGACATCCGGCTCAAAGAATTGTGTGTACACCGCACTTATGACCTGATGGATAGTGATTGTTCTTGATCAGTGATTGTGAACCGAACTTATCTTACCAACCTTTACGTCGTGTCAAGAATTTTGTTTTATTCCACACTTTATTGCACAAGCCTGAGGAGGGATTATTGAAAAGATGTGTTCGCTTTCATCGGCTTTTATACATGCGAATTGGTAGACATTGTGTAAATGGCTGGACAGAGGTACTTGCGCCTTAACCGAAGGTGTGAGGATGCGCCTCGTTGTATGCAGCAGTACTGCTTGCGCCTCGGGTTCAACTTGCTATCGCGGATTTCGAGCGCCGTTGAAATATTTGGCCTACATCGTCTCCCTTAACCGGTTTAAACTTTAACACGGCGGGCACCTTCCCTTTCTCTCCTTTTACTGAAGTAAACAATGTAAGAAGTTGGTTACTCCTTTTCCTCAAGGTTGTTGATGAGGAACCCCAACTTTTCATCTAGCGTGTCTAGGGTACAAATTTTTCTTGCTCTGTCCAACAGAGTGCACCAATCCCTTTTGTACAAAAAGGAGACAAAACTGGGAAGGTTCAGATACTGCCCCTTCCACATCGGCTTGCGGTATACCGATCTACGTACTGATCCATCAGTTCTGCGCTCCGTCAGTATGTCAAGGAACGACTTGCTGTCATCCTGCTCTCGCTTTATTGTTACCCTGATGTTTTGGTGCAGGTCATTTATTCTGCTGTTCGGTTGGGTTAGTTTCTCTTCTCAATCGTAATGATCATTATATATCAGCGATACAGCACGGATTGGTGGAGTTCATACTTGACTTGATTTTCAAGGTGAGCAATGAAAATATCCGCTAAGAGCGGTCCGAGTGAACTATCCATTGCAACACCATCCACCTGCCGAAACCCTTGCTTTGGAAAACAGAACTTTACATTCGAGGCTCATACAAACAGAAACCATTCTAATTCGGACATTGGAAGATCCAGTTCTAACATACTGTCAGTCACATGGTCACATGGATAGTCAATTGCAGCGGTACGTTGATGAATAGTGAGGCTATATCGATGCTAGCCATAAACTTTCCACTTAGCCGTTCCACTAATTCAAACGTGTCTTTTAGACTGTGTTTATCCGTTGACTTCATAACTTGTTGCAGTACTGTCTCTAGCCATTTAACCAGCTTGTGTTGCAGCGAGTTGCTCATGGATAAAATTGGCCACAGTGGCACACCCACCTTGTGTAATTTTGGCAACCCATAGAGCTGAGGTGTATGTGTGCCACTGTGTCTCAAGGAGTTAGTGGTTGCAGTGGGAGTCAAATTTCCCGCCAACATAGTTTGCAACTCTGTGTTTATCATTCTCTCTAGTTCTGTCAGGTTGTCAGGACAACCATCCGGTTCGAATTTTGTATTGTCGTTAGGTATCATCATCTCCATTTAGGCGGATTTGTCTAGCACTACAGCGCCCGGTCCTCTGTCTGAGTGAAGGATAACCACTTTTCCTTCAGATTTGAGCCGCCTTAAAGCAGAGCGATGTTTGCCTGGAACTCATAATTCGGTACTGATGACCAATGAGTTTGGCTTTCAACCACTGCTCGTTATCCCTGAATCTGAATGTTAAGCCGGGAAGGTGTCTAAAAAATACTGCGGGCCGCGCCTGAGTCTCTTGTTAATAGTTTGCGGCGGAACATAAATTTCAAACCACTGGACAGCGCCTCAACTTGCAACTGGATCGATGAGAGGTCTTTAACAAATCTCGGATCAAAAGATGCAATGAATACAAAAAGATATGTGATTAATTTTTTTTCAAAACCCTCAGTCTAGGTTTTGTTAGTTTCATGTTTATAAACCGGAGGTAATATGCTAAGTTTAATTTGTCGATTTCTTGTCATGTAGACAAGTACATCTCTTGATACTTCTGTGGTTTTCTACGGATTCCACAAGAAAGCTCCTGGTGTTTCGCCTCAAATTCCTGACTTTCTGTCGTAGCTTCAGTGCATGCAGTCTTTTGCAGTAAGCAGCAGGGAATCGATTCACATTCAGGCAACTTTCCAGTAAGTCCACTCGCACGCAAGTTTGGCGATTTTGCATTTCAAGTTTGTCGTCTAACGCCCCCCGAGAATCACAAACGAAGACTGGGTTGCGATCAGAATCTCTTTGATCAGAAGGCATACTTATTTGTAGAACAAACTATGCTCCGTTGAGCGATTCCGATTCGTTCTTCCTTAGTTGGATGCAGCTGGCGGAAACAGCATATCCATCGATCGAGCCAATTGGTCGTATGGGTTTACGAGGTTATTCTCGCTCACACGTGTGGGTGTTGTTGCTCGAGTGAGGACGGTCGATCAGCTCTCAGACAGTTGGCCCAAATTCGTTCAGCTCACCCCTTCGGTAGGCAACCAGCATGATTGACGTTGCAACTTATCACCACATCCCTCCTATTTTTTCGTGTTTTCGTTGTTTTGCTGTTGCAGGTTCTGTATTGTCTTCCACTGCGGAAGTGCTTTCGTACCTGGGCTGCGATTTAGTTGTCTTATTCTGCTGAGGCGGCTTCTCGTCAGAGTGCAGAGCCTGTCCACCACATCGCCTTTCCAGCAGCAGTTGGTAGTTTCCCTTACTTGTCCGACTTAGCTGCTCTTCTCTTCCGAAGCCCTTCAGCACCCTGACAGGTACATTTTCATCATTTTACACTATCTACCACGACCATAATAAAGCAATGTCATCAAATATGAAACTTTTACCTTGTGTAAATTCAGAATGGATAAGCGTGCACAGATGTCACTTGAGTAAAGAGTCACGCAACTTTGAGCAACGATCGCACATTGATTGGAAGAATTTTAAACTCCTTTATCTGCTTGACGGGGACAACTTTGTGGAAACGTTGCTTGGCAGCTCATTTATCTACATGCAAGTGGGAAGCTGCGACTTACGCGGTGTCTCGCATTAAATTTTCAAACAAATGGTTGGAGTTGAGTGGCCTCAGTTGCCTTAGAACTGTTCCGCCAGAGAATTCTTAAAAATCATACAAAATTGATACTTATATGTTAGCTAGTGCAAAAACTATGTTTGGGGAAGAGCGGTAACGGCCCTGCCTTTGCAACATCTGTAGGTATCTGCTTAAACTATATTTCGTCTCCAGGGGCTAGAAATTGCCTTGCTTCCGGTTTGTGACACCTCTTTCACTGCTGCAAACGCTTTCAAAGGGGGACTCGCAGACGATTAGCCGAACTTTTCTAGGGTTTCCTCTACCGTGACTCCAGAATCAGCTGGCGGTTGCACGAGTTGTCCTTCAAACGGTAGTGTTTCAATAACGCATCCCTCCCGCGTGGTTCCAAGTGTTATTTACTCGTGTTATTTATTCGTGCCAGTTTTTACTATCTAATGAGCTAACCTTAGTCGATCCACAGTAACCAGCAAATAGCTTAACCGGCCTTCACAATAATCACCAAATCTCTCGATTATTTCTGAAGAATCTCGTTCTTGGTGTTGCTGACAGAAATTTCATGCGTCTGCACATTTTCTCGGTTAATTGCATCCATAACGCTTTCAAACTCAGCCTTTAGGAAATAGGTTTCGTCCATACATCTTTCAGAATCGTCCTTAAGGCAATCAAATATCATCCACCTGGCGTGAACGCACCAAAATCCGCCCCTCGTTGAGTGACTAATCCCAAATCAACCAATCCCATATCAGACGACTTTACGATATGAGTTACCAGAGAAGCCTTGGGTGTGGCGCAGATCGCGTGCGATTTGATGGGTGCCTAGTCGCGCTCGACACTCGTATTCAGGCGTGATTGGCTACACGGAAGCTACACACATGCTAGGGGGTATAATCGCAAAATCACGTGGTGCCACCTGGGTGCTTATAGCAGTCATGAGTGATCATAGTAGTTGGCACGCAACCTTTCAGGCATTTCCATTTTTACGTGAAATATGATTGCGCAGTGAGTCCGCCCATTTCATCGCTGAACTTTCCGTATGCTGCGAGGCACCCAGGTGAATCAGTGCGAATGAATTGGCCATTGGGAATAATGACATGAAGTCGCTGATCGGCCGACATGGAAGTTGGGCTAGTGACACCGGAGGGTCGTGGAGAGCGTGTGGACCGCGGTGTGTTTCGGGGTGCCGCAAGCTCACTGAGCGCAATGTTGAAAAGTCCGCGTTTGATGAATGTAGCGACTCGAATCAGGATGAGTGCGCGCGCAGTGCACATTGGCGTCCTCACCGAGGTTTCACTCGCCTATTGCCTTTGTTATGCCGTTGTTCGACTTAGCTTGCTTCTGGGGAATATTTCATATCGTTGCATCATGGTTCCCATTGCGGTGGCTAAAATATGTAAATGCCTGAGTGATTCCTCCAACCGTTCTCACACATGATTTGTATTGTTGCGAAACAGACCGAATACGGTGTTGTTCCAGGGGTGACACACACAAACAAACAAAAGAATTCCGCAACACTCGGGGCGGCTATACTATTCGTCCAGTTCCAAGGAATGATCTCAGTTAGGTGTTATTGCCAACCTGCAGTAAATAGCGGCGCATATGATTTTGTTAGCTTAGAACAATGTAATCATTAGCAGATTGTCAGCTAATCAACAATACTCGTGTTTCCGCCTCATTTCATATGGCAAATTACGCTTTCCAATGACTCACTTGGAAACCCGACGTTGAGTCTGCTCCAGATCAGTGACATCGTGCTTCAGTTTTGGTCGCCTTGCTTGAAGTGCTTATTCTACGTGGTGATTCCCAGCTTGTAATGCTATTTCCGTTTGCTCATAACAACCCATCATCCCGAGCCAGTGACGAAAGTCACGTGAGACGATAGAGGATGGTAGCGTTTGCGTTTCGAACCTATAGGGGTAGAAGCTGTGATATCGTATGCAGTATCTTACACGCGGGTAGTCACCCTACCAACGAGAATGGAATCCTGCAAATGCGCGGCTGTCGAGCGGTGGCACGTAGAAGGTGCCTCCGAGCGAAGCTCATACCAAACGTGTCAATGGTTAAGGGTCGGACTAACTCAGTCTCACAATCCTCTTCGAGGGTTGTTATTGGTCCATGGTACACTTCCCTTAGAACAGCCACGGGAGACAACAGGTTCTAGTGTATCTCACAGCTCGATTGGCCTGGAGCACGAGTGCCACGCATTGTCTCTAATCGTGAGAGTGCACTACACAGTGGTTAATGATTTTCTACCTCACGCTTCAATCCAGGCAATCCAGGTGAAGTAGGTGCAAACCCGTCAATTCCTACATGCGGTTGGCTGTGGTCGCACATGAATTGCCCTAGATCCTTAAAGGCTGTATCTGACAGGCCTCAAGTAGATCCCAATGAGACACTGCAATCACACTGCAGTTGGACTAGCTCCCCACTACATTGCGGGTCAAGCTGTTGAGCCAAAGTTTCTGGGTGGAGTTACTCAATTGAAGCTCCTTATACCTGACTACGTTGTGGGTCAGACTGTTGAGTGAAAGGCTAGAGGTAGGGCACCTCAACCAACAACCCACTTCCGGAATGTGCAGCCGGAGAGTGTAACCTGCCCTTTCGACCCGGTCGCCAACACTTCTCCTCTACCCGTACCATTCTCTTTTCCATCGTTTATTGCGCAAGGGACTGTCACTGACCTCGCAACGGTAGCTATCAAACCGAGATTCGCATTTCTCAATGGTTCATTTGAGGTCCACACACTTTTTCAGATCGACCAATAGCGGCACTAAATCTCACTATCCACTCTCTCGGTAGTTGTGTCTCCGAAACACATACAAGATAACCGCGTCGTGACGAATCTTCCACTTCTTGGTTCCGGATTTGCTGACAACGATTACACCCTAAGCGCATCTGGCGATACGAAGTAAATAGCTCAAGATTATCATGCTGTCCGTATCGCTCTTAGTAATCATGCAGAATGCAATCTACTCGACTGGATGTCGGTGTACTGATCGACTTCGAAACTCTATTGCGGTAAATAACAGCCATCTGAGGATATCGTGAATTTTCAATGCTTCTGTTTATGCCCCCAGTGACTGCAGTTAGAAGGGTATGAAGGATCACTTCTATCGTCAGCAGAAACTACTGAGATTGTGATTGTTGCTAGTTACATGGATGTCTTAGTGGGCCGCCTTTCGGACGCTGAACAACATTTGGAAGGCTGTTTCGCGGTGCATGCACGCCGAACAGACAGTGGCGATCGATTACTACAGCTGTATGCTGACCTCAGTGCGCATATTGGCAGCACTGCTTTCAGGCACTTAGGTTCACATCGTGTCACATGCCCACCGAAGCCCTCGATCATGTGACCCAAACTGACCTTGTTGCTGTAGGCCATACATGGTGCATCTCAGTTCAAGACCGTCAGTCAATTTGGAGTATGTGTCTACATTCGGACCAGGCTCTAGTGTCTCCCAGTTCATCTAATATTGCAGTAACACCTATATAGGGGGTACAAAATGACTCCCTAACCCGGATGTACCTGCGGCACCATGGCGTGCCGTACAACTCGACCACGCTGCGGTAGATGTTCAGTCTCGTTCGACACACAAAGTCGGCAACGATTGTCACCCCGGAGGGAGTACCACGGAATCGCCTCTATTTGCTACTGGATGCCCCATTTTCCCCACGTTTGCGTCACTGAATGCCTTAACCTTGCAATGAAGACTGCCTGCGCTTTAGCAGTGACTCGTCCATCACCACTCTGCGCTGTTGGTGCACTTAGATTGGCCAATACGAGCTCCCCTATATATACTGTTCCCAGTATGGTTGATGCTCACAACGTTGGCTTGCCCATAGGTCTCCGTTTGAAGCCGTCTCTATCTTATCCCGTAACTTGTTGCATCACGGCGCAACGCGGATACTGTAAGTAGGTAATCATACGGTGAAACTTAACATCGTTTAGTTCACTCTACGCATACTCTCAGGAGGAGGCCCACGCATGCGCCATCCGGCAGAGGTTAAGGCAAGAATATTGAACACCGATGACATAGACGATGACTGGGAGCAGGTTGCATCAGTGTTAAATGTCAACCTGAAGACTTGCCGAAGTTGGATTAAAACGTTAGAGTCCAACGAACGAAAAGGAAAATGCGGAGAGGCACGTCGAGAATCATTGACTGACATTCACGTAAATGATCTGGTGGAATAAGTAGATGCGGAGCCTACAACAACCTTAAAGTGTCATCGTTTCCGATTGAAAGCGGAGCTCAATGTAGAGGTGAGCGTCAGCACAGTAGCTCCGTGACTGGAGAGGCACCACATTACTATGAAAAAGCCCCATGCTATACCGGAGTCAATGAATACGTTTGAGAACAAGAGAAGGAAGAAGTCTTACATTTTGAAGCTGATGGACTTGGAAGCTGAAGGGTGGCAACCAGTTTGGATTGATGAGACCAATTTCAATCTGGTTTGCACTCACACAAGGGGGTCTTCAGCACTTGGCACACGTGCACAGTGCACTGTAGCGAGCACTCGTGGACAAAATCTGCGTCTTATCGGCGCAATGACTGTAGATGGACTTTTGGAATATACCGTCTTAAGGAGAGTTACAACAGGGAACGGTGTGCGCGGTGGTTGCGGCAAATGCTTGATGCCAACGGTACCGCTGTCACTGACAGGTGTGCTGATATGTGACAACGGACTATACCACAGGCATCTGGAACGTGTATTCTCAGAGGACCGTTACCAATCAGGGAGGCTATTGCGACTTGCGCTATCTTCGGCCTTTACGGAACCCTATAGAAGGCATTTGGAGTATCATCAACGCGAACGTTAAACAAACCATGCGGCGCAGTTATTCCGGTATACTGCGAGGAGATACGGATGGAGATCCAGATGGTGTGCTTAGTAAAAGATAATAGATGATCCAGTTCCTTGAGAAGATTGTATCCGAAGCAGGACCCAGCGTTACGCAGCACCATTGTAAACAAATGGCGGAACATGACAGTACGTGCAATATACTTAATGGATCTGTAAACCTCTATCATGTCACTAATATATCGTTTTTATCTTTCATCGATACTTTTGCTTAAAAACCACGTAAGGTTGCCTTGTGCAATACAACTCTCCAATTTGGGCAACACTAGGATGTACTATCGGCAAGCGTAATCTCGGTAGTTATATTCCTGTGTTTGTACTTCGCCGACGCGACTGTCGTATTCCGACTGCTAAGAAATCATAGCAATTGCCATGGCAGCTGCAGTGCTCGCAATGTTAGTGGACCACGTGTTAACGGTTAGTTAAGTGAGGAACTGTGTTTCTTCGATGTCGCGGAAATATCCAGCATGTAGGCGCAGTTACTGTGGGCAGGAGCTGGGACTTCGTTTCCCTTAATTAAGTGTTGAGAAGTCATCCAATGAGCTAATCAGAGAACGAGCAGTGGATAGTTAATACCCAGTGTCAAATACAGCCCAAGCATACTACCTCTACCAAGCACGGTGCGGTTGTGTAATTGTGGCGTACGGATTCGCATTTCCACCAACCCCGCATGGGCGCTGCTCTAGTCCGCGGTGTGCAAACCCCACCAGCATAATGCAATTGCATACAGAGCAGCACACGCAAAGTGTCACTAACCCGTTAACCGGTTCACAGTTGCTGCAGTGTCATGGCCACACATTGCGCATTGCAAGTTATCTATCAATGCTGTCCTCATCCGTCAAACGGATGATTCCTTGCACTCCACAGCTTCTGACAGATAACTCGGCGGCACCCAATAACGTCTCCTGTGCTGCTCGCACTGTGCAGTGGTTGCACGCAAAAAAACAAAGTACATGGGTGGGTAAATGTGCAACTGCGCTCAATTGGCACGCAGTGGGAACCATAAGACAACGTTTTGAGATATTCCCCAGGAGCAATTAAATTGAACAACGGTGCAATAAAGGCATCAGGCGAGTGCAATCTCGAGTGCCCCATCAAGCACATCACCAAAGCACAGTGAGCTGACAATGTGCAGCACGCGCGCACTAAAACTGATTCGAATCGCCACATTCGTCAAGCGCTGATCTTTCGGTGGGCATGCCTGACCCAGAAAAGAGCCGCAGACGATTTGCCGTATATACAGGAATTGCTTTCATCGAGCCGAATATATTAAGAAGCGGTTTGTGGTCCATTGGTAAGGCAAAGTTACGGTTATATAACATCTTATGGAAATGTTTCACTTCAAACACAATAGCGAGAGCTTTTCAATTTGATTATACTTTCTTTCTGCTGCTGTCAGTGATCCAGCGGCATGAGCGATTTGCTTCTCACACCGATTTGGGAAAATGTGTGGAGATGACTGCTCTAACTAAATAGCTGGATGCATCCGATGCAATTACAATTGGCAGTTTTGGATCGTAGTGCGTTCGCATCAGTTCTGAACTTAGTAACAACCTGATGCTGTCGAAGGCTTCCCAAGATTCGATAGTCCAGACCCAGGGAACGTCATTCATCAGCAACCGGTTTGATAGTCCGCGTTGGTCGTGCATGAACGGTAGGTAGGTACCGTAATAACTTACCATACCCAGGAATGATCTCAACGTCGCTACGTCTTTCGGCGGAGACATTTCTTTTATCGCCTTGATGTTTGATGGATAAGGTCTTCGTCCATTTCGGTCAATGATAAAGCCCAGGTATTTAACGGAAGTCATGAAAAACTCACACTTGTCCATTCGTAGGTGAAAACCATACTCCTTTATTCTGTCAAGCACGAGTTCCGTTCGTTGGCGTATTTCTTCCTGGTTAGATCCCATGATAATGATATCGTCCAGGTATGCAGCGGCATAAAGTATTCCCTGTAGCATCGTATACATGATCTGCTGAAAGATTGCCGGGGCCGACTTAACGCCAAATGGTAGGCGTGTATATTGGAATAGTCCTCTGTGAGTGTTAATCGTTAGTAACTCACGCGATTCTTCTGACATTTCAATCAGGAGATATGCGTCTGACAAGTCCAATTTGATAAAACACTTGCCGCCGTTCAGACATGCAAAAAGGTCCTCAGGGAGGGGTAGAGGGTATTTGTGGTCTTCTAAGGCGGCATTCAGGCCAGTAGAGTAATCTGCACATAAGCGTATCTTTCCGTTTGATTCCTTGACAATCACGATGGGGGCTGCCCATGAAGAGAAATTCGTCGGTTTGATAACTCAGATTGACTGTAGTCTGTCGAGGTTTTGGTCGACGATTGAAACCACTGCATACGGAACTGGTCTCTTCAGTCGGAAGACTGGCTTTGTTTCTGGCCGTAGGGAAAAAATGGCCTTGGTTTTCGTGCACAACCTTAGACCATCTTGAAACACCTGCAGATATTTTCGCTGCAAAGACTCCGTCCACTCTGCAGATGCGTCCCTTACTTTGTTGCACACGGAATTCAAGGGAACATCAAGCAATTTCATATTCTCAATCTAATCGAGACCGAGTAAGTTTAGATCGGGATGTCTCCTTATGTAGCATATCCCTATGAACTGACAACCTTTGAACATTACAGGACAATGGATTTCACCGGCCAAGTCCAGCGGTCCTGCTCAAGCGTTGGTTGCAATCCGAGTTGTTCTTTGAACAGGTGGCTCATCGATTTTGTTCCAAGTTGTCTCGGAAATGAGCGTGATGTCTGAGGCAGTGTCAACTTGGAGACGTACGAGCACCTGATTCACAACAACTGTTACGTGCGATTTTGCGTTTTGCGGTCCCTGTATCGAAAGTAGCAAAGACAGGATAAATGTGACGTCTTTGTTTTGTTAACGATGTGGGTACAAACGTCTTGACAGGCCTAGTGTAAGCGTTCTTGTTGAAAATGGCTGCACGGCAATGGACCTCCTAGAGCCCCCGTTTGTTGCATTTCTGACAAAGATGCTTCTTGAACGGGGAGAATTTGACGAAGTGCCATTCTCCACATTGTCAGCATGCGGATGATGGTCTGTTTGACTTCAATGAGTTTTGGACCGTCGCTGTACTCCCGCGCTGATTTGATACCGCCAACATATCCACGGGACATGGACTGTGACCTTGCGCAATCATGTTCGTATCATGCTTCAAGTTGATTAACCTCTGGCATTCGGAAGTGATGGATATGAGATTGATGTACGGGTCCTGCTCAATTTTATTAAGCAGCCTCATGAGTATTTCGGCATCCGCGGGTACTTGGAGACCACAAACGAAAATTAAGGCCTTGAACTGGTCGTCTGACATTTTTTTCATCCTGAAATGCTAGCAATGACGATTGACGGTACTGGTGTAAGTTACGAAATAGTCTGACGCGCATTCAACGAGCTTCATGCACCTGTATCGGACGCTGAATAAGGAAGACTGTTCACCAGAAATGTCATTTAGCAGAGGTACAAGTTGGTCAAAGGTAAAATCTTTGGGGCATTTTGGCAAGATAATATCGAGGAAGTTGTCATGCTCCTTGGTTTCCAGCTTCCGCAAAAGCAGTCTGCACTTCCATCCGTCATCAGCATAAGTGAATTCGGACCGGAAAAGATCTTCGTATCTTCTGAACCAAGAATCGAAGGTTAGGCTGGCATCCGGGTCATATTGAAACTCACAAATGCTGTCCGCAATCGCATCCGCTGATGACTGCTGCTTCTCATTGGTTGGTCTTGCTGGAACCGCAAAACGCTGAGAGATACATTTTCCAGTAATCGTGTCTGGCTTTCTTCCAAATGTTTCTGTTGATGTTGAAGTATTGCGCTAAGTTGCTCTACTAAAAACGACATAGTTCGTCGTATCCAATCAAACCATTACCTCCGTCGCCAGTTGTTATGCCAGACGAAAACAGAGCTGTGTAATAAGATGGTTATTTGCGTAACAGTCAGCCTCAAAATAGCGCAACAGGACGTGGGAGGCACTCTAGGTCACATGAACAGAGAATCCAAATTATCAATCAATAATTACGGCAAACGGACGCACGCGTTTAGCGTCTAGCCATGCACATCATTCGTTAGGATGTACCCCTCTTAACAGGTACCACAGCTTCTACCCCTATAGGTTCGAAACGCAAACGCTACAATCCTCTATCGTCGCACGTGACTTTCGTCACTGGCTCGGGATGATGGGTTGTTCTGAGCAAACGGGAATGGCATCACAAGCTGGGAATCACCACGTAGCATAAGCGATTCAAGCAAGGCGACCAAAACTGAAGCACAATTTCACTGATCTGGAGCAGACTCAACGTCGGTTTCCAAGTGAGTCATTGGAACGCGTAATTTGCCATATGAAAAGAGGCGGAAACACGAGTATTGTTGATTAGCTGACAATCTGCTAATGATTACATTGTTCTAAGCTAACAAAATCATATGCGCCGCTATTTACTGCAGGTTGGCAATAACACCTAACTGAGATCATTCCTTGAAACTGAACGAATAGTATAGCCGCCCCGAGTGTTGCGGAATTCTCTTGTTTGTTTGTGTGTGTCGCCCCTGGAACAACACCGCATTCGGTCTGTTTCGCAACAATACAAATCATGTGTGAGAACGGTTAGAGGAACCACTCAGGCACTTACATGTCTTAGCAATCGCAATGGGAACCATGATGCAACGATATGAAATATTCCCCAGAAGCAAGCTCAGTCGAACAACGGCATAACAAAGGCAATAGGCGAGTGAAACCTCGGTGAGGATGCCAATGTGCACTGCGCGCGCACTCATCCTGATTCGAGTCGCTACATTCATCAAACGCGGACCTTACAACATTGCGCTCAGTGAGCTTGCGGCACCCCGAAACACACCGCGGTCCACACGCTCTCCACGACCCTCCGGTGTCACTAGCCCAACTTCCATGCCGGCCGATCAGCGACTTCATGTCATTATTCCCAATGGCCAATTCATTCGCACTGATTCACGTGGGTGCCTCGCAGCATACGGAAAGTTCAGCGATGAAATGGGCGGACTCACTGCACAATCATATTTTACGTAGAAATGGAAATGCCTGAAAGGTTGCGTGCCAACCACCATGATCACTCGTGACTGCTATAAGCACCCAGGTGGCCCCACGTGAGTTTTGCGATTATACCCCCTAGCATGTGTGTAGCTTCCGTGTAGCCAATCACGCCTGAATACGAGTGTCGAGCGCGACTAGGCACCCACCAAATCGCACGCGATCTGCGCCACACCCAAGCCTTCTCTGGTAACTCATATCGTAAACTCGTCTGATATGCTATTGGTTGATTTGGGATTGGTCACTCAACGAGGGGCGGCTTTGGTGCGTTCACGCCAGGTGGATGATATTTGATTGCCTTAAGGACGATTCTAAAAGATGTATGGACGAAACCTATTTCCTAAAAGCTGAGTTTGAAAGCGTTATGGATGCACTTAACTGAGAGAGGTCGTGGATCCGCATTGCATCATGGCTAAATTGTATGGGCTATTCATCTAGTTCGCTCAGTGTCGTGAACTGTATCCACCTCGCTTTCCACAGGCGCCAGCTATCGTCTAGCGAACCCTCTGTCGTCTCTAATGGATTTAGCATCGCTACAACCTACTGCCAGCTAGAACAAATCTGCTGATTGCTAATCGTTTTCTTTTTTTCTTCTGTCACCTTGTGTGATCCTCCTTGAATCGGAAACCATGATCTGGGCCTCCATAATAATCTCTTTGATCAGAAGTTCACCTACTATTTATGGGATAATCTACGCTTCCTTGAGCGATTCCGATTCCTTCTTCCTTAGTTTTCTGCCGCTGGCATGTGGGCCTTGTTGCTCGTGTGGTGGCGATCGATCTGCTCTCAGACAATTGGCTCAAATTCCTTCAGCTCCCCCGTTCGACAGGCAACCAGAATGATTGACGTTGCGGCTTAACACCATAAACTTGACTAACCCTTCTAGATGCTTCACACTGTATTTCGAGAAGTGGTGTTTGAGATAATTGAAGCAAGTCATTCATGATGAGATACATAGCATAAACATTAACACCAAGGTACCGTACGATTTATGTCCGAACAAGTTTCTGTACATATTGTCAAGTGGGTACTACAGAACATGTACAAATTTATGGCATCATGAAGAGTTGGAACAATGTAACAATTACGTACTACTGTTGAGATAGCAGCCTTACAAGTATGCGTGCACACACATGCACACCCAGTCTTGGCAGTTCACCACCTGTTTACTGGCTTACTACCAGTGTGACGAACGCGTTCTTCTGCACACACTGTCTGGAGTCTCCGGCGACGTGGGACAACGATGACCGCTGTCACCTTTCCTTCCTAATTTCTTCATTCACGAAGTTATGGCGACTGCGTTCAGTGGACACGACCTACAAGGCGTGGAGCTGCTCCCATGTGACTGACTTCTTGACTTGGAGTACTCCGATCACATTGATCTTATTTGTGACAGATGCCAAGCTCGCCAAGTAGTACTGGACAAATTTCATTAGCTTCCAGTCGTTTCGGGCTTTGCTTTACACCCAGAAATGCAAAGTCCTTAAACATTGGCAGGAACCCACCCCTGCGCTGATTCTTGGCTGTGATCAGCTAGAAGTGATTGAGGAAATCTAGTATCTAGGCAGCTGTATCTGCGCCAGTGGAAAATAGATTGAGATCACAAGCTGCGTAGCGAAAGCTCGAGGTGCTTTTGCCAATCTCCGGCACCTGTAGCACCGGCGCGACATCACTCTCGTCTTGAGGAGCAGAGCTTACAATGCAGACGTCAATTCAACTGTCCTGTACATTTGCTTAATCTGGCCCATTAGATCAACCGACATAAAGAGGCTAGTTACGTTCGATAATCGTTACCTTCGCAGCTTAGCTCATGTCTGATGGGAGCACCGCGTGGGTAATATATGTGTTCGGCCTCGCGTATTTGGTGCATGAAGAGAGAGTAAACCGCTCAGCACCATTATATCGCGCATCAGGATCCGATGGCTGGGCCACGTGTTGCGCATGCCAGCGAACCGACTCCCGCGACGCGTTGTTTGCGCGCCCGGGGTAGGGTGAAAGAATTAGTGGGACTATGCCATCACTTGATCAAGAGGTATGGAGTTCCTCACTTAAAAGTTGACATCGGTCTTGTCTGCCGACTGCCTGGCTGTGGTCCCAAGGACGAGGAGCTTGTCTGGTTGGATACAGTAGTTGATATGGCGGAGAGCCGATCTTTCTTTGTCCCTCTTACTCTTGCTTATCTTCCCCTACAACCACGATCTGTCTTTAAGCATAACCTTTTACTAAGCAGTGTGTTAGCTGTTTTCGCCACTGCTATGCTTAGGATCTCGCTTCTTCTTATTTCTTTTTTTATTACCGCAGAATACTTTTAGTGTGTTCCTCACCTTAAGCGATCATGTGATGATGATGGTTTATTCTGGCATACCCCTTTGACCTCATTACCTGTGATTCCAAACTTACGTTTTGCCCCACGGTTTTCATGATTACCCCAAAGTCTCTCCAAACTTTACGTTGTCAAATTCATATATGGCATTCGAGTTCAAGAATTTCTGGTTCTTTTTTCTCCATTAGCCACTATTTTGCTATTCAACGTTCCTGTACTACCAGAAGCTGAGAAACTAGCAGAGACTGAGGGTGTTCAAATCAAGCAACACAATATTATCTATCGATTGGCCGAAGACGTTCGCGACATGATCTGCCATCGACTGCCACCTTTGACAGTGGAGAGGATTATTGGTGCGTTTCCATCGAGTGCTTGATTAGGTCCACGCTCACTGCTTTCAGTCCACTCGGTACGTTTATTTCACACCCATCGTCTCTATCCTTTGCACGCTCCAGGTGAGGCTGAAATATTGGCGCTGTTTGTTGTCAAAGAGTCTCGCGGTGGTGGAGCACCTCTCAGTATCCCTGTCGCTGGTTGTCGGTGCATCAGAGGTCAACTCTTATCAAATCCCAAGTCAGCGTCCGTGCATGGTAAGCACACTTCCTCTTCATCTTCCTCCTTTACTAAGTGTGATGCACTGTTCATTTGCGTGACAAGCATGCATGCAAACGTTACCCGTCTCGACTAGATGGCTTAGGAATAGTGACTCTAATTGACATCCTGTTGTAAAGGAAACGTTGTGCATACTAGCTACGTGTTATAAAGCCCACGTCTATATATCATGACGGCTGGAACCTATAAACTCGGGCCCATTTACGCACTTCCTTCGTGGTACCTTTCTGACTCTGTTCCGCTGCGCCCATTCATTCACAGCCTGTCGGTGAAGTTGGATTTGTGTACCATGCGTCCGCGGCGATCCACGTTTTTTCTGATTTCCTTGTTTCCACACTTACTACCCATTAGTGGTACACCACACTCTTCCCACTCCACACTTTCTGCAGCAATCTACCTCCCACACAGTCTCTTTGACTTTCGAGACTGCTCCATGTATACTGTAGTTTCTTCTCTTAGTTCGTACCACATCCTCAATTCGCTATCATGAACATGCCGCCTATCTCCTTGCCCAGCGATAGTGTATACGGGTCCTCGTCTACCGATTACGACATACGGTCCCTTCCATTTAGGCAGGAGTTTCCTTTCCTCGGGGCCACACGCCGCCGCACGTTTGTGACCTTCGTACTTCACATCCGAACCGATTGGAAAGTCTCCGGACGGTTTCCTCATGTTAACTGGGGATTTTTCCATCAACCGGTCCTGAGTTACCCTCGGTTCCCTACCTTTCCTTTTTACCGTGCTTACCTTGACGGTTACTGACACGTCCGCCAAACTCCCACTTCTGGACCCACAGGAAATGGATATCTGCGGCCGTTCACTAACTGGAATAGGGATCTCTTGATGCTTACTACTTTGGACGCGCGGTGGGCTTGCAAGAGTAGCAATAAAGCTTCCTCCTAATTTCTTCTGTTCGCTACCAGCCATTCTTTAACTGTCTTATTAGTCACCTCCGTTAATCCGTTTGTCTTGGGGATGGTAGGAAATGGTTCGTATCTTCTTGTTGCTCAGTTTCTCCAGACACCTGAGTTCACCGCCTTTTAAACATGGGTTCTGATCTGGCCTTCGAAATCCCGTGGCATGTGGTATCGTGCCAGCCCGTCGACCCGGAATCGCCCCCGCTCCAACCCAGCGGGTGAAGTGCTCGGTCACCCCAACTATATACTGATTGCCCTATCTTGTTACTGGGAACGTCCCCATCTCGTCGATTGACTACAACTCACCAATCTAGGATACTGGAATTGAGCGCTTAGATTGTGGTATTTTTTGTTTGTCTTCTTCCATGAGCTGACACAAGAGCACATCGACGTTCATTTTCATGCGCGGCCGGTAAGTTCACTGTCAAAGCATATCGTAAGTCCAAGTGCTCCCCATATGAACCATCTCTTGACAGGAGATCCGCAACTTTTGCGTCGCTTTCGTAAGAGGGGTGAGGGAGGGGATCACCGGCACCAAGGTAGCGTCTCGATCTTGTGTCCACATCAGAATTCCGGCCTCGTTGACGTGCAACTTTTCCAGACCGCGCAAACGGCCCGAATTGCTGTTTTGGCTTTTCGTTGTAGCAGCTTGATTCATTATACGTGCTGCTGTCACTCTGTTCAGGAGTCTGTCTTTTCGTTGTTCAACCTCCAACTTTCCCGGAGCTTGCTTCAGCACTGAACTACTGACTGAAGGCAATGTGCGGCAAGTCGTTATCGTTCATCATGCGCGATTAAAAATCAGCCATTCCTTTGTTTTTCCCTTGTATATAGTTTGTTGTGAAGTCGTATTCTTGCAGTTGCAGCGCCAAACTCTCTGACTTTCCTCCGGGATCTCTGTGATCTGTTTCAGCGTGAAACCGTTGAACCAGCAAGTAAGGCTGCCATTTATCCAGAGCCCAAACAATAGCCAGACACTCCTTCTCCACCGTCGAATACTTGCGTTTCGATGACGTCAAAATTCTACTAGCTTATTCGATCCTCCCTTGCTTTCGCTTCAGCACCGCACCAATTCTGACTTCGCTTAATCTTTGGCCACCGTAAATGTTCCGCCGGAGCTCGGTGATTTCAACTTCACTTCCTATCTCTCCATTTTCTTCGGAAGGTGCTTAAACACTCTCTGAGCTTTTGTCGTCCAAGTGAATTTCCTTATCCTAACAGCTCGTACAAAAGTGACGCCAAGCTTTTAAAATTCCTGACAAATTTACTGTGATATCCAGCGCGGCCCAAAAATACCCGAAGACTGTGTTCGGAGGTCGGAACAGGGGTGCCCTGAACTATCAATACTATCTCTGGCAGCGGCTTGATCTCGCCCTGACCCACCTTGCAACCAAGCAGCGTCACGTACGTTTTCCCGTTTTATGATTTAGGCCCATTTGTCCTCAATCCCGACTGTTGCACTTTTTGCGACATTGCTTCCAGATGACGGCAGTGTTCTGTCTCCGACTCACTATATACCACGATATCGTCTCCATACACGGCCACATTCTCTTATCTGTCCAACAGGCGCAGCATCCAACGCCGGAAGGTGATTGGGGTTCCAGACTATTTAACCGGCATCCGTTTTAAATTGGTAATATTTATAGCCGACTGCAAACGCCGTTTTCTCCCGGTCCTCTTGTTAGATCACCAGCTGCAAGTAACCAGATCTCGGGTGGGCCTTTTGTCTTCCATTGTCCCAATTTCCCATAAAGGAAGCATCGTCCCTTCGGCCTTATCTTCTGATAAGGAATTTGAAGTGCCCCATGTCTTGCGTAATCTGTTTCAGTCTCTCCTCTATCCTTTTCAAGCGTTCCTCTTCTTTTTGATTTTCTGCTTATTCTGCAGCGACTGCCTCATGTGCAAACTCACTTACCACTTGGTCAAACTCCGCGACGTCCGTTCCGTAGGCGGCGTTTACAGTCCGCAACCGATCGGCTATCATCGGAGGTAGACCGTCCAGAGACTGCTCCACTAACAGTTACTGTCTTGACGCGTGGTCCAAATTAGACATAGGTGGGCGGCGAAGATGAACGTGTCCGCTCCCACTTTAAGCCTGGCTGCTTTGAATCGCCGCATCGCATTCTGGCGGTCAGCTGGACCTTTGAACCCCGATATCGGCTCATCCTTCACGTCGGCCTATTCCAACTTAACTGGGCCCCTTCGTGTCGCCTCCAGAATCACCTTCGTTCCGCCTTTGAGGAGGCTCCGCAGGGCAACGTGCTTCGCTCCGACCATCTCCGCGGTCTCTTCGAATTTCTCCAGGAACTTCCTTACGTCCCCATCCTCAAATGGATCCGGCCAAGGGATCTTTATGCTCCACTTCCGGTCGATCACGCCACCAAGTGTTAAGAAGGCAACGCGGTGTAGACTAGCTACGTGTTGTAAAACCCACGTCTAGGTATTGTAACAGTTCGAAGATAGAAACTCAACCCCACTTACCCTCCTCCTACCTATCTTTCACTCTCAGTTCCGCTGCGCCCCTTCATTCACAGCTTATCGTTGGAGGTATATTTCTGCACCATGCGTCCTGCATCTGGTTGATTTGTGCACCACTCATCTCTCTTGCGCGGTGGTCCACGATTTCTCTGATTTCCTCGCGCTTTCTGTTTCCACACATACTCATTAGAAGCGACTACTATCCTGACATCCTGTCCTGACATCTCTCCACGACGGGTGCATGTGAGTATGTATGCGGTCGCGGAGTGCGGTGTTGCTGGCGAAATTGGTGCTTTTCAAATGAGAAGAAATCATGCTGTTTATAGTACACGAGTGGTTCATTCTTATTTACAATCTTTCTTGCTTGCATGTTAAATTACATTTTCTTGCTTGATACCTGCTCACATTTGTTGTCTTTTAAGCTGACGTGTTGCATTTGCTCAACTTCTGGACTTGTCACAAATTTGTGGAATTGCGTTGTAAGCAGTACGATTTGCCCCACCTACTTGAACTTTCCTTACTCACACTTTGCTGTTTGGCAACCTAGCGTACAATCGTTTTTTTGCCTGCATGACTTGGTATGTTCTGCGGAACGTTCCCTTGTGTCGCTCGAATGATTAAAACCAATTTCGTTATCTCTTTAGAGTCACTGTACGACTTCTATCCCTGGTGTATTGTGCACTAAACGTGTGTTCAGGCCATATTGCGCCGCCACTTTGAGTACTTAATAAAAGTTGAAAATCTGCTACGTGTTTACACTGCATGCTGAACGATTTACGGAGGCACCTGACCGTAGTTGATGCGTCACTGGTCGAGAACGCTTATCTGCCGAATGAACCAGGTTTTAACATGTGATGATGCGCATACTTCCATTATCCATTAAGCTGCGCAGTGTTGCTTTGCGAAGGACTTCCAAAACACTCGTAATTGGTCATAGGGAACAACGCTTATCATTTCGAAGCGCAACTGTGTCACCGAATCACAACATTGATTGTCACTAACGGACGAATGGAGGGAAAGTAGTCCACTAATAGCATTTGATGCCGTTTGTCCTCCCAAATTAAGGTATCCGAGTGGCGGATGGATTTAATATTTCGATTAGTCTTTCAAAGGCATGAAATCCTTATCCGAAATGATTCCCTTAAAGTGATTTTTAGTGTTGGTAACAACCTAAGAGCCATGTTTAACTGGGAGTTATAATATCAATCTACATCATTGGATGAAAGTATTATTCCAACCCATTCAACACCCGGTGCTAGGCAAGACTGAGTGAAACAGTCGTCCCGACGAATGCACAGTTATTATTATTCTCTGGGTCGAGCATCTTAAGAAGAAACTTAAGTAGGTCGCCTCCCAGATTGTTATTCGGTTCACGTGAACCGACCTGAGACCATCACTATCAATCATATCCGTCAATAGCTAGTACTGCTAAGACGAAGTGAGATGCAAGACCTTGACGAGCTGGTTCACTTGTCGATCAAAGGCAAATGGACATCCGTTTTTCAGTTTTGAGCCTTGGGTATGTGGATTGTTAGGCAATGAATCCCAAACAATCTAGCAGTTATCAATAGGTTCTCTTCACTCATATACTTATTTGGTAGCAAACTTTATCAGTAGAACTTACTAGCACACCATCACATTCCCGCATGGGGAACACATCTCCACACTGTTACCTGAATAAACAGGCGGCGGTTACATCTTTACGAATCATCATGGAAGGAGCTTCAGACGCCTTCAACCGGATGTACGTTCTGTTTGGCCTTCCTTCGGAATTGTTAAATTCAACTCAGACAAACGTGCTCCTGTGTGTCCACTTCTAGGTTCACTTAAAGAGACTCCCTGATGTTATTGTACGTTCCGGAAAGTCTCATTGTGAACTTATTCTTAAAACAATAATCATGCCTTCGAATTCAGCATCCACTGCTTCTGTTTCGTTCCTACTCGTATTTCCTTGCAGTTAAAATCTAACAGATAGCAGAACAGACTGAAGGTTATATGGTCTCATGAGGTCCGATTACACATCATTACTGTAATATGCAAAGGCATCCCATGTGTCTGGTTTTTCACACCTAAAATACAACTGCCTGTTTCCTGATCTTTCAGATGTCGCAGGTGATGTTGTCTCTATACACTACCGAGTTGTTCGGCCCTACAAAGCAGCGACAAAGACGACGATCTCATCACGGCCACACTCCGCTGCACCCAACGATCCCTCTACTTTGGATAATGCACCACTGGGGACCGTTGTTATCAATCAAGCAGCCTGTCGATCTATGCGACACCAGAAGACATTCGTAGATTGTACACGCAGAGGAGTCGAATGCGGACTGTCCCTCACCACATCGGAACCTTTCCCCGATTACAAGGATTCGGACAAGAGACCTAAAGTGTCATCCAGCCAACCGTCCTCGGAAAACTTCGTGTCAACTTGGGAAGTTGGCGATCGCATTCAGTGTTGTGCTATCATACGTGAACCACAGAAAATCCAGTGGGAGTTTTAGACAGCATCCACTAGTTAACGTAACCGACCAAATTAAATCCAGTGTCCCAGCTTTTCCTTCGTGATAAAGAAACTTTGATTGCGCACGACATTTTTGACAATATTTACTTGACAAACGTAGATTGTATGCCAACCCGAACTTCTTTAGTGGCTTTCAATCAGTCATCGCTGAAAACGTCTACATTTACCCATAATACATATGCGTCAGAGTTGAAATTTTTTGAGGACCAAGTTTCTACGATGCCACTGCTTGACTTATATTGTTCTATCTGTATTGGTGCGGGCGACTTTAATAGAAAGCATACAACATTTCTGAGGACAATTAGCTTGGCAGATCTAGTGACATTTGCCACCAGACGAGATACCCAGTTGGGCGCTGCATACTTGAATAAACGGCAGTTGTTTTTTTAATACAAAGCGGGCTTCTTTGAGCAACTCAGATCACTGTGTTTTAAATTTGTATCTAATCATATACAGCAGATTTTTTTCACGCTGACTAGACGTCCTTACAAGATCATCAGACGGCGGAATCGCTCCTTCAAAAATATCGCGAGGCTCCAGACGATGTTTTCTTTAACTCGTGCTGGTCTCTTTCTCGCCAACACTAACTTTCGACATAGCACCACAGAAGCGTGACTTGGCGCCCACCAGCTTCGCTCCAGCCATGGACGTAAATCGATCATATCGCGATTAGGAGAGGCGATGTCCAAAACTGTCGCTCGATTTGAAGCACCAGCACACTCTTATGTGTGCTGATCTGCGAGTGCGTTTCGGCGGACGTCCACAACGTCGCTCTGAGCGCATTGACACCAGCCAGCTGGCAAAGCCAGATGTTCTGAATGCGTATCAAACTTCGCTGGCATCTGGGCTGAGTAAGCGTCCATTGAACACCGTCGAAGATCACTGGTTGCATATTCATCAAACGTTACTATCAGCAGGCATATCTTCATGTAGCAAATCAAATTGCCAACCTAGACATTGGGTCTCTACAAACTCTCTTGAACTTATCGATGCTCGCCGACGTATTCCGACTGAAAGCGAATACAATGAGACTCGCAAAAATCTCGCAAATCTCAGGATCGAAGCTGAGATACGAACCCTATCGCAAAAGCTCAAGGTGTTTTCGCCACTCTCCGCCACCTGTGGCGCAGACGCGACATCACTCTTGCTCTGAAGGGCAGAGTTTATAATGCAGCTGTCCGTTCAACCCTCTTATCCGGTTGTGAAACCTGGCCCATCAGGTCGACAGACATAAAGAGTTTAGCCACGTTCGACTATCGCTGGACATTGTTGTGTTGTGTTTTCTTTTACTATTTCTGTACCTTGTTTTGAGTTCCATGGTTTCCGATGGTGCAATGTCTATTCATAGACTGTTGCAAAAAATATATATATATATCGCTGCCTTCGCAGCTTAGCTCATGTGAGCAATGAATGTGTTCGACGTCATGTATTTGGTGCAAGAAGTGCAAGTGAACCGCTGAGCACCATCATATCGCGCACCAGGCTGCGATGGCTGGGCCACGTGTTGCGCATGCCAGCACACCGACTACCGCGACCTGCATTGTTCGTGCACCGGGGGTGCGGTTGGAAGAGGAGGAGGGGGGCCAGGCCAGGGTCGAGAGAAATGAAAACCCTCACTTCGAAGTGGGCGTCGATTGGTGCATCCCGATTGCCTGTCTGGGGTCCAAAGGATGGTGAACACGTTTGGTTGGACACACTTGCTGATATAGCTGGGAGCCGACCCCAATGGTGTTTGTGTTGTGAGTTCCTTTGGCCATCCCTCTCCTGCTTAGCCTCCCTCTCCAATCACGAGCCCATTCGTTAGGCATAACATAACTGTTAGCTCTCCGGGACGCGATGTCCATCCGTTATTAGGGACTCAGCCGGCGTGCCTCTATTGTTTGTTTATTTTTCTTGCCTTTTATATTGCGACACAATAGCGGAGGTGTTTTCCACCTGCAGCTAACGTGTTTAATTATGATGATGATAACTGCTTTTTCGGTCTTCAACAACATTGACCAGTCGTTTCAATGTGACCATCTCACAGACTTCATCAAATAGTGCTTTGATATATGTTGCCCTGTTGAAACGACCTACCTTAGGGGGTTAGATTTTAATCGCCATAGCGACTTCGAAGTATGCAAGAATGGGCTTACCTGTTCAAGATGGATACTCGTGTCAGCAGTTAAACCTGAGATAAAATGGCTAGACCACTTATACGTCGTAGCGGTTCTAGGCAACCATAACTGTCATGATCTATGGAGGCTTTTGAGGCAGGTCTGTGGTAATAACGTCTGCAGCCACGGCGGGGAAGTGGATATGAACAAACTGAATTCTGGGTTTAGTTCCGCCTCACCAGGCTCACCCTGTTGTTCTTCATTACCTCAAGTCCAGCTGCGCCCTTCGATCAAAGCAACATTCACAAGGTACTCAAAAGATTAAAGGCAAACAAAGCTAGTGATCCAGTTGCTTTCTCATGATTTGCTTTAAAAGTGTGCTGCTTATCTCACACTACCTTTTCAACAAATACCTCACTATTGGTGTGATTCCGGACATTTGGAGAACGGCCAGTATAACCACAGTACCCAAAAAGAGATCTCAAGAGTATCGGCAGATTGCGTGTACCTCAGTGTTTCAAAAAGCTTGATTCCGCGGATTTTTACTCTTGAGGACGATAGCGACCAGTTTACATAAATATCCCGGCCCTCTACATTGGATGCAGTTGCATATCTTGTTCGTTCTATAGCCCCTGCATTCGACCAAAAATGTAAATCCGTATGGCATCTGCTTATTATTCGAATGTCTTTTGAAGCCTGGATAGGTCGACGTTGCTGAAGCTACTATCCGAAAATGGAGTTCACCCGTGTGTGTGTGTGTGTGTGTGTAATCTGTTGCGTGACTATTCTATGAATCCTACTCACTTCACCAAGCTGAACGGTAAGAAATCCTCTGTCCTCCGTGCCGATTGTTGTGTTCTGTAGAGAGCGATCCTATCACCTTTTCTGTTTTCCTTGTACCTTGAACATCTCCTTATACAAACCACGTCTATAGGGTGCAAATATTCTGATGATGTTTTGCTGGGATATATATCCCCCACTAACTAGGATTCCTTGTCACTTCAACGTGGGTTGGAAGATCTGGTGGAATGGTCTTCATCCAGATCCCTTACACTTAACGCTTCTAAATGCAGTGATGTACTATTTTCTTTTCTTCGTGGCGACAAGTTGCAGTCCCTCATAGATATCTCCTCCAATCTTACTGTGAACAAAAATCTCATACCCAGCTTGTCCACGGTCACGTATCGGCGAATTTCGTCCCAGGACCTTTTTTGGTCCGACTGCAGCAACTGTTTAGGGGTCTGCAACTAGGAGACAGGATGCCTTCGCCTTGTTATGACAGATGCAACAGCTCTTAGCCACATCCAGAATGGACACCGGGATTCTCCGCTAAATGTGGATGCAACGTCTGCCCGAAAACACACAGGGCATCCTCGCCCTGGCAAGCGCCCTGCCACTCACAGCAGTTGAAGAACTAGCAGACCGTGTCATCGAACGACATCAGCCAACAAATGAATCTAGAGCACTCACTCGACTTAGCACCGTCGCATCCGCAGCAACACCCGCGGCTAATGTGTCGTCAGCAATGGACGCTTTTGGTTGCTACAACGCCAAGTAGAGTAACTCGCCCTAGACCGTAAGCAGCTTGGCCGCTCTAGCTCATCGCCCGTCGTACGAAGCGTACCAATTTAGGCTTTTGCTTTTACCACTCGCGTTTTGTCAACAAAGCCCGTAAGTGCGAGCAACCATGCAGTTTCCCCGCCGCGAAGCAGGGAAACTTTCAGGCCGGTCCGTAATGACGACTAACGGTGTCAGCAAAACCCAAAGTCGCCTCATCTATATTAGGGATTATGATTCCGAAATCCAGTTCTTAGTTGATACCGGGGCGGAAATCAGCGTCATCTCCCTGTTCCAGGTGAGCCAGCTGTTTCTTTGTCGACAAGCCTAAGTGCCTCCAATGACACGCTAATAGCCACCTACGGTCATCGGTCGCTTACCCTGGACCTAAGTCTTCGACGCACGTTTGACTGACTATTCACCTTTGCTGTACCCCCCTTTGCCATCATCGGCACTGACTTTCTCAGGCATTTCGACCTCTTGGTCAATGCGAAACGCCAGATGGTTGTCGACACTGCAACGAAACTCGGTGTATGCCGCATCAACGCCGATATCGCACTTATCACCCCGGTGTACGCTTTTATTCACACGACGCCAACCTCTTCTCCCAGTGCTCCAAGCTCGTTCAGCCAATGAACACGGCCCTACATGTGGTATCCCAAGTCCTGCACCACATTCGGACGAATGTCTCACTTATCTCATACCATCCACACCTACGATCACCCGAGAAACTCAAGGTAGCCAGGGCGGAATTTGAACACATGCTCGAACTTGGAATAACCCGCCCTTCCGACAGTCCTTGGTCTTCTCCCCTGCGGATGGACCCAAAGAAATCTGGTGACTGGCGCCCTTGCAGTGAATACCACGCACTCAATCAGCTAACCGTCCCAGATAGGTATCCAATCACACACATACAGAACCTCACTGCATGCCTCACAAGTAAGACGATCTTCAGCAAGATCGATCTGGTTCGCGCCTATCACCAGATACCTGTAAACAAAGGTGACATTCCTAAAACAGCCGTCATCACTCCTTTCGGCTTGTTTGAATTTTTAAGAATTCCTTTCGGACTGTGCAACGCTTCATCCACGATGTCACTCATGGTCTAGACTTCGCTTATTCCTACCTCGATGATATTTTAGTAGCCAGTTCATCTGAAGAAAAGCATCTCGACCACCTTCGAGCTGTCTTCCACCTCTTGACCACACTAAGTGTGAACTCGGCAAATCAACGGTAGAATGCCTAGGCCACCTCGTTTCATCGTCTGGTATCGAAGTTCTTCCTGATAAGATCCAGGCAATTAAGGTCTTCCCAGCTCCAACTTTATTCAAGCACCTCAGTCGACGCTTCATTCCACGCTGCGTTCAGCTTATGCATCCTATGACTGATCTACTCAGAGGGAATGAACATTACTTCGCTTTCCTGGACACAGCATAGACAGCCTTCATCGAACTCAAGGATGCTATCTCTAACAGCTCTCCTCGCTCATTCCGGATCGACTGCATTACTTTCTATCACGACTGATGCCTCAGACGTCGCAGTAGGATCCGTCATCCGACAACACGTTGGTGGGCAATAACAACCTCTCGGTTTCTTCTCCAAACGCCTGCAGCCATCGGAATCCCGCTACAGCACGTTTGGCAGAGAACTACTAGTCATCTACCTAGCCATTCATCACTTCCGGCACACACTCGAAGGCCGCGCTTTCGCGGTCTACACTGACCACAAGCCCCTCATCTTCGCCTTCAACTCTACCTCCGATAAATACTCACCCTGGGAAACCAAACACCTAGACTTTGTCACGCAGTTCACTGTTGATGTACCTCATGTCTCAGTTGTCGACAATACCGACGCTCTCACGTGTCAATCTCACCCTCCAGTCTTAGCCTACCGTCGACTCTGCTGTCATGTCATCGGCTTAGGCTCAAGACAAAGACACGCCCTGCAGTCCACTTCGCTGCATGTGCAACCTGTTCTTCTCCAATCCATGGAAGAAACCATCCTCTGTGACAATTCCACAGGTTGTCCTGCATCCCTTGTCTCCGTCTCCTTCAGGCGCACTGTCTTCGGCGCACTCCCAGTACTATCACATCCCGGTATCCGTGCATCTTTGAAACTGGTCACCGAACGTTTCGTTTGGCCACGCGTAAACAAAGATGTTCGTACCTGGGATCGTTCCTGCCTTCAACGCCAGCGCTCCAAAATACATCGTCCCTCGCAACGAGACTGGACCCTAACGTGGGGCGATGGTTTGCGTACCTCCTTGACCCATTGAACTATACTGCGTGGTGCCTCCGTGCCCCTTGAGTGCTACTCCTACCAGGTTGGTCAATAGTTGGTGGTCAGACAAACTCAGTTTCCTGGTCCTCCAGGTCGGGGGGTTTGAAGTGGGATGGCGTCTATTTATCAAACTAAATCATTGCCAGCTCCCCGCTGCCTTGTGAACGGGCTTTTGAGCCAAAGGTCTTGGTCGCGAACCCTAATCGTCCTATGTCTGGGCACCCTGGCAGTATCTCAGCGCACATACAACCATGACAATTTCCTGCATCGGCCGTCACGCAGCTCATCATGGGTCATCTTATCCGCCGTATACAGCAAGGCGGATAAACGCCATGGCGCCTCCTTTCTTTTCCACCTGTCACTCTTACTTCCCTCCCAACCCCCATCACTAATCTTTCCTCTATAGTTCCCTGTTTACTCGACAGCAACCGTAATGCCACTGGAGTAGAACCATCTGTAGCTATCTTCCCGCACCAATTACTGGGCACCTATCGGTAACAGTCGCTTATAAAGCCACGCTGTCCCGTTTCCCTGGCGGCGTTCAATATTCGCACTCTGAGACAAATAGGTCAACAGGCTGCATTCGTACGCACGTTAGACACACTGGGTATTGACGTATGTTGTGTGTCCGAAACTGAGATCAACGACCCTAATGTGATTGTTGCATTAACTGCACCTGGCTTCTCCTCACGCTATTGGTTGCACGTATCCGGAGACGCTGGTAGCTTACAGGAACGATGCCCATCCGTTACCGGTAGCTCAGCCAGCTTGCATCAGTTGCTTTTTTCTCTTTTTTTCTATGTATTGCGGCACAGTAGCTGAGGTGTTCCCCACCTCCAGCTAACGTGTAGTATGATGAGGATGATGATCCGGAGACGCCGATGCAGCACTCACGGGTCAAGCTGGGGTAGGTATCATAATCAGCTCCAAGGCTGAGTCATCGTTGAATTATTGGATTCCGGTGAACAGCCGTTTATGTGCAGTCCACTTGACGACATCAACTAAGGTTTATTCACGAAGTGGTACAAAACGCTGTTTGTTTGTGATTTCCGCTTATGCTTCCACCGAATGCAGATCAAATGCTGCCAAGGACACATTCTATCACGACCTGAACGCAGTGCTACTATCTCAGATATCGTAGTACATGCTAAAGTTTATGAATGCACAAGTAGGGCGTCTGAGCCCTACAGAAGCTCAGCTAGGTGGTAATTATGAGCTTAACTCCGAACGGACTGACAACGGCGAGTGTCTGTTGCGACCATGTGCGGAGTACCAGTTGTTTCTGAGCAGCACCGCTTTTAGACACGTTGAGCACCGAAGTGCCACTTGGAGTCCCCTGTAGCTGACCAGCGACGGACCCAAATTGATCACATTGTCATAAGTTACAGGAGATGTGGATTGTCGCTTGTTCTGGAATAACTGC
>OX104065.1:46832643-46966470 GCA_944474145.2 Dicrocoelium dendriticum
ATCTCCACCGGCAGCTTTACTAGGATTTAACTGCCTCAAAAGCCGGAGCACTTGAGCCTCGGTTATAGAAACCTCCTCCAAGTGGGAGCCCTCAGGAACTTTTGCCTGGAGACTGATATGCGGCGGCTGTGACTCTCTAACATAAACCCCAGCATACTGTTCTCCAAGCAAACAAGCTTTTTCGTGATCCGTGACAACAGCAGTGCCGTCCGGGCCAAACAATACTGGGATGCACGAATTCATGTTGCTTCGCCTTTTGACATAGGCGAAGAAGCGTTTCGGGTTTGATGAGGCTATACGAACAAGCTCTACTTCATGCTGTAGACGAGCACCACGTAGATACTGCCTGCAGGCATTTCGAACCTCACGATATCGCTTGAAAGTGCATAATGAAGGAGCAGCTAAGTAAGTACGCCAACATCTGCACGTCTGTTAAGTTGTTTGCGTACAGCAGAATCAAACCAGGGTGGCTTTGCCCTAGTTTTATTCCTGTCAGATAGTGGTATATGGGGGAGAGAGAGCTCACTCAAGTATGATTTAAAGCTTTCCCAGGCCGTTTGAATATCGTCACTTTCCAAAATGACACAAGGCGACTTTGCGGCTTTGGCTTTCATTGTCTGAAAGTCTGCGCGCCATATATTTGGTACTCGGTCGGGATGATCATTAGTCTGACGACTAAGGGCGCACTTAAATGAGAGACATGCGTGGTCGCTAGCACCGAAAGGTGAGTTGTATACAATATTGGTGACAAAATCAATGGATTTAGCGAAGATCAAGTCCAAGAGGGACGGGTTTTGACCCATCATGAATCTAGTAGGCCGATCGACAAATTGGTGCAGGGAAGCATGCAAGGCCAGCTCGAGAAGCTCGGTAGCCAAACACCTTGTAACAGCGCCGCAGGAAAAATTCTGCCAGTCAACGTCGGGAAGATTGAAGTCCCCCATCACTAAACACCTATTTGCCGAATGCTCGCGGATGAAATCAGCAAGCCCCTTAGCAACGCTGTCGGGGCTTCTATAGACCAGCACAATTTTAAGTTGCGCGGAGGCAATACACAGGTTAACTGCGAGTGCCTCAACATCACCCTCTGATGATCTGAAACTATAGGTCTTACAGACAGTAAGTGCGGAGTTAACGTACAAAACAACAACACCGCGCCGATCAGAGGTGCGGTCACATCTCAGCAGTGCGTAGCCTGGCAAGCACACTTCACTGTCCATGACGTCGGTGGACAACCACGTTTCAGTGAATGCGAGGACATCTGGACGGCAGTCGTCGACAAGAGCGCCGACTTCGCACAGCTTGTTTCGCAGGCTACGCACATTGCTTAAGATCACCTGAAGGGATTTAACATTGTGAGTCCGGGATCGTGCGCCACCAGAACCGGCTCTGGTAGGGCGGAAGTGGACCGCCGGCTCACCACCCGAAAACCCACCAAGCGGAGACCCTTTTCTCCTGCTTCACGGCGGGCTTTAAGATCCTTCACAGCTTCCCGCAATTTCAGCCTATCCGCCAAAGGGAGGTCTGGGTGCACAATGACACCACTGTCCTTGAGCTTAAAGGCGAAACGCAGAAGTGCTTGGCGCTCCTCCGGAGTGGACAGAACAACTCGCAACAAGCGAGGACGAGACTTGTCAGCTGGCAAGTTACCGAGTCTGGTTAGTTTGCGCACAGTCACACCGGGGAAGCCGGGAGGCGGAAGTTTGGTAATGCATACTCTAAACCACTTAAGGTCATCTAGCATACGGTCTTTTGGGAGAACAGCAGAAGACTCAGTGGCGTTTCTGAAAATAACACTGCAGTCGGTATACGAGTCTCCGCGACGCGGAGTATTTACCGAACGCTCTGTGGACGTCGGTGGTTTCAGTTTAGTGTCCGTTTCTATAGACTCTAATGTCGTAGATGTTTCCCGTTGCAAGGATTCCTTAGTAGTAGAATTTGAGGAGGGGGAATGGGCGCCCGACGGACCTCTCATGTCCGCCTTTGGTTTTGCCGCTTTTTTAACCCTCTTTCGCCTTCTTTTGACAAGTGCAGAAACCTGCTGCTCTCCTTCGCTAACAGCCGAATCAAACACGCTGTCTGAGGGCTCGTTACTAACAAGGTCTTTGCTAACAGGTAAACTGACATTCGACAGTAAACAATCAGATGCAGTGTCTTCTACTGTCTCCTGACAGAGAAGACCTGAGCGTTCTAGGCCCTGTACAATCCTTTCAACTTTCCTGTCTAACGAGACAATCAGAGACAACAAACTTTCCAAAGAAACAGGACTGCTCTTTACTGGCGTGTAACGCTCAGTCCTGGGCCTACAACAGTCATTACAACGGTAGAGTAAACTCTCGCTACTGGACAGAAGAGCGTACTGTCTACGATCCAGGCCAGTACAGACCTTATGGAACCAACGGCTACAGATATCGCACTGCATGCCCCCGGACGAATCTGTAACCGCTTCTAGACAGCCCACTTTACCACATATGACCACAGAGTCGTCAGAAGGCGGACACGGCGAGTTCAAGCAGCGCTTGACAACCATCGTGACGGAGAGGGTTCAGAGAAAGAATTGAATGTAATAGATAAGAAGCAAAGATGTGAACCGGATTACGGTGACAACTTGTGCAAGCGACGAGAGCACCAATCGAAACGACCAAGTGTGACACGAGTGTATTGGAATGAACTCACCAAGTCACAAAGCCGAAGTGGACTCCAGGGATATAACAACAGGACCTTTGCGAGGGAGCAGAGGCTGACACACGGATAACTGAAGATACACTGATCAGTGCGACCAAGAATTGAATCAAGTAAATCCGCTTTTGACGAATGGAAAAGATCGCACAAGAGGCGAGGTAGCTGGGTAGCGTACAGTGGTCAAAAGACGGGTAATGACACAGTGACTCGCTGACAACAACGGAACAAAGACCAAGTTTACTAGCAGGCAAGTTCGCCGTTGGAGCTGGGCGAGATTGAAGAAACGAAGCTTTTTCAAGCCCGTTTGAACCACAAGAAACACAAGGTCAAGCTTTTTGGTCAGTGTTATTCAACACTGTTTCCACAAAAGGCTTCCGAGAAGGAAAACTCAAGTGGTGCAACACGACAACCACGCCGTGACAAAGGAAGGCACACAAGTAATTCCGAGTACGTTGGAACTTCAAGTACTTTCGGATCACAAGAAAACTGACAAAGCCAAATTTTCTATGTAGTGTTATTTAACTGCTGTCCTCAAAAAAGGATTTCAGTAAAGAAAACCTCGAACCCTGGTTATGGCTAGATCCTGACAGGTGATCTAACCACTGCTGCTACGGTTGCGCCACTGGCTCCTCCTGGATGCCTCCTCGTGTCGACCACTGGGTGGGAGTTGGGTTTCGCCCTTCTCCCTGCTAACATCCAGCACACCAATCTACATGAGTCAGTGAACTGACCATGTGGAGGAGTTTGACTACTACACTCGTCAGACTAACTGGCCTGTAATTTGCAGGCAGACCCCTGTCCCCATGTTTAAAGATGGGACAGATGACAGCTTCCTTCCACTCGGAAGGCAATGCACAACTGTCAAGCGATTTCTGAAACACAATAGTGAGCGGTCCATTTAGTTCCGCAGCCAACTCATGCAACAGTTTCGGGTGAATTAAATCAGGCCCAGAGGCCTTAGAAGGGTTCAGCCCTTGTAACAGCCTACGAACTTCCGTCGTCGCTACAATAAATTCAGATAGTTCTGAACCCTCTGGGGTCCTGCAAACCAGCTCAACGCCTGTCAAAGAGGTTTCCCTTACAAACGCTGCCGCATATTGCCCACTGAGTACGCAGGCCTTGTCATAATCCGTATGCGCATGAGTACCGTCATCACGCATCAACACTGGAATTGACATGTTCGAAGCGCAGCGCCTTTTGACATAAGCGAAGAATCTTTTTGGATTCTCTGAAGCATCGTCCGCTAACCCTTTTTCAAAATTGAGCCGAGCATCCCTTAGGTGTTGCTTACACCTATTTCTAGCTTTACGGTACCTGTCATAAGTATCGGTGGACGGAGCGTCTCGGTAAGTCCGCCAACATCTAGACCTCTTTGTGAGCAGATGCCTGCCAGTGGGATCTATCCAGGGCGGCTGTGCTCGGGCCTCCTTTCTCCTTGTGACTGGTATGAAGGGAGCAGAGACCTCTGTGAGGTAGGACTTAAATTTATCCCAGGCAACCTGGACAGTATCGTCGTCTGAGATCTCACAATGGAAACCAGAAGCCTTGGCTCTCATTGATTGATAGTCTGCTTGCCATATGTTCGGGCGAGACTCAACCGTACTCTGGTAGCGTCTAGACAGAGTACAATTGAAGAGCAAACAAACATGATCACTGGAACCCAGTGGAGGTCCGTAAGTAATGTCATCAACAAAATCGAGTGACTTAGCGAATACAAGGTCCAAAATAGACGGCACTTGGGCGTCCATGTACCTAGTGGGGAGGTCAATGAACTGGTGCAAAGATACTTGGAGCGTAAGTTCAAGCAGATCAGCGCCAAATGTGCCTGACGCTGAGTCGCAAGAAAGATCTGCCCAGCAAATCTCTGGGAGGTTGAAGTCGCCCATCACCAAACACTTATTTGAGGACTGGGAGCGGATGAATTCAAGTACCTCTTTGGATACGCTCCCAGGGCTTCTATACACAATTACAACTGTAACCTGAGCCGAGGAGGTGCTAATAACAGCCGATAGAGCTTCAACAGTTTTGTCTGCCGACTGAAATAAGCAAGTCTTCAAAACGTCCAGTTTACAGCTCACATAAAGAGCGACGCCCCCTCCCTGTCGGCCAGCAGAGCGATCGCATCTAAATAGTGCGTAGCCAGGTAGATGTACTTCACCATCCGTGATGTCCTGAGACAGCCACGTTTCAGTGAATGCGAGTATATCGGGATGAGACCCATCTACAAGCAGACCTAACTCGTACACCTTATTCCTTAGGCTGCGCACATTACTTAGCACTATCTGAAGTTTTTCGTTAGATCCAGACCTGGGTCGTGCGCTACCAGTACTGGCACTGGTAGGGCGGAAAAGGACCGCCGGCTGACCACCCGAAAACCCACTAACCGGAGACCTTGTTCACCGGCCGCTCGCCTGCTTTTGAGGTCCTTGATGGCCTCCCTTAGCTTCAGCCTATCGGCTAGCGGAAGGTCCGGCTGAACGCTAATATTTGTACCTTTCAGCTTAAACGCAAACCGCATGAGAGCATTGCGTTCCTCCGGGGTAGAGAGTACCACACGAAGTAGCCGCGGTCGCGGGTTTGGTACGTTAACTGGGACGTTCCCCAGTCTAATTAGCTTCCTGACAGTAACGCCTGGAAAACCAGGCGGAAGAAGCTTCGTTACGCACATTTTAAACCATTGAAGGTCGTCCAATATGCGATCAGCGGGAAGGACAGCAGTAGATTCAGCCGCGTTACGGAATATAACGCTACTATCCGTGAAAGAATCGCCACGACGGGGTGTATTAACCCCACGGGTCTTTGATTCGGCACTCGGAGCAGGTGGCTTCACTACTGGTGATGGGACTGTCTTTAGCCCCTCCGATGATGTAGCAACGGCAGCGTATGTTTTTCGCTCCATTGTCGATGTCTTACTTTTGTTAGGGTCATCGATTTCACCGGAAGGCTTTATAGCAGATTTTATCTGCTTTTTCTTCTTGATAACAGGAGTAGGGTCCCGTGAGGCTTTTCCGCTTTGAGCAGAATCAAGCACACCTTCAGAATATGTCTTCTCGGTGAGAACCGAGATTTCCGGCAACTTCGGCTGATAAGTAGTGCGTGTTGTGATCTTCGCCTTCGCACAACCTTCAGACGGTTTGCCAAGTAACGACACTTGGCTTGTTTCCGGTGCCGAGACAACTTCTTGTTTAGCAGAGAGCTTACGAGGTTTCCTGGCTCTTCTTCGCTTAACTCGAAGTGACCCTTGAACCAGCAATTCGGCGTCGATCAGCGTAGGTGTAGATACGACGTCCGAAGCTGCTTCATTTTGGTGGTCGGTAGCCATCTGGACCGGTGACATAATGATAGGTGCCACAAGCTGATCATCTGTGTAAGCGATCAAATCTGCTTTGTTGGAGACCGGAAGCGTCGTCATAAGCAGATCAATCTTATAGCGAAGATCAGAGAGCATCGAGAACGAACGCTCTACATTTCGCAGCCGGGTATCAAGAGATTCGTCTCTCGTACGAAAGGCTGAGCGGCCTTGCCGGCGGCTGCAGCAATTGGCACAACTGAACAGCAACATTTCGCTAGAGGCCAGCGCTGCGTACTGCTCGGTATTTAGCTCCGTACAAAGCTGATGGTACCATCGGTTGCAGACATCGCATTGCATACCGCCTGAATCGTCAGTTACTGGTACATTGCAGCTTGGTCCGCCACATAGTGCGATAACCTCAGAATCCGAGCCATCAGGAACAACAGCCTCGGTGCATTGCGAGACCGACATAGTGGAAAACAGAGTGATTATAACACGTATGCAATAGATAAATGACCACAATAAAAAGGCAAAAAAACTGGGTGCAAAACGGGGTTAAAACTGGGAAAAACTGGAAAAATTACCAGTAAGCGCCAAAGACGCTTTGACCAGAACCACTTTAATCGATCCAAGATATCTTGGATCAGAGGAAATTTGACAATAGTCAAATTCCGTTTCAAGTGTTTATTCAAACACTGTTTTCCACGTTAATTCAACTAAAAATCTCGATCAGTATGGCACGCCAGAAAGTCAAGTTACCGCGTAGCACTCACAGTACACAAGTTGATGAAGTGCTCAGTTATTGATGGATCTAAAACGCAACACCCGTATCGCACGCTGATCAACCAGCTAATGCCCACGTTTCCTGCCCTAGCAGTCCCTGTGGTGGCAGTCACGTGAAGTAAGCAAAGGATAAGAAGAGAAATCGAAGGTACAGAATAAGGAAATGCACTTAAATAAGAAAATAATACCAATGCGTGAAGGAAAGCAGAGAAAAGAAAATCGAAGTACGAAGATGCGAGGTACTCAGGAAAATGGAAAGGTTTCGTGTTGCCACCCAAGAGTGTCAAGTTGCCGCTCAAACCCCTTAACCGTAGATTTCCTGATAACACTTTCCGGAAGCATGTTCCAGCGGTCGATAACTCGGCGTGACAGCCGGATTTCCGCCCTAATCCGATCGGAGCGCGGTTGGTCCAGCTTCAAGGAGTGACCGCGTAGAACAGACAATCTAGCGGGACTGAATAGCCAAGATAAATCTGGACCAACCTTCCCAGTCAAGATACGGTAGGTTAGGATTAGGTCTCCTCTAAGCGTTCGGTAGTGCATAGAATGCATTCCCAAACTAAGTAGACGCTCGGGGTGCGTCCGTCCCCGTAATCCCTCGACTAAACCAGTACTCACTAGTAAAACCCTCTCTGGCTCCATTTTTAGAGGGTTGCCTATTCCGGGAGCCCAGAGAGCGATTCCAGAAGACAGATCGAGTTGCAGGGAAACTTTTGTTGGTACAGTAAAAGATTCCCTGTTATCTATATAAAAGAACGACACCGTGGACGCTCTAGCTAGGGGAACGGACCAAGCACAGCACACAAGGCAGTTGCGGACCGGGTGTAATATTCCTCCGGTCCGGCGTTCTGAGCTCTTCCGTGTCCAGGTAGTGTGATAAGCTGCAATGCAAAATAAATACCTCGTAGACGACTGTACGCTAGAGCCGCCTAGTAAGAGGCCGATGTAAAGGAAACAGCTAAGGAAGCACGAAAATGGGAAGGAAGAGTGCCGGAGAGGAATATGAGGGTAATGATAACAGGAAGCAAAACCAATCGACCTCTTACCTGTTAACGTGTTACCGTGACGCCCGCGGACCGGCTACAGATGCACGCGACCCCAGTCAAGGGAGACCGTGCTCCACAACGGTCGGTGATCAGCTGGCGACTGGGAGGTTGCGGTGGCGGACAACAAGCCACTTTGCCTTGGTGAAGGAAAAGGGAAGATTACATTGTGATGGAAGAGCTATTAATGTGGAGAAAACTGCCATGTATTGTAACGCGGACCTAGGTTGATATGAGTATGATGATAGTTTGAATGCACCGTAAAGTGCGTTGGCGGATTCAGTCGCTGTCATGGCTGTCGACGATACCGCTGCTGTCCTCCTTCATGGTGTGTACCGCACTGTTGAGCAGTTGGAAAGTGACTTAAAGCGCTTTCAAATGCGTACTGCTTCATGTTTTGACAAATCGGATGTCCTGACATCGGTTGGTTATAAGAGGAAAACCGGGAAGGATTTGCCTGAGGGTGTGCGATACAAATACGTACACTATAAATGCGTGCATTGTACACGAAGAGGATACACATGCCAGCGGTAAGTTCACATGTAATGTATGTGAGACGCTTATTAACTTTAGGTACAAAAGTTACGACTGCAAGGCACATATAGCCGTACGGCATAACGGCTGGGGTTACGACATGGTATCCTACAGCCTTCTGCACAGGCACAATTTCCATGTAGGTAAGTCGTTTCTGTATGTCACCAACAGACGGCTCCCGCGGCACGCGGAAGAGGACATCTAGCGCATGACGCAGTCTTTCAAGGACACACGCGAGCTCCGGAGGTATGCGTTGAAGCACTGCGGTACAAGTTTGAACCGTTATGACCTCCGGAGCATAAGAGATAAGATGAAGGGAAAGGTAGAGGGAAACTCGGTTAACGCTGTCATATAATTGCTGGAGACCACCGGTCAATGTAATGTAAAGTATGAGGGGTCCGAGGTACGCTACATCTTTTTTGTTCCCAGGTACGTACGTGACCTTGTGGAGCTTTATACTGAGGTATTGCTGGCAGACGCAACGCACCAGATGAACTGCGGTGGCTACATACTGTGGCACTGCATGTTGGTAGATTTGCATGGTATTGGGCGTTCCATTTTGTACGCCTTGCTTCCTAATGAGACAACGGCAGCGTACATGAACGCCGTGCGCAACATGCGGCTTATGTTACCAGCGACTGAGGCAGCACGGACGGTGGTGATTGATAAGTGCATGGCCCAGATGCGTGCATTCCAAGTATGGTACCCCTGCACGCGAGTTGTATTGTGCCGTTTCCACCTACTGAAGGATGTCACCCGCCGTTGCAGCGGTTTATCCACAAAAAGTGCGACCGACAGGTTGGTTATTAAGCAGTCCGTACGGAACTTAGTGTACGCTAGGATTTATCGGCTGTTCGTCAGGTATTTGACAGTCAATAAAGAGCGGAACGCCGACTCGCATAGATACTTAGTACGAACGTGGTTGCCATTTGTCTCATCATGGGCGGCTCACCGTTTGACGTCCACCTGTTTGTTCGGTTGTTTCACAACGAACCGCATGGAGAACGAAAATAGGCATTTGAAGAGTGGTCTTTCAGAGCGGACCTCTTTATTTGACCTGCTTACCGCGTTTGTTAACCGCGTGATGGATGCTCTAGCTCAGTGGGAAGATCTAATGGGTGAAACCAATTTTCTGAGCATCCCATGGACTCTTGCTTGCATAGCCTAGGGCAGGCAGCGTTACAGTTTTCAGGGTATGCAAGAACGCGCTTGCGGTGTCATCACACTAGAGAGAATGTGACCGTCAAGGAGTTGTCCGATGATACATGTGTAGTGCAAGGGACCCGTAGGAGGTACACCGTGTTAATGGGTGAGGAGGTAACCTGCCAATACAGCTTCAGCCGGCAATGGCTGCTGCCTTGTGCACCCATTGTGCATGCATTGCGCGCTGCAGGCAGACCGGTTGACGAGGTATTGGGTAACAACCGGTGGGTTGTGTCACACGCGCAACAACCGCGTGTTACCGCCTCCACGTCCTCCGACATCGTCCCCCTAGCGTCTAGCTCCACTGTTGCACCTGTAAGTAGGGAACAGAAGCTTCGGAAATGTAGCCAGGTTCTAGGTGATATTCAGGTTCAAGTTTGCTGTCTGGGCGATGCGAAGTAGAGGGAGGTTATGGATCACTTGCGTGACTTACTGTGGAACCTTAGCAGCTCTCACGAGGAGGTTGCGGTTTCATTCACTGCAAACGTAATGGATTCAGCTGCCGAAGGGACGAGTGAAGGTAGCACGGAAGGCACAAGGCATAAGCAACGTTTAGTTCCAATTCCAGAATCCACAGCCAGTCAGGAGCATGAAAAGAAGACATTGTGTTTTCCAGACTTGCACATGACAACGGCTAAGGTGTATAGGCCTCCAAGGAAGCGTCGCAGCCATGCACCACTCCCAGCCAAGTACGATAACGACAAGTGCGCTTCGTGCCTCCAAACTGACTGCGAGGCACAGAGTGGACAGGTGGTTGACTGGGTCATGTGCTGCGATTGCCGCCTTTGGTATCATCAGGTATGCGTCTCGTACGCTGGACAGGAGCACTTCACTTGCCACCGGTGTATGTAAGTCCTTCTTTTTTCATATCGCTACCTTTTTCTTCCATTCATAACCGTGCTATGCATTGCTTCCCTTTGATCGTTAGGTACACCCACTGCTCCCATATGCGGTGCCTCCCCTACATGACGTTTACGTCACGGGATCACATACTGGGGGTGGTCAGGTGTGCCTACGGACATCAGAAGCACCCACAATTCCGCTGCCTTTTTAGGATGCACATTCACTTATCAGTTCCTTCATAACAGCGCCATCTTCCAAGCAAGTACGAAAGAGATCATTTGTTGATAAGCCGTGAAATGTACCTTCGTACGGTTTCAAACTACATTTACTGTCACTTACGCTGTAAACCAATGCGTGAAATATGGTGTTTCAATCAGCACTTCCCCAGCTTTAGCCGTGTCAAATTTTAAAAACACTTATATATCACATCACACACGGCATTATATACTACCCATTTATTCAGCTGCCTTTTCCATAACTCGCACGAAGCGTTTCAAGTAAAAGACAATCTTCCATTTCATACGTACATTTTCTGTGCCGTAATAGTCAAGATCACCATATATCACTTGCCTTCGAACCCTTTAGGAAGATTTAATTTCTTTAAAACATAGCGCAAGTACTAATGCTACCATATATCAGTGTCACCTCTCACTATATCTTCCCTTTCAGAATGCATCATTATTTCACCACGCAGCGACGGTTGCTGTCATGGCAACCATGATTTCGTATTTCCTGACTACCTCCTTCGACCTTCGGTCGTCCATTTCAACACATACACCCTTCAACGTTTAACATCACATTATGGCATTATTGATCGTCCATTAGTAATTCTTTTTCAATGTTCACACGCGGACGTATGTTCATACTACTCCTCTTATTTCCAAGTGTCGGATGTACCTCCGGTACTGTTATTTATTACCCCTTGCATCGACCGTTGTGCAGCACGTTACCAGACGGAGCGTCGTTCGCAGTCGAGCCGCGCGCCAAAGGCGGAGATCGTTTTCGTGTTTCCAACAAACGGGAACAACGTTCCAACAGGCAAACCGGATGGTTCCCTAATACATAAGAAAGCTATAATTTGAATATTTTAGAATAGTTTACACAGTCATACGGGGGAATCTCCAGGTCGCTACAGCATTGACCAACCGACTAGAGAAGCTAGCACAATCCGGATCCAACCGTCGAAATCGTTCCAGTAGTCGCAGTCCTCCTAGAGCACATTCGAAATCTCCCCCTAGGTCAAGCTATTGCTAGTACCACGAGCGATTTAGACATCAGGCCAGATCGTGTCGCCCGCGTTGTACCTTCAAGTGCAATACGCAGGGAAACGGGTAGGCCAGCACGTAGGGGCGACGGACGTTGCTGGCTGCCCCGGTCGCCTTTTCTTTGTCACCGATCGAAGTACGGGAGTACGCTATCTCGTTGACACCGGCGCAGAAGTCAGCGTTATCCCACGTGATTCTAATGACGTTATCGAAGAGGCGACCGGTTCATTGCGCGCAGCAAACGGCACCACCATTCGCGTGTATGGTCAACGCTCGCGCACGCTTAATTTAAAACTACGACGTTCATTTAAATGGATATTTCTCGTCTCAGAGGTCCAGACGCCAATTCTTGGTCTTGACTTTCTGCAGCACTTCGATTTGCTTGTTGACGCGAAGCAACGCCGTCTGATCGATCGTCAAACAAACCTGGCAGTTATAGGTACTTTGACCGACATAGAGTCAATCAGTCCTGTATACGCCAACCTGTCAAGCTCGCCTATCGGTCAGATGCTTAATACGAAGTTCCCGCAAGTCTTTCGTGCAATGGCACCGTTTTCATCCGCCACTGATGCTGCGAAACATCACATCGTTACGAAAGGTCCGCCTGTTTTTGCCAAAGCCAGGCGAATGACCCCTGACAAGTTGAAAATTGCTCGCGACGAATTCGAGCACATGCTTGAACTAGGCATCGTTCGCCCGTCTAACAGTCCCTGGGCGTCGCCGCTCCACATGGTTCCCAAAAAGTCAGGAGACTGGCGTCCATGTGGTGATTACCGCGCGCTCAATAGCGTTACTGTTCCCGACCGATATCCGATTCCTCAAATTCAGGACATCACGGCAAGCCTGCGCGGCACCCGTTTGTTCTCGAAAATCGATCTGGTTCGCGCGTATCACCAGATTCCAGTCGCTGAGGAAGACATACCGAAGACTGCCGTAATCACGCCGTTCGGGCTGTTCGAATTTTTGCGTATGCCGTTCGGTCTTCGCAACGCAGCCCAGACTTTTCAACGACTCATCGATTCAGTCACTAGAGGTCTAAATTTCGTTTATGCATACATCGACGATATCCTAGTTGCCAGCGCTTCTAAAGAACAGCACGCAGAACATCTCAAAATACTTTTCGATAGGCTGGCCGCTAATAGCATCACTGTCAACCCTGACAAATGCGTATTTCAGCAGCCTTCCGTCGAATTCCTTGGCCACCATATTGATCAGTATGGTATAAGGCCTCTAGACGATAGAGTCCGCGCCATCAGAGACTTTCCGGTTCCGACTACGTTAGCCGCTATTCGCCGTTTTAACGGCATGCTCAACTACTATTGACAGTTTCTTCCACACTGTGCCAATTTGCTAAGTCCACTAATCGACCTACTTCGTGGACGTAAAAGCGGCCAGGTGGAATTGACTGCTGCTGCTGCCGAAGCGTTCAAGGCCAGCAAAGAAGCCTTAGCTAAAGCCGTTATGCTTCATCACTTCGATCCGAACGCTTCGCTCAGTGTTGCTGTCGACGCATCGGACACCGCCATTGGCGCCGTCCTACAGCAACATACAAATGGAGGCTGGAAACCTCTTGCCTTCTACTCTAGACGCCTACAACCTGCCGAAGTTAAGTACAGCACGCTCAGTCGCGAACTGCTAGCCGTTTACGCTACCGTTCGACATTTCCGACACGTTCTTGAAGGTAACACTTTCATTATCTTCACCGATCACAAGCCGCTTATCTACGCATTCCGAAATCAATCAGCTCGACACTCACCACGTGAGATTCGTCAGCTGGATTTCATCGCGCAATTCTCGACTGATATTCGACACATATCTGGCCAACAAAACGTCGTCGCTGATGCGCTTTCAAGAGTATCTGCGATTGGTCCTGCTGGGCAGGCAATCGATTTGTCTGCTATGGCTGCCGCGCAATCAAACGACCAAACCTTTTCGGAACTTCGCGATTCTTCTTTGAAGATATCCCCGCGTACTTTGCCGTCATCTGATGGTACCATTTTATGCGACACATCTACCGGACGACCTCGACCCGTCGTTCCAGAAACTTTTCGCCGTATCGTTTTCGACACCCTCCACAATATCGCCCACCCAGGCATTAAAGCTACTGCTAAGCTTGTCTCTGAGAGATACGTTTGGCCGGGGATGCAACGCGATCTTACGCGCTGGACACGCAGCTGTCTCACCTGCCAGTAAGCCAAGGTTCAGCGGCACGTGTCCGCTCCCCTTGGTCGCTTTCCGATTGTCTCAGCGCGATTTGTTCATGTCCATCTCTACATAGTGAGACCGCTGGCACCTTCCAAAGGAATGGTCTATATTTTGAGTAGGATCGATCGTTGCATCCGTTGGCCCGAAGCCGTTCCCATCCCTGACGTAGCTGCGGAAACCGTAACACGCGCTTTTGTCGAGCGCTGGGTCGCTTCACACGTCTGTCCAGCCACAGTGACTACAGACCGCGGTCCGCAATTCGAATCTACGATCTTTAATGATCTCCTTAAACTCATTGGATGCCAACGCATTCGCACGACCGCCTATCATCCGCAAGCGAATGGCATGGTGGAACGTTTCCACCGACAGTTGAAAGCCTCACTTAGCGCCGCCAATGCGCTGAGTTGGACTGAGGTGCTGCCTATGATCCTCCTTGGGATCCGATCAGCCCTAAAGGCCGATCTACGTACGTCTAGCGCCGAGTTAGTATATGGACAACCACTGCGTTTACCTGGCGATTTCTTCTCCGTTAGTCCCAGAATTACCCGTTACGACGCAAATTATGCACGTCAGCTTGCCACGAGCATGTGTCAGTACAAGCTTCCCGACGTTAGAGAACAACAACGTAAATCTTATATTCCACAAGACCTGCAGCATTGTCCGTTCGTTTTTCTCCGCCTCGATGGTCTCCGCAGACCACTGGAGCGACCTTACGTAGGTCCTTTCAAGGTCCTACAGCGTAAGGACCGCGTTTTTATAATCGACCGTCACGGTAAACGTGAAGCCGTTACGATTGACCGTCTCAAGGTTGCCCACGTGGAACCTGAGCTCGACGAAGACCCTTACTTGTCTTCTGACGTATCAACGCAGCCTATGATGGAAGACTCGACTGCTTCCAACATCCCTGACCCCAAGTTTCACGCTCCATCCAAGCCTTCAGCTCCACCGCTTCCCATCGAACCAACTGCCACGTCTTCAGCAGTTCCTCCAATTTTGCGATCCGATAGGACGTCTAAGACGACGCCTTCCTCTGATTCGAACAAGTCTTCCATGTATGAACCGGAGGAGATGACGAGCCTGAAGCGAACATTTGACCTTCACGAACTCGCGAACATTTAACGCTTACGAACTTCCCCATTTTGTGTTTTTGGCACCGTTAGGGAGGACACGTGTGGGAGCCCGCTAGGGTCCGATCGCCTGGTTCTCCCCCAGCAGCTGCATCAGGTTTCACTACCTGGTCTCGCAGAAGGCTGGCCCGCGACGGACAGTCCTCACGTAGATCGAAGGGTCACCCACGGTTTCCCTTCTAGGAGGGGGCTGTGTAGCGACCTGGAGATTCCCCCGTATGACTGTGTAAACTATTCTAAAATATTCAAATTATAGCTTTCTTTTGTATTAGTGAACCATCCAGTTTGCCTGTTGGAACCTTGTTCCCGTTTGTTGGAAACAGGAAAGCGATCTCCGCCTTTGGCGCGCGGTGCGACTGCGAACGACGCTCCGTCTACGCACTCGACGCCAACGACATTCTCGCTAGCTAGCTCTCTCTGGATGCCCTATTTTTAGCATAAGCTAACGTTCCTCCCGTCCAATAAACCTCTTCCCTAGTGTACTTTTTTGTCTTCTGCCCACTACTCTTGGTCGGTCGTCTAGTCCCGTACCGGATATATAGCGCACGATCTGCGTGCTATAATGCGGCTACTTGCGCTCTTAGTTCTGCTACCTCTGTACTGGAGGTAGACTGAACCTGAGATATTTGGGCGTTGGATTCCCAAATACGGTCGGCAATATCAGCGAGCTGAGGAAGAGGCGCATCGTTTGCATACAAGGGATTGCGCATGTCACGTGGCAGGCAACGAAGCCACATCTCTTTAAGGAAAGAGTCGCCAACAGCGAGAGGCTTAGCTAGAGCTTGCATCTTGTGCAGCAACTGCGAAGGCTTTCGATCACCTAGCTCGGTTTCGTTAAGAAGCTGCGTAACGCGAGCATGGTCTGATATGCCAAATCGCTTTAAGACGACGGCCTTAAGCTCATCGTACCTTTTCTGATATTCCGGAAGTTCCAAGATGTCGTCGAGGTCATCGACGACTTGCGGGGGAAGCGCTGCGACAACACAGTTAAATTTGACTCTGTCTGAGTTAACGCCATGTAAGGAAAAAATTGACTCTAACTGGTTAAACCAGGCAATAGGGTTAGTATCACGGAAAGGCGGGATAGGAAAACGGAACGCACCAACCTGATCGTCAGAAGGTGGGTGAATAATCTTCATGGTGAAAAATTACGGAGCGTGTGAAAGTGAATGCAAGTAGTAGAAAGTAGAAGGGTAGACAGAATAAGTCACCGGATCTGAAAAGTAATATTAGTACCGAACTCACAAAAATAGTTTTTTCTGAGTCACCAATTATAGCGCGTAGATCGTGCGCTATATATCCGGTACGTGACTAGACAACCAACCAAAAGTAGTGGGTAGAATACACAAAAGTAAACTAGGGCAGAAGTTTATTGAACGGGAGGAGCGTCAGCTAATGCTAAAAATAGGGCGCCCAGAGAGAGCTAGCTAGGGAGAATGTCGGTGGCGTCAAGTGCGTTGACAGAGCGGAGACCGTGCTACACAACGGTCGGTGATCAGCAGGCGGCTGGGAGGTTGCCGTAGCGAACAACAATGAAATTAGCCTTGGTGAAGGAAAGGAGAAGATGACATTGTGATATAAGAGCTTTTGATATGTAGAGAAATGTCATGTGCTCCAATGCGGAGCTGGGCTGATGTGGGTATGATAGTGGTTTGAATGCACCGTAAAGTGCTTTGGCGGGTTTGGTCGCTTTCATGGCTGTCGACGATACCACTGCTTTCCGTGCTGTCTTCCATAATCGTGTGTACCGCACTTTTGAGAAGTTTGAAAGTGACCTAAAGCGCTTGCAACTGCGTACTGCATCATGTTTTTTTCAAATCAGATGTCCTGACACCGGTGAGGTATGGGAGGAAAACCGGGAAAGAGTTGCCTGAGGGTGTACGGTACAAATCCGTGCAATATAGATGCGTGCATTGTTGCCGAAGGGGATACACCTGCAAGCGGTAAGTTCATATGTAATGTTTGTGAGATGCTTATTAACTTTAGGTACAAGAGTTACGACTGCAAGGCGCATATAGCCGTACGGCATAACGGGTGGTGCTATGACATAGTATCCTACAGCGTTGAACACAGCCATAACTTTCATGTAGGAAAGCCGTTCCTGTACGTCAACAACAGACGGCTTCCGCAGCACGCCGAAGAGGACATCTACCGTATGATGCAGTCGTTCAAGGACACACGCGAGCTCCGGAGGTATGCGTTGAAGCACTACGGTAGAAGGTTGAACCGTTATGACCTCCGGACCATAAGAGATAAGATGAAGGGAAAGGTTGAGGGGAACTCGGTGGAAGCTGTGATACATTTGCTTGAGAGCGTTGGCCAATGTAATGTGGAGTATGAGGAGTCGGAGATACGTTACATATTTTTCGTTCCCAGGTACGTACGTGACCTGGTGGAGCTTTATAGTGAGGTATTGCTGGCCGACGCGACGCACCAAATGAACTGCGGTGGCTACATACTGTGGCACTGCATGTTGGTCGATGTGCATGGTATTGGGCGTTCAGTTTTCTACGCGCTGCTTCCTAATGAGACGACGGCATCCTACCTGAACGCGGTGCGCAACATGCGTCTGATGTTACCAGCGACTGAGACAGCAAGGACGGTAGTAATTGATAAGTGCATGGCCCAGGTGCATGCATTCCAAACAGTGTACCCCTGTACTCGGATAGTATTGTGCCGTTTCCACTTGCTGAAGGATGTCACCCGTCGTTGCAACGGGTTATCCGGTAAAAGTGCAACCGACAGGTTGCTTATTAAGCAGTGGGTACGGAACTTAGTGTACGCAAGGAGCTCCCGGTTGTTCCTCAGGTATTTGACAGCCATTAAAGACAGGAACGCGGACGCACACAGGTACTTAGTACGACGACCGTTGTGCAGCACGCTACCGACGGAGCGTCGTTCGCAGTCGAGCCGCGCGCCAAAGGCGGAGATCGTTTTCCTGTTTCCAACAAACGGGAACAACGTTCCAACAGGCAAACCGAATAGTTCCCTAATACATAAGAAAGCTATAAGTTGAATATTTTAGAATAGTTTACACAGTCATACGGGGGAATCTCCAGGTCGCTACAGCTGATACAGCTGCCCAGATACTTGAATTCCTGAACGACTTCTAGTTGATCACCACAAAGCGGTAGCACAGGGTTGAGTCCCTGCCAATCTTGGAGAAGAACTTTGCATTTCGATGGAGCAAAGCATAGCCCAAAACGATAAACAGTCAGTGCTAATCGATCCAGTGCTGCTTGACATGTTTGGGAGCTGTCACAGATTAGGGCAATATCGTCCGCATACTCTAAGTCAAGAAGTCGCTCACCAGCAAGTAGCTCCACACCTTCTAGGTCGTGCCCAGCGAACGCTGTTTCCATGACTTCATTAATAGCGAAGTTGAAGAGGAAAGGTGACAGCGGGCAACCTTGTCTCACACCGCTGATGATACTGAAGGGTGGCGACAGTTTACCAGTTTGGCCCTCCCCCAGCTTGCTGCAATAGTCGCTTGTCTTCTAGTTGCAAACCATTGCAGCACGGTAAGGTCGACCTAGACTTCCACGCTGCATACAACTCGGTTGATCGATCTGCACTATGGCGTTGTTTGCTAAAGAACGGGACCCCCAGAAAAGTACACTGCCATCCTAGGTGCACTCTATCCCCACATTTCCGGCAGAGTGAGGGTCTATGGCAGGCTTTCGTGGTGGTCGCACGTCAGCGAAGTGCCGTTACTGCGTGCAGCTGACATACTACTACTACTTTCCGTCGTCTTTCGCAGTCAATTGCGGTGTATGACAGGGCTGCTCTATGCCCCCGTTACTCTTCAATTTTGCGATTGAAGACGTCCTGAGGACAGTTCTAGGTAACCGAAATTTTAGTCTATAGCTACTACCAGGCAAGCGAACGACCGACTTAGATTATGCTGATGACATCGTCTTACCATTTCATTTGCGTCGGCTGGCTGAGTCGATGAATCTACACTGGGCTGTTGTAAAGCATTACGGGACAATCCCTTTGTTGGATTCACCCCCCTGGGCTTGCTGGATAAACTCCCGACGGGTTTTCTCCCATTTAACTGAGCCGGCCTAAAAGTATTGCACTTCGGGTTTTCTGCACGGTCCAGTTTAGGTGTGGCAAGTTTTTCATTTTTCCTGCCATTTTGTGAAATGGTCATACCAACCATGGACTTTGGTGTCACTGCTATCGAGCGTGAGGCTTCGATTGTTTTTGAACGTACCGCCTGAAGTTTCATTGCCACATCTTCACTACCCTCTTCCGCCGTAGAGGTGTGCTTCGCATTTCCATCAAGAGCAACTTTCACCACAACCAAATGTAGGCCATTAGTTATTTCACTGGCGTCTTGTGGGGAGTGCTGTCCGGGAACAGCTGACTGCACTTGCCACAGGAGAGCAGTCGCTAGCGGTTTGCTTAGGTGTCTGCGTAACGTGAGGCTCACTATTGCAAATTCCAGCGTGCGCCACCGCAGATTCGTTAGCCAAGCTGGTATAAGTACCTTCAATCCGGCTTATCCGAGGGGCTTTAGCCTTCGAAGTTAGTGTCCGGTGCTATTTGATACCGACCATTTGTCTGACGCAACCAACCCAGCTCTGTTCATTGGTTGGTAGAGAGCAGAATAAAGTCCCTTTGTCAGCTCCGTCACTTCCCGAACGTTGTGAGGGTTGTTGGGATCATTGCGGAACAAGTTTCGCAGAAGATCGCCATGGTTGCATTGTGGGCAGCAAAATCCTTGCGCACTCAGAGAGTGGGTATCCAACAGTCGTTTGAAACATTCCTCTGTCTTCGCATCGACGACAGCCTCTGGCAAGCTGTTCCAGTCATTCCCTACCCGGGTGGATAGGGCCAGATCGGACCGCACACGGAATCGCCGCGGTTTGAGAAGTTTCCACCGGTGGCCTCGAGTTGCACACCTTGTGTTGAGATGAAAGAACGATTGCAGCTCACTTCCCAGCTCACCTCGTAGAATACGCCGAGTGAATATCATATCTCCGCAGCGACGACGATAATCCAAAAGGAACAGGTTCAACTGTTGAAGCCGCAAGAGGTAAGCTAAGTCCCGCAACACTGGAACGGATTTGGATCCACGCCGTTGAATCTTCTCGATCATGTCACATTCGAACTTTGTTAGAGGAGACGCAGCAGGCAAACTGTACTCGAGAAATGGGCGCACACGCGAAGCAAACAGTAGTCTGGAGAGTGCTGGGGTCAGGCGTGAAAATGCTCTCCGTATAGCGTGAAGTATTCTGTAGGCGGATGCGACCCTCTTCCGGGTGTCCTCGATTGATTTGAGATCAGGAGACACAATCACCCCGAGATCCTTCTCTTGGTTGACATTTCTGAGCAAGAAACCCCCGATGTGGTAAGCTCCAAAAGGCTCAGGAGCACCGATTGGAAGGACAGCGCATTTGTTACGGTTAATGGGCAACTGCCACTTTAGTGACCAATCGTGGAACAGATCGAGTGTTGCTTGAAGTCTGTCTGCATCTTCCAGACTGGATACCTCAATCCACAGCTTCAGATCATCCGCGTAGATTAAGCAGTCGGTCTGCAGTTCGGATGGCAAGTCGTTGGTAAAGATATTGAAGAGTTCGGGGCCGAGTACAGAACCCTGGGGGACCCAACTATTCATAACTTGATCAGAAAGCGCTTTGTTAACTTTAACCTGCATGAAGCGACCGTCCAGGAAATCGGAGAACCAAGAAAGAAAATTGCCAGTGGCGCCGATTCCCCGGAGTTTGAAGAGGAGCCGCTTATGCGAGACTTGTCAAAAGCCTTACTGAAATCAACGAACACAGCATCCAGACGCTTACCGACAACTAAGGATTTTGCCCATTTTTCCCTAGCCACCAGCAAATTTGTGGCGCATGAACGCGCCCTTCGGGAACCATGTTGGGCATGAGAGAGGAATTCCAACTCATCGAGATGAAGGCGAAAATCCCGTTTCAGAATCCGTTCCACGACTTTGCACAAAATCGAAGTCAGACAGACGGGACGATAGCTGGCTGGCTTTTGTCGGTTCCCCCTTTGTAAATAGGTTTAATAATGCCCACCTTCCAAGCAGTTGGAAGCCGCCCGACCTTAAGGGAACGACGGAAGATTTGACAGAGAGAAGCGGCAATGTGCCCAACCACGGTCTTAAGGAACAATGGGTGGAAACCATCAAGACCAGGCGAGGAATACGGGTCTAGGTCAAGAAGTCTCATTACCAAGTTAGTGTTAAGATTCACGTGCTCCAGCAGGGAAGGAGGAGTGGGTGCAACGCTATCTGGGAGTGGCGTTTCGGTCGAGTAGACAGAGGAGTATTGCTGGGCCAAAAGGCTCTCTTCGCAACGTCTTCGTAAACTAGGTCCAAATGCTCACAGGGAGACAAGGCAGGGACATCACAGCCAGCTTTGGTGCTTTGTTCGAGATATAAGAAGAGGGCGTTAAAATTTGTACTAAAAAATGCAGCTAATGACAGCTCGTATTTTTGGCGTTTCTCGCGTGTCTTCATGTTGCAAGCATTCCTGACCGTTTTGTAGTAGCAGTAGTCAGGCTCAAATCGCGTAATTCTGAAACGATCCTATAGTTTACGCCTTCTTTTCATCATTGATCTCAATTCGTGACCGATCCAAGGAAGGCCTTTGGAGAAGGGGATGACCTGTTCAATGAGTAACGTCAGCTTGAAGTACAAGTGATTCCACGCTTCGTCAACATTGAGGTGTTCGGGGATACTTCAATCGACAACGCTTGCGGCCGTTTTCAGACGAAGTGTATCGGCACGCCAGCAATTCCGACGGTCAGTACGTTGGACAGCGAAGCGATGTGTCCACTGGGATGAGACAGTACAGTGATTACTGCTGCCAATGGGCTGTAGAACTGAAAGGTTCGTGATGTCTGATTGTGCTGGGGAGAGCACGAGATCCAGGATATGCGGCGTCTGATCTGGAGGAATACGAGTTAGTGCGGTGACGTGTTGGAGCAAATTACAATGAAGAATGGTCTCCAGTAAGTTAGCCTCGAAGGACTGTAGATCGGTCACAAAAAAGCAGGTTCCAGTCAACAGGAGCATTGAAATTCCCAACGATAAGACAATCTTTCCGTGCACCATGCTTCCTGATCGAGTTCATCAAGCGGGCTCCGGATCCTGAAAGCGCTCTGTAGACGACAACAAAGGTAAGAGAACTCCGTCCATCATGAGCACGACACCAGAAGGCATCAAACTCATCGCCATTGTCACTGATCGCTTCAACTACGTGGGCTTTGATATCAATCTTCTAATAGACCATTACGCCACCGCCGGACCTCCCTCCTTGTCGACTGGATCGGAAGAGGTGGTAACCGGGGATAGACACTTCTGAATCCGTGATGTCGGTGAATAGCCAGGGTTCAGTGAAGGCCATCAGGTCTGGACGGGTCTCTAAGGCAATCAAATGAATCTAACCCAATTTATTCTAGACTGCGCACATTGTCGGTTAACACGCCAGTCCATTTGTGTGTATTATTGTCCCGGGATGAGGAGAATGGGTCTCCAACGGGCTCTCTCTCAAGCAAAAATCCACGATATGGAAGTCAGTTTCACCATTTGCTCGGCGTGTTCGTAACTCCTCAACAGCCTTTTTCATTTTTATCCGATCCTCTGGAGAAAGAACACGTAATACGGCTCCCTTTTGAGACACGAGGTCCGTCGCAGAATACGTCGGCATTCCTCTTCCGTTGGATACATGTCTTTGAGGGGGCGAACCTTGGATGAATCCTCTTGCTTCCTGCCGAGCCGGGATGCAGGGACGATGTTAATTTCCTGTTCCCCTTCATCAAATAACAAAGAGACCAAGTGCTCGAGAAGTATTTGGTCATCCAAAATTCTTTCCGCTGGGGTGGCTTTGTTCGATTCGACTGTGTTCATCATACACGTTAGCTAGAGGTGGGGAACACCTCAACTACTGTGCCGCAATATATGGAAAAAAGGAAAAAATGCGACTGGTGCAATCCAGATGAGCTGCCGGTAATGGATGGGTATCATTCCGGTAAGCTACTAGCCGGTTACTGTGCATCAAATAAAATTACCATGCAAAATTTTATAAGGCTAAATAATGAGATCGTGGTTGGAGGGGGAGGCTAAGAGGGATGGGGTGGGACGAAGAAACTCCCAGCATGAACGCCACTGAGGTCGGCTCCTAGCCATATCAGCAAGTGTGTCCAACCAAACGTGTTCATCGTCCTTCGGACCCCAACCAGGGAGCGGAGACGTTCCAACCGAGGCCAGCTTAGAAGTGAGGGCCTTCATTCCTCTGGACCAAGTCATCGCTTGGCCACCTCTCCTTTTCTTCCATCCACACCCCCGGCGCGCAAACAACGCACGTCGCGGGAGTCGGTGGGCTGGCATGCGTAACACGTGGCCCAGCCAAATGAGCCTGGTGCGTGAAATAACGGTGCTGAGCGGTTCAATTCTGTTTCCTGTGCCATAAACAAGGCGTCGGACACACTCGTTGCTCACGCGGTGTTCCCACCAGATGTGAGCTAAATTACGAAGGCACCGGTGGTCGAACGTAACTAGCCTCTTGAGGTCTGCTGCTTTAAGCGGCCAGGTTTCGCAACCGTACAGTAGGCTCGAACGTACTGCTGCATTGTACACTCTACCCTTCAGGGCAAGATTGATGTCGCGCCGCCGCCATAAGTGGCGAAGGTTAGCAAAAGCGCCCCAAGCTTTTGCTATACGGTTCGTGATCTCATCTTCATAATGATGAGGCAACGGTCCGAGAAGGTGGAGTGCACTCAGGGACGCGGTCTGCGAGGACGGATTATCTCTGATCACTTTCTCTAGCTCAGAAAGCCTACGGAGAACTAGCTTCATTTGCGATTGTGATGCTGAGAGCTTGGAATTGGGTTTATCCCCGGATTTAGGATTAAACTTAGCGGCTGGGCTTTGATTGATTAAGACTGAGGTCACATTTCCCCTCACCAGGGAAGAGTTATCCGAGGTGTTGGATTTCGCATTGGGCTTAGAGACCAGCTTCCGTGGGGGCATGGTTTCAGCTGGGCACAGGCTGGTTGTTGTTGGAGCGGTGGCGCTCACCACTGTAGCGCCCAAAAAGATGACTCTTACCTTTCATGTACTATTTAATTGTTGACCGATTGTACATTATTCTTTCTTGTTTTGATCGTCCTTACAACCGGCTCGACACTCGACTACCTTGTAAGTTCCCGCGCTCACGTGTTCGCTCTCGTCTCGCTTCATCCGTCCGCTTCTTATTGTAGCCCATCGAATACAGTCCGCTGTGTCCGACTCAAACTGCCTTCTGATATCCGCGCTTAATTTCGCGCACCATGTCGGACTAGTAGTAACTAGTCCTACACCACGACAGCATACGTCTTGGGCTTATTTTCCGGTCGACACATCTTACTGGAAGGTAATGACTCGGGCGACGGAGCGGAGAGAGTGCGGCTTCGGTTCGGTTTGGGTGTAGCAGACCCAGATGCATGTCTTGAAATCGATGATGCGGGTGACTCATCTTCCGTATTGTACATAGCCAGGGCCGCAGGACTGCATATATTGAGAGGACGATGGTTAGCCAAAAGGCGTTTATCATTCACTATTACTCGATACGAGTCACAATGGGAGCTCATGACCTCAGAGGTAGTCATATAGAGCATCATCGATGTTATAGCGCGAAGTGCGCAGCCACCCTTCGCACAGAGCGCATGGGACAGCTTTTGAACGGGAGGTGACGCGTTTGCTACAACCTATGCCCTTGGATGTCATAGTGGTTTGCCGTATTGACACAGAAAACTGAAAAATGCAGCGCAATCCTAGACAGAGGATCGTTATCCGCAGAATCCCGCACAGATGCGGTGTGCAGGGTTCCTAAACTCAGCCAGGATAGGCCTTGCATAATCTTGTCGGCGAAGCACATCTGTTTCTCTCCAGCTGCCAACACGATGCACTCTTTTGTTACCGACATATAACGGTAATCCGGCTATGCGAAGGATATAGTGCACTCGCCTTCTAGTTAGGTCCGGTCGAGTTTTAGCTTAAGTATAACTGTCTCCTCCCTATTGCAGATTAGAAGATTTGGTTGCCTACCCATAGCAAGTTCTGCACAGCGCAATTTATATTCCATTGAAGACTGCAACCCATCGTCTTTTGAACGCAACGTCTCAACTAGCAAGCTCTGGTCACGCATCTACTTTTCCGCAGCGTCTACTCTATGCACACAGTTCCTGCCAGCTGAATCGCGTACAGCTCAGACATGAGTAATTTCATCAAAGGCCGATGGTGTATTTTGCGAGCACGAGTGTCTGCTAAGCACACATAGTGGAAGCAAATGCAATTTACTTGGGGATGTCCCCTGTCAGCACCATCGGTCACTCGAGCGCACGGATCGGGACACTCATCGGGCGATCATGATATATGTTTATTTATGGAAATGCGCGGTGGCGTAGTATATTAATATTGTCAGTCAGCACATTGTTTTTATTATTTTGCTCCATAACGATTGATAATGCTTCTGCCACCCTATGTTTAAATGCACCATTTTATTACTTTGCTACTGGCGCGTAATTAGCATTTCGCTTCTGTGTCTCGCCGAGTTCGCTGGTCCATTTTCAGCTATGGATAAGAAGCCTGTGAACGTCTTTTCAAGTTGCTCTACCACAAGTATTTATCGTAGAATACGACGAGTTGAAGATGATATACAGAGAGAAGTGCAAGGAGTTATGTCATTACAAGGTATGGGTTTTTTTCGCGGGATGTCTTTTCAGCTACACGCGAGATGATAAGTACTGGACCTACCGCACAAGATGTGCATTCTTCGCGCCATGCTGTGCAGGAGCCTTTTACGGACGCAGTATCCGCTAATGGTGTAGTCATTCATCACACCTTGCTGCGATTGTGACAAGGATGATATGTCGGAAATGCTCTGGAGCCGGATTCAGGACGGATACCAATCGATGATGGTCGGGGTGATCTACAGAGCCCCTGCAGCACCTGGCTCACACCTATTACGTTCCGTGCGAACCAACAGCAGAGGAACAAATTGTCTCCTTATGGGGACTTCAACGCCCCCAACGTAAGCTGAGACCTACTTCACAGTGAGCTCTCACCTGACTCCTTTGAAGTTGATCTCCTTGATACCGTTCACGAGTGCAACCTGACACAGCATGCCTTGACACCAACGCGAATGGTCCCTGGTCAGACACCAAACATTCTCGACTTTGTTCTCACCTCGGCACCATCTGATGTCTAAGATCTAACGATCCTCCAACCTCTTGGGACGCGTGATCATTGTACAGTCTCCTTTTCGTGGACACGACGCCTCACAATCCACGATCAGGGGACACTGCGTCAAAATTTCTGGCGTACTGATCAGCCCAGATTAAGAACGACTGCAAGTAACACGGACTGGAGTATTCCGCAATCCTTGGAGCTTGATGACGCATGGAAACCTTTACGATCTATGATGCTGCGGCTCATTGAACAGTTTGTACCAACCTGCAAGAGGAGACCGCGATCCAAAGGACCCCCATGGATTGATAAAGAAATAAGATCCCTAATGAAAAATCGTCGAAAACTATGGGATCATTTCAAGAGCACAGAACTGACATCAAGCTACTTAGAGTACAAAACTGTCAGAAACTTATGCACCCTGAGAAAACGAGACAAAATACTACAATATGAACATAGACTGGCAACGGAATCCCAAAGCTGTCCCAAGAAACTTTTTGCCTACTTGAAGCGAAATGCCAAAACTGGTAGTGGAATCCCCGCTCTCTCCTCTTTTAAGGAAGGTACCGTTCTCTACGGCGATGATGAAAAAGCAAACCTATTTTCTGTGCAATATTCCTCGGTCTACTCAGTGGAGTCACCACTGCTCAACATCTGTTTACCTGTACACCACTCCCCTATGGACCAAGTTGACATTAACCCCGAAGTAATCACTAAGCTACCCCCCGAACTGGACCCGAACTCCTCCCCAGGCCTGGATGGATTGCATCCCAGCTTCCTCAGAACGATAGCTGAGTACGTCGCCGCCCCTCTCTGCCAAGTGTTTCGGCAATCCCTCTAAGTCGGCTGCCTACCCACAGGCTGGAAAGCAGGCACCGTCCTGCCCAAATACAAGGGGGGAAACAAACAAGACCCAGCCAACTACCGTCCAATATGTTTGACATCAGTCGTATGCAAAACCACGGGACTAATAGTCAAGTGCGTCCTCCAGCTACACTGTGTGCATCTAAACCTAATCTCACCTGCTCAACATGGCTTCCGGAGAGCACGCTCATGCATCACTAACTTACTTATCGCCAGGGAAGCACGGGCAGAAGCCAAAGATACCTGAAAACAGGTTGACGTAATATTCATTAACTTCAGCAAAGCCTTTGATAAGGTTCCACACGTACGACTGCTACATAAACTCCAGGGAATTGGCATTACAGGTAATCTTCTCTCCTGGATTGCCGACTTCTTAAGAGGTAGGACAATGCGCGTACAAGTGAACCAAACCCTCTCTGCTCCAGTGCCTATTCCTAGTGGCATTCCCCAAGGATCAGTGCTTGGACCAGAGCTCTTCAAACTGTACATTAACGATCTACCGACTGCGCCCCAAACCGACTGCTTGATCTGCGCCGATGACCTCAAGCTTTGGTCAAAAATATCCAGCATTGAGGATGCGGACGGATTACAAGGGGCTCTAGACCAGCTACACGAATGGTCCATCAGGTGGGAACTGCCAGTAAACCGAGATAAATGCACTGTTCTTCCAATGGGTGGCACCGAACCCTACGTTGCATACCACATTAGTGGGTTGCTCCTTAGGATTACCACCCACGAGAGAGATCTCTGTGTTATCGTGACTTCTGACCTTAGAACGACGCAGGACACGTTGAAGAAGGTGGCCACTGGAAGGAGACTGGTAGGTGCCTTAAGAAGATAATTCGCTCGAATGACTCCCGAGATTTTTCGAATTATCACTTCGTACGTCCGTCCAGTCTTAGAATATGGCCTACCAGCTAGCCATCTGCTTTCAAAGTTTGAAAGCGCTATGCTGGAAAAGGTCCAGAGACGTGCATCGAAAGCTGTTCTGGGGCTTCGTGATCTCCCGTACGCCATTCGACTCCAGCAGCTAAATCTGTTCTCCCTCGAGCTCCGCCGTCGCCGCGGTGATCTCATCTACACTAGACGCATCCTCCGAGGGGAACTTGGAAGTGAGTTACAACAATTCTTCCGGCCCAACACTGACTTCCCACCCGAGGTCACATGTGGAAACTGTTTAAGCAGAGGAGACACAAAATTCGCAAGGACGTCACCCTACCCGCTAGAGTGGTGAATGACTGGAACAGCTTACCGGAAGCAATTGCAGACGCTCCATCCGAGGAAAGTTTCAAGCGGCTGCTAGACAAACATTCGCTGAGAATGCTGGAATCTTGCGGCTGTCACTGCAATTACGATGAACCCTCGAGGAACGTCGTAACGCAACGACACGCATCAAACCCAGGATGATACGGAATCGATGGGGTTGACAAGGGATTTTCCTCCTGCTCTCCACAACTCGATGAACTCAGTGAACCCAATATGAATCGGATGTGCCTTATGCTTCCCCTTTATTAAATCTACGTATGCAAATGTTGTATATAACGTATTTTTTAGCCCGTCCAACCAACATTTTGCGTCCAGCGGAATCGGTTACCTTAGAGGAAATTCTGCGTGACGTGGCTCTGGACGGAAGCTTCACTTTGACCCAGATTAACATCCTTTTGCGCAATCTTCGGCGTCTATATCCTAACTTACCGGTTGACGCTCGTAGCATTTTGAAAACACCCCGTCGGTGTCCAGTGAGATTAATCAGAGGTGGCAGTTACATCCATATGGGTTTGCAGGACGCCATACGTGACGTGTTGCGCCGAACGCATTCACCCCGTCCGTCGTTGCTAAAGTTGCAGATCCATATAGACGGAATGACCGTGTTCAAAAGCTCGCGCAGACAGCTGTGGCCAATACTTGGAAGGCTGATAAATCCGCCAAGTGATGTGTTTTTAATTGGTCTTTACAGTGGATTATCGAAACCCATTAATGTGCATGAGTTCCTGCGGCCAGTGGTGGATGAATTGAAGGATGTGTTACGCAAAGGTGTCTGCTTGTATGATAATGACGATGCTATAGATATCGTTCTGGACTGCGTGATAGCCGATGCACCTGCACGAGCATACGTTCGGCAGGTGAAACAACATTCTGGATATTTCGCCTGCGAGAAATGCACAATAACTGGTAAGCAAAGCGTAAAGTTTGATACACATTTGCAGGTTCGCACGTTGATGGTAGAATGACCTTCCCTACCGATCCCCAAAGCTCATTACGTAATGACATGGATTTTAGAACACGAAAACAACCGGAACATCACATCGGCGAATCACCTTTTGAGGCCCTACGGATTGATATGATAAGTTGTTTCCCACTTGATTACATGCACACCTTGTGTCTGGGAGTAACACGGAAGTTAATAATGCTGTGGCGCTGCGGCCCAACACGTGGAAACATACGATTGCCAGCAACATCCATCGACATCATCAATGAACGACTTCGCATGTGTTCGGCTAACCTGACCTTCGAGTTTCCGCGCAAATGTCGCACGTTTGAGGACGTGGAACGATGGAAGGCAACGGAATTCAGACAGTTTCTTTTATATCTGGGTCCAGTAGTTTTGCGCGACGTGTTGCCCGAAGACCTGTACAATAATTTCGTTATGTTATCCGTCGCCGCATACATTCTGTGCTGCCGTAGGTGGTGTTCCCATTACCTTTCGCATGCGAAATCAGTATTGAATAGGGTGGTGCGTGACATCGCGAAGCTGTACGGTGAGAAGGAGGTGGTCTTTAATGTGCACTGTTTAGTGCATATGTGCCAGGATGTCGGGCGCCTCGGACCCATGGATAACTTTTCCGCATTTCCCTTCGAATCGTTTCTACGACGGCTTCGAAAGCTCATAAATGGCCCGACGTCGGCGACGTCGCAAATCTTTCGTCGCGTAACGGAGAGAAGGTTAACGAATGTCACAGATGATGGCTGTTGTTTGGACGACACTGGATCCACCGTAGTTGTGCGTCGTGGTCGGCGACAAACCGGTTTCTTACATTTCGGTGCGCTGATTACGAATGCACATCCAGATAATGCTGTCATCGCACGTGGAAGACCTTCGGTAGTGCTGGGCCAGCGTGCTAATGAGTTATGTGTGCAGCATTTCACACAGACTACGTCGCTGTTCGTAAAATGTTTGCCGTCCACGGACCTACGTATTTTTAAATGTTGGGGTTCCTTAGCTCCACCGACATGGATTCCGTTGAGTGCAATCGGCTGCAAATGTCTGAGATTGCCGTGCGATGAGTACATTGTATTTTACCCCATCGTTCACAGCTGGCGGCACAAGGATATCAAGAAACATGCGACGTAGGTAAGCTGTCTTAATTTATTATTTATTTGCTTCAGTTAACAGTCCGTTTTATACTTCAAATCTGGGTGCGCAAAATCGTTGTACAACAGTAACGGCGTTGCGCCGTTACAGTTACGTTTTCAACACCATGGAATACACTGCATATGCTGCTGCACCTGATATCGCAAATAAAAGTTTCCCCACCGAACACATTTACCTCTTCTAATAAGCTTGTGGAAATGCTGTGCTCTGAGCACATTTTTTCAGATGTATCGCGTGGTCGAATTTCAAGATTCTTCGGTTGCAGTGGTTCTGTCATCCTGGATGCTTAATAATGAAGAAGTTCTGTGGGGACGGTTATCATCAAAACAGTTACAGGATTTCCTGATGCACCGCCTGCCACCACCTGCGTCCGCTGTGACGTACAAAGTACGAATACACAGTTGTACAGGTGAGGCTACAGAACGATATATTTGTACGCATTTTTAGATGATTACCTTGAAGCTAAAAATTTGGAACAGAGCTTGCTAACATCAGCCGAATTACCATCTAGCGACGCAACGATTCCAATGCTCCGATGGGGGAAGCGAAAAATGTATGTTGTAGCTAGATAGTATATTATCCCAGCACTGTAAAAACCTTTCCTGACTGTGAGTCACCGCCACCCGCAACGCGGGGTACTGTTGAAGTCGTGAACTTGGATTTATCACCTCCACCACCAAAGCTGTATTTGGAGGAGGAATTAAGCGACGGTTCTGATAAAGAAAATGGACACCTATTAGCCTATCCCCATACATCCAGGTAAACAATGCATTTGTTTTTACACTCTTAGTCCGATTCACCAAGACGTTTCTCAGCGTTTACCTGTTAGCGGAACATCCTGTGACAGCGCACTGCTGTTGGAAATGAATGGTTGGTTCACAGCGTCTCCGAAACATTTACTTGCAGCCACATTGCGGAACGTAAATCGCGAAGTGATGAAACTGCGCGAACGAATGACTGCTGTAGAGTTGTCCTTGAACGCGCTGCATGCACTTCAGGCGCCAAGTTCCAGCAACGCGTGCCCATTTCCATTACCAATGGACACAATAGCGCAACTGTCATTTTTAAATAATGCACTGGAGAACGCTGAGTTCATGAACAGCATGGTAAGTCTCATGGAATTTCACTTATTCGTAGGTGCACTATTTATCCAACGTAAGCGGCCGGACAATCTCAGAAAGTGTGCGGAACGTCATGCTTACTTGCATGACTAACAACTTGGTCAGACATGTGAACTGGCGTGGTGTGCATGAGAAGTATAAAATAGCGAACACACCATTCGCGCGAGCGGTCCTTGGTATGTTACCTTTTAAACAACATTAATGTCTTCACCAGATTCCATTATGAGAAAAAACATACCAGGATGCACAGAGCCTGATATCGTTGACAAGTTACGACGCTGGATACAAAGAATAAAAGAGCGTGAATCCTGGATACGAAAGGAAACAGAACGGTTATCACTGCAAGATTCCGCTTTGTAAATTATGAGATCCATATTACATTATGTTTTCGCGAACTGTGTTGTGTTCATGGCATGCAATGTGTGCGATCGCATTAACGTGCTTGCAGTGGTATGGGAAGGGAGGATAATGCGGCTAGGCTTTACCCGTTACGGCTGGAAATCGTGGAAATGTGAGCGTGCGAAGGGAGGCGCCACGTTATTTTTCTCCGCGAACGCCCGATGAGTGACACAATTTTTTGCCACTCGGGCGCCCATCGGGCGCTCGATCGGTCACCCAACGGGCGCCCATCGGACATCCAACGGGCGTTCATCGGACACTGGTGCTGAGTGGGTCGGGCATAAAGATCAACAGAGTCCTTGTCTAACCTAGAGCAACTGGTATGGTACCATAACAAACAGCTGTCGCACTGAGTTCCCTCTGATCTCAAAGCCACAAGTGTGCTCACCACATATATAGCCAGCAATCGATGTCATTACGAAGAGTACGTTTGGTAAGCTACGCCAATAGTTAGCTATGTCGTTTATAAAGGTTGGGAGGTGTATATTGAAGAGGTTCATCAGAAGTTAGTGTACGTGGTAATACAAAACGTGAATTTTAACACTACTGCTGTTATTCAGGTGGATAACGAAGTGTAGTTGCAAACTGTGGCGCGGCATTGGAACATTGTACTTAATGGGAATAAAAGCTCGAGCTTTACATGGCCCATAGGGTCAAAAGAGTTCAAGTCGAGTCTGACAAAAGCCAAGCAACCTTATAGCGCCTTGGACGCGCGTGTTAGAAGTACCTTTGTCGGCCTTATGCTGCGGTTAAACAGCATGCATGCCGGCTCACCGTGTGACATTCCACCACGCCCTCCGCACCGGCTATGGAAAGGAAGTAGTTCGAAAAAGAAAAGCAACTCCTTCAAGCAGAAGGTAGTTATATCGGGGAGTATTGCGGTGTAGTTCGGCCAGATGACAGTCCAGGCAAGTCTTAAAATCCGCTACAGTGGGTGCAATGACTAAATCGGCAGGCATCTCATTTCATCGTGCTAGATTCGCAAAGCGAATTAGTGTCGTCTGCGGTACAGCCGACTGTGCTGCTGTGTGAGCCTCAGTGGGTGGCCACGTAGGTGGGAACACGATTGATGCAGTGTGAGTAGGTGGCGACAGGGATGTCCAGAGTTGGATACGAGCAAAATACAAGGATCAGGTCGCCCCGCAGACGTAGGTACTTAAGCGAGTAGAGGCGCAGACAGTGAAGTCGTTGTGGATACTCTAGGTGCTTGAGACCTCGGAGCAGTTTTGTAGCTCGGCGTTGTGGGGCATCAAGTATACGTCGGTCCTTCAACAACCAGGGTCTCCAAGCCTGAATATCGAACCCTACATGGGGTCGAAAAAGAGCCTTGAGGAGGAGGCGGAAATTGCTAGGGTCAATTTCACCGAAGGCGCGTTTCAGCAAGCCCACCATGCAGTTAGCAGCAGCTGCTGCTTTCCGGCGAGAAGCGGATACGGAAAGACTGGCCTGGGTAAATATACCCAATCTCCTTCGGCTGAAGGGCTCTGGAGGATAGACGCTTCTAGGTAATATCTAGGAAAAAGCGGTAGGGCGGGTAGAAAGGACAAGACATTTCGTAGCATTAAGTGGATGGTCGAAGTCCGTTTGAAGTGCGTGGGCGTCGTTCAGAAGGTTAATTGTGCGCCACAGCTTCGCGTCATCCGCATATGGCAGCAGCGTAGACTCCAATTGCGGTGTGGCGTCATCAATGAAGGCTAGGGACATGTCCGGTCCGAGAACAGACACATGTGGAACTCCGCTTGTGACAAGGATGCGGGCGGACAACTCTCCGTCGTCGCGTACTGCGACGGTACGGTGTTGAAGGTAGCTCCGGATCCAGTCCATCAAGGCCCCTGAAACGCCGTAAGACAACAGGTTCTGTAGCAGTATGTTGTGGTCGACCTTGTCGAAGGCCATGGCGAAATCCAAGAACAAAACGCCTTTCTAGGCCAGAGTCCGCAGCAGTCGTTCAGCTATCCCTGGCAAGTAGCAGGTTACTTAGGCAAGGCCGTTGCACCGAAAGCCGTGCTGCCAATCAGAGAGCAGCCTCCGGGCCTACATGTGGTCCATTAATGCGCCTGCGACGAGGGATTTCCTCACTTTAGAGATCGCAGAGAGGACGGTTATCGGTCGGTAATTGGCCGGGTCTTTGCGAATACCGCCTTTGTAGACTGGTGTAATAGTCTCACATTTACAATCAAAGGACACTTTGCCTTGCGCGACGTGGGTAAACAGCTCTAAAGTGAGCAAATAGTTATTGGATGCTGGACTGCAAATCTAGCTTTTCCCTCTTGTTGATGGGTGATAAGTACGAGCGTGGTGAAATGTAGCTACGGCATAATCATGGTTTTCTTTTGGGTACTCCGTGGCTGTATTTCCGTATTTGGCAGGTGCCGGAAGCTAAAGAGCAGGAGTTTGAGAGCCTGGCATCCTTGTTTACAAACACACCTGAGGTTCGTCGGTACTTGAACCGGAAGCATGGGCGGGTGTTGACCGTGGGCGAAATAGGGACAGTGACAAGGGGTCACCGGAGGCAGGAGGCGGGGAGGTATGTCAGGTGGCGGAATTGCTAGAGAATGACGGCACATGTTGAGTAGTCACAGAGGGAAGCATAGTTAGATATGTGTTTTCGTGCCGTCTTGCATTCCGTCTTGCATACTTCAGTGCTTGACAAATCCTTGAAATATCAGTGTTTGGCTGCAATTACTCCCCTTGAAATTTCCATGGATATGTTACAAGGGTTACGGTAAACTACTTTACTACAAACGTTACCTTATTGTACCACTTTATAAACGTATGCAGTGCATGCCTTTTATTAGTAAAACCGTACTAATTAATTCCTAATTCTCGCGAGTGCCCTCTAGAGGCCTGCTGTCCTACTTCATCTTGTCCCGTGATAAAATTTCCGCCCTTGGTTAGGGTCCAGCTCCCTAGCAGTAAACGTATAAAACTCGACCGCATTTAGATGGCAGTCCAGTTCGGTAATAATGCATTAGTTGTATCTAATTACATTTACTTTGACATGCGTCAATAAATGAATGATTGATACGCATTTTAAGTGCTAATCTTTGACCATAACACGCGTGGTTTAACTGCATCGGTAGGTCATTGCATTTGCACGGTTTCAGTTTTGGAACGTCGGTCACAGCTGCCACTTGGTTTTGCGCTATTGTTTAGCTAGCTTGCTACTGCCTTTCTTCAGGCACATTAGCAGGTTTTCCAGTTGTTTGCTACATATCAATTCTTTTACAGCATGCTAGGTCACAAATGTTATCAATTAACTGCAAACTTTTCGTCGCGTAGCACCATTTACCCTGCTGCAACAAGCATGACCACAGGATTCATCTTAAAGAGGAAGTGCTTTGTTGCCAGCCGCTAAGCGAAAAAAGGGTAAGAGGATTTGTAACATATATTACTTAGGCTTGCTAACACAATGCGGTCATCTGGCAACGTTACCAACGGATGCGAAGCTGACAGGGACCCCGATGAAGTGGCCAATAGTTTGAGAAAATTTATTGCACAATCTCTGGTACCTGCGCGTTTTGTTCGTCTACTGTTGGGTCCCGTACAACTGCGGATGCCGTTCTTTCTAAAGGATTACCGAACGCTAATGAGAACTCCACGGAACTCCGGCATACGAAATGTTGCACCTGGCACTTAATCTCACGTAGACCTGCTGAGGGGCCTAGAGTGTGCATGCTGTGCTCTTTCGCTCGCGCCTGCTGACGCTTTGTACTATCAGTTGCATATTGACGGAGTTAAGCCTTGTAATGCGTTCAAGGTGCTTATATGGCCGACCTTGTGTCTTGTGATAAAGCCAGTAGTCACAAAGCCATTAATTTGGGCGTTTGTGGTGGAACGTCTAAACCGAATAACGTGGACGATTATTTGCACGTCACAATTTATGAGATCCGCTTTTGCAAAGCAAAGGATTGTTCCACCTAACAGTTATTATGCTTGATACAACTGCGCGGTTACGTGCGACCCAAAAAAGAACACTCGGCTAGTACAGCTGTGACAATTGCACCCAACGTTGTGTGTATGAGCCGCAAGGTGACATACCCAATTACGGATGACACACTGCGCAATTATGCATCCGTAAGCAGGAATGCCAGCCAACCGTCGCCCTAAGCTGCATTAATGTTGATTTGGTTGAATACTTTCCAACTGACTATATGCATCCTGTACGTTCGGGTGTACTGTGCAGTTTGATAAAAACGGGCTTGCTTCGTCCTTGGACAGTGGATTTCGACTATACAGTGTGCTGGTGATTTTAGCGAACGAAAACGTTTATGACTTCGGACATACTTGGACCTCCGACTTTTCATGTATGGTTCGATTACTGGATGAATATCGCTCTTGGAAGGCAACTGAGTTGCATCAGTTATTGCTATACGCTGGACCAGCATGTTTACTCGGGGTTTGCCTGAGGCTTTCTATCCTAACTTTCTAGATCTTATTTGCTACCTATATTACGTGTGGCCCTCAACTTCCCATTGCCTTTTTGGATTTCCTTATTCCTTTAATTCATGCTTTTTAGATAACCATTTTAATCTACCGTCCCAGTGTGATGCCATGGAATGTGCACTCACTGGTTTAGCTGCCCGCTTCCGGTTGCTGAACTTATGCGCTGTACGTCAGAAGAAGAACAGCTTCCTCCTACCTTCAGCAACACAAACACGGGTGGGAATGTGGAGTTGTGTGCATATAATGTTTACAACGCCTTTCGTTTGTATGGTGTTTTGGTTTCCATAGTGTAGCCGGATAACGTCGGCACCATCGACGCAAAACCCAGGGTGCTCAAAGATGTGTCTGTGAAGGTGTCTGGGAACATCTTCGTGCAACGCCGGGGTTATAAACCTTTGTAGTCTGTTCAAGAATAGCATGTATTCCTCAACCGCATACATCTTCCGTGCATCGCAGTGGTCCAACCATCGCAATGAGGCTGGACCTTACCGTGGTGCGATGGTTTGTGTGCCTCAGCGATCCATTGAGCTATGCTGGGTGGTGCTTTTGCACCTTCAGAGTCACTCATACCAGATTGGTCAATGGTTAGAGGTCAGACAAACTCAGCCTCCTGGTCCTCCAGGTTGAGGGTTGGAATGAGGGTGGCACCTTATTCCTTAAAACGGACTCCTTGTAGCCCAACGCCAAACCCGCTGCCTTGCGGTCAGGTTTTTGAACCAAAGGCTTTGGTTGAGAACCCTAATCGTTCTCCTGTCTAGGCCTGGGCAACCTGACAGTATCCTGCCCACGCAATACAATGAAGCACACTTCAAACAAATTGCTGATGCTCTGGCCACCGCAGAGGATAATCAACGGTGCCCTATCTGCTGCATCGAGCAGGGTGGATAGGGGTTTGGATGCTACTGCTCAAGCCTTCCCGTCTTCTTATTCCCCCTCTTACGCTTTTTCACTCTTACCGTCCCATTCCAACTTCACTTGTATCCACCCAGTTTTCAACCCCCGATTCTTGGCCCTCCCCCAACATGCTTTGCTAGGCATTTATCTTCTAGTTTCAACTCACATGTGAACGCGAAGCGTCACTCCTCTCCTGTCGACAAGCCCATGTCCAACCAAGCGGTCCATTGCAGTTCATCGGCTTCCATTTGGAGCCCTCGATTTCCTTCAGATTGGCATGCCTTAATGTACGCACACTACTACAGATCGGTCAACAGGCAGCACTTGCCCGAACATTGGAGACCCTCTCGATCGATATCTGCTGCTTATCAGAGACCCGCCTGCAAGACTCGAGCTCTGTGCTCACTTTGCGATCCCCTTCAGGTGACGCAAACAGTATTTTCTCATTGCGCCTATCCGGTGACGATGCAGCTTCGAGCACCGGCCAAGCTGGTGTTGGCATTGCTCTGAGTCCCCGGGCTGAAGCTGCTCTGGTTGATTGGATTCCAATCAGTAGCCGGATGTGTGCGGTCCGATTGGCTGGCTCGTTCAAAGCTTCGAAGTCGCGCGGGACTAATAGATGTCTATTCATCATCGCTGCCTACGCGCCCACAAACTGTAGCGATGATTCGGTAAAGAACGACTTCTACCGCCAACTGACTCAGCTCCTTCGCCACAGAAGAAGCACGGACACTGTTGTTCTGGCGGGGGATATGAACGCACAAGTTGGAAAGTTGTCCACTGATGAAATGCATCTGGGCGGTCAGCACGGTGTAGGCTCCCGTAATGATAACGGTGAGCGGTTACTTCATTTGTGTGAAGATGCTCGCTTATTTCTTGCGAGCACTAATTTCCGACACAGCACCCGCCGGAGGGTGACTTGGCGCCCACCAGCCTCGAACCAGCCTTGGACGCAGATCGATCACATTGCTATTAGTTACCGCTGGAGAGGCTGCATCCAGAATTGTCGCTCGAGTTGGAGCACATGTGTGGACACTGATCATGCACTTGTATGTGCTGACATGCGGATGCGCTTTGGAGGACGCCCACGACGACGCTGTGAGCGCATTGACACCAGCCAACTGACAAAGCCAGCTGTTCTGAATGCGTATCAAAGTACGCTGACATGCGAGTTGAGTACTCGCTCACTGGAGACAATTGATGGTCACTGGTCACATGTTCGCCAGACCTTACTAGCTGCGGGCAAATCCTCATGTGGTATGTCTAAAAGCCCACATGGACATTGGGTCTCTTCTCGGTCTCTGGAACTTATCGACGCTCGCCGGCATATCCCGGCTGGAAGCGAACACAATGAAACTCGCAAAGAGCTCCGGGCAAAACTCCGTGCTAGCCTGAAGAGAGACCGCGAATCTTGGTGGTCTCATCGTGCGTCAGAGATGGAAGTAGCCGCTGCCCTTGGCAACCATCGTAAGTTATTCCGTCTGATACGGGAAACGGGCAGCAGGAGACCTGGTGTTAGTGAAACAATTTGTGATGAGAGTGGACAGCCTATCCACAATTTGTCAAAACGTTTGGAGCGTTGGGCTGAGCATTTTGAAAAGCAATTTAATCGGCTAGAATTGTCCGATTCGCCGGTCACTGATCGCCCTGCTCCGTGGGCTGTCCCTTTGGATCCACCCTCTCGCTCAGAAGTCGAACGTGAGATCCGGACTGTTGAAGTTGAACAAAGCCGCGGGACCAGATGATCTTCCTCCAGCCCTCTTCAAATTCGGAGGCCCTGCTCTTGTGGATGCTTTGCATGAATTACTAGTGAAACTGTGGGAGCAGGAGACTGTCCCAACCGACTGGAGCCGCTCCGTTATTGTTCCCATCTTCAAAGGCGGCTCGCGCTCGGAATGCGGCAACCATAGAGGAATCAGTCTGATCTCCATCGCCTCCAAATTACTCGCCTCCATAATTCTTCACAGACTGACTGGCGCTCGTGAAAGCCAGATTCGTGAAGAGCAAGCCGGGTTTCGTCGTGGTCGTGGCTGCATCGACCACATCTTCACTTTGCGTCAGTTGTTGGAGCACCGCCACACATATTGGCGGCCCACCGTAGTCGTGTTCCTCGACATCAAAGGTGCCTTCGATTCGGTTGATCGATGTGCCCTTTGGAATTGTTTACTCAGGAAAGGTGTGCCCGAGAAATATGTAAATATTATCCAAGCATTATATGCGCGTAGCACAGGCAGAGTGAGGGCTTACGGCAAGCTGTCGCCACCCTTTAATATCTCCAGCGGTGTGAGACAAGGATGCCCGCTGTCACCTTTCCTCTTCAACTTTGCTATTGACGAAGTCATGGAGTTTGCATTTACAGGACATGACTTGGAAGGTGTGGAGCTACTCCCAGGAGAACGACTTCTTGACTTAGAGTATGCAGACGACATTGCCCTCATCTGTGACAGCTCTCAGACGTGTCAAGCCGCGCTGGACAGATTAGCACTGGCTGTCAGTCGCTTCGGGCTTTGCTTTGCACCACCGAAGTGCAAAGCGTTCCTCCAAGATTGGCAGGGATCGCCTCCTGCATTGACCCTTGGTGGGGATCAGCTAGAAGTCGTTCAGAAATTCAATTACCTGGGAAGTTGTATCAGCGCCCTTGGGATCGAAGACGAGATCACGAACCGTATAGCGAAAGCTCGAAGTGCTTTTGCTAACCTTCGCCACCTTTGGCGGCTTCGCGACATCACTCTCGCCCTGAAGGGTAGAGTGTAAAATGCAGCGGTACGTTCGACCTTACTGTACGGTTGCGAAACCTGGCCCATAAGATCGGCGGACACGAAGCGGCTAGTTACGTTTGACCATCGGTGCCTTCGCAGTTTGGCTCACACTTGGTGGGAACACCGCGTGAGCAACGAGTGTGTTCGACGCATTGTTTACGGCTCAGGAAAAGGACCTGAACCGCTCAGCACCGTTATTTCCCGCACCAGGCTCCGATGGCTGGGCCACGTGTTACGCATGCCAGCCCACCGACTCCCTCGACGTGCGTTGTTTGCTCACCGGGGATGTGGGTGGAAGAAGAGGAGAGGTGGCCAAGCGATGACTTGGTCCAGGGGAATGAAGTCCATCACCTCGGAGCTAGCCTCGGTTGGAGCTTCATGGCTCCCTGGTTGGGGTCCAAAAGACGGTGAACACGTTTGGCTGGATACAATTGCTGACATGGCAAGGAGCCGACCTCAGTGGAGTTCATGCTGTGAGTTTCTTTGTCCCTCCGCACCCCTTTTAGCCTCCCCATCCATCTACGATCTCATTTCCTAGGGTAAAACATAATATTTTTTTCTTTTTGCCTAGTAGCTAGCTGGAAGCTTACCGGAACGATGCCTATCCGTTGCTGGTAGCTCATCTGGCATGCAACTGTTGTATCTACTTCTCCTTTGTGTATTGTATTGTATGTATGTATGTATTTCCTTCATGTATTGCGGCACAATAGCGGAGGTGTTTTTCCCATCTCTGGCTGATGTGTATAATGATGATGATGATGCAGTGGTCCAAGGATGCATGTAGCTTTCCCGTCTGTCATATTCTATTCCAGTGCATTGCTTTTCCCGTGAATGAGTTCCCTGTAACAGCCTACGCCACACCGTTATACACTTTAACTATTGAGGTCTTTCTTCTCCAGCGCTGATGACATTTCACGGAGAGTAGAGGGAAGCAAAGAGAAGAAGTTGCGTACGCCCAAATACCTTTCGTCCGCGGTACGCACTAGTATTCAGCTGTGAAAAATCACACAGCGCCCGATGCCGATGTTGCCAGCACTGCTGTGTTCATCAGCGTTAGCATCAGTAAGTTTAGTTTTCTCTTAATCCTCCTCGTTAGTTAGCTTCCAGCATGCTCGAGCAATGGAAGGTTAAGCAAAGGGCGGCATGCTGCCGTCCACAGACAACACCATTCCGATGGGTCTTCCAGCTGAGCTTCCTAGGTAGGTATGATTGTTTGTTTCCGCATAGACGCTTTCCCTTCTGCGCCAGCTCCGATGACGAAGGTGCCACGCGTCCTGCCAAAACCAACAGGCCTGCTGGAGCAATACACGCCTGTGTTCCCACTTCTCCCTTCAGTGGCAGTAGTCACCCATTTCCAGGACCACCAAAAGCAGCCGTCGGTATCGCTTTTATACGGTCTTTATTAAACAGTAAGCTTGCCAGCTGTTATTGCTGACATTGCACCATCCAATGACGAGGTAATGCAGGAACTGTAGGCCATTAAAGGTGAGACATTACAGGCGCCCTGCATTGCTCTCCGCTTCCTTTTTAGATGATTTATGCTTCCTTTGGTCAGAACAGGTCGGCCATCGCCGTATGTCCGAACCCTTGTTGCAAATGCTGCAACGAAAGGCTTAAATTCGTGCACCGGGACTTTGCCATTGATCTGTCAGTGAACTTTAGAAATACGATGAATGGCTAAAGGACTCAGATTTTAAAACCATAGTCGTAAGTTCGTGTTATCATTGAAAGGATTTCAGGTCAGCCATTTGTCTGCTGTGCACGGTGATACTGTGTAACTCATCGTTCGGGGAACATGGAGCGGATAATGATAACACCAGTCGCCGCAAAGCTCAATTTCTCAGGCGCGGGAGGTTCGTTTGCGTTCAGGCGGATAACTACGAACGGCATTGTACTGAGTAGTTTGACATACATTACTACATAAAACCTACAAAGCATCATTCGGCAACGCATGGGTGATGCAGCCTCGGATGCTGACATAACACGCTATCTCAAAACGTGGTTGCATTCTGCAAGGCCCAAAAGATCGTCTGTTGAGCAAAGTAAAGCATGCATTGCCAATGATATTAGTCCACTACCTCCTTATGAGCATCTTTAGCATCCTACGTTGTCAATCGCCGAAGCAGATTAAACAACTTCACAATGACGCCTTTTGCTACAAACACGATTTTTGTACTACATACCATCATGCACATAAAGCATTCTGATACTCCAGTTGTCATTTTCTTTCGCCATCTGATGTGCTCAGTTTCGCTGTAAGCTCCAGTTCGCTTTCTGAGCAGCAGCATGAAGAGCCGCGTAGGTGTGTTCCCACTTCCAGAAGTTACAATAACACGTACTTCGTGAACCTTAGGTCCGAACCCTTAAGATTTTCGTTAGATACTAAGTACGTAGTAGTGTGCTGTCCGTATTCGGAAATCGATGGTAGGCAAGCAAAGTTGCTGGAACTGCATGATTGCCAAGCATGACGCTGAATTTCAATTGAGCATCGCTAGGTTTATTTTTCTTGGTCCGCCGTACACTAGGCACACCGTTTATAGCCGTCTCACTGTACACGATCCTGCCCAGTTTACCCTGCTGCTCTCACAGGAAGGTTTATGAGGCTAATCTGGACAGGATCTGGACATGTGCCACCACGGTATTGACGGAGCTATTTGATACCGACCATTTGGCTGAGTTTCAACCAACCCAGCCTTGCTATATAGTAGGTCTCGGTGTACAGGTTTCAAAAACAATCAGGATAGGCCGCGCACAACGTTGTTGGCGAAGCATACCCGTTTCTCTCCAGCTTTTATCACCCAACCGGATAACTGCTATCTTTTTTGCACTTATTGATTGTTTTCCAATTGTACATTACTCTTCTTTGTTTTAATCTTCTTTACAACCGGCTCGACGCTCGACTGCCTTGTATGTTCCCACACTAACGTGTACTTTCTGTATTGATTCATCCGGCTACGTCTGCTGGTAGCCCGTAGAATACATGCCGCTGTGTCGGACTCCAATGGCCTTCTGATAACCGCGCTTACTTCCGCGCACTGTCATGGATTAGTATTTACTAGTCTTACAAATTGGTGACCCCGACTCGCACGCGCGAATTCAACCTTTTACGCCGTGTGTGTTGTTTTGGTGAGTTAGTTCCGTTTTCTGGATTATATACGTGTATTCATTTGTTGCTTGCTTAGTTTTCGTATTTTCATTATGGTTCTGTTAAATAAATAAATAAATATTTTATTCTTGACAAAGCGAGACACGCCTTTTGGGCATGATCAGCATATTGCATTATTGTACATGATAGCGGAATAAGCAGCACCAACAGTGGGAGTAGTACAGTTGGAAACAGTAGTGTGGGCTCATAGAGCCCAAATGTTGTATGTAGTCTATGTACACAGAATGCGATAGGTAAAGATAGTAATCAGATCACTTGTATGGTATGTTGATGAGGAACTAGTCCGATGAGGTCCAGTAAGCAATGTAAGTCAGTGAGTGAAGTATGAGGAAACGGGTGAAAAATATTTAAGAATAGTGGTATGTCACTAATCAGATATGTGAGCGTGTTCGTGCGAGAGCCGATATATACACAGAACTTGTAAATGTGGTGTCGGTCAACTTGCCAATGTGTTAGGGGCGGTGACTTTATTGAGTGGCGAGTCACATCCGCCACGTCGCAGTGTTGTTAAACAGACATTTGTGGCTTTTTGTGGGGAAAACGCTTGCCAGACGAAGACCCACCACGTCCTGGAACGCTGCCGGCTGTTGATATAACATTGGCAAGATTGTATCTGACCGATTACCCTCGCGGATATTCGCAGTCACGTAACGCCAATTTGTTTCCTATGACTGTGTAGTCGCCTTCGGAGTGTAGTACAAGTGGTTGGAGCTGTTGAAGTCGGACGACCCAGGTGACTTGTATTGAATTGATCAGTTTCCTAGGTACTTTAGTATGTCATGATTATGAAGTGCGGGTTTTTTTCTTTGTTCTTTATTGAATTCTTGCCCATGGGAGCGTCGCAGGTACGTCTTCAGCGGTGTTCGGTGCAGGTAACGTTATCCTGTAGAACAAGGGTGAGAAGAAAAACGGACCGAGCAAACTGCCAACAAAATTGAACAGGACTATGTTATTGTATAAATATAAAATTTATGGTAAAGTTGTGCTGGCTGAAATCAATGGAGTGACCGATGAGCTGATGCTAGTGGTACCTATACCGCCAATGAATAGTTGCGATATGAACGAAGAGAGACGCCAAACAAGAGATGTAGACGTTAATGTGAGCTGAGATACATGACTGTGGAGCCGACAGCCAAACTCAATCAGAGACCGGAAATTCAGATATCAGTAGTCGTTACCAAACATAGAGATAATGATTAAGACAAAGAAGAGTATTATAAGATTGTAACTTATACCAATGAGAACTTGAGTCGATGGCAGCCGGTGCTCAAAAGAAGAGAGGCCTTGGCTTGGGACATATAGGCATTTGGAGCCTCAGAGGACTGACTTGGCCAAAATGTTTTGGATTGAGACGCAAAGAAGGAAAGGAAACCAAAAGAGAACTGAGATGTTGCGCTGACGCTAGTGGTAACTATACCGCCATTGAACTGTTGCGATATAGACCAAAACAGAGGCAAGACAAGAGAGGGGGACGAAATTGTGTGCTAAGAAGCATGAGAATGGAGCCGAGAGGCAAACCTCAACCAGAGACATGAGATTGCAAATTCCGTAGAACGACCAAACACGCAGATAATGTATCAAACGTAGGCGAGCACACAAGGCAGTTAATTATACCAATGAGAACCTTAATCGGTGGCAGCCGATCCTCAAAAGAAGAGAGTCCTTGGTTTGATGCCTATGGGCATTTGGGGACTGAGAGGCCGGACTAGTCGAAGAGGTTTAAAACTGAGTACCACAGTAGAAAATGGAATCAAAGGAAGCCTAGGATGTTGCGCTGACGCTAGTGATACCCATACCGCCATTGAACCGATGCGATATCGACCAAAAGAAAGGCCAAACAACAGAGGGGAACGTAATTGTGAGCTGAGATTCATGATGATGGAGCCGAGAGGCAAAAGTCAATCAGAGACCTGAAATTGTAACTTCGCATGGGACCAAGCGTACAGGTAATGAGCCAGACGGAGGCCAGTATCATGAGGCTGTTTCTTTTGCCAATGAGAGCCTTAATCGATGCTCAAAGGAAGAGAAGCCTTTGTTTGAGACCTATAGGCATTTGGAGCCTGAGACCGGTGTGCTCCAGGAGGTTTGAGAGTGCGTGGCGCAGTAGGAAAGCGAATCAAATGTGGCCTAGTATGTTGTGCTGCCACTATGGGAACCTAAACCACCATTGAACCGATGCAATATGGACCAGAGAAGAGGCCAAACAAGAGAGGGGGACGTAATTGTGAGCTGAGAAGCATGAGAGTGGAGCCGAGAGGCAAAACTCAGCTAGGGACATGAAATTTCAATTTCGGTAGAAGGACAAAGCAGGCAGGTAATGTACCAGAGGGAGGAGAGTACATAAGGCAGTTCATTATACAAATGAGAACGTTTGCCGATGGCAGCCGATGCGCGGATGAGAGAGGCCTTGTTTTGAGACCGATGGGTATTAGGAGCCTGAGAGGCCGGACAAGTGCAGTAGGTTTAATAATGAGTGTCACAGTAGCAAAGAGAATCAAACGGGGCTAGTAGGTTGCCCTGGCGTTAGAGGTACCTGTACCGACACTGAACCGATGCGATATGGACCAAAAGAGAGGCCAAACAAGAGAGGGAGACGATACTTGTGAGCTGAGAAGAATGATAGTGGAGCCCAGAGGCAAGCTTATTCTAGGACATAAGCTTTCGATTTATAAATAAATAAATAAATAAATAATATTTTATTCTCGTCACTGCGAGGCACACCATCAAGGGCGTGATCATGGTATTACAGACATGTATGATCAGCAATTGCAAAAATTAGTACATTTTGACCAATAGCATGGGGTTTTGTGTGTGTTGAGAGGCAAACTATGTTTAACTGTGTATTGGAAGGGGAGATGTTGTGTGAGTAGGTAAATGTAACTATGTGCTCTTGTTCGTGGTGTTCGCCATCAAAGCGGGAATCAATGGAACGCTTTGAACCAGATGATGTCCGTGATTTGTGAATGATCCACCGGAAAAGGGAAGAGGCCGTGACTTTATTTAGTGGCGAGTCACATCCGCCACGTCACAGTGCTGTTAAACGGATACTTGTGGCTTTGTATAGAGAGAACGCTTGCCAGGCGAAATCCCACCACATCCTGGAACACTGCCGCCGAACCATTTGCTGGAACGGGATTCACCCGAACCACCCAGCTGGCACCACGAGGAGGTTGTTCGGCTAGCCAGCCAAGCGTACCGATAATTAATCGTTCCTATTCACATTTTGTAAGTTTCAGCTGGGTCGTTTCGTAGCGTAAATGTGCTTACTTTGACTGTTCTACGTTTTATGGTACACAACCCAGAGGTTTGGTTTGTAATTTCGAGATCGAACTGGAAAATATGGGCATTACGACGGACCAACTGAGGTACAATCAGCTTGTCCCACACCTTCCTTCTTCGGTTGCGAAGCTGCTTGATTACATACTACGCTAATGAAACAAAATATGAAACTATGAAACAAGCAATCCTAAAAGAGTTACACCCCAGATCACGAGCTCGATTTGAACAACTCAGTATTCTCAAGCTTGGAGATCACAAGCCTTCGGCGTTGCTTCGCGAAATACAGTATATCGCTGATCGCTTATCCTTGAGTGAAAAAGCGCCAATGTAGCTGTGGTCTTCCCTTCTCCCAGAGCCATTGCCGGTAAGGATCTCTACCTTTCTGGATACTCCCTGAAAGAATTAGTTACCAAGGTAGAAGCTGCGTTCTAACGTCTTCCCCAGCAGCCAACTAGCAGCTCCGTTGACATATTAGCTCAATTTTGATCCCGGTCGTCAGGCTGATCTGACCGTAAAAGCGAGGAAATTGCGCCACCTGGCGGCGGGATAGCAGCAAGGAAGACTACGAAGCAGCGTGTGCGACGGTCAGACGCTGCTCACGATTTAGCTAAATAAATATAAAAGTAAATAAATTTTATATATTATCGGTGTTGAGTGCGACACGTCAACAGAAGGTGATAAATTTGGTACAATGAAAGCTGTAACGATAAAGTGGGAGCAACATTCCTCTTTCCTTTGGAAAGTGTAAAAAGGGCTATAAGGTAGTGTTAACTCTTCGAACTCGCAGTTGGAACAGATCGTTAACGTAAATGTAACCAATGTTGCTAAGCATGTTATGAGATACTGGAATTAGTTCCAAGTAAATATTATGTACTGAAGCGGACCTCGTATGCTGTTGGACGTAGCCAGCTCTTATCATCCCTCTATCCTGAAATGTTTAGTGCATTCTGTGCTCGCGTTGGGCTTCCGTCCTAGCCACTCAAGCGATGTGCTTTTGCGAGGGTAATTATCCGAGCTACTATTTATGGACCATTCAGTCCCAGAAGGATTGTTCCAGTCTAGTGGAAGTATCTGTGGGAAACTTGGAACGAGACGCAACGGACAGAAGCAGGCCAGGGAGAAATGCAACGAAAATGCATGCGAGGAAACGAATGGAATGCTACAAGGCGTTGTGACTTGAAACGCTATAATTACTACAGATTTGTCGTTTTGTGTCGTTTAAACTTGTTATACGAGCGAATAAAGGACGGGAAAACGTGAAGGTTCCAGGTAAGGTTGGTGGTCTGTTTGTCGCTGTTTACTGCCCTGGCGCTGCGTCGCGCAAGGTTATTAACTCTAACATCCTTGCGAGTTGTTAGTAGCACACGCTAGTTAAATAACGGAGGGCCAGTAGATAGCTGGGCCTTGTATATGAGTAGAGGTAGAGTGAGTGTGTGTAGCGACACGGCAAGTGCCCCGCGTTTAATTGGCGGAGAGCCAGTAGCAAGCGTAGCACCAATATAAGGCTAAGACTAGGGACGGTGGAGAAGCGTAAGTGAATTTGAGTTAGAGGAAGTAAGTAGGAGTCTGAGCGGCAATTCTCCATCTTATTATCATGCTGGTAGATATTTTAGCGTCCATTTACGGCCAAGATAATAACCCGTGGAAGGAAGTGAATAGAAGCTTAGAATCTTTGGCTGCTGCGTTTTCATTGAGTGTTTTGGGTTCCGTTTTGGTAAACCAGAGAAACAGGTCGCATTTTTGGGTTAGGGCCCGTAGCCTGTGAAGATGTGATAGGAAGGAGCCCCGGTCTAGGAAGCTACACTAAGCGTATCAGGCATCCTAGAAATAAACAGATAGAGATGGGAGGCAGCGGATAACGACATCCACAGTCCCGCATGAATTCGTGATCAAAGAGAATTCAGGCATGAGGTTGAGTGGTCAAATGTCAGCAAGTCGGACAGTTGTGAGTAATGCGGCATCAAAAGATTAATAAAGGTCCGTTAAGAAGCAATCGGAACAAGCCACGTGCTAGTTTGCTCTCCAGATCTGCAACGACATGATATGGCTGGCGGCACCCGGTTTCGGATTTGCCTGTCACTGTGGCAAGCCACAGGACGCCTGCGCCTACAGAGGGACCATGGATGGCTTGCGCTGCACCACCCACAGCTCCAACCACATACCCCATATCCAGTGTAAACCCGAAGGAATAAGACCGGGAGACATGCGGATGGGAGCCACGTTTCATCAACGGAGCCGGCCCACACTCCTTAACAGGCAAACACAAGCACGCTGTATTTGGGGAATCAAGCGCACACAAGGCGGTGGCTGGACCGTAGTCCGCTCCACACTGAGTGCATGGAACCGCTCTTTGAGCCTAGCACGGCCAAAAGGACTGTGCACCCCGTCCCCACCAGCAACGACCAAATGTCTCCTGGAGCCAGTATGAACGATGTAGTGGGTAATAGACAGGTAGGCACCTTGTCAACATCCACATCAAGCGCAACCATACCAGAGATAGCAAACTACAGCCATTCAATTTAAACAACAAGCTGAAATAAAATAAATCCAATAATGCATACAGATACGGTGGCGTAACTCTTCGCTGAATTACCATATGAAGTAAGTTGGTCAGCAACAAATCCGTGATAAGTAAGAAATGTCCATAAGTTATAGTGGAATATATAGTGGAATATATATAGACCGGAAGCAGCAAGCATCGACGTAAAAAAATCCAGAAATTTTATGATAATTAAAAATGTAATGCCGTGGGGAACACAAACCTGAGGCGAAGAAATAAAGTTGATAGCAGGGTGGATAATTGGGAGAGATGCAGCGTCACAATTCAAATGGAAGGAAGATAAGTTGTAATGAGAGTCAGTCAGGATCTAAGTGGCTAACTAAAGCTTAGCAGACATACTATACAGCAACAGGTGGAGATGAGAAGCAGCGGACTACGACATTCTTAATCATCAAAAAGATACTGCTAAGAAAGTAAGACCAAAAATAGATAAACATAAATAAATAAATATAGGTATATTTCTAGATAAGCGCTAGATGCTGTTCCTGCGTGGGATCAGATCAAATAGTACATGACATCCATGCTCATGCATGGAGAAGAAATATCGTTAACAACTGCTTTTGATCGTGTTTATCTTTCCCAACAGTAAAGCAGGGATAAATACAAACGTTTCGTAGGCCTCGACATTTTTGAAGGCAGTAGTTTGGGTCTCCGTAGCTTATGTACGAATTCTGCGCTTTTCACCGGCTACCGCTGCCAAACCATGAGGTGCCTGATTCCATTAGTAAATGATCAATCTATTATGCCAATGGATTGTGTTATTTTCGATGGAAAATGCACCACTAGAGGAAATTTGATCCATTTTCTTTGGTCACATCACCGCATTTCGAGCATCCATTAGTAGCGGGCTCATGGAAATGAATAAGCAAGCCAAAATTAGATCGTAAAAGTGGAGGGTGGAAACAAAGGAAATAACAGTAGTGGCTAATAATTTAGCATTTCTTAGAAAAGTGCGACTGAAAGGCCGGCCCACTTAACTAGAAAATACACTAATATTGGAAAATGGAGCCAAAATATAGTCTAGAAACAGCATACCAGAACCGCAAACCTGGCGCGAATTTCAAAGCGTAAATCTCCAAACAAGCGGAATCAACGCGGTTTGGAGCCGAAATGTTAACTAAAACGGGACAGCAATGGGCAGTCTAGGACAAACCCTAGGCGCTGGTTACGACAGAGGTAAAATAATTAAGCTAGGTGCAGTGGTTATGGAGAGATTTGCATTTGTAGCGGTCGGCGGCGGATAACGCAATTTTCGAGCCTCCGCTAAATTCACGTTCTGCTTTGGAAGCAGATACAGGAAAAGAAAGAAATAATACTAAAAACGGCTAGACGTAATAAGTTCAGAATATGGAGTAGTAACTGGGAATGCCTAAGATAACGTGTACTTCGCTGCAGTAACGAAGTATGACGCAGTGAGCCGAAAAGCATACTTTCTCAGTAAATGTAGTGAAAGTTGGGAAAACAGACGGAAAGGTTTTAGGGAAATACTAGGTAGGCTGTAAGAATTATTATATAGGTAGAACAGCACAAGGTATGGTGTAGCTAGCTCACAGCCAGAATGCGACCATGTGCGATTTTCAGAGTATATTGGGCCGCAGAATTCACTATGAATGTGGAATTCAACGTTTTTAATGCTCCGATGTGGATGCGAAAATTATACGAAAGCCGCATGAGCTGAGTCCATATGGATAAGACAAGGGAACATAAAACTCATTTGCCCCGTCTGAACTAGGATAACGCAAGCATTTCCTACAGAAATATTACCAGTTTCGACTCCTTGAGGCTATTTTATACGTCATTATGGTTGTATCACTGGCACTAATGAGTCAGGGTGGTCTTCCAGTGATAATAAAAAAACTAATGTGAGAGAATACACAAAATGTGTCCAGGTGAGAAACACCTTGGGTTCCGCTTTGGTTAGACACAAATACTACTTCTTTTGGGGGTTGCGCCATCTCAAGCTTGACCGATTAGTGGGCCACAGGTGCTAAAGCACACGACTGTGCATTAAGTTGCTAGTTTAGAGCTCTATTGCTCTTAGCTGAGTCGGATGCAAGCGCCTGTGGTGTTGGACCAGAATAACGCAATCGTTCCCTGGAAAAACATCATCAGTTTCAGCACTTTGAGGTTATGTTATATATCTTAATGGATGTGCCACCAATGCTAATGAGCCAGAGATGTCTTCTATTGATAATAGAGGAATAGGTGTCCAAAAAGTTAGCGAAATGCATTCAGGTGGGAAATACCACGAATTCCGCTTTGGTTAGGCATGATCACCTCACCTTATAGAGGTTGCACTTTCTCATTTGTGAAGGATTATTGGGCCTCATGTGTTAAAGCACACCATTTCTGCATCGCGTTGCCATTTTGAGCTCTAACTCTCTTGGTTGGGAGTCCGATGCAAGTGCAAGTGATATTCACCAGTGTAAGGTAATAGAAAACTGGGAGATCACAACAGCTATTAACTTGGTGGTTTCCTGGTGGGAAGCTTCCACATTGTCAGGCAAAATGAATGAACAATAATATAACGCAAGCAGAGAAGATAACGGAAAACATGTGGGAGCTGGTTGTTCGCCCACCATTACGCATTACGTATGGTAGGCTTTGGAGCCACGTAAGGGTTAAAATTACGTACGAACGGCCAAGGAAAGAAGAGGTGGTGGTCAAAATATCTGGGTGTCTAGCTATCCAGGTGATAGCGGCCTCACTGCCGCATGGTTAGCTTTTTGCCAGAGAAAGGGAATCCGGAAAGATTGTTGTGCAAGCATAAAGGATTGAAGAAAAGGATCTGGTTTTTCATAATGCCTGTTTACCAGCGTTTCCGATAGTGATAGGCATACGTATAACTCAGATAAAACTAAATGTACGGGCCAAGAACGCTTAAGTGGAGAGTAAATGCCTGAATATAGGTTATGGTGATATTGCCTTCGAGGTGGGTAGGTGGCCCTGTTATATAATCAGCGGTGTAAAGTAGCGAGTACTTAAACCTAGGGGAATGCATCGCTTATGGGCAACTAGTAGATGCCGATTACGTAGGCTAGTAAAAATACCTATAAAGCAGGCAATTTAAACGACTATTTTAGACAGATAAATGGTAACTTACGGGTGCACCATATGTGTGGACAACAACGCTAGAACCTGGCATTTCACATGATGCTTAATGTTGTTAAAATGCTTTTAGTAGACGTGACTCATGGGTCACAAGCATAAGTATTCGCCAGAGACCAAGTGGACTAAGTAGTTAGAAAATACTAAGGGGTAAAGATGGAGACGAAGGAACCAAAGTGTAGAAGAGAAGGAAGAAGTGAAGTAAAGTTTGTCCGTTCGGATTGCTTCCCCGTTGCTATGTAATATCCTACCTGGTCAGTGCCTACAGGCTTACGATGCTCCCATTCAATAGTACAAGGCTGCTTTACGTGCTGATCTGTTGAGCAGTAAGAAACTGGACGTCGAGAAGGAGCTTTCAAAGGATTTGAGCTACCGATTAGTGTTTCCAAGTTGCCTTTGCGGTAGCGTCTACTATTTCAAGACTTCCCATTTAACTAAGTGTCGGTGGGAGCCAGTAAAGCGCTCAGCTACTACTGGGGTGGGCTGAATACCTTTTGTGGTCGGATAAGCAGTCCTAACATCTGTAAGATGCGTGCAACTGATCGGGCCGAGATCTCTCACGTGGTGTGACAGGGACCGCAAAGTATGGGGAGGACCTGTGAGCCCAAGATGCTCCTGTCATGAAGTCTAGTTGAGCGCAATACAAAGTTGCGCCAGAGCAGATCAAAATGTGATCTATGCCCCATCGGGGCCGGTCTCAAAAAGGTTGTCATCAGAATCACAGATGTTGAAAAGGCGTCTTATGTTATCCAGGCACATAAACTTTCTTACCTCCTGCTTGAAAGCCTGTGGATTGTGAATCTCAAGCAGCTGTGAAGGTAATTTGTTCCAGATATTTACATAAGCGACAAGGAAGAAACGTGAACGTAGTTTCTTCCTCGCTGGCAGCGGGGCAACTGTGCAGTGCTTGTTTCGGAGGTTGAATGCTGATCTCTTCTCAGTGTCAGGCTGGGGATATCACTGTGCACCGCTAGGTATATTAACTTATGTAAGAAGCACAGGTTTAAAATAATGCGCCGCAGCCATAGAGGCTGGAGTTTGAGATGGTTACACCTCTGTAGGTAACTAAGCGCTAGGCCTTGTGAGGCTACTATTTTGGTAAACCGCCGCTGAGCCTTTTCGAGCAATATGCGGTCTGATTTCCGCAAATTACTGAAGATGAAGGGGCAGTATTCCAGCTGCGGACGAACATGACTGCGGTAAAGCTCCAACCGTGCTTCAGCCGAGTTAATGTGAAGAAGGGAAGCGAACCTAAGCCGATGGGATGTTTGTGTGCGACGCGACATCATAGTCCTAAAGTAAGCCTGTTAAAATCAAGTGGAACTGAGTCGCGTACTAGGCGTTTCGCGGGACACGCTAGTCCTACTAGAGATAAAGAGATGGAGCCAGGCAAAGGTAGACACCAAAAGTGGAGATAGCAATTAGAATGTAATGACACGGAGCCCTCGAACATAGGATAAAGAAATGTCAGTGATTCGGATAGCTGTGAGCGATGAGGCACCACAATGGGAATAGTAGCCTGTGACGATGAATTGGGAATAAGCCGCAACCTAGTTGCTTCTTCAAGGCGTATCAACCATACTAGAGATAAGCAGATATTGGGAAGCAGTAGGTAATGACGTTCCTAATTCAATAGTTGGTAAGAATATAAGGTATAGGTATCAGCGCGCGTGAGATGAGAAGATGAAGATTTTGTCAAGTCGGGTGGTTGTGAGCTATGCGGCATAACAATTCAAAGGATAGCCTGCTAAATTAGAATGGGAGTGAGCCACAGGCTAGGTGGGTTTTCAAGGCCCGTCAGTCGTGTTAACAATAAGCGGACCTAGCTAGGGGTGACAGGCATCAACATTCAAAAACCATTGGTTGAGGGTAATAAGAAAGTAAGGCCACAGAGACCAGGTGCATAAGATGAAGTAAAGTAGCGATTGCAGCTCCACTGGTTGTGAAGGATGCGTCATCATAATCCAACTGGACGCCTGTGAAGATGAACTGAGAATATGTCACAAGCCAGGCAGTCCATCAAGGCTTAGAAGCCATACCAGAGCGAAACAGTGGAGTTTGGTATCGGAAGACAGTGGCATTTAGAATACAGAAAGAGAGGATAATACGAATGTAAGGCCAAGGATATCTCAGGATTGAGGTGGAGGTGACGAATGGTCGGCAAGTCGGATGGCTGTGAGCAATGCGGCGGAACAGTCAAAATGGAAGGAAGTGAATTTAATTGGGGGTCAGCCAGGATCTAAATGGCTATTTAAAGCTTAGCAGGCATACTAATGTAAAACAGGTGGACAGGAGAAGCAGCAGACAGCGGCATTTTGCCTCATGAGGGAGATACGGCTAAGTATGTATGGTCGAAGTATCATCAGGCATGAGGGAAGGGACGAGAACGTTCGCAAATAGGATGTGTGTGCGCGATGCGCCATCACAGTCCTAAAGGAAGCCTGTTAAAATCAAGTGGAACTGAACCGCGTGCTAGTCGTTTCATGGGACACGCCATTCATACCAGAGATAAAGAGATGGAGCTAGGCAAAGACAGGCACCAACCTTGGATATAGCAATAGGAAGGTAATGTCCAGAGACCAGGAATATAAGACGAAGAAATGAAACGGTTGGTAATTCGGATGGTTGAGAGCAGTGAAGCGTCACAATGGGAATAGTGGTTTGTAACAATGAAATGGGAATGGGCCACAACCTAGATGCCGCTTAAGAGCCTGTCAGCCACACTAGATAAATAGATAATAAATAAAGAACCAAATAAATTTATAGTCTCGGTGTTGCACGAGGTACGCCAACGAGGCATGAGCAGGATATTTACATGCGAATCTGCGACAAACCACTGGCCAACAATTTTGGTTTTGACGTTGAGAGTGAGCAGGTGAGCAAGTTCCAAGAAGTTATCTAAGGTTGTGATTACTGTTCTTTCACACAATTGATTCAGTGTTGAAACAGATTGTTTATATAAATGCAAACATGTTAATAATTTTGTAATGTGATACAGGTATTTTTATAAGTAAAGGTAGTTCTGGCCTGAAGCTGATCTATCGCGCTGTTAATCGCAGTCGTCTGCTATCCATTTCCAATCCCTGGCGTATGGTGCGTCCTCCTATGGCCGCACTGGGTCTCCATCCTTTCCAATTTGGGCAACATGTTCAGTGGGAGGGTAAGATTTAAAGTCACTAAATTTTGGACCACCAAGTTGTTGAAGTGTTGATCAATTCGAGGATTATCTGTGGGAAAATTAGAAGGAGACGCAACGGACAGGAGCAAGCTCAATAGAAATGCCATGAAATTGTACTCAAAGAAATGAATGGAATGCAACAGAATGCCGAAATTTAAAACGCTCATCACGCTGTAGGGTTGTCGTTATATATGTTACATAAACTTGTTATTCGTGCGAATAAAGGACTGGAAAATGCAGAGGTGGGGTTGGTGGCCCGTTTGCAGCTATGCACATCTATCGCGCTGCGTCCCGCAAGGTTACTTTTTCTAACAGCGTTGTGTGTTGAAGGTAGCACAGGCAAGTTGTGTGACGGAATGTCAGTAGCAAGTTAGGCCGTGGATACGGGTAAATAGCAAATGCACGCCAGGTAGGTAATGGGAAGCCAGTAGAAAGCGGACCGCAGTGTTAAGGCAACGACCAGGTATGACAGACGCGGGTAATTGAAGTTTAGTTAGTGAAAGAGTAGCAGTTCGAGCGGCCGTTTATAGCAAAGTTCCTTAGCTGCGGAACATAGTAAATTGAAAGTGAACGTTAGATACTAAAGGGCCAGCGAGCTGCGTTACGCCTTGTATGTAAGTCCTGGATACCAGCAATAAGAGATAATATCGTCTACAAACTGAGCGGACAGTAGGCTATAAGCTAGAAGAGCTCCGTATACGTCCATGTTTGTGTGGCTACGGCGCTGCCTTGCGCAGTTTTTAAATCTGACAAGGAAGCAACAAGAGGTTAGAAGAGATAAGGAACGTAATAGTAAGCCGTTAGTATGCTGAGCGCAAAATTATGGTAAAGAGCAACAGCGGTGAAGGTGTGTAACCAAATGAAACTATCTTCAAGTCGGGTGCTTGTGAGCTATGCGGCATAACAATTCAACGGATAGCCTGTTAAAATGGAATGGGAGTGAACCACCGGCTAGGTGGGTTTTCGAGGCCTGTCCGTCGTGTTAACGTTAAGCAGACCGAGCTAGGGGTGACAGGCATCAACATCCAAAAACTATTAGTTGTGGATAATAAGAATGTAAGGCCACAGAGACCAGGCGCATAAGATGAAGTAAATAAGAGGTTGGGGTTCCACTGGTTGTGAAGCATGCGTCATCATAATCCAACTGGAACCTTGTGAAGATAAACTGAGAATAGGTCACAAGCCAGGTAGTCCGTCAAGGCTTAGAAGCCATACCAGAGCGAAACAGTGGAGTTTGGTATCGGAAGGCAGTGGCATTTAGAATACGGAAAGGGATGATAATATGAATGTATGACCAAAGTAACCTTAAGATTGAGGTGGATGGAACAATTGGTTGGCAAGTCGGATGACTGTGAGCAATGCAGTAGCACAATGTAACGGTAGTCTGTTAGATGCAACGGGTTGTGCATGCAAGCTTGCTGCTTCTCCAGAGCTGTTCATTTCGGCTGGTCAGTGCCTGCACCGAGTACTTTACGTTCGACTCGAAAGTGCAACATTTTGCCGACACGTTCTAATTCCGGAAATCCCAAATCCGTCGAAGCATTATGTTGGTGTCACTGCTATTATTGTGAAAGAGCTAGACGTTTACAGGCTCCCTGCATTAAGCGGGACTCAGCCGCGTCAGGGTACGCAAACAGCCCGCATAATTGCACGCCTAACGTACCAGTCAATTACCAAGCAAATCGCGTGTTTTAAATTACGGATTTACGTTCTTCCACTACGTTCCTGCTCGACACGGGAACGGAAGCCAGCGCCATCCAAGCGAATGCCAACGACAAACACTCAGAACCTATGTACAATTTGCGTGCAGCCAGCCGTTCTCCGATAGCTTCATTCAGTCAGCGCATGACGAATCCGCACCTCAATGTTTGCCGAGATTTTCAGTGGGACTTCCTTGTTTGCGTTTGTACCCTTCGCAATTATCGATATCAACTTTTCCCGACATTTTGGGTGGCTTGCTGATGCTGGTTTTCACAGACTTTTAGATGATTTTACGAACCTAGGGGTCGTAGGCTTTCTTACGGACGTCCCGATAATCAGTCCATCTTTTAGGATCGCCGATGCACCATCATCTTATGCCAACCTACTGTCCGCACACCCGCGACTGGTACGGCTAGCTGCAGTGCTTCCATCAGTCACGACAGAGGTCGCTCAGCACCTAGTCACGCGCGGTCCACCAGTTAGCTCAAGACCAAGACGGCTCGCTCCGGACAGACTACGTGCTGAAGAAGCGGAATTCGACCAAGTGGTTCAGCTCGGTATCGTCAGACCGTCCAGCAGCCCATGGGCGTCTCCTCTCCACATGTTCCTGAAGAGGGTCATGGGGCACTGGCGTCCTTGCGGCGTCCCTCGAACCTTGAATACGGTTACCAAGTCTGATAGATATCCCGTCCCACACATCTTGGTTCTTACCGCCAGGCTGACTGGTAAAAATGTCTTTAGCAAAATCGACTTGGTACGCGCATATCAAACAAATGCTGGTAGCCGAAGCTGACCTAGTTAAAGCTGCCGTGACAACTCCATTTGGTTTGTTCAAATTCCCCCGCGTGCCACTTGGTCTAAAGGATGTCGCGCACTTTTCAGTGCTACACTGACCAAGTTTGTCGCGACTTAGACTTCGCTTATGCTTATTTCGACGACATTGTACTCGCAAACACTTCAAAAGAAGAGCACATGCGCCACGTACAAACAATTTTTGATAAATAAATAAATAAATATTTTATGCTCGACTATGCGAGGCACGCCCATGGAGGCATGATCAGGTATGTGCAACGGTACATGCGTTTTATGGTAACTGTAAGAGTGACAGTAGCAAATTGTGCATTTAAATAAATAAATAAATATTTTATTCTCAAATTCATAGACACACCAAATCAGGCGTGATCAATGTTTAAAAGAAGTTGTGTATCACGACGATACTTCGGGTTCAATCGTGTATAGTTGAAACGGTCAAGGCACTATAAGTGCAGTGAAACGTTGCAGGTAGACGGAGAGTAACATATTCTTGCATGTGTCCTGAAGAGTTGAAATACGAGTCTAATCGACTTGCCAGTATGTAGTTGTGGGCAGTGACTTTATTCAGTGGCGAGTCACATCCGCCACGTCGCAGCATTGTTAAGTAGACATTTGTGGTTTTTATAGGGAGAACGCCTGCCAGGCGAAACCCACCACGTCCTGCAACACTGTCGTAAAGCATGTTGAAAATTAATGTGACTGGCAATGCCATTTGACGACTGATTTCAAATTCGGTTATTATCAGACAAATGGCTCCTAATTTCCTCTGTTAGTTAGACAGGTAATTTGAGCAGGGCCGCCATGATGGTTGAGGCCGGTTGAGGAGGGGAACATCGCGAATAGTCGTCTTGTTTTGAGTCCAGGTGAGCAAAAGTTAAAATTTTCTGCTGTCTGGATTTTTCAGATGCATAATATATGGGAGTATGAAGCGGTGTCCAGTTCTCCATACTGGACAAGGGTTGTGGTGATTGTAGTTGGGTCCCTTTGGTGTTCAACCATGCTCCATTCAAGTCCTTGTCGGTGGTTACGTCCGTCTTGAGCGAAAATTGTTCCTCAGTCCAATCCCAGATCTCCAAGAAGTTCCGGACCTCGGAGAAAAGGGAAAGTGAGGGACAACCGAGAGAAGACCGCAAGAACAGGCATGGAGTTGAACGTTGTTAATGTCTTATGTTACAACATTTGGACTTGAGATAAAAGCATGTACACTGTGCAACAATAATTATGCTGAAGTGCCTTTTGAATATCCTATAGAATTAGTAGCCGTACGGGTGGACTGCTAATGCCTGCGTTGAGATAAGAGCGTTGTACCAGTAAGTAATCTACGAAGTAACGTGTGGGGAGAGAGCAGAGAGTTAGAATATTGGTGGTGATTGCGAGGTGCATGAACAGCAAGTAGTTAGCTTAATACGATAGGGAGCGCAGAATAAGTAAATAAATAAATAAATAAATAAAACTTTTATGCTGAACAAGGTGAGGCACGCCTTTATAGGCATGGTCATTTTGACATAACGGTGCATGATCAAGAATGTGCAAAATCCGATGTATTTGCGACAGCGGTTTGCGTATGTGTAGGGGGTATGTTTGTACGTCATTGTGTGTGTATGTGTAAGTAGCTGTGTATTTTGTGCTTGTAGTTGTGCTGCTCCCATCTTCAATGTTCGACATCGGCATCAATATGCGAGTAGGAGATTGGTGTCCGTAGGTTGGATAGAATTATCCGGCGAGTCACGACCGCCACGTCACAGTGTTGTTAAGCAGACATTTGTGGCTTTTTATAGGGAAAACGCTTGCCAGGCGAAACCCACCACGTACTGGAACACTGCCGCCGAACTATTTGCTGGAACGGGTTAAACCCGAACCACCCAGCTGACACCAAGAAGAGGTTGTTCGGCTAGCCAGCCGAAAATAAATAGGTTGCCTCTAGAGAGATCTTAAGGTCAATCGACGGTAGGGCAGCGGAAAGATTGGGTGCAGATATTCTAAAAGAATGAGGGTTATTGAGATACGGAGTGGCTCCCAACAAGCACCGGATTATCGCATATGCATGGAGCCTGTGACCACTTGCTACTTCTAAATAGAGGTGCCAAATTAAAGACGACCGACAGATGGTGGCGTTAGGAAAGACTATCAGTGTCCAGGTGTAGCCATTCGTATCAGACGCTTAGTCACTAGTTTATGCCTATAGGGTCACTGAATGCATAAACAAGCCAGCGGAGGTTAGTGATACAGACATTCTAGGAGAATGTGTGATGGAGAGACAAGGAGTGTATGCTAGCAAGCTCAAGAGCTGCGCAGAGGGGACATGGAGCATACGGGGTGACGATCAGCGCAGCAGCTTTTTCGCTTGGAGTTGACTCAGTCAACTTCTCCGGTCGTCTTGTCTCCCCTGCAGTAATCGTGCCACTGTGGGATAAAATTCAAGCCATCATCGACTACCCCGAGCACCATTTTTTCAAACAGCGTAGGCTTTTTGATGGGTTGTCAAGTTTTACCGCCGGTCTTATAGCAAACTGAGCGTCGCCCGAGTAACCGTTAACAGACCTTCTCCGAGGGAAACTCAAGAAATTCGAATTTCCTTCAGCAGCAAACGCTGCTTTTAAGTCTATGAAAGAGGCTATCGCCAACATAGCTTCTATAGTCCATCACCATCCAGCCGCCCTCACGTCCCTCAGTAATGGAGCCTTGGACGTGGCAGTCAGGCGCTGCTTCGCAACAAGGAATAGGGGACATGTGAGGCACTTAGAGTTTTTCACCAAAAGCTTAGGCCTACCGAATCTCGCTACATCACGTTCGGTAGAGAACTACAAGCCATATATCTAGCGATACTTCACGTTCGTCACGTCCTAGGAGGCCGCTCTTTTGCCGTCTACACCCATCACAAACCCTGACTTTCGTACCATGAAGGAGTAGCGACCAAAACGCTCCTGGAGCATCGCGCCACACTGAATAGATCACTCAGTTAACGGCCGATATACGGTATGGCTCGGGGGTGCACAACGCCGTCGCTGATGCACATTCTCCAATCCAAGCTGCCTCTACTGATGCAGGCAATGCTATCGACTTGGTGGCCCTGGCCACGGCGCAACCCAACGATTCTGAGGTTGGTCTGCTTAGCAGATCTTACTCACCGGAGTACGACACTTTCCGTTAACAGCAGCAGACGGAACTATACTTAACGATTTATCTCTGGGCACGTCGCGCCCAGCCGTCCTACGCGAGTTTCGGTAGCCCTTGTTCGACACGTTGCACGCACTGTCACGTACGGTCGTTCGTGCGTCGGTTAATCTCGTATCCGCACGATTAGTTTGGCGCAATGTTAATCGGGACGTCCGTACGTGGGCAGCAGCTTGCCTACAGTGGCAACCTGCGAGGGAGCACAAGCACACGAAGAGCCCGTTAGGCACTTTTCCGACGTCAGACGCACATGTTCCTCCCTACAAGTCGTAGGACCACTGCCGCCTTCGAACGGCTCTGTGTATCTACTGACATCTATCCGTCGAGTTACTAGATGGCCTGAGGCCGTCTCTATGCCAAATTGCTCTTCGGAAATGGTAACGAAAGCTTTTCTGCAGCGCTGGGTAGCCCAATACGGATGTCCCACCATCGTGACCACCGATCGAGGGGCACATTTCTCGTCGACATTTGTTACGTTGCTTAAAGACTTAGGCTGTCGCCACGTTCAGCCGACGACATATCTTCCGACCGCTGACGCCATGATGGAGCGTTTTCCCCGCCGATTGAAGGCAGCGCTACGGGCGCAGGTAGATTCTTCATGGTCTGAAACAATTTCTGTCGTCCTCCTGGGCATAAGAAACACGGTTAAATCAGATTCTGATGCGACACCAGCGCAGCTAGTCTGCGGTTGCAAGCGCTTTTGCCCAAACAGCTGGCAGCACCAGTCCCCGTTTACTTCCTCTTTTGACTACGGAAGTTACACCGATCGAGTGGCTCACAAGCTGCGTGAGCTAAGTCCACCCGCTCCTTGATCGCAGCACACCTCAAGGTACGTGCTCACCGGTCCTACTTCGTGCAGACGGTGTTCGCATCCTCTTCAGTCGCCATACATTGGACCCATCAACTTGCTACCCCGTGCGAATAAAACGTACACTATTGACCGCGGTGGCCGATGCGAAGTCATCGCCATCGACCGTATAAAAGTTGCCTTTACTGAAGAAACCACCGCGCCTATTGCTTCTAGTTGTGCTTCGTGCGACGTCATAACTCACCGCACCAGCTTTCAGCATCTTATTGCAGTTCAAGCAGACCACGATCTGGTCTAAAAGCCCCAGCCATTCCGACACCTCCCGAAACTCGCAGGCCGCCTACCGCGGGCAATCGCCGTGGTCGAGAAGTGTGTAAGCCGGTTCGTTTCTCCGACTATGTAGAGTGAAAGTACGTTTACCTTTGTGTATATTTTATATAGTTGCCCGATTTTTGTCGATTACCGTTTTTAAAACAAGCAAGAAATCCAAAACCACCGGAAAACCTTTTGCTAAAAGCATATTAAAAAATTTAAACGCGCGGATTATTCGTTCGTTCTTTCTGGTGGTGCATGCGCATGTGTTTTTCTATTGTCTCTACACGCCCTATCCCTTCGCTTCGATCGACCGGCCCGCACGCGCAATGTTCACGAGGACTCCGACACGAACGCTGTTCTTTGCTCCGCGGGTCCGTTGCCGCTTCTTCGCGGGACCACGACAGTTTCTTCGTGGGACGATGGTCATTTCTTCGTGGAGCGATGGTCTTTTCTCCGAGTGACAGGGGACGTTTTGGCGCCAGGCGGGGTGCGGCGAGCGAGACCACTCCCAGGCGCATCGTTCAGCAGCGGCGGAGGTTTAGTTCCTGTCCGCCTTCTTTGGACTAGCCAGTTTTTGTAGTTGAACAAGCCTGCTCCAACAGCTCGCCGAAATGCACCCGCCATGCATTCAATAAATAATAAAGACCGGAAGGTAAAGCGAATCCTAGTTTTCGGCTACATTTATTTCCTAGCACGAAGCGATACTCCTTCGCATACGAATACCTTTTGCGAACGTCGATTCACGACCACATTTGAGTTCGAAGGCTTCTTCGTTCTTCCTTCTTGGAGGGGAGCTCTCTGGCAACCCGAAAGCCATTGCTTATCTTATGTACACTTTTGTCACTTAGTTCTACAATACTGGTTTTGTTTTAATGCCGACTCTACGACCAGTCTTACCTACATCCGGATCCTCATCTGTGTCCACGGTGAGTTCCGACACCGATGCACGCTCTCGGCGCTTCATTAGTTTGCTGTTTGATAAATAAATAAATAAATGTTTATTTTCGTCACTGCGAGGCACACCATCAAGGGCGTGATCATGGTATTACAAACATGTATGATAAGCAATTGCACAACTTAGTACATTATGACCAATAGCATGGGGTTATGTGTGTGTTAAGATGTAAAACTATGTTTTACTGTGTAGTTGGAAGGGGACATGTTGTGTGAGTAGGTAAGTTTGACTATGTGCTTTTGTTCATTGTGTTCGCCCTCAAAGGGGGAATCAATGGAACGCTTGGAATCAGCTGACGTCCGTGATGTGTGAATGATCCTCCGAAAAAGGGGAGAGGCAGTGACTTTATTTAGTGGCGAGTCATATCCGCCACGTCACAGTGTTGGTAAACGGATGCTTGTGGCTTTTTATAGGGAGTACGCTTGCCAAGCGAAATTCCACCACATCCTGGAACACTGCCGCCGAACCATTTGCTGGAACGGGATTTACCCGAACCACCCAGCTGGCAATACGAGGAGGTTGTTCGGTTAGCCTTTCTCGAATATCATCCGTAGCGTCCGTTCTTCTGATTTCCTGGTATCCACACCGGAGCGAAAACCTCGGACTAGTATAGATTATTCCTGCAGACCCTAGCGGGCTCCCACCCCTGTTCTCCCTTAAAGTGCCTAGAAAAGCAAACGGGCGAACATTCAGAGCATGTGATCACTTGTGCTTGACCACGAGTGAGTGTTCTCCCGTTCGCAACATGAAATGAAAGAAAAAACGTGGTGGTCAGTCATGCAGAAGAGGCGATAGCAACGGACGGGAAAAGCGCTTACAGAATAGACAGCGAACTTAAAAAGATACGCGTTTTATCGGTTTCCAAACCTTATTCTCCGTTTTTCTTCTGGTTTTCAAAACCTTTTGCGAGGTTTTTGACTTTTCAAAACATTTCGCTTTTTGCGGTTTTCGGAGGTTACTGAGGCGAATGAAAACCTGAAAATGCTGTTTGAAACAAAATGCTTATTTGAAGTTCTTAGGAACGTGTCGGCCAGTAAACCCGACGACCAAGTCTAATAACCTCTTTAGATGTAGAGTGGTCGGGAGGCTTAGGTGACGGGTTTCCGGTTGTGGGGTTGCTGTCTACAGGCGTTTCCTCCACCTTTGGCTGGGTCGATACTTCGGAGGACAATGGCCTGGAGTCGTTGCTCGACTGTTGTTTGACGTAAGCAAATTTCAGGCGGTCGACTGAGACGGTTTCGTGCTTGCCGCTGGGTTCGATGAGGAAACAGCGATCCATAGGTTGTAAACCCTTGAATGAACCGTCTTAAGGTCGTTCGATTTATTTGCGTAGACCAGCATTGCTAATGAATACAATCGGGCAGTGGTGAAGATCTTTAGGTGCGTAAGTCTTGCGACACTGTTTCCGTACTGCGGCGCTTGCTCGTTGCTAGATGCCTAGCATAGTGCGCGTCATAGCGATTAGTGTTCGAGCTTTCAGAGAAGTCGCCTGGTGGTCAGGGTGGTCATCCATAAACTAGCTCAGCGCTTGACTCCTTGAGATCGGCTTTCATTGCTGGCCGAATTCCGACTAGTACCGTTGGTAGAATTTCTGTCTAACTAAGTGCAGTGGAAGCACTTAGCAAGGCATTAGGCTTACGGTGGAAACACTTCACCATATTGTTCGCTTGTGAATGGTAGGCAGTTGTCCGAATGCATTTAGATGCGAGGCCTTGGAGTAGGTCGTTGAAAGGGACCAGGACTCTCACATCTGGCGGGAACGAGTTTGCGGGCCAAGATGAAACGGCACAGCCTGGAGTATAATGGTAGCGTAGGATACTGATATGTAGATAAATAATTTGTAAACATTCTAAATAAACCAGTAGCGGATGTATAAAGGAATCGGGGTCCTGTAGCTTTTATAGTACTATAGTTTACCGTAACCTTGGTAGCAGGTGCCCGAAGTTTCAAATTTCATAAATGGGTCTAAATTGGACCTAGGTTATCGGAAAGTAAATAGTGCACTCAGCTAGTCAGAAAATGCAGAATAGCCACTTTAAGGTAGTATCTAAAGAGTGATACAAATAAATTGAAGTGGAAATGAATATTTTGCTTACCTCACATGCTCCTATGTGATTTCTTTTTTGAGAAACGACTGGGCACAATGGTTGGCGTACTTCGAGAAATAGGTGGAAAAGAACGGAAATGACTGTGAGAATAATATGTAAATAACGGGGTAAACGGATGTGTCGGGAATAGGCAAATAACCATGCCATATGCGCATACCTATTTACATATGGGACTTGCTACGGAATGCGTATTTATAATGGAAAAGTAACGCAAAAGCGTCAGTTGCATATACGAATGCCTGAGGAGCAATTAGTTAAGTGAGCTAAAGTGAAGGAGAAGTGAAGATGCATGTCGGTCCCTAGTCAATATGTGGTGGATAAATGCTCATAACGGCGGAATGAGCTTTCATAGGGTATATAAATGGTTGATGAAACCTTTATATATATATATATATATATATATATATATATATATATATATATATATATATATAAAGTTGCAAAATTAGAATGCATATATTTGTAATTAAATATATGCATTCACTTTCAGACTGCCTTATGTATACATAAATGTACGCATTATTAACCTCAATCCCATATATATATGGATATAGGTTAATAAGGCGTACATTTATGTATACAGAATGCTGTCTGGAAAGGAATGCATATATTTCATTACAAATATATGCATTCCTAATTTTGCAACCTCAACGTGATTAGAAATGGTATTGCTCCTCCAATCTAACTATGCTTATATCTTTATGTAGGAATACATTTGTATGCGTGTGACGGTAACACTGATCATCAGTTCTATGCCATTTAAGGGGACGGCACGTTATTAGTCCCCACTATGATTACCTAATGCAAATCCCCGCAACTGCACGTCAGTGGACCAACGTATACATTCTTTCCATTACAGAGATAGAAGTGACCTTATCCGTACGTAAATGAGTAAATAATTAAGTACGTGGCTGTCAATTTTCATTGAGTTTAAACGGTATCTGTAATGGTGCACATCAAGTTGTCAGGAGTAAAGTAAGTAGGTTACGCATTTCATTAATAAGCTAATACCGTGTTATGATTAATACTAAGGAAAATTTATCACACCCAGTATATGCGGAAGTTATAGGAAGCATAGGGAACAATAGGATGGCAAAACGAAGGAAACAAATCAAGGAACGTTTTGCGATGTTTTCATACAAGTAGCCCACATATATACGCAAGACTATAGGTAGGTTTATGTTCCTGCAAACGTGACGGGTACGTAGTAAGGCCGTATGATTGCCTCACGGGTGGCATTTGTTTGTTCACTGAACCACCCTCCAGTGTTGGCCGCGATTGGTTGCACGAGCGATGCATGGAAAAGTATCATGTGTTCTATAGCAGCGGTGTCATAAAGATCATTATACAGGTAGATATTTTTGTCTTCACTGCGGTAAAGGAACGGCGCTTAGTAAGCCTATGTATGTTCTACAGAGAAGCCTAATTATGACCTACAGCGACAGTTGTGTTATCGGCGCCAGGATGCTACATGAACGGCCTTCACTTATGCTAATTGGGTTCCATGATATTTGCAGCCATATGGGCTCTAGGGAAGCCTCATATTCTTGCTGCACATGTTTTGAGAGCTTCTTATTAGTAGTGCTATATTGGTCGCAGAGCATTGGTGTCGTTATGGAACCCAGCATAATCGCCGTCGTTGGAACGATTATCCTTAAATACGGGCGGGTACTAATAACATAATAGCCCAGCAGCGGCGGTATAGTAAGTACTGCTAACGAATGAAAAGGGAATGCATCTGCACGCCCATATAGGTCGCATACAGGGCATTATTGTTGCCAGGAGGGAAGCCACAGTGGTAACCTTAGGCATTGGGACAAAAAGAACGTAAGTCATGGGCTTTGTCAACGCTACTGATATAAATGGGAGTCACCTGGCTTTTAATTTGTTTCCGTCATTGCATGCAACTGCGTTGAATGCATTATGCTGAGTAATCGTGCTAATATGGAAATGTTAACGAAAAAGAGACACAAATGGTGCGCTGACGTCTGTACCGATTCCGAATATTCACGTCATCATGGGGAGCGCGTGAGGCGCTCTTGACCCACAACGTGCGAACACTGAGGAATGGTAAATGGAAATTTATTCCGTAGACACACATGAAAGCAATATGCATAGATGTAACGCGGGGTTAACTTACTCAATCACATGGAAGCGATGTAGCGCACCTCCCGATAGTGGAGTGTATGGTTCACGTCATCAATGTCTTAGACAAAATCACCAGGAAATGAAAGGTAACGTGATTCGGAGGTAAACATTTGATAATTTTTCATTGCGGTGCCACCCACCAACTGGAGAAGAGGGTGCATACGAGCGACTGACCCATCGAAGGTACAAATTGCACCATTGATAAAATTTTGGTCTGCCATCGTCACCTACGTTGTCTAGAAGTTGATTTTGGAAATAGCATAGTGACCATAGCTGTCACATCGGAACCACAGTAATGCTGTGGTTTGCAAACAGGCGGATGAGATAACCCACACCAGCGGCCGCAGACTGCAAACAAAAATGTTAGCGGAAAACAACGTGCTTACCGGCTGCTGTGAGAATGCACTGCACACCTCGTATCGTTGCTCAAGGTTAATACGCAATGCTGGATGTCAATAAAAATGAAGTTTGGTCTCCGTTTGCAGTATTGAGTCACTTCAGCGTAGGTGAAGGTAACTTACCGGTTAATGCATCGGTTATCTCCTGTTCAGTTTTTGCTTTACAACTGTGTTTAGTAAAGACCAATGCATGGCGCTATGAATGAGAAGTTGTAGCTAAAATGTTTGTTAGTGAAGCGGAAAAGCGGGATTGTAGCTGCTGCGCTGTCGGAAAATCAAGCGATAGGTTACGACAGCACTCGCACACAGTATTCAAGTGGACTGTCCAGTACGTTGTTCGGTGGATGCTTACAGATCCACGTAATGCACCTATGTCCCAGTGCTCCAACCGTTGAAAGCCGTCGGGTGTATAGATGGTGCTTGCAGAGGGGAAACGCAAGGCTATAGAACAGATAATGGACCTGAGAAGGGTCGTGAGGTCGTTCACGCAGACATGGATAATGGCAACCAGTTAGACTTCGGAAAATTACGTGCAATAGATACTTACTATCGGGAAGCCAAGGAAACTCATACCACATAGCGATCACATAAGTGACAAGTGCTATGAAATAAGAGTACATACACTGAAATCGCTTGCCTGTTTAAAGCGTAGGCTGCAGTGTCACCGAGGACGCTGGGTACGGCAGCGGCATTCAACGGATCCGGGAATTGTTACAGTTTCTGTTGTTAGGTAAGTGAATGAAAGAAACACACTTACCTGTCATCATGATGACAGACGTTACGGCTGGTTGCGATGTCGTCGGAGGCTGCTACACAACAGGGCGACGTGGGGAAGACGTGGAGAGTAGGTTAAGTGGGCTGAAAACAGAGTGTATGCATTTAGGGCACCTGCCTGTGAAAATCTGTGGCCTCAGTGTGACTGCGGACGCTGGGTAACGCCCAGTGGTGCGGATCAGCTGGAAGAGCTTGACGTAACTGCCTACTGCTCCAGCCTGCTACATTCCTTGGGCCCAGCGGTGAACCAGGCTTCCTTGTCAGCACCTACGCTATGTTTTAATTCCCGCCTAATAGACCGACTGGTCACTTTGTGCTCATAGCCAGCTTGCAGGTTTCTTCTAGATTCCAACAGGTCCACCGACCTCTCGGATATAGTGACTGGTGCCGTGACCGTTAATAGTGCCACAACCAGGTGCTCCGGCATCTTGCATGGCGGCGGAAATGCTATGCCGCTGAAGGTCAGTGTCATAAAAACGAGACCGCAAAAGTTCGGTATGCAGTGTGGCTTGATAGGCTTGCCTGAGCTAGGGGAGAAAATTTGTTAGTTACCAATCGGAGGGGACCCCTGGTGCACCTCCCGGGTAAGTTCATAGAGAAATGACAGCGTACCAAGGCATGATGATAGTGGACACAGGTACTCCAGTACGACCGGCAATGCTGGATGGAAACACGCCATCTTTAACTTAAGGGTATGTGGTCAACTTGGGCCCATCGCTAGCGAGATACAGGAGGACGCCAGGTGGCACTTCGCAGCGCACTGCGTCGTAAATCATTGCTGCTAAGAAACAACGTTGTCCGCACAAAATTGTAGAAGACGCTCATCATTGTCAGTCCGTTCGCTTTCAGTCCCAGTGCTTATGCATAGTGGCGTACCACAATGCTCCGTTCTGGGACCGGAATCGTTCAAGATATATCAATGATCTACCCAGTATGCTACAAAAGGACTGTCTGATCTATGCAGACGACCTCAACCTATGGTCAGAAGTGTCCAGCCTCGTAGATACTGTCTGCAGACATTTCGAACCTCACGATATCGCTTGAATTTGCATAATGAAGGAGCAGATAAGTAAGTACGCCAACATCTGGCACGTCTGTTGAGTTGTTTGTGTGCAGCGGAATCAAACCAGGGTGGCTTTGTTCATTTGTATTTCTGGCAGATAGTGGTATATGGAGGAGAGAGAGCCCACTGAAGCATGATTTAAATCTGTCCCAGGCCGTTTGAATGTCGTCACTTTCCAAAATGACACAAAGCGACTTTGCGGCTTTGGCTTTCCTTGTCTGAAAGTACGCGTGCCATATATTTGGAACTCGGCCGGGATGAACCTTAGTCTGACGACTACGGGCGCACTTAATTGAGAGACCTGTGTGGTCCCTAGCACAGAGAGGTGATTTGGATACAATATCAGTGACAAAACCAATGAATTTAGAGAAGATCAAATCCAAGAGGGACGGATTTGGACCTATCATGAATCTTGCAGGCCGATTGACAAATTAAATAAATAAATAAATAAATATTTATTCTCGACTATGCGAGGCACGCCAGTTGAGGCATGATCAGGTATGTACAGCTGTACAGACATTTTATGGGAACTGTAGTGACAGTAGAAAATTGTTCATATGTCCATGCTTGGAACTGTGCGATGGTGAACATGCGAAAGAACGATTTGTTTGGACATAATCGCTCTGCCATATATCGCAGTCATACCTCGAGTAATAATAGATAAAGAATCCTGAGTGATCCATTGGAAGATAATTGAAGAGCTAGCTATCCAGTATGATGATTCTAATTGAGCTGCCAGTGTGAAGTTATGGGCTGTGACTTTATTCGGTGGCGAGTCACATTCGCCACGTTGCAGTGTTGTTAAACGGACATTTGTGGCTTTTTATAGGGAGAACGCTTGCCAGGCGAAAACCCACCACGTCCTGAAACACTGCCGCCAATCCATTGAATGGCAAGTTGTAACTGGCTATGTTTCTTGTTGAACGTTTTTTTGCTCCGTTATTCGCAGTCAAGTTGCGTCCCATTTTTCTGCTGACTGATGCGCTATGCGAGCGGCCATTGCGTGCCTGGGTCCTCTCCTGTTCCAGATCGGTAGGTCAGGAACTAAGCATTCTTTCTGGATATGATGTGTTGATCAACTGCAGAACCACGTGAAGTCTCGAAGAATATACGTTGAAATATGTTGAAGTCTTGGAGGACAGGATAGGTTCCGAAGAAAGAATCGCAGATCCCCCGGGGTATGTAGTGAAATTGATTAGAGATTGTGGTAACCACGGCCATTTGAGCGGTCAAAGCGGATTGAAGAGCTTAGAATGACCGATTGTTCAAGCTTTGTCTTGGCAGGAGAATGTGCCTTCCGTAGTCGAAAGTCCTCCAGTCAAGAGATATGTGGAATAGGTATTGTTAGATAAATTGGACTCAGTGGTTCATGCCGCGGAAGAATTGATTGATTTGTCCAGTTAGTAAGTTGTAAAAAAGTTGATAATTTTCCGCTCATGTCCAGGTAGAGGAACTGTGTGCCTTGTATTGTTGTCGAAACGGAGGACCATTCCTTGGGTGCGTGTCGCCGTACCTGTGACAGACTCGGGAGAAAAAGGAAACGAACAGAGACAGCCACACAGACAGAAGAAAGGAATGCATCTGGAATGCAGTCAACCAATTGCGGCGATGCCTGAACTATTGTACCACTATGCATGTAATTGTTATTTAAATATCGCATATACACGTATATCATAAGTAGCGAAATACGACGAGAATCGAGCGGAACACGGATCAGTAAAGAATGAAAGATTGAAGATGAAGCAGGAGTGTTTGGGGAGGGGTCAGAAAGCAAAAGAGCGTTTAGATGAGACTGGATAAGTCAGCAAGATGTAGCTAGGCAGTCAAATTAAAGTGGGGATAACAGTAGTGAATGTCGCGAGAAAATAAATTTGCGGGACTACAGAGGCTATATAAAAAGCCCGTTAGCGTATCAGACGAAGCTCTCAGGCTGAGAGACAGGGTGTGTTGTGACTGCACAGCCTAGAACACGTGCGTCTCTGATTTCTGGAAACAGTCAGAAAATAGGAGACTGGTCAGACCAGGCTAGAGTGGAGCCAGGCCTGAAGTGTTTTCCGTCCAATGGATAAAGGAAGGCAGTCAGAGTGCGAAAATGAAAGAATGTAATCGTGAAGGAGACACTTAGGGGGAAGTGGAAGAGATTACAAAAATCTCGAGGTGTTGCGAACGGACCTTTGGACCAGTCGATGGTTCAAAAGTATGGGCTCAGTGTTCGGAAAGCAGGAGACCATGGAGATGAGATGAGGATATCGGCTCATGGAGAGAAAGCCGTATTATAAATGTCAGAAAGTTAACAGAGCGTCAACAGGATAGAAGTGTTAAAGATAAAAGCGGATATACTAGTGATGAATCATGAGCAGCAGTGCTCTGGAGGCGGGGGAGACAGAGCATTGCGCCTGCAGAGACTAGATCATTTAGAACTCAGAATTTTGAGAGAGGTCAGAAGGCAGGAGGCCGTACAGCCAGAACCAGATAAGTCAGGCTAGAGTGTAAAAAAAGGGCTATATGGATGAGAAGAGAGTTGCCTGACCGGTGGAAAAAGGAATGCACACAAAATGAGAAAAGGAAAAGTTTTCATTGATGAGTGGAGAAGTCAGCGATATTCCCGACGTGGTATGAACAGACCATTTGGTCTGCCGACCCCTGATCATTAGGGTCACAGAAGTCGGAAGGTGGGTCGTTCAGACCATACTAGAAAGTCGACTCATAAGGAGAAAGGCGTAATAGTAAGCTATGCATTTTGTCGGATCGAATCGGCAGAAATGGACACGTTATTGGTGCAGGGAAGCATGCAAGGCCAGCTGGAGAATCTCCGTAGCCAAACACCTTGCAACAGCGTCGCAGAAAAATTCTGCCAGTCAAAGTCGGGAAGATTGAAGTCCCCTATCACTAGACACCTATTTGCCGAATGCTCGCGGATGAAATCACCTAGCCCCTTAGCAACGCTGTCGGGACTTCTATAGACCAGCTCAACTTTAAATCCCGCGGAGGCAATACACAGGTTAACTGCGAGTGCCTCAACATCACGCTCTGATGATCTGAAACTATACGTGTTAAAGACGGTAAGCGCGGAGTTAACGTACAAAGCAACGCCACCTCCGCGCCGATCAGAGGTGAAGTCACATCTCAGCAGTGCGTAGCCTGGCAAGCACACTTCAGGTGGACAACCACGTTACGGTGAAGGCGTGAACGTCTGCACGGCAGTCGTCCACAAAGCAGCCGACTTCTCACAGATTGTATCGCAGGCTACGCACATTGCTTAAGATCACTTGAAGGGATTTGACATTGTGAGTCCGGGATCGTGCGCCACCGAAACCGGCTCTGCTAGGGCGGAAGTGGACCGCCGGCGCACCACACGAAAACCCACCAAGCGGTGGCCCTTTTGTTCTGATTCACGGCGGGCTTTAAGATCCTTCACAGCTTCCCGCAGGTTAACCTTATCCGCCAATAGGAGGTCCGTGTGCACAATGACACCGGTGCCCTTGAGCTTAAGGGCGAAACGCAGAAGTGCCTGGCGCACCTCCGAGGTGCACAGAACAATTCACAAAAAGCGAGGGCGAGACTTGTCAGCTAGCAAGTTACCGAGTCCGGTTAGTTTGCGCACAGTCATGCCGGGGAAGCCGGGAGGCAGGATTTCGGTAACGCATATTCCAAACCACTAAAGGTCATCTAGCATACGGTCTTGGGAGAACAGCAAAAGACTCAGTATCGTTTCTGAAAATAACACTGCAGTCGGTATAAGAGTCTCAGCGACGCGGCCTATTTACCGAACGCTCCATTGGACGTTGGTGGTTTCAGTTTAGTGTCCCTTTTCATGGACTCTAATGTCGTAGATGTTTCCAGTTGCAACGATTCCGTAGTAGTTGAATTTGAGGGGGAAAGGGCGCCCGACAAATCTCTCATGTCCGCCTTGGGTTTTGCCGCTTCTTTAACCCTCTTTCGCCTTCTTTGGACAAGGGCAGAGACCTGCTGCTCTCCTTCGCTAACAGCCGAATCAAACACGCTATCTGAGGGTTCGTTACTGACAAGGTCGTTGCTAACAGGCAAACTGACATTCGACAGTGAACAAATAGATGCAGGATCTGACAACTTGCCAGTGTCTTCAGGCAAGTTCAAGTTCAGTTGGGACCGGAACGATAGGATAATCCTGTGAATGTTCCCTCTTTTGCGTATCGTCGGATCGGGAATTGACAGGTCTGCTTGAGATGTTGAAAAGCCTAAAACAAAGACAGCATCATTCCCTGTCCAACCAATTACTGCCCACATTTTCCTGCCAAGCAGTCCCTGCCAGGCCGGTTTATGTGAAGTAAAAAAGTGAAGGGTAAGCTAAGATAACAAGAGGAGGAATGTCTGCTAAATAATGATAATACCAAGGTGAGAAAATATTAAAAAGAACGAAGGGAAAGTTGAAGAGACAAGTCGGTTAGGAGAAGGGGAAGGTTTGGTACTGCCACCCAAGAGCATCTAACTGACGCTCGAAACCCTCTACCGTAGACTTCCTAACCACGTGCGCCGGAAGCGAGTTCCAACGTCCAATAACTCGACGCGACAAGCGAGTTTCCGTTCTTACCCGGTCCGAACGCTGTTTGTGCAGCTTCAACGGGTGACCTCGGAGACTAGACAGCTTGGCGGGACTAAATAGCCAGGACAAGTCTGGACCGATCTTACCTGTAAAGATACGGTAAGTGAGGATCAAGTCTCCTCTAATTCTGCGGTAGTGCATTGAGTACATACCCAAGCTAAGCAAACGTTCGGGATACGTTTGCCGCCGTAATCCTTGCACTAATCTTGTACCCACTCGCAAAACCCTCTCCAGTTCCATTTTGTCGCTTACAAGGCAAGGTAGACAAGCCTGGATACAGTACTCAAAGTAATGTCGCACAAAAGCTGAGAACAGCTTCACAAAAATAATTGCCATTAAGACACCGAAGGAGCGGCGAATAAACCACATCATACGGAACCCTCTACAAGCAGGTTTCCTCCAATTTTCCCAAGAGTGAAGCAATGAGGTATGGGTGATACCTAGATCAACCTGCTGAATGACAACAGGGAGATCACTTCCACCAACTACATATTGCGTGGAGGGATTAGCACCTCCAATGCGGAGGACAGAACATTTCGCCTGATGTATGGGCATCAACCATAAGGCTGACCAAACCCAGAGCCTATCCAAGGCACTCTGAATTGCCTCAGAGCCACCAGGGATTTCCACAATATTCCAGAGCTTGAGGTCATCAGCAAACGATAGCGACGGTACCCCAACCTCCACGGGTAGGTCATTGACATAAATTGCGAAAAGCAACGGCCCTAGAACCGAGCCCTGCGGAACGCTGGTTGATGAAGCCGTTTGGTAAGTTCGCCAGCACTTAGAGCGCTTCCTGAGCAAGTATTTACCTGTATGATCTGTCCTTGAAGGCTGCGCCCGTGTCACCCTTCGCTTAGTGAGTGGGATGTGGGGAGCAGAGATCTCGGTGAGGTATGCCTTAAATTTCTCCCAGGCTGTCTCAACGGTGACAGCCACGGTGATCGCACAACGCAAAACTGAAGCTTTATCTCGCATTGCGTTAAAGTCTGCCCGCCAAATATTTGGACAAGCCTCAGCGGTAGCTTGATGACAGTTAGAGCACATCGAAAGGACATGCAAACATGGTCACTGGCTCCTAGAGGACAGTCGTAGGTAATAGCACTTACGAAATCGTGTGACTTCGCAAAAATGAGATCCAAGGTAGACGGAATTTGGTTGCGCACATATCTTGTCGGGAGATCCACGAACTGATTCAAAGGCAGTTGCAACACGGACAGCAAGGAAACCCCTCTTTCTCCCGTGTCTCCGTCAACCGCCTGTTCTGTGGATATAGCCATGGCTCCCCAAAATGGAAACCATGACAATGACAAAAATGCATTTACCCTCGTTCGTAAAATTCAACATGAAAGAGAAATGGGCTCAGCAATCTGCATCCTGTAACGGTGTAGCACTTTGTATACCGTAAAATAGTAACTTACAGTTTCCCAGGAACGTTGCTTCGCCTGCCATGAACACAGGGATACTGTACGTACCGGTACGGGTACTCATTAGGCACCCCCGTCCACTTTTGCCGTTCTTAATGCTGTGGAATCACAACCGTATGCTTGCAAAATCTGCGGCAGTTGCAAATTTCTTTACATCGGACTCAACCTCATCAAGTTTCCGATAATAGTACGCATTGAAAGGCAGAATCTTTCCGATTCATCCACCATGATGACAGTTACAAATGTGGCGCCAAGTGATTTCCAATACTCCTGTAGCCTATCACAACAACTAACTATGAGAACCACATTAACCGTCTTCAATACAAAACATACACCAGGTTAACATGTGTATACCATATATATATGCAAACCGCCATTTAATGGCAACCTCTCCAGTTGGCCTAGCATACCTACGGAACCGAACCCGTGGCTAGGCAAATCTCAGGTGTGAGAGTCCCGGTCCGTCGTTGAAAGGCGATGATTCGAATTGTGAACCACGGTCGACAGCCACAGTAGTTGGAGAGCCACGTGAAGCGACCCAGCGCTGGACAAATGCGTGCATTATGGTCTCAGCGTAAACATCGGGAACTGGAACATCTACAGACCAAACAGGGGCGCCATTCACCCTAGTCAAAATGTATACCATGCCTTCGGACAGCGGAAGTCGTCCAACGATGTTGAGATGTACGTGAGGGGTCGAGTTGATAGTGGCGGGAAGCGCCCTATTGGGACGACAAGACGTCGATGAACTTTTGCTTGCTGGCAAGTCAGGCAGTTGGTGTCCAAAATCTGTCGTCGTTTTGCATGTTTGGCCAGACGTAACTGTTGTCAATCATTTTGATTGGAGCGCGGATGCCAGAATGCGCGAGGTAGTGCGGCGCAACGAAAACTTTTCGGCAAAAGGCAGTTGGTACTAGTTAACCTGAATGTCCGTTATAGACTTCGCAGATTATTGTACCTGTAGATGCAGAAAGCGGTCTAGGTACCAACTATAACAGGGACTTTCCGCAGAATGACACTACGTTTTAAGCTTGCTGAGCAACGGCCATAGCTGACAGATCGAGGGACTGATCTGTCGGAGATAAAGAGGTTACCCTTGAAGGTTGTCCGCCAAAGGTTATGCTTGTCAGGCACGTTTTAGGCCTCCATCGAAAACTGAGGCACGAAATCTAGCTGTCCGGCTTCACTCGGAGAGTGTCAGAGCGTAGGGTTCCGGAAGGCAAATGCGAGTGAATTGTGAGCTGTAAAGCTCGTAAAGTGAATAAGTACGAAAACTTGACGAAAATGGCGAACGGCGGAGTATACATCGAGTTACTCGGGCTAACTATGCTTTATTTCGACGCGGCTGTCTGAAGGCGTCTGAAGCATAACGCTAGTGGCTGTCAATTGTTTTAAAAAGTTCCTTTTGCACAGCGCCAATTGCTGTCTCTGAGGCGTCCACGGTTATATTGATTGGAGCTTTCGAGTCGAAGTGATGAAACACGACTGCGGAAGCGAGTGCTTTTTGGTACCTTCGTATGCTGATCGTGCATCAGACGTAAGCTCAACGTTAACCTTATTTCCTCCATGCAGAACATTGGTGAGCCGTTGCATAAGCTCGGCGCAGCGTGGCAGGAATCAGCGATATAGTTGACCATGCCGTTGAGGCGTCGAATAGCGACTAGAGCTGTTGGATGAGGAAAGTAGCCTATTGCTTGTACTCTGTCCTGCAAAGGGCGGATACCCTAGGAATCAAGTTGGTGTGCGAGGATGTCAGCGCGCTTCTGCCTGAAAATGTACTTGTGCGCCTTCAGCCTTTCGAACAAGAGTCGTAGAATTGCTCGGTGCTCCCCTTACAAAGAATCGGCCACCAGGCTTTCGTCGATGTACGGGTGAACGAAGTCAAAACCACGTACGACGGAGTCGCTGGAGCGTTGAAATGTCTGCGCGGCGTTACGCAGACCGAAGGGCATTCGTAGAAAATCAAAGAGTCCAAATGATGTATTAACGGCGGTTTTCGGTATGTTATCGTCGGCGGCGGGGATCTGATGATTAGCTCGCACTAGAGCGATCATTGAAAACACGCGAGCACCATGAAGACCGGTTGTAATATCCTGTATGTGAGGAATGGGATAACGATCCGAAGTTGCCACGTTGTTAACAGCGAGGTCGACGCCACATGGCGGCCAGTCTCCTGGCATTTTCGGGACAACATTTAGGGGGCAAAGACCAAGGACTGCTTGATGGTCGGACGATCGTAAGTTACGACATGTGCTCTAATTCCACACCGGCGGTTTTGATCTTGTCCGGGATCAGTGTTTGGCGGAGACAGGCGGGCCCTTGGTAACTATGTGCTGCGGCGCAGCTACGGCTGCAGTTGTCAGTGACCATGAAGATCGGAAGACTTCAGGGCAACTCTAACGTTGCACTGCCGGCCGGCCAGTTAACGGTGCCGTACACCGGACTGGGCGATGCTCCGTAGCTGGATGTTCCAGCGACAAAATCTTCCATTGCATGATCCATGAGCGGATGTCGTTTCTCACCGACTAGCAAGTCGATTTGTTGTAGAATATCTAGCCCGCTAGTTGAATGTTGGACGCCAGCGACAAGAATTACCCATCAAACAAGCTTCGCGTGTCTTGGTTAAGTGTGTTAGAGCTCTGACTGTAAAAGCGGATGCTGGTACCGTTGGCTGCGCTTAGAGAACCAGTCACATTTCCGGTTGCCTCGTTTAGATCACGTGGAAGGACGCTGGCTTCTGTGCTAGTGTTGACGAGATAGCGAGTTCCCGTTTGTCGATCGGTGACGAAGAATAGGCGACTGTGTTGTCCAGCTACGTCTGGCATGTGGTACAACCTGGCTGGCGTGCCGAATAACCACATCATAGAGCCAGATTGGAGGTTCGGATTCTTTCCGTTTCAGCAAACAGCTAGGCGGCAGTAATCCAGGACGTGGCAGGCTTTTGCCTGACAAGCGTTCTCTCTATAAAAAGCCACAAATGCCTGCCTAACAACACTGCCATTTAGCGGGTGTGACCCGCCACGGAATAAAGCCACTGCCGCTCGGCCCACGCTGAGATGCATTGCAATTCAAGGGCGCGTTGGGCCCCTTCTACTTCATGGAACGAAAGGCATATAAACCATATATTTGGCCAACTGTGCCCAATGGCTTGCGACGACCTCACACCACCCAGCTGCCTTCTGGGTTAGAACTTTTATCAACGCCTCCGGGTAGGGACACCTAAGATTACCTTCCACTTCGACCTGGTCAACTGGTAGTATCACGACCACTGACGAATCATGGACCACACAGCTTATTACTGCTCCTGTTATGCTTATCTTCTATGCTAAATCAACTGCTCAACCTTCACTCACAGATCATAACATCTCTCTTCCTTCACCCATGTGTACTCTCATGTCTTCGGTCACCGTCAAAACTGGCCCACGTCTCGCAACTGATGAAATTAACAGTCAAACACCCGGTTATCAATGTGCTGAGATCGCAACCGTCTCGCACTCCAACGAGGCTCCATCTGTTCTTCGACCTAGCCCTCCATTCATCCCCTCAGCGTTTAACGTTCGAAATTTGCTGCAGGTCCGACAGCAACCATATCCCGTTAATACCGTTGAATCGCTTTCGGTAGACATCTGTTCCTTTCAGAGACCAGATTACAAGACTCAAGCTGCGTTATCAAAATGGCCTCTCCGGCAAACCTCAAAGCTTGTTGTTACGTTTAAATGGTCACCTATCTAATCGGGCGGGGACGGTCCAACAAACCATAGCATTCACCACTTTCTCATGGTGTATGTTCTAGGATTGATTTATGCTAGTTCGGGATAGTGCGTCTGCACTGGTGTGGATAAAAGAAAGCCGGAAGAGCGGTCACAAGAGATTGTATTCCAGTACAACTTCATACGGACGAAAACGAATGAAGCAACGTGAGCGTACGTCAGTGTCGTAACTCACCGTGGACACATGTGATGAACCGGACGTAGGTAAAAATGGCCATAAAATAGGCGTTAAAATGAAAACCCTTAATACACGATTGAGGACCAGATTTGTACACAAAAGATAAGCAATACACTTTTAAGTGAGTACAAAACTCCCCATCGATGGCTGAACCAAGTTACTTTCGAAGGCAATAGTGGTTGTAATGCGAAGTTCGTAAAATGTATTTAGGAACAGAGGAATACATGTTGAGGTGCGGAGATGGATGCAGCCGACAATTATGTTCACTGTATTGTTAAATAAACAAATAAATATTTTATTCCCGACTACGCGAGGCACGCCCATGGAGGCATGATCATGTATGTACAACTGTACGGGCATTTTATGGCAACTGTAACAGTGACAGTAGAAATTTGTTCACATGTCCATGACTGGAACTGTACAATGGTGAAAATGCGAAATAATAATTTGGCTGTCGTGAAACCGGGACCTCGGCTAATAATAGATTGAGAATCCTGTATGATTTATTGGAAGATAATTAAAGAGCACGCTCAAGAGAGATAGGACAGTACAGTGAGATCATGCACAAGTAAAGCAAAGGTCAACGGTCAACAGTATATGCAGATGTAGAAGTTCGATTGTAACGAACCTATCTAGAATGGCGACGCTAGTTGAACTGCCAGGGTGAAGTTATGGGCTGTGACTATTCAGTGGCGAGTCACATTCGCCACGTTGCAGTGTTGTTAAACGGCCATTTGTGGCTTTTTATAGGGAAAACGCTTGCCAGGCGAAAACCCACCACGTCCTTAAACACTGCCGCCAGTCCTTTGAATGGCAAGTTGTAACTGGCTATGTTTCTGGTTGAACGTCTGTTTGCTCGGTTATTCGCAGTCAGGTTGCGCCCCATTTTTCTGCCGGCTGATGCGTTAGCCGGGTACCTATTGCGTTCCTGAGTCCTGTCTTTCTGAATATGACGTGTTGATCCTCTGCAGAACCACGTGAAGTCTCCGAGGGATATACATTGAAATATGTTGAAGTATTGTTGAAGTCTTGAAGGATAGAATATGGTTCCGAAGAAAGAATCGCAGATCCCCCAAGGTATGTAGTGAAATTGATTAGTTCGTTATATATTGTTGCTTGAGCGCATAGCATGGTGCATTTTGCTGGGACGTTGGAGCCGGCTTGTCGGACATAAAACTGGCTAGACCAGGAAACCGGTAGACAGAAGTACATCCTCCGCTACTGCAAACGGTGCGCTTGGGAGAAGTATTTCCCCCGCAACACCTCGCCCCAAGCCCAAAGGACCCTTGTTGCACGAAGACGCGACCATCGTTCAGCCAAAAGGCGGCCGTCGTCCGAAGAAGAAACGACCCACGTCCCGCGGAGTAACGAACCGGTTTTGCGTCCGGCTCCTCGTTGACTGCGACGATCTTCGAAAACATTGCTCCTGAGGGCAGGAGATTGAAGGGGTGGTCTGGGGCGTGTAGAGACGCGAAAGCGGGAAAAGACGCCAAAACGAACGAACGAATGATCTGCGTGCAAGGACGTTTAGGATTTTGTCTTTTGGATATTTTTAAATGAGGTTTCTCGGAGGTATTTGCATTTTTTGTTTTCAACACGTTAGTCGACCAAAAACGAAGCAAAGATTTGTATTATTTACAAACCCAAACGTATTTGCACCGTACATAATCGGAAAAGCCAACTGGCTTACGAACCTCTCGACCACAGCGTTTGGTCGTGGGAGGCGATAGGATAGGTTCGGAAATGTCAGCACGGCTGATGGTTGAGGACCGGGATTCTGGTCTGTTTCGGTGACACCAGAAAGCTGAAAATTGGTGCAGTTAGCTGTAACGTCGAAGGATGCATTGCTAGACGATGGAGGCAAAGGAATTTTCTACAATAAGGCTGGTTTCAGACGGTCGAGGGTGACGATCTCTCGTCGGTTACCGCGGTAGATTTTCAGTGTCTTACCTGTTCGGTTGAATACTTTGAAGGGTCAGATGTACGGCGACTGCAGAGGCTGTCGAACACCGTGTAAGCGAAGCAGTACGTGAGAGCAAGTAGACATTCTTCTGCTTAGGCAAACCGGTGTCTTCTGAAACCGTGAAGCAGGTGGGCGCAGCTCAAGCATCTGGTGAGCAAACCGATCGGTGTAACTTTACATTAGTGAAGGAGGAGATGGACGGCACGGATGCTACCAGCTGTCCGGGCAAGTGCAGCGGGAAGCCGTAGACTAGGTGTGCTGGTCATGCGTCGAAATCGGGTTTAACTATGTTTCTTAAGCCTGGCTGGAGGAAGGAAAGTGTTTCGCACCCAGAAGGATCGCCGTGCGCACGTAACGCTGCCCGCAACTGACGGTGTAAACAATCTATCATGCTGTTAGCGGTCAGTGATACGTCGTCGTCTGAACGTGGCGTTATCCGAACTCCGTAAGCAACGTGTAAATAATTTACGAAACCTTTAACAGTCTATCGGAGGTCACGATGGTGGGACAGCAATATAAAAATGCCATTTCCACTATTTTCGTAGACCAGTTTGGAATCGAAATAGGCCCTGGTCACCTGGCAATTCGGCTGATGCAAGTCAGCAGGTATGCCGAAGTTTTCGAAGGCAGCAGAGAGTCTACGAGGTTGACGTGCAGATAGTTAAAATACGCATTTGGCCTCGGAAACCTGCCTAAAAGTAGCACGGGTGTGGTTCACCTTCGCGCGTTGATACGGAAGGCAAGCAGCAGCTTAAGTACCAAAGCGCGATTGTAATTGCGCCAAACAAATCGTTCGGTTACGCGTTTGATCGATTCACGCACGCCTGGATGAGACAAACCGTGCAACGCGCTGGACACGGTCTGTCGAAACTCGCATGGAACGACTGGGTGTGGCGTGCCCGAAATATATCACAGGGTATGGTTCCGTCTGATGATGTGAGTGGAGCGGGTGGCGTGTCCATGAATGTAGTCCTGTATAGTAAATCAACTTTAAGAGCATTGGATTGAGCTACGGCCATGACTACCAAGTCGCTAGCGGTGCCGGGCTTAACAGAGGTCGCTTGAATTCGGGGGAATGCGTCGCCGACGGCTTTGTGCACACCTGAGACATGTCGTATATTGGTCATAAACTGTGCAATATAGTCGAGGTGGCGCGACTCGCTAGGTAAGCATCAGTCGGTAGAGGTCGGTGAAGACGGTAAAAGTAAGGTCACATAAGACGTGTCGAAAATGGCGTTCCGCTAGGTAATTGGCTAGTTTTTCTCTACTGAAGCTGCTGTAGCATGGTTCGGCAGGTTGTAGACGTTTGGACAAAAGCGCTAAGGGCTGCACGTGTCACCTATTCGTTGCAGAAAAACAGCGCCGACTGCCACGTTCGATGCGTCGATACTAAGTGACGGTCGGGTTGCGAAATTGTGACGCACTATAGAAGCTATGTTGGCTCTAGCCTCTTTCTGCGATTTAAATGCAGAACGTGCTGCTGCAGGAACATCGAATTGCTTGAGTTTCTCTCGGAAAAGGTCCGCATGAGGTTACATCAGCGACGCACAGGTTGGTATGAACCGTCGGTAAACGTTAACTAACCAGTCAAACCGCCTAAGCTGTTTGAAAGAATAAGGCTCGGGGTAGTCGCTGTTGGCCAGTGTTTTAATCCGCTGTGATATGACTGACGCCTGCAGGATTATACGATGGCAAAGGAAAATTCTTGAGGCGACACCAAACAACTACTTTACTGCTTTTATCGAAAGCTGTGTGGATTTAAAGGCTCAACAAGTGTTCGTACACGATGCAAGTGCTCTTCTCGTGAAGATCTTGCGAATGAGATGTCAAGATAAACGGAAGCAAAGTCTAAACCGCGACAAACTTGGTCGACGAAGCGCAGAAACTTTGTGCGCGGTGTTCATTATACCGGATGTGTTACACAAGCATCAACAAACGACACGTAGTTGTTACGGCAGTTTTAATTACGTATGCTTCGGCTAACGAAATTTGCTTTTATGCCCATAACATGTCGATATCCTAAAGTGGATTTTACCAGCCAGACGGGCGGTAAGATCTACGATTTGTCTAGAATGCGCCCCCGCACACATACTACTGCCGACACGAGCAGTATTCGGTCGCAACAACCGCATTTGTGTGCACGAAAGAAGCTGCTCAAAGCTGGAAAAATAAGTTAGTCAGGAAATACGGATACTTCTGGGGGCAACTGTAAATGTGCAACTACACCTCTGTCTCAGTCTGCCGTTTGTTGCTGGTTCATGCCCTTGGTCGACACGTGATCGCATCTCCTATGAACTGGTCAAGTCCACATTTACGCCTATCCCTAGTGCACTCATATGGTTGTACAGGTCTGAAGATGAATCATCGAAAACAATTGTTTACCTTCCGCCTTCCGTTCTTGATAATAAAATGGGAATTTTCCATTTGCACACGGCTGGTCTGCTCACGGGGCCGAGTGGGGAGTAGTGAACTCATGCGTTAAGCTAGGAAGGGCGCAAATCTGGGCGGAGACCTACCCGAAGATTCGGGGGCGAAACGGTTTCTCCTGGTGACGTTAGCGTTATGCCGTAAATCAGCTCTGCTGGTGCACATTGCAAATCAGCTTTGATGCTGCTTCGATTGCCTAAGGGTACGAGCGAAACGTTTTCGCTCCAGCTAGGGTCGGAGGAGGCGCAGAGCAAGGCTTCAAGCTGTTTATGGAAGCCTTCAACTAACCCTTTAGCTGCTACGTGATACACTATCGTTTGACTGCGGCGACAGCCGAAAGGTTGTAGGATGTGACCAACTCTAAAGTTCTGATGGGAGTTACAAGGTCAGTTGTGATGGTGGTGGGGCCTTCGTAGTCCCAGGCCCACCGATCTAACAAGGCCGGGAGGAGAGTCTCTGCTGTGCAGTCTGTTACGGGAATAGCTTCTGGCCATCTGGTGAAGCGGTCGACACATTAAAAACTTAGCAAATGAAATTTTTATTTCTGAATGTTTCGAGGCACGCCAACCGGACCTCACCAGAATTGGACAAGCAATGACGTTTCGCAAATTTCGGGATAGGTTGCACACAGGAAGGTGAAAATGCAATGTTTATTGTGAGAAGCAGCATATTGTTCGCTGGGTTGCTAATGAGGGATGGAATACGATTAACAAGGGTTTGCAAACATGTGTGAGCGTAGGCATCGGTATTAGCGGTATTTAAAGTAGGGGGACCTGTCAGTGTGGTGCAAAGGACAGTGACTTTATTCGGTGGCAAGTCACATCTGCCGTGCCGCAGTAGTTAAGCAAATATTTGTGGATTGGTATAGGGAGAACGTCAGCCAGCGAACATCCACCACTTCCTGGAACGGTGATATAAGAAGGATATAAAGTGTACACTAATCCACGTGAAGCAGACATAGTGCCTACCTGATCTAAGTAGACATGCAGGAACCAGGAGTACGGGGCGGAAAATAAGCCAAGAGGACTGCGGGTGTGACCCTGTATTTTGGAGCGCTGACCTTAAAGACCGACGCGAGCCCAGGTACGAACATTTTTGTTTACACCTGGCCAAACGCAACGTTTGATGACCAGTTTCAAACATGTACGGATACTGAGTGATAGTGAGTGGAGTGCGACGAAGACTGTGCGTCTGAAGAAGACGAACACGAGGAATCCTAAATAACATGTGCAAGTGTCACACAGAATGGTTCCTTCTGTGGTTTAGAAACGAACAGTCTGTACATGCAGCGAAGTAGATTATAGAGCCCGTTGTATGTCATCAGCTTGATCCTGAGTCGATGCCATTGCGGCAAAGGCTCTAGTGTGAAATTGACGTGTGGGACAGCGTCGGGGACAGCCTTGTCGACACCTGAGGTATGACGTATGTCAGCAGTTAACTGCGTGGCAAAGTCTAGATGTCTTGTTTCCCCGGGGTGCGGATTTGCCCAAGAAGAGTTGAAAGAGAAGATGAGAGGCTTATGGTCAGCGTAGACCGCAAAAGCGTGACCTTCGAGTGTGTACCGGAAGTGACGAATGGCTTGGTAATTAGCGAGTAGATCTATGCTAAACGTGCTGTGGCGGGATACCGCTGGCTGCAGACCTTTAAGAAGAACTCAAGGGGTTGTCGTTGTCCACCAAAGTGTTTTTGGAGGACGAATTATACTGCTGCATCTGAGGCATCAGTCGTACTAGAAAGTACGCAGTCGATTCGGCATGAGCGAGGAAGGCTAGTTTGGAGATAGCATCCTTGATCTCGGTGAAGAGTGTCTGTGCTGTGTCAGGGAAAGTGAACATACGTTTCTTCCGTCAGATGGGTCAGTCAAAGGCTGCATGAGCTGAGCGCAGTGCGGAATGAAGCGTCAATGGTAGTTGTCTAAACCACAACATCGAAGGAGATGTTTGCATGACGTCGGAGCCATGAAGTTCTTAATTGCTTGGATCTTATCAGGAATAACTTCAATCCCAGACGACGAAACGAAGTGGCCTAGGAATTATACCGTTGATTTGCCGAGTTCGCACTAAGTCGGGTTGACTGTGACACCGTGCTAGGTCACGCGCTGCAGAAAAATCTAAGAGGCTCGAGGTGCACTCATACAGATGCACCGGTCATTATACTATCATCGAAGTAGGAATAAGCGAAGTCTAGGCAACGAGTAACATGTGGTTGAAGCGTTGGAAGGTTTGTGCGGCGTTGAACAGTCTAAAAGATGTCCTAAAATATTCAGTCAAGTCGAAAGGAGTGACAACGGCTGTGTTAGAAATGTCAGTTGCACCTACAGTTATCTGGCGATAGGCGCAAACCAGCTCGACCTTGCTGCTGAAGGTATTGGCTGTGAGCCTCGCGGTGTGGTCTTGCATGCGTGGGCTGTTATACCTGCCTAAGACGGTTGGCCGGTTGAGTGCATTGTAGTCACGAGGGGAGAGGACCATGGGCTGTCGGAAGGGTGGATTATTCTATGTTCGTACATGTGCTCGAACTCCGCCCTAGTTACCTTTAATTTCTCGGGCGATAGTCGGTGTGGACGCTATTAGACAGGTGGGCTATTCCTCCGTATGTGGTCCGTGACTTGTGCTGCCAAGGGCAAGGTTGAGTTCTTTGGCTGCGCGAGCTAAGAGTCTGCGCGAAGAGGTTGGCGTTGTCTGGCGAGGTCTGGGAAAGGCGCAGACCCGAGTGATGGATGAAATATCCGCATCGTTGGTAAGCACGCTGAGTTTCGCTGAAGTGCCGCCTATCACTTGGCGTTTATCGTCGATCAACTGGGCAACTGCATAAGAATGTCAAGGTCGTCGACAGCAAAGGTTGGTCGCCGCAACAGTGAATACTTAGCGGAAGGTGCGACAAAGCACTGGGTCTGTGGTAAGCGACCTATGATCGCTGCATTTAGTCTTGTCGCCAAAGAAGCGGTAGGCCCGCCTGACATAGAGAGAATGACGCAGGTTTATGACCCGGTATCAACTAAGAACTGGGTCTCGGAGTCAGAATCACTAATGTAGATGAGGCGATCTTGGACCTTGTCGACGTCATCCATGGCCAGTACAAGCCGGCATAGCGGCTCATCTGTAGCGGCGTATATACCAATTATTTATTTATTTATTTATATACAAACTGTATGCGCTTTCGGGCGTTATTTCCGTAACGCGAGTGGTAAAATTAGTTAGCTGGAGCATCAGGTTTTGCGCGATGGGATGATGATCCAGAGTGGTTTCGGGGCTTACAGTTAAAAGTGAACTCCTCGATCTGGCACTGAAGCCATGCTATCTGCGATGATAGTGCATCTATTGAAGACGGCTGTTTAGTCGTGGGTGTCGATGTGGTTGCGCCAGCATAAAGCTGCTTAATTGCTTTGGTTTGAGTCTCTAGCTGGGGCCATTTGATAACGCCGTCTGCTATACTGCAATTGTTGTGTTTCGCAGGTTACTTGTTACTGCAATGATGACCTCAGTGCTTACGGGAAGGCGCTGCATACAGAGTTCGCGGAGAACCCGCACGTCCATGTTATACGTGCCAATGGGATGTTGAATTCCGCGCAACAAGGATAAAATCATCCTATCTCCTAATTGCAGATCACTGAATAGTTGCTGCCGATGGACGTTCAAGAAGGCGGGATTGGCTGAACTATAGCCTGTTTACGAGTGTCTTATTTCACTACAAGTGGGGGTCAAATATGATGTCCCCACCTGCAGGGATATCCTTTGTGGATGACGAGATAGCAGCTGATTATAAATAAAAATATCAGAAGAAATACTATAAAGGTAATAAAAACCAATGATAGGTGCAAAAGCCATAACAAAGAATCGTTCTCCCAAACCGGTGGAGGGACTTGCGCAACAGCTTTTACCATGACCCTCTCAACGACGCTACGGGAATAGGCATAGGTTTACCCTCCAGGTACTCCATTTCAAAAAGCGAATAAAATAGGTGGTAGGTGGTAAAACAATATGCTCACATGTACTGAATAACGAAATCACCCGTACGAGCGCACCAGAACAAGAGTTTAACACGGCGGACTTCGTGCCCTAGACTGTGGTCACCAATTTTTGAGTGGCGCCTGAAATACTCGTCGGTAATCATTGACACGTAAGAGCCGTGTCAAATACGGGACAGTTTAGAATTTGGCGTCGACTGGACATATCGTATATTGTGCAGGCTATAAAAATAAGGAGCGAAGCAACCAGAACAAGGAACGGTGCTGCAACTTATCCCCTAAAACCATTTGTGTCAACGGAGGTGCCGTCGGTAATACAAGTGGGCCTTTAACTTTTAAAACAACTGCCAAGTTCAGTGTTGCAAAACACTGAAAGAGCGTGCTTTCCAATACACTACGGTCGCCTGTTGCAATATAGTACGCAATAAAGCAGTTCGCAACTTATTCATCCATTTGCTCCCTAGCACATATCATGGGTATCAAATGAAGCTTCAGTTTCATGCACAATAACCATTCCAACGTCGGTTAAATCACATCACAACCTATTACATTACTTAAAAAGCTTTTAAAAGGTTTTAATAGCATAAAAACATAGCATTGGTTCCCTATCAACATTTCATCAAATTTTCTTTTTTTACAGGTTGCACTTAAGTAACTAGCATCTAATGCCCACTCAGGTATCGCTGCTGCCATCGCCGGGGTGTTTGCTTGAACAACGAGCAAAAACTGCTTGTCGGGCGGGTGTACTGCAGTACAAAGTTGAAGTAGCCACCGAGTATATTCTCTACCACGTTCTAACTTTTCCTTGATATGCAGCCTTGCATTATTGCTTATTTGTTCTTCTGCTTATGTAGGTGCAATGATTTTTACGCGAACGATTACGTAGACTAATTAAGGGCAATTAACGTTAAATTTATTGTTTATTAAAATTTATTCAACACGTGGATAAAAAGGTCGCTGTGTATGAAAATATTACAAATTTGTTTCTTTACACTGCAAAAAGTATTATATTGCTGTACTATAAAACTCGCTGCAGCTCAAGTTCAAGAGCCGGCAATTGTACAATCAAACGGCCCATGTCACCACAATCACCAGTTCGTATTTCGTGACCATATCCTTTGCCCCTAGTCGCTTATTTTAACACACAAGCTAACGGTTAACATGACACAAAGACGATTTTTATCATTTGCTTGTAATCTCTTTCTAAATTTACACGCCAAAGCAAATTTATACCACGCCTGTTCCATTCCTTTGTCGGCTTTACCCAAAGGCTGCCATTTAGTATCCCCTTAGACTGACCGTTGCAAGTCACCTTATCTGTCCGCCATGGTGGCCGCCTCTAAAGCGGCGCCACAGGGCTGCGCTACCCTTTTTATCCTCTTGAATAACAACAGAGGAATTACAATTGTCATCGTAGAGGACCGATATCTGATAACTTCGAGTGCACAGGCAAAAGAAAATCTTATGCAAAAGCACAATAGAAGAACAACCAAATAAGCTTGCGTTATAGTTCTTCCTTCAGTCAATGTTACTCCGAGGCCAACTATCGATTCGATGATATAACTCCTGCTACTGGAAAGACGGCAGCAGGGTAAGCAGAGGCAGCAGAAAACGAAACCAGCACGACGCGAACGCGTAGACATTGTTGTTTTCTAAAGTGGTGGATTTAACTAAATAGTGCAAATGGTAAGGGAATGGCTAATTTCTGCATTGGCGGGAGAGTTTCGCCTCTATTATCCTCGGTACATCCAAGGTTGTTTGGGTGGCTGCATAGTATATGCTTAATGCTGGTGGTATTACGGTGTGGAAAGGAAAAGATAATGGTATGTAGATTTGCTTCCTGAAAACGGTTATGATAAATTAAGGTGATGACTACAGGTGTAGTTGAAGGTCTCGGCGTAATCGAAAGCAGGTATATGGTAAATACAAGTGAAGTGTGAACGGAGGTTTTATGGAGCAAATAACTGTTAAAGCCATTGATTCAGGTATGCAAAGGTTATACTTGCATGAAGCAACTGGTAAAAGTAACTTACTTTCTTGGATAAGGGGCATCCATATCCCTTGTCTGATTATTGTATAGGTTGTATTTTTTGAAATCACAATGAAAGAGACGGCGCTTGTTATCCAGAGTTGTAGAACTGGTAATGCAGAAACAGAGGAATCTATAATTGCATTGCATGTATATATTGTTGTTGAAATGCATGACGCATTGAAAAGATGTATGATCCAATAAGGTGATAATTTACGGAAGAGTTGGAGGGATGGGGGAATGTTAATGACGGATGGAAATGTGAATGATTATCGAAAGGTGTATTAATGTGTCAATGAAATTTACAATGCTAATGGGTAATGCTTTTAGCTGTGAGTTGTCATTTATAAGAAAAGTGTGTTCGTAAAATTAATGACATGTGATTGAGTTGATGCAAGTATACAAATGTAAAAGGAATGAAAATACTAAATAGCAATATCAATAAATAAATATATATATATAACCATGGCGCATAGTGGAACCGCAGAAACGTGCACTGTGCTACAACCTAACCAATGGTCAAAATAACATGGATGCATATTTCGACAAGTCATTCGACGATCAGCTGCATTCCAACAACTGAATTCCCCGTTTCTGGCATCCCGCGGACCTTCGCGTTCTCCGTTTCGGAGTGACGGAACCCACCGTTAGGGCCATTCCTCGGCGAGTGTTTGCCAACGCTCATGCCAACCTGATCAATACTTTGTACGTGAATTCCTATTAGGAGACCATTTTGTCCGCTGAAGACCTCCGAATCAATCTGTGGAATCTGCAAATTACCAATCAGTCTTTTAGTATCCTTTTTATGGCAACCGCTGTCGAGCCATGTAAATCGATCCACACCGCCGTACTTGTTCACAGCGAGTCTAAGCTTGATCTTGGTAGTGGGATTTTTCACACTTGTCTGCGTTACATAAATTTTACTTTGGTTCTTATATCGAAAACAATTGAGAAACTTAGCAATAACCAATAATCCGTGAACACGAATATTAGTCGTCTTTTCGCAAGAGGGATTTAGCACAACTTGAAGACCATTTTCAAAGGTGCGAAGTCGCATCATTGTAGGCCACGCGGCGGTTCAGCCCCTGCCACAATGGGTGTTGCTGTAGTTAGCTTTCCTGGAATGTCTTAATTGCATTTATATTAAAAGTAGTGTTTTTGTATACATTGCTTTTGGGCAGTTATGTACATTCTTGTTCATGTTTTGGCAAGTGGTTTAATAATTTCCCATCGGAAGACAGTTCCATATCATCGTGTTGTTCCGCTGAACCCGGCACTATTTAGCGTTGCTTGCCAAGCCGAGTTGCTGTGATCAAGGCAATCGGTGCTGTGGCAAGTAAAATGCCCATTCCAGTGTGCGCTCTTGGCTTTCCAGCTGAGCAGCAGAATGGTGGATTTGCTTAAATGAAGCATCGTGTACCAAAAGCGGTTGATACGAGGCATAAACGGCCAGACGGCCAAGCTAATTAATACTGAATATTTCTTTCCTCATAATATCTTTACTTTGCAACATACATGTTATGGCGCTGTAAAACTGAGCGCTTCCGGATAGAATGGTGACTGAGGAATCAGTTCAATGCACGCGCCGCTTCGGTACACAGGGTAACGCACCGATGAAGTCGATAGGTCACGTAAAGTTTGCTACCAAATTACCAGTTTCATCTGACAGTTAGGATACTAACTGAACATCTTACGAAACGTTTATATAAGGCCTTACCATTGCTTGAATGTATCGGAGTTCCTCAAAATGGACACGGCTGAGTCGAAGTGAAGATAAGGTCGAGCTCCAACTTTCAGTTCCATCTCCCTGTTAACGTAAACGTTTGGGGTATATGGCAGAAGGAATTAGTAATCGGTAATGTAACTGAAAATAGGGCTAGGAACTCAGTATTTTTAGTTGTTACTATCGTTCTTTTCAACTCCTATCCCATATGTCTTTAGATCGCCTTCGCAGTTACAAGCTGTGCAATATGTGGGACAGGTGCCTAAGTTGTCTCCAGAAACACTGGTGTCAACGTATTTAGTTTACCTCCATTCGTCATTCAACCAGGCTTAGCAATAAAACGTAGTCGTCAGCATCATCATCATTGCCAGTTAGCTGATGTTGAGGAACACACTTCCTCTAATGCGCTTCAATACAAATAGAGAAAATATGCTGTAGAACCTCCGTAATTTGATCCCTCAAGGGATTGGATCAAAGTGGTCACAACGTACAGGGGACTAGATACATAAGGTTTTACGTGATGATCGGTCAATTTAGAGAAGTGATCAAAATATCGAGGTGGTCAACTTAAGAGGTTTTACTGTGCATCCGAAAAACGAGATGGGAACACTACAGTATACAATATAAAAACCAAAAATATCGTATGATGCTTAGTATCACATTGTGCACCAGGTGTGAGATCGTGCTTGAAGTGAGAAGGGACAAAGAAATTAAACACAAACGCCGCTAAGGTTAGCTCACCAGCATGTCAGCAAATGTATTCAGTCACACGTGTTTATCATCCTTCGGATCCTAGCCCGGTAGTCGGGAGAGGCCAGGTGATACCAAATTCGAAGTGAGCGCCTTCATTCCTCTTGACCAAGTCATTGCTTAGCCTCTCCCCCTCTTCTGCCATGCTTATCCCGGTCGCACGAACAACGCATATCGCGGGAGTCGGTGGGCTGACATGCGCCATACTTGGTCCGGTCCTCGGAGCCTGGTGCGTGATATAATGGTGCTGAGCAGTTCACTCGCTCTCAACAAAATCATAGTGTTTGCATCGTACCTTTTACCTTTCATCACCGCATCGCGAAGTGAATTAGGTTGACGGGACCGTCAGAGATTAGTTGGCTGAGCACCACTGCAGCCTGTGTATCCGGATCTCTAGCTGTGTCCAGATGGCTGCATTGAAAGTACGTAATAATACATACTCTATCTTCGGCGTTCGATTAGGCACCATTGTTGATGACATTGCTTTGCGCGGTGAGGATTCACAGAGTGTACAGGTCATTTTGAACCGCTTGGCGATGAAGCGTCATACTATGGCATGCACTTTTACTCCTTGAAGTTTGAAGTGCTGCTCCATGACTGGAAGTCGTCTGCCCCCCATGAAGTAACACAACTAGAGGTTGTGAACAACTGTCTACTTCGAAAGCTGTTTTTCTGCTGATGGCACTATTGCGAAACAGGTATCTCATCGCATTGTCAGTGCTCGGTCGGCATTTACCGAACTGAGTCATCTGTGGCGTCGTCCGGACATAAACTCTATTTAAAGCGAGGGTCTACAACACATGTGTCCGCGCAGTCTTGCTGTACGAAAGTGAGCTCTAGCCGATTCGTATAGGTGACTTGCGTAAGTTTTCCACCTTGCACAACTCATGTTTGCGGCGGATAGCCAGTGGGTGGCGGCAGCACCGAGTTAACAACGATAAGGTCCGGTGTCGCGTCTTGGGAAACATGAGCCCTCCGCTTAATCGCCTTATCGCATTGCGTCAATCGAGGTGGCTTGGCCACGTTCTACGTGGGTCGTGTGAGCGCTCACCACGCTGCACCTTATTTGGCTACAAGGGGTTGAATTAGAAGAGAACGTGTGGTGCTTAGACAAACGCTTGGTGGCAATCAATCAAATAGCTGGCCTGTCTCGCAATCGTCGGCCCAGGCAGTCTTCCTTATTGAGGCCCAAGGATTGCAAATAGCTCGACACATTCGTACATATGGCGTGAAACCCGAATTAATAAAAGGAATATATATTAAAAAGTTTTGAACGATATGATTAGAGCCATACCATTCAAAATACCAAAAGGCGAACAAAATGGCCTGTATACAAAAACACAGTTGCACTACTTATATTTTGTTCCTAATAGTTTTTCAGTGACTCAACGTTTCTTTATAGGCTGCTGTATATATATAAATATATATATATGCCCCATGCTGAGGCTGATGTTGCATGCTTGATGCTCCTTTACCGCAGTTGCGTTAAACCAACTTGCACTTAAAATAGATCCATTTAGGCTGGATAAATTTCATTCCACTATTTGGTTTGTTCTGCCTACCTGAATACTCTTCTATTAACTGGCCACGTTGCTTATATTAATTGCACCTGTCTTTGGTAATTTTGTTGCGTTTGTAGCATTTTTAACTAACGTTGGACATTTTTCCTTATCGCGGCTTTGTTGCTAACCAACTTACTTCATATGCTAATTTAGTGAATAGTATGCCACCGTATCTGCATGCATTATTGTATTTGTTTTATTTCATCTTGCCGTTCTAGTTGACTGGCTGTTGTGTAATATCCTCAGTGTGGCTGCACTTGATGTGCATGTTGACATAGTGCCTACCTGTCTATTACCCACTACCTCGTTCATAATGGCTCTAGGAGACAGCTGGTCGTTGCGGGAGGGAACGGGGTGCACGGTCCTTGTGGCCGTGCTAGGCTCAAAGAGCGGTTCTATGCACTCAGTGTGTAGCAGCTACGGTCCAGCCTCCGCCTTGTGTGCGCTTAATTCCCCAAATACAGCGTGCTCTTCTTTGCCTGTGAAGGAGTGTGTGACGGCTCTGTTTATGCGACGTGGCTCCCATCCACATGCTTCCCAGTCTTATTCCTTCGGGTGTGTGGTTGGAGCTGCGGGTGGTGCAGCGCAAGCAACCCATGGTTCTTCTGTAGGCGCTGGCGTCCTGGGGCTGGCCACCGTGATGGGCAAATCCGAGACCGGATACCACCAACCAAAAATGTCTGTACAAGCATATGTATATCTGTCATTCTATTGATATATATATATAAATATATATATATATATATATAACTGGGTACATACGCGTAGATATGTTATATGTTTTTTCTTCACGGTGGTTGGTGGAACTCCACCGATGGATAAATGGTCGTATATGTAACATTATTTTTGTCGATGGTTCAAGTGTTTTGAATGATACCGTTTATGTACCATACAGCGATTATGAAGAAATTGTCTAACATTTATCCTACGGAATAAATAATTTGGATAATTTAACGGCGGTTTCAAGTAAGTGCGTTTTGCTTGCTGAGTAACTTACCTTCAATGCGATTTAAAGGTAGAGGTGCATCAACAAGTCGGTAAGCCTTAATATATACACGTTAATTTATAATTTCAGTCTTAGTGATAGCCTGGTTGTCATGCCTTGCATAGGCAGGTTAATAATGTTAGTGCACGTCTATGCAGCGACGTCTCGTCGAATCTGGCTACAAGGTCTGGCAATCTCGGTTGGTTCGGTCTGTGTGTATGCCCTGTTATCCTAGGAAAGATGGTATGACGCTCGCATACACAAAGCCTTGCAACGACTGTGGTTCAGCTAATGGCCGCATGGTTATGTTATCTGGAAAGCCGCGAGATGGTGTTCCTATGTGCATATTTTTTCCCTTTTTAAGTTGCTTGCTTTCCCAATTACCGTTCACCGTGTCATATATCCTCGGATCTCACAATGCTTTGGCGTCGCGTACTTGGAATTCTGAGTGGGTATATTATAAACCACGTATGCGTGATTTATAATCACCGGGTTACTGTGCTAGGCAGTGTGGTTGAACGGTGGCGGCGGAATGAGTAAGCGGATGTCGCCAACCAAATCCGAATGAATGAAAACCCGCAACTAACTGTAAAGTAATGCTTACTAATGTGATAGTCAAAGTTCATGTTGGTAGAAGGACTGAGGCAACAGATAGGCGATGGATCAATGGAGTTGTACGTGTAAGGTATTCTTATGCAGATGTGTAAACGCCGCCCTAGTTTTTAATATCTAAGTTAGGGAACCTTTTACCTAAATAGTTGTGCTATACGTATGCCATTGGAATAATGGATAACATTTTTGTACATGTAAATAGCCGACTGTCTGTCCACTGGCATGCAAAGGCAATGGAATGAGGTTGCATGTGTAAGAGGATAGTGAGGAAAACCGTAGGTAAACTAATAGCCGCATCATCGCTCAATACCAATCAAAGTCTTCACGCGTATGCTGCGTACGAATGCAAAGCGTCACGTACGCACAGCGGAGCACTGAGTCATGGGGTGTAGGTTCTTTCGTTAGGTGAAGGCGTGAAAGAATATGATAAATGATTAGATGTGACATTGTACATCGGAAAGTATGAGACATGTAGGGGGAGAACAGGTGGCTGTTGTACATGAGGCTACGTAACCTACCAACCTACCTGTGAGAGGCTGTATTAGATATGAGGTGAAGTAATAGTTTCGATATAGAAAAGGTGGCTGGAAAGGTAAATACTTATGCCACATGGAAAGGGAGAACGAAATGATCGACTTTCACACAAATTCCAATATCTGCGTCATTTTGGGGAGCGTGTCTATGGATGCACGCTATCCGCAATGCGTTGACACTAAAAGTGGTGGGTCCTTAAGAGGGCCAGTTTCGCGTTCCCTTGATGTGAGCCCTACGGAGGTCAAACGTAACATTCCCTTGTTCGATGTCATTGGAGCGGATGGAGCAGCTGAACGTGGTGCTGCTGCGGAGCCTTATAGAATATCAATATACATGTACTTATGTATGCATGCTTACCGGACGGTAGTTTCCTGCTCTTCACTGTCGGCGCATGTTGCAGGTGGGACTACGGTCACTGATGCAAGGACACAAGAGACACTGGAAAGATGTTCGACACATGGCTACGCTTACCCGTGTTGTATGCAGCAAACGAGCTGGGTAGGCGGGGGACTGATGTGCAAGTATGGGCAGCTAACAGAATCTATGAAGTGAAAAGAAACAGAGAAGCAATATCCACCTACCGAAAGTTTATAGTGGCTGCGGACAGCTGTGAGTCAGTTACCAGTGAAAATCTTTGTCACAGGCAAACAGGAGGATTACGGTTGCAGTGCACAAACGGCGAACAGGCGGTCGGTAGCGTTCTGGTCTATGAAGGGATAGGTTACATGGAAGCCAAGCAAACTGACCTGTGAGTATCGTCGGGAATGGGAATGGCGGAAGATACATGGATAACGTTGCTCACATAGCGACGGAGGAGAACTGTGGCAGGTTGCGATGGTGCTAACGTATGAAGCACATACGTAAGCTATGAAATGAAAAGTAACAGAGAAGCCATATCTGCCTTCCGCAAGTTTATGGCGGCTGCGGACAGCCGTTAGTCAGTCACCAGTGAGGACCTTTGTCCCAGGCAAACAGGAGGATACCGGTTGCGGTGCACAGGCGGCGAACAAACAGTCGCTTGCGCTCTAGTCTATGGAGAGATAGGTTACAGGGAATCCATGCAAACTGACTTATGAGCTGGCCAGATATAGGAATGGTGGAGGACACGTGGATAAGGTTGCTCACGTAGTAACGGATGAGAATTATGACAGGCTACGAACGTGCGAATCGATGTAGAACATGTGTAAACTATGAAATGAAAAGCAAACGGGGAACCTATATTTACCTACCGAAACTTCATGATGGTTGAGGAAACTTGTGGCAGAAGTCACCAGTGAGGACCTCTGCCACAGGCGAACCGGCGGATAATGTTGGCGGTGTACAAGCGGTGAACAGGCAGTCGGTTTCGTTCCAGTCTATTGAGGGAAAGGTAGGAGAGAAGCCACGCAAAAACTTATGAGCTTAACCAGATATAGGAAAGGCGGAAGACACATGGCTGACGTTGCTGGCATAGCAGCGGAAGACAAAGGTAGCAGTTTTTCGTCTCAGGAGAGTTTTGCATTGTACCGAACAGGAAGTCTTTCACCCCTTGTTCAAATGTCTGGTCAGACCACATCTGAAAAACTGCGTTCATGCATGGGTATCATACCTACAGAAAGGTATTGCTAGCATTGAGAATGTGCAAAGACTAGTCACTCAAATAATACGTCAGCGCGTATTATCGTGTGAATCTGGGTTGGGTAACTTAGGTTTGTTTTCATTAAGAAGACAGATGGAGGTGCATTAACGGAGACGTTCAATATCACGAAGTGTCTCAGTGGTCTCAGTCCGCGTCTCACGCGGAGTACGCAGTACCGGGCTGGACAGTAATAGACGCGTCCACCGGCAAATCCAGGAAAGTAGGATGAGACCTGTTGTTATCGAACACATGCGCGACGAGAGACGACAGTAGAATCAGACTGTCAAAAGGCTTTGACCGATGGGCAGTACACTTTGTGAAGCATCGCAGTCCAGTTTAGTTATCATCTTCATTTACGTGCGTTGGTCGCTCTTCTTGCTAGTCCAGTAAGTTAAACAAGCACCCATCCTTAGATGTAGAACTTGTGAGCAGCCTTAAAATTTAATGAAGCGGTAAGAGCAATATACAAGAAGGGCAGTCGCACAGCGGGGACTTACCACAGGGATATTAGCGTGGGCACATAGAAACTACCTCGGCACAAGTATTTCGAAGGCCAGAACTGCCTTCCTGAACATGCTCAACCAGCTTAACTCCTGTGCAAGAGGTTTCTATTACAAACCCTGTCGCATAGTGCCCACTGAGTACGCATGCCTTATCGTAGTACGTATGCGCATGGGTACCGGCAGCATACGTCCATACTAGAACTGAAATGTTCGAACCGCTGCGCCTTCTGACATAAACGAAGCATCCTGCTGGATTTTCTGTAGCTTCGTCCGCTATCCTGGCCAGTACCGTCGTCTGAGATCTCACCATAGAAACCCGAAGCCTTGACTCTCATTGATTGATAGTCTGCATGCCATATGTTCGGGAGAGACTAAAGAGTACTCTGGTAGGGTCTAGAAAGTACAACTGAAGAGCAAACAAACATGATCACTGGAACCCAGTAGAGGTACGTATGCAATGTCATCAATAAAATCGGGTGACTTAGCAAATACAAGGTCTAAGATAGACGGTACATGGGCGTCCATGTCCTAGTGGGGAGGTCTATGAGCTAATACGAAGGTTATTGGAGCGTCAGTCAAGCGCATTAGCACCATACGAGCCTGACGCTAGGTTGCAAGGAGGAGCTGCCCAGCAAACTTCTGGGAGGTAGAAGCCGCCCATCAACAAACAATTGTTTTTGGACTGAAAGCAAATGAAGTAAAGTACCTCTTTCGATACGCGCCCAGGACTTCTATAAGCATTTACCACTGTAACCTGAGCCGAGGATGAGCAAACCACAGCGGACAGAGCTTCAACAGTTTTGTATGCCATCTGAACTAAGCGAGTCTTCAACCGGTCAAGCTTACACCTCACATAAACAGCGACGCCCCTTCTCTGCCGACCAGCGGAGCTATCGCATCTATATAGTGCGTAGCCAGTTAGATGTACTTCACCATCCGTGATGTCCTGAGACAGCCGCGTTTCAGTGAATGCGAGTATATCTGGATGAGACCAATCTAAAAGCCTACCTAACTCGTACATCATATTCCTTGGACGGCGCACAGTTCTTAGCAATATCTGAAGGTATTTGTTATATCCAGACCTGGGTCTTGCGCTACCAGAATGGGCCGTGCTAGGGCGGGTAAGGACCGCCGGCTGACCACTCGAAAACCCACCAACCGGAGAACTTGTGTCTTGACCGCTAGCCTGCCTTTGTGGTCTTTGATGGACTCCCTTAACTTGAGCCTATAGAACAGCTGAAGGTCCGGCTGAACGCTAATATTAGTATCTTTCGGCTTAAACCCAAACCGCATGATAGCGCTGCGTTCCTCCGGAATAGAGTGTACCACACGAGGTAGCTGCGGTCGAGGAATTTGTGCAGTAACTGTCACGTTCCCCAGTCTACCCAGTTTCCTGACAGCAGCGCCTGGAAAACCAGGCGGAAGAAGCTTCGTTAAGTATACTTTAGACCACTGAAGGTCGTCCAACATGCAATCAGCAGGAAAGGCCGCAGTAGATTCAACCGCCTTATGGCATATGGCGCTACCATCCGTGAAAGAATTGCTACGACCGGGTGTAATTATTCCGCGGGCCTTTGCTTCGACACTTGGAGCAGGTGGCTTCAACGTTGATGATAGGAACGGCTTTAGCCCCTCCGAGGATGTAGCAACCACAGGGTATGTTTTCGCTCCGTTGTCGACGTCTTATATTTTTCGGGTGCTAGGTTCCACCGAAAGGCTTCAAGGCAGATTTGGTCTGCCTTTTCTTCTAGAAAACGGGGACACGGTCAAGTGACGCATTTTCGCTTTGAGCAGTGTCCAGCAAGCCTTCAGATCATGCCTTCTCGGTGACAAATCGAGATATCTGAAACCTTCGGCTGACCAGAAGTGCGTGTTGAGAGCTTCGCCTTCGCACAACCGTCAGATGGTCTGACAAGCAACGACACAGCTTGTTTCCGGTGCCGAGACAACCGTAACCTCTAGCAAATAGCTTACGGGGTCTCCTGGCTCTTTGACTATACTCGAAGAAACCCTAGAACCAGCAAACTGGCGTCGACCCGTGCACCTTTTGATACGACGGCCGAAGCAGCTTCATTTTTGTGGTTTGTAGCCATCTGGACGGGTGACATAATGATTGGTGCCACAGGTGGATGTGCAATGGTAGCCATAAAACCTGGTTGTTGGTGACCGGAATCATCGTCATGAGCAGAGCAACCTTAAGGCAAATATCGAGGAGCGTCGAGGACGAACGCCTTACATTTCGCAGTCGTGTATCAAGAGTTACGTCTGCCGTACGATGTGCCGCGAGACCATGCTGGCGACTGCAACAATTGGCACAACTTAAAACAAGTTTTCACGGGAGGCCAGCATGTCACGGTATTTAGTATAACGCGTTGATCGTGCACTTTATATCCGGTACGAGACTAGACGGTCAGCCAGAAGCAGTTGGGAGAACACACAAGGGTAAGCTAAGGAAAAGTTTATTGGATGGGAAGAGAGTTAGCTAATGCTAAAAATACGGCACTAGAAGAGAGAATGTAGTGGGCGTCGAACGCGTAGGCGGGGCTTCGGGCGCGTAGACAATGTCGTTCACCGTCGAGTCGCACGCCAAATGCTGTGATCATGTTCGTGTTACCAACAAACAGGAACAATGTTCAAACAGGCAACCAGCTTAATTCCCTACTACATAAGAAAGCTATAATTTGACTATATTTTAGGATAGCTCACACAGTCATACGGGGGAATCTCCAGGTAGCTACACAGCCCTTCCTAGAACGGAAACCGTAGGTGACCCTTCGATCTGGGTGAGGATTGTCCGTCGCAGGCCAGCCTTTTGCGCGACCAGGTAGTGAAACCTGCTGCAGCTGCTGGGGGAGAACAAGACGGTCGAAAACTAGCGGGCTCCCACCCGTGTCCTCCCTAACGGTGCGAAAAACAATATGGGGGAAGTTCGTAAGCGTCAAATGTGCGCGTGTTCGTGGTCAAATATTCGCTTCACGCCCGTCACTTTCTCCGGTTCATTCATGGAAGATAAACGGTAACAAGGGAAGTGACGGTGGAGGCAAGGGCAAAAGCAAGAGTGACACTTACCAGAAAAGGTAGGCGTCAGGCAAATGGTAACTCATTTAGTTTTCAAAATAATTAAATAAATACTTTATTTGAAGGATTTTGTGAGTAACGTAAGTATCGTAGAAGACAGAAGTCAGGATAAAACTCCACATGAAAATCTACCTCGACGGGGAATCGAACCCCGGTCCACGAATTTCCGGTCCGCTGCTCTACCACTGAGCTACCGAGGGCTAACGATTAGGTGCGGAATTTAACACGTGACTTCTGCTTATTGCGCGACGTATTGCCAATGAGCTCACAGTAACTGTCCTGGTGTTGCAGATTGACTAACTCACTCGTCACTTCCCAGTGGACCGAAGTAACTGTCCATCCGAAGTCCAAAGGGCGATGGTAGATTATTTGATGGATGCTTGTGAGTAACGTAAGTATCGTAGAAGACAGAAGTCAAGACAAAGTGCGGCACGCCTTTTGAGCATGATCTGCATATTGTATTATTGTACATTATAGCAGGATTAGCAGCACAAAGAGCGGGAGTAGTACAGTTGGAGTCAGTAGTGTGGGCCCATATGGCCCAACGTCTATGTCCTTTGAATGCAAGACGTAGAGATAAGAATCAGCTCACTAATGTGGAGATGTTGGTGAGGAACTAGTCCGACGAGGTCGTGTACACAGTGTGGGTCAGGTGAGGAAGCTTGAGGAAAAAGCTGAAAAAATATTTAAGAATAGTGGCAAGTCACTACTCAAATATGTAGGCGTGTGCGTGCGAGAGCAGGTGTGTACAACGAAGTTGTAAAAGTGGTATCGATCAACTTGCCAATGTGCGTTAGGGGCGGTGACTTTAATGAGTGGTGAGTCACATCCGCCACTTCGCTGTGTTGTTAAACAGACGTTTGTGGCTTTTTGTAGGGAAAACGCTTACCAGCAAATATAGATATTGTGATCAGGGAGCTTTATAACAACCTCACGAACTGTCTAGACGTCCTTGCCACCCAACAGAAGAAGCGAAGAAGGCGACAGACCCTTGATGATGCTCCTACACGAAAACTAGCTACTAAGCTTAAGAAAATGCGCTCCCGGTACAGCAAGACTAAAGACTTTCATCTGCTCCTCCGCATGAACGAATTACTAACCGCCTGGAGAAGTGCACAAAGCAATGCTCGTACATTAGCTGAGCGCGCAGCGCTATGCACTGACAACAAGGCAAAGTCTCTTATTCGAATAATGAAGCAGCGAGGCAGCAACATAATTGCTGCAAACACTAACCTTCTGCTTCCTGATAAAACTATAGTCACTGATGCTGTCGAGCTCTGCGATTGCATTAACACGTATTTCTGTAACTCGTTCACCAGCAATGACTCGACATTGTCGACCACGATTCACAAGTACACTGAGGATCAAATCCATACTATAGACTTTGACTTAAACAACATCAAGCGAGCACTTTGCTCCTTGAAAATGTCTCACTACCCGGGCCCTGATGGTGTACCTTCTTCCGTATTAATACTCGGTGGACCGGATATTCCAGTCCTCCTCCTAAATATCTTCACCATCTCTATGAAGAGCGGACAATACCCGTCTATATGGAAACACGCAACCATCATACCGCGACACATACGAGGCTGCCGGCAAAATATTGACAATTACCGTCCTATCAGCCACACATCCATGGCGTCTAGACTCATGGAAAGAATAATAAAGGACGGGATGCTTAAATAAATAAATCAATAAATAGTATATTCTCGAATTTCCGAGACACACCAGACCAGGCATGATCAACGTTTACAAGCAATTATGTTTCGCAACAAACACGTTGCTATGTATGTAATCGGCAGTAAGCCGATAGTTGTGCAGGCTTTGGAAATTGTAAAATTAATCTTGAGGTATAAATTCGTCAATGCAAGACGACAAGTTGGGTTCTAGTGTGCGTAGTGTAAACAGGCTGGGCATTCCGTTTGTAGAGAAAACTTGTCAGGAAAATATTACATTAGGATTCTGGTCGGCTTGCCAGTATGTAGTTGTGGGCAGTGACTTTATTCAGTGGCGAGTCACATCCGCCACGTCGCAGTGTTGTTAAGCGGACATTTGTGGCTTTTTATAGGGAGAACGCCTGACAGGCGAAAACCCACCACGTCCTGAAACACTGTCAGAAATCCGTTTGTACACTAATGTAAAACTGGCAGAGCAGCTCATCGACTGAGTTAACCCTCGGTTAACCGCCGTCAGTTGCTTTCCAATTTCCTCTGTTAGCTGAACAGGTTATTTTTGGTCGGAGCGGCCATAATGGCTGAGGCCTATGGAGGGTTAGACCTTTGTCATCTTCGTGTCCAGGTGAGCAAAACGTCCGATTCTTGCGTCTAGATTTCTCAGGATTATGTATACTTCGCAGGAGTATGAAGGCGTCATGTCCAGCTACCATTACTGGACGACGGTCATGGTAGTGCGTGCATTTTTATCCACTTGTTGTACAGCCGTGTTCTATGTAGGCCCTTGGGGGTTTCTATGTCCTGTCCCAAGCACAAGCTCTTTCACGGTCCGATCCCAGATCCCCAAGAAGTTCCAGACCTCGGAGAAAGGGAAGGTGAGAGACAAAAAGGGCCGCAAACAACAGACGTGGGAACAAGCATTGTTTATGTCCTATGGTCTAACATTTAGTGGAAACATAGGATGTACAATGTGTAACAATGATTATGCTAAAAGTGTCTTTTGAATATTCATCGGAAGCAATGCTCTATAGGTTGGTTGCTACCGTGTACCTTGGATACAGAGCGTTGCGCCGTTGAGCAAAGAAAACACAGGTTCGGTTTGCTATGATGCAACTGTTGCGTGAGAAGATTCACTGGGGAGCGTAGAATATGCTGACCCAGGGAAAGCCAATGAGTCTGTTGGACTCATACATGGGTTAGTTTCGCAAACATATCAGCGAATAATTGAGGAATAAACACCTGTAAATGAGAAGCTAAGGGGCGTCTCTGTACTGACCAGGTGAGAGAGCGCCAAATTAAAAAGCTAAGAAGGGCTTATTGACGGAAGGACAGCGAATAGCCAGAATACATGCGCACATTAATGTTGCTGAGGATGTCAGAACCTGAAGCCCAACCGCAGCAGCCAGAGTGCTAGGGTAATAGTGCCAAGCTGGATAGAGCCATGGACTGCTAGCCCGAGACTTGGAGTATTGCAGGCAAAATATGCCTAAGACAATACAGCAAGTAATGAGTAGATAAGGTCTAGAAATGTGAGGCAGAAGAGCGGCTTACGCTGAATATCTGGATATGCTTGCACGACAGAAGAAAGCTAAGAGAGGTTTCGTGATAGAATGACAGCGGACAAGTAAAGCGCAAGCATACAAAGAGTTTGTTAGATAGTTAGAGCATAATAGACTACGACGCATCGACGCGCAGCTAATCAAATCATGCGGTGGTGCGAATGGAGTATAATTAAGGAGGCCTGAGCGGGGAGAAGCCAGTGAGAGAGCTGTACTACAGTCAATTAGGTGTCGCGGATGAGCAATGGCATTTAGGTGCAGCCTTATAATTGCTAGTGGACACCTGATTAGGTCAAAAGACAGCAAGTGTATGTGACGCACGCAGTCCCAGGGATTAAAGCTTGGAGGGATAAAAGTGTGGGCCTTAGCAGCTCAGTATATGCGCAAAGATGATAGTAGCTTATGAAGAAGGACTGCTGCTAAACACGGGAGCCAGAGGTAAGACGAGGAACAGTTAGGGTCGCTGTAAGTGTGAGTATCAGTGATCAGCAATGGAATATGCATGAAGCCTTTAGTTGCTAGTGTATGCCCACAATTGCCCATAATAAATCAGCAAAAAACGAATGTATGTGACGCAGACAGTCACAAATAATGTCCGTTTTCTGTTACAACGCAACCTTATTAATAGGTCCCAACACGGGTTTCTGCCTGCTAAGTCTTGTCAAACTTGCCAGTTTTAATTCTTAAACGACGTTACGCAGTCCATAGACCTGGGTCAAGCGCTGGTCATCATCATCCTTGATATGAAAAAGCATTTGACCGGGTCCCACACAATGGCTGCCTTCGGTGTTTCAGGCCGCCTCCTTTCTTGGTTTTTTCTTACCTTTCTAATCGGACGCAGTCAGTGCTACTGGGTGAGGCCACGTCTAAAAAGACACCCGTAACCAGCAGAGTGTTCCAAGGCAGCGTCCTAGGTCCTCTGCTGTTTTTGCTGTACATCAATGACGTATTCCCGGTCTTCCAACAAGGCACTCCCTACCTCTTTGCTGATTATATAAAAGTCGTATTCTCATTTGATCCAAGCTGCCTACGTCATGGCCTCTCCAGCATTCAAAGAGATCTCCGTGCTCTTGAAACATGGTTTGACCTGTGGAAACTAGAATTCTCACCAACAAAATGTAACGTCCTTTCATACAGGTGCGCTGTACCGCCAAACATATTAACTCTTAACGGAATACCACTAGATAACAGCATTACTGTGCGCGACCTCGGTGTGCACTACTCAAGCTCATTGAATTTTGCGGAACAAGCGAGCTATAGCTCTGCAAAAGCCAGGTTATTGTTGGACATATACTAAAGTCAATGAGCCTGTTAGGGTTGCGACTCATGCTCTACAAGTTGTGTGCCAGACCTATAGTAGAGTACTGCTCGATAGTGGTTACTAATTCACGCAAAAGTGATAGGATGATCATTGAGAAAGTCCAGCGTTCGTTCACTAAGCGCCTTCTAGGATCAGCTACGCTCAGTTATCAAAGCCGCTGTAAGCAGCTTGGTCTGAAACCACTTTGGCTGCGGAGACTGAAAACCAACCTAGTTTTTCTTTATAAGCTAATCAAAACATCAGACTCAAGTATTGAAAGATATTTTCAACCGCTGGGTGACACACGTTATCCTCTACGCAAAAAGCCACACTCATTCGCACTACCCAAAACTCGTTGCTCTATCCGTTTTAACTTCTTCCTCTATAGATATGCGCATGTGTTCAATAAGTTACCAGAAACCATCAGAGCATCTGATAGTATCCTGCAATTCTCCACGGCCATAAATAGACTACTAAATGTCCTCAAGGTAGCAGATATCTTGGGCACTTGCATCCCTGAGGACGAGCTGTGGGAGAACAGCACCGATCACATAAAGAATTCCCTACACAGCCTTAATTGGGCGCAATAATACCGATGCGCAAAGAGCCTTGTTGACCTATACACCCAGCACCAATAAGGCTCCTTTCAAAACCGACCCTGTCCTCTCCTTATCACGCTATTAGCTTTTAATCCCTCTTCTAGCGGACTGTCGTTCGTCAGTGCCCTGCCTTGCCCTAATCTCATCTGACTGGCCTGCTACGCTTTGACTTACTCCAGACTACCAGCACGATTCTGTATCCTTCTGGCTATACCCCCTCTTCCCGAGAGCCTGCTTGTCTTGCTCACCCTTTTTTAACATAGCCACCTCCATCTCTAACCTGTCCATTTCCGCGGACCCTCTCTGAATATTTTGACAGTACCGGTCATTGTTCGGAAGACCGAACACTCTGTTCCCCTCACTAGTTGCCTTTCCACACCTTATCAGTAACCCAGCGCAGTCTGCTGACCTGGTTTCCTCTGACCAGTCTCCTACTTTCTGACTGCCTACAGAGCACTGAGCTCTAAACGGTATAGGTTCGGCGCAACCAAAACAATATTTCCCTCACCCCGATTGCTTATACCTAAATAACTAATGTAAACTCCCCCATATCTAACATGTCCATTTATGCTGACACTCTCCATTTGTCTTCCCAAAGTAACTGTACTATTAAATCTCAATGCGCCGACTAATACAGCCTCGTGTATTTCGGCTCCTGCTTTCTGACTCCTGTGACGATACTGGCCAATATTAAGAAGACCAACTACCCTGTCCACAGTACCTTAGAGAGTCTCGTTGGCTCCGCTACTCCTAAGCAGCAAAGCTTTCTTCACTCTGACCCTCCTCTTTCCTTACTTCGTTGTATTCATTCCTTCCATTGGACTGATAACTCTCAGTACCGTGCCCTGACCGAGTCTCATCTGACCAGTCTATTTTCTTCTGGCTGCCATCAAAACTACGAAGATACAAACAGGCTAGGCCCTGTTGACTCAATGATATGTTCCCCGCACCTCAGATGCCTGCAAGATATGCTCAACCTCTATTGCGATGTCCTCAGCAGACATAATTTATGCATGCACTCCGACTGTTTGATGTCCTTCCATATAAACTTTTCAGCTTTCTCTAGCACTCCTTCCAACCCTTCAAGTCGGTGCTCAGCCGCTCCTTAGCCTCTCTACTCTAGACGTTCTCATATCTCTTAATTGTTGTAACGTCTTCGACTTTTTCACATGTAAGCGTCCAGCTATTGGACTAGCTTTCCCAGGCTCTTTCCAAAGTAGTAATATCCCAGCACCATGGCATAAATTGAGAACCTATACACCGCCGTGGTTCAGCGTTATATGATAGGACTCCCTCAATCATTCATTTTTTTCTGTTGTCCTTTCTTTATCCGACCTTCTTAGCGCTCGTCTGGCGACCTTCTTTACCTCATCCAGTCAGTGCACAGCTGCTCCTTGCTAAATGCACAACTGTCACTCGTCTATGACACTTAATTAGTAATAGTTCAGCATTCTTACTGGCTTCTCCCGGCTAAGTCTTCTTTAGTTTTATTCCTTTCGCACCACAGCATGGTCCTATTATATGCGCATCGCCTATTTTTGCTCTAAACTAGTTAAGAGCCTTAACGTATGCCTGGGATTCATTCGTTCGTTGTCGTTTCTTTATGAAGCCTTTCTCTGCTCTCTTCTGTCTTGCAGGCATATCCATGTTTTCAGCGCAAGCCGCTATTTTGCCTCACCCTCCTTACTGTTCATTTATTCCTTACTTGCTGTATTGTCTTAGACCTTATTACATGCAATCATACAACTCTTGGGCTAGCATTCGCTGGCACTATCCAGCTTGGTACTATTATCTTAGAAATCTAGCTTCTGAGGTTAGGCCTCACTGCACCGATATCTAAGCAACCATACTCTACGCTTGCATTTCGGCTATTCCCTGCCCTTCCGTCAACTAATGTTTCTTAGCCTATTAGTTCTTCCCTTCTCTCACTTGGTCAGCACGCAGACGCCCGTTAGCTTCACATTTCTAGGTGTTCATTTCTCACCATTTTCTTAGCACTCTAGTATGACTTGTTTCCCTGCGCGACGCTACATATATATTTGTTCCGCACGTGCGCTTTCTTTTAACTGATCTTTAATGCTTCATTTCTATCGATCAATCCTTTCTCCCCTATTAATCTGGATCCGTTTTTACAGCAAAGGTTTCGACACTTACCTTTGTAGGAGGTTAGCTCTCATAGGCTTTTCCTATTTCAATAGGCCACAGCACTATACTCCTAGTACCCTAGTGTCGTCTTTCTGTCTTGATCACCCGATAATTTTTACTCAGCGCTTGAGTCCTATCTATCCGCTGACTTACCATCTCTTTCGATGTAGGCTGGCCATTAGCCGTCCATCCACCATTCTAACGCCGCTGGTCCCCGAACTCTGCTTTCTGTCTTTCCACGCAATAGTCGCATCACAGTAAACTGATACTGCGTTTTTGCTTAATGGCACAACGCTCTGTATTCCTTGTAGATAGTAGCAACCAACGTATAGGGCCACTGCTTTCGAAAGATATTCAAAAGACACTTTCAGCATAATCATTGCTGCACATTGTACATCATTTGTCTCCACGCTAAATGTTATAATATAGGAGTTTAATAATGTTTGTATCCACGCCTGTTTGTTGCGGCCTGGGTTGTCTCTTACCTTCCCTTTTCTCCGAGGTCCGGAACTTCTTGGGGATCTGGGATAGTACCGAGCAATCGCTTTTGTCAGGGACAGAACAACCAATACGGACCCATGAAGCACATGGCTGTACAAGAAACGGATACAACTGCACTCACTACCAGGACCGTTGTCCAGTAACGATAGCTGCACTCCAGAACTTCACACACCTGAAAAGAATACATACTACTGAAAAAATCCAGACGCAAGAAACTGACGTTTCATCCACCTGGATAACCACAAAGACGATTCCGTGCAGACAATGTTATCCATGCACTAGTATATTTCTTTATTTCGTTTTCCAAAGGTTTTGCGTCCTTAGGGGTTTTCAAAAAGATTTTGTCGGATTTTAGCGTTTTCAAAAGCTTCTGCCAAATTTTAGGGTTTTCGTACGTTATCGGCCAAAAGGGAAAAGGAAAGCAACAATAAAAGTGAAGGGAACACTAATCCCTTAATCGCGCTGGAGAGTGAACGCATCTACCTGACTTAGACGACTTGTGCGAATCCGAGGAAGGCGTCGTCGTAGACGTCCTGTCGGATCGCAAAATTGGAGGAACTCTTGAATATGTGGCATTGGTTCGATGGAACGTGGCGGTGCTGAAGTAGAAGGCTTGGATGGAGGGTACAGCTTAAGGTCAGGGGTGTTGGAAGCTTGTGTGTCTTCCATCATACGCTGGATTAATGCCTCAGCAAACGAGCAAGGGGCTTCAACGAACTCAGGGTCCACGTGGGCAACATTGAGACAGCCAATCTTAACGGCTTCTCGTTTTTCGTGACGGTCGATGATAAAGACACGTTCCTTACGCTGCAGAACCTGGAAAAGACCATCGTAACTTCTCTCCAGTGGTCTGCGGAGACCATCCGGGCGGAGCAAAACGAACGGACGACGCTATAGGTCTTCTGTAACAAAAGATTTACGTTGTTGTTCTCTAACGTCAGGACGTTTGTAGCGACGCATGGTCGTGGCTAGCTGCCGTGCATAATTCGCAGCGTAACGGGGAATTCTGGGAATTTCGGAAAAGAAACCACCAGGTAAACGCAGTAGTTGTCCATATATTAACGGCGCTAGACGTACGTAGATTGGCCTTTAGAGCAGATCGGATCCCAAGGAGGATCATAGGTAGCACCTCAGTCCAACTAAACACATTGGCGGCGCCAAGTTAGGCTTTCAACTGTCTGTGGAAACGTTCCACCATGCTGTTCGCTTGCGGACGCTAACGGTCGTGCGAACGCGTTGGCATCCAATGAGTTTAAGGAGGTTGTTAAAGGTCAAATCTTTGAAATGCGGACCGAGGTCTGTCGTCACCGTGGCTGGACATCCGTGTGAAGTGACCCAGCGCTCGAGGAAACCGCGCGTTACGGTTTCCGCAACTGCCTCAGGGATGGGAACGGTTTCGGGCCAACGAATGCAACCAACGGTTACGGTCAAAATGTAAACCCTTCCTTTGGAAGGTGCCAGCGGTCTCACTATGTCGAGATGGACATGAACAAATCGCGCTGAGACAATCGAAAAGCGACCAAGGGGAGCGGACACGTGCCGCTGAACCTTGGCTTACTGGCAGGTGCGACAGCTGCTTGCGCAACGCGATAGATCGCGTTACATCCTCGGCCGAACGTAGTTCTCAGAGACAAGCTTAGCAGTAGCTGTAATGCCTGGGTGGGCAATGTTGTGGAGGGTGTGGAAAACGATACGGCGTAAGGTTTCTGGAACGACGGGTCGAGGTCGTCCGGTAGATGTGTCGCATAAAACTGTACCATAAGATGACGGCAAAGGGTCTAGGGATATTTTCAATGAAGAATCACGGAATTCCGAAAAGTTTGGTCGTTTGATTGCGCGGCGGCCATAGCTGACAAATCGAGTGCCTGCCCAGCAGGCAAAGAGGAGCATCGACTACGTTTTGTTGACCAGAAATGTCTCTGATATCAGTCGAGAATCGGGCAATGAAATCTAGCTGTCGTGTCTGACGTGGTGAGTGTCGAGCTGCTTGATTTCGTAGTGCGTAGATAAGCGCGTTATGATCGGTGAAGATAATGATGGTGTAACCCTCAAGGACGTGTCGGACGTGTCGAACGGTAGAGTAAACGGTTGGCAGTTCGCAACTGAACGTGCTGTACTTGACTTCGGCAGGTTGCAGGCGTCTAGAATATAATGCAAGAGGTTTCTAGCATCTATTTGTTGATTATAAATAAATAAATAAAACTTTTATTCTCAACAAGATGAGGCACGCCTTTAAAGGCATGATCACTTTGACATAACGATGCATGATCAAGAGTGTGCAAAAATCCAATATTGCCATAGTAGTTTGTGTCGGGGGTATGTAAGTATGTCTTTGTGTGTGTATGTGTATGTATCTGTGTAGTTTGTGCTTGTAGTTGTGCTGATTCAATCATCAATGTTTGATATCGTCATCAATATGCGAGTAGGAGATTGGTGTCCGTGGTTTGGATAGAATTATCCGGATATCCACGGGGCAGTGACTTTAGTTTTTGGCGAGTCACGACCGTCACGTCACAGTTTCGTTAAGCAGACATTTGTGGCTTTTATTGGGAGAATGCTTGCCAGGCGAAACCTACCACGTACTGGAACACTGCCGCCGAACTATTGGCTGGAACGGATTAAACCCGAACCACCCAGCTGACACCACGTGGAGGTTGTTCGGCTCGCAAGCTTAATGCCACTGTGACGTGGTGGTCGTGACTCGCCACAAAATAAATCCACTGCACCGTGGATATCCGGATAGTTCTATCCAACCCACGGACACCAATCTCCTACTCGCAAATTGAGAACGATATCAAATATTGAAGATTGGAGCAGCACAACTACAAGTACAAAATACACAGCTACATACACATGCATACACAATGAAATACATACATACCCCATACGCAAACACAAACTGCTATGGCAAACATAGCGGATTTTTGCACATTCTTGATCATGCATCGTTATGTCAAAATGATTGTGCCTGTAAAGGCGTGCCTCACATTGTTGAGAATAAAAGATTTATTTTTTTATTTATTTATTTCAGTCAAGCACAATCTTTTCCATGAACGCTATATCGGGCGATGTTTACCATCGCAAGCTCTAGGGGAAGTTCTGTATTGGTTATGATTACACTATATCTTATCTTTCTTGTTATTATTTCCGTTAATATTAGGGAGCGGCTAATTTTTGTACTGAAAAATTGCCCTGGATGGGCTTTGTGTTCCGGTCCGGCAGGCCAAATGGTTTCGCGTTCCTAACTAAGTAAATAAATAAACATTTATCGCAGCTATGTGAGGCATGAAAGCGAGGGCATGATCAAATAAGTGCCATTATACAGACATGTCATGACAATTGTAACAGTGACAATCGGAGATTGTTCAGACGTTCCTTTTTGAAACTATACCAATATGACAGAAACAAAAGTGAAGAAAGCCCATTGTAGTGAGTTCTGGCACGTTCGTGTGGGCCCAGTCGGTCTACCATCGCTCAGTCGCGATTAGACGATACACTGGGTTCATGTGATTGTAGCATAAGGAACAAAGGTGAATGCGCAGAAAAGCACTTGGCGACGAAATATGTAGATAAGAAAGTGTCGGGGCGTAGCAAGCCTGTTAGTATGTAGTCAAGCTCCGCTTGCCAGTGCGTGTTTATTGGCTGTGACTTTATTCAGTGGCGAGGCACCTGCGCCACGTCGCAGTGTTGGAAAACGCACCTTCGTGGTTTTTATAGGGAGAACGCTTGCCAGGCGAAAACCCGTCACGTCCTGGAACGCTGCCATCAACGCATTCGAACGACAAGCTGAAATTGGCAAGGCTTCTTTTTGAACGATTATTGGTTTTGTTAGTCACAGTCAGGATGCACTTAATTTTCGCTGGATGATGCAGGATGGGCGCGGGACTGGATCTTCCATGGGTCCCGTTACTTCGTGACGGAATGGCACGGCCCGTATGGTAGGTAAACTATAAATCGAACATGTTAGAATGTTTTGTATTTGGCGCCTGTAGAACCGCGTAATGTCTCCGCGGGATGTCCAGTAATATTCCATAATATGTTGTTGAACTAATTATTGGAGGAAGGAGAATGGCCAAACGCAATCGTTCAGGCCCGAAAAAGCTGCAAATCATCTGGAATAATGAACCGAAAATCCTCCTGGGGTAAGTTCTGTTGATTGGGGACACTGACATCCACGACAACATGGAGGGTAACAGTAGTGTGGGTAGCTCCAGATGTGGTAAGTGAAAAGAACTTCAGTAGTGTAAAGGGCCGAACCCATTTGTCCTTCCCACAGTATAAGTATTGTATGTGAAAGTATTGTGTTGGGATATTTCCAAAGCAAGTGCATGGCACAAGCAGCTATACCTACCCTCCAGTCAGAAGAAAGGTCCGAGCTGACATTAAACATCAGCAAGTGAACCCCGAGTAAGTTATGTGAAGAAGAAAAAGAAGAAGCGAGTTGCGCCCAGTTGTTCAGGCCTCAATATAGTGGCATCCATCCCAAATAGCAAATATGTGTTTTGTCCATCCGGTAAGTAACAAGGCAGCGTAATAATTATCCATCCATTTCCAAATAAGGGAATAGTGTGCTTCGTTGAATTATTGTGGTCATGGCAGTGGACGTATCTTCAGTTGCTGGCCAAAAGTTCTGTGAAAATCTCAGAGAAAAAGACAACGAACAAAGGCAGCCACACAAAAAGACAACAACGATGCATCCGGAAATCAGAGAAAAGGATCAGTTTCAAAAGTGCTTTTACTAATGAACATCACATTATATGTGTCATTAAAACTAAATATCTCAAGTACATGCGTTCCATAAAAACTTAGATTAGCCGTACCGTGAACAGTGACGCCTCAGTGGACTGCGCGATGTCGGAGAGCGAGATGCCGATCCGAAGAGTTTGGACTAGTCGGTAGAGTGCGACTAAGTTGTTTTATTAAGTAGGGAAGACGCATGGCGTGGGTCAAGGTTAGGAATGAAATAAGCTGTGATAATAAAGCATGGGCTAGTTCAGCAAACTTCTCGGGGAAACAATGCTTTGGGTATGCAGCACTTAGATCATATGTGTCTCAGTAGTACGATGTAGTCGAAAAGCACAAACACGGTCAGAAACTAATAGATTGAGGCAAAGCACAGGGATGGCCATCCAGTGGAAAAGCAAGCAGAGACCGAGATAAGGAAGACAGTAGGGTTGAGAACGGCTTTTATTGAATGAGTGGAAAAGTCAACGAAGCTTTCGAGAAAGTAAGCTGTCCGTTAGGACAGCCGTACCAGGAAAGGTAACGTCTCATGTGTCTGAGTGAATTCGGAGTGCAGGGGGCCGATCAATCGCGACTGGAGTGGTCAGCGCGTTGGGATTAGGACTAACAATAAAAGTAAGGGCTAGAACAATAAAGTGTGAACAAATCTAGCAAGCCCTAGAGATAGCGAAAACGTATAGCTGGATCCGCAGAGCCTGTATCGCTGAAGTCTCAGTTACAAAGGAGTAGTTAGAGAGAACGTGACAGGTCAAGTTAAGCTAGATCACGGTAGGACAGTAAAGCTGGCCGTCCGATTGAAAGAAGGAATGAAACCAGGAAGCGAGACGAGAAACATTTAGGGTCGGGGTGAGAAGGGTTTATTGATAAAGAGTGGAAAAGCCCACGAGCCTCTCCACGTAATGTAAACAGAACTATTAAGTCAGCCAAATCAAGAGAAGTGATGTCTCAGGAGCCCAAGTGAATTCGGTGGTAAGGAGGCCGACTCAGCGGGACTGAATTAATTGGCGCTTTATGATTAGAGCGTACAATGAATATAAGAACAAGGTTATAACAATAAGGTCGGAATAAGTCTAGCAGCCCCTCAGCGTAGGGGTAACAGAGTCAAGTTTGCTGAGCCTATACCGTTTAAGTCTCGGTGGCACGGGAGTAGTCAGCGAGAAGAGCACGGCTGGGCAGTAAAGATGGCCGTCCGATTAAAGAAAGGAATGAAAACTGAAAGCGATCTAACGAAAAGTTAGTGTCGGGGTGAGGTTTATTGCTAAAGAGTGGAGGAGTCCACGAGTCTTTCCAGGAGATGCAAACAAAACCATTAGGTCGACCGAGCAAAGAGAGGTAATGTCGCATAGGTCTATGTGAGATCGATGAATGAGAGACAGACCATGGAAGACAGGACTAGTCGTCGTGATGGGGTCAGGATGAACACTAAGTTAGTGAAAAACGCTATAAAACTAAAAGTTGAACAAGACTAGAGTGCTCCAAGTGTAAGGGAAACCTAGCGCTAAGTATGCAGATCCTATACCGCTTAAGTCTCAGTAGCATCGGAGCAGCCACAGCTATGGCAAACATATTGGATTTTTGCACACTCTTGATCATGCATCGTTATGTCAAAGTGATCATGCCTTTAAAGGCGTGCCTCATCTTGTTGAGAATAAAAGTTTTATTTATTTATTTATAATCAACAAATAGATGCTAGAAACCTCTTGCATTATATTCTAGACGCCTGCAACCTGCCGAAGTCAAGTACAGCACGTTCAGTTGCGAACTGCCAACCGTTTACTCTACCGTTCGACACGTCCGACACGTCCTTGAGGGTTACACCATCATTATCTTCACCGATCATAACGCGCTTATCTACGCACTACGAAATCAAGCAGCTCGACACTCACCACGTCAGACACGACAGCTAGATTTCATTGCCCGATTCTCGACTGATATCAGAGACATTTCTGGTCAACAAAACGTAGTCGATGCTCCTCTTTGCCTGCTGGGCAGGCACTCGATTTGTCAGCTATGGCCGCCGCGCAATCAAACGACCAAACTTTTCGGAATTCCGTGATTCTTCATTGAAAATATCCCCAGACCCTTTGCCGTCATCTTATGGTACAGTTTTATGCAACACATCTACCGGACGACCTCGACCCGTCGTTCCAGAAACCTTACGCCGTATCGTTTTCCACACCCTCCACAACATTGCCCACCCAGGCATTACAGCTACTGCTAAGCTTGTCTCTGAGAACTACGTTCGGCCGGGGATGTAACGCGATCTTTCGCGTTGCGCAAGCAGCTGTCGCACCTGCCAGTAAGCCAAGGTTCAGCGGCACGTGTCCGCTCCCCTTGGTCGCTTTTCGATTGTCTCAGCGCGATTTGTTCATGTCCATCTCGACATAGTGAGACCGCTGGCACCTTCCTAAGGAAGGGTTTACATTTTGACCGTAACCGTTGGTTGCATTCGTTGGCCCGAAACCGTTCCCATCCCTGAGGCAGTTGCGGAAACCGTAACGCGCGGTTTCCTCGAGCGCTGGGTCACTTCACACGGATGTCCAGCCACGGTGACGACAGACCTCGGTCCGCATTTCAAAGATTTGACCTTTAACAATCTCCTTAAACTCATTGGATGCCAACGCGTTCGCACGACCGTTAGCATCCGCAAGCGAACAGCATGGTGGAACGTTGCCACCGACAGTTGCAAGCCTAACTTAGCGCCGCCAATGTGTTGAGTTGGACTGAGGTGCTACCTATGATCCTCCTTGGGATCCGATCTGCCCTAAAGGCCAATCTACGTACGTCTAGCGCCGTTAATATATGGACAACTACTGCGTTTACCTGGTGGTTTCTTTTCCGAAATTCCCAGAATTCCCCGTTACGCTGCGAATTATGCACGGCAGCTAGCCACGACCATGCGTCGCTACAAACGTCCTGATGTTAGAAAACAACAACGTAAATCTTTTGTTACAGAAGACCTATAGCGTCGTCCGTTCGTTTTGCTCCGCCCGGATGGTCTCCGCAGACCACTGGAGAAAAGTTACGATGGTCCTTTCCAGGTTCTGCAGCGTAAGGAACGTGTCTTTATCATCGACCGTCACGAAAAACGAGAAGCCGTTACGATTGGCTGTCTCAATGTTGCCCACGTGGACCCTGAGTTCGTTGAAGCCCCTTGCTCGTTTGCTGACGCATTAATACAGCGTATGATGGAAGACTCACAAGCTTCCAACACCCCTGACCCTAAGCACTACCCTCCATCCAAGCCTTCTACTTCAGCATCGCCGCGTTCCATCGAACCAATTGCCACATATTCAAGAGTTCCTCCAATTTTGCGATCCGGTAGGACGTCTACGACGACGCCTTCCTCGGATTCGCACAAGTCGTCTAAGTCAGGTAGATGCGTTCACTCTCCAGCGCGATTAAGGGATTAGTGTTCCCTTCACTTTTATTTTTGCTTTCCTTTTCCCTTTTGGCCGATAACGTACGAAAACCCTAAAATTTGGCAGAAGCTTTTGAAAACGCTAAAATCCGACAAAATCTTTTTGAAAACCCCTAAGGACTCAAAACCTTTTGAAAACGTAATAAAGAAATATACTAGTGCATGGATAACATTGTCTGCACGGAACACCGCTAGGACATACCAGCAAACTATCATGGACAGGAAATCACTACAGAACAAAGAAATCACCCACAATTTGCAACCCTGACACAATAAAGGAACCCAGAAAATTAATCAAATCAATACAAATCAATACAAATCAATTATTACAAATCAATACCTGACAATATGCTCGCTCTTATAAACTACATCTTTCGTTTATTCCTTTCATTGTAACGATATATTTTAATATTCCAAAGAAGCTGTGCTTGTATGCATATTTGTTCATGCCTTTTAGATGTGTGTCTCGTTTTACAGAGAATATACTAGTTATTTTTATTTATTTATTTATTTACAAGTCACTTGAGTCGTCCGACTTAAACGGCTCCAACCACTTGCGGTCGAATCCGAAGGAGACTGCACAACCATGGGAAACAGGTTGGAGAAACGTGACTGCGAATATCCGCGAGGGTAATTCGTCAGATGCAATCTTTTCAATATCATATCACCAGTCGGAGATGTTCCAGGACGTGGTTAAATAAATAAATAAATAGTTTATTCTCGAATTTGTCGAGACACACCAAGCAAGTCATGATCAATATTTACATACAATATTGTTTCGCAACAAACACGTTGCTATGAGTGTAGTCGGCAGTAAGCCAAAGATTGTACAGTCTGCGGAAATTGTGTAAGTAGTCAAGGGATAGAGTCTTCAATAAATGACAAAACGTTGAATTCTAGCGTGCGTAGTGGAAATAGTCAGAGCACTACATGTGTAATGAAAACGATACATATAGGCATGGTGTAACTTATTATTGAAAGTGACAGGGCAATATTGAATAATGATTCTGGTCGACTTGCCAGTAAGTAGTTTATGGCAGTGACTTTATTCGGTGACGAGTCACATCCGCCACGCCACAGTGTTGTTAAGCGGACATCTGTGGCTTTTTATAGGGAGAACGCTTGCCAGGCGAAAACCCACCACGTCCTGGAACACTGTCAGAAATTTGTCGGTGCACTAATATAAAACTGGCAGACCAGATTGTCGACTGATTTCACACTCAGATATCCGCAGTCAAATGACCTTCAATCTCCTCTGTTATTTGATCAGGTATCTTGGGCAAGGTCGCCATAATGGCTGAGACGAATCGAGGAAGTGGGCTTCTCAAAGAATCGTCTTTGTGGGTATCCAGGTGGATGAAACGTCAGTTTCTTGCGTCTGGATTTTTTCAGTAGTATGTATTCTTTTCAGGTGTGTGAAGTTCTGGAGTCCAGCTATCGTCACTGGACAACGGTCCTGGTAGTGAGTGCAGTTGTATCCGTTTCTTGTACAGCCATGTGCTTCATAGGTCCGTATTGGTTGTTCTGTCCCTGACAAAAGCGATTGCTTGGTACTATCCCAGATCCCCAAGAAGTTCCGGACCTCGGAGAAAAGGGAAGGTAAGAGACAACCAAGGCCGCAACGAACAGGCGTGGATACAAACATTATTAAACTCCTATATTATAACATTTAGCGTGGAGACAAATGATGTACAATGTGCAGCAATGATTGTGCTGAAAGTGTCTTTTGAATGTTTTTTGAAAGCAGTGGCCCTATACGTTGGTTGCTACTATCTACAAGGAATACAGAGCGTTGTGCCATTAAGCAAAAACGCAGTATCAGTTTACTATGATGCGACTATTGCGTGGAAAGACAGAAAGCAGAGTTCGGGGACCAGCGGCGTTAGAATGGTGGATGGACGGCTAATGGCCAGCCTACATCGAAAGAGATGGTAAGTCAGCGGATAGATAGGACTCAAGCGCTGAGTAAAAATTATCGGGTGATCAAGACAGAAAGAAGACACGAGGGTACTAGGAGTATAGTGCTATGGCCTATTGAAATAGGAAAAGCCTATGAGAGCTAACCTCCTACAAAGGTAAGTGTCGAAACCTTTGCTGTAAAAACGGATCCAGATTAATAGGGGAGAAAGGATTGATCGATAGAAATGAAGCATTAAAGATCAGTTAAAAGAAAGCGCACGTGCGGAACAAATATATATGTAGCGTCGCGCAGGGAAACAAGTCATACTAGAGTGCTAAGAAAATGGTGAGAAATGAACACCTAGAAATGTGAAGCTAACGGGCGTCTGCGTGCTGACCAAGTGAGAGGAGGGAAGAACTAATAGGCTAAGAAACATTAGTTGACGGAAGGGCAGGGAATAGCCGAAATGCAAGCGTAGAGTATGGTTGCTTAGATATCGGTGCAGTGAGGCCTAACCTCAGAAGCTAGATTTCTAAGATAATAGTACCAAGCTGGATAGTGCCAGCGAATGCTAGCCCAAGAGTTGTATGATTGCATGTAATAAGGTCTAAGACAATACAGCAAGTAAGGAATAAATGAACAGTAAGAAGGGTGAGGCAAAATAGCGGCTTGCGCTGAAAACATGGATATGCCTGCAAGACAGAAGAGAGCAGAGAAAGGCTTCATAAAGCAACGACAACGAACGAATGAATCCCAGGCATACGTTAAGGCTCTTAACTAGTTTAGAGCAAAAATAGGCGATGCGCATATAATAGGATCATGCGGTGGTGCGAAAGGAATAAAACTAAAGAAGACTTAGCCGGGAGAAGCCAGTGAGAATGCTGAACTATTACTAATTAAGTGTCATAGACGAGTGACAGTTGTGCATTTAGCAAGGAGCAGCTGTGCACTGACTGGATGAGGTAAAGAAGGTCGCCAGACGAGCGCTAAGAAGGTCGGATAAAGAAAGGACAACAGAAAAAAAGAATGATTGAGGGAGTCCTATCATATAATGCTGAACCACGGCGGTGTATAGGTTCTCAATTTATGCCATGGTGCTGGGATATTACTACTTTGGAAAGAGCTTGGGAAAGCTAGTCCAATAGCTGGACGCTTACATGTGAAAAAGTCGAAGACGTTACAACAATTAAGAGATATGAGAACGTCTAGAGTAGAGAGGCTAAGGAGCGGCTGAGCACCGACTTGAAGGGTTGGAAGGAGTGCTAGAGAAAGCTGAAAAGTTTATATGGAAGGACATCAAACAGTCGGAGTGCATGCATAAATTATGTCTGCTGAGGACATCGCAATAGAGGTTGAGCATATCTTGCAGGCATCTGAGGTGAGGGGAACATAGCATTGAGTCAACAGGGCCTAGCCTGTTTGTATCTTCGTAGTTTTGATGGCAGCCAGAAGAAAATAGACTGGTCAGATGAGACTCGGTCAGGGCACGGTACTGAGAGTTATCAGTCCAATGGAAGGAATGAATACAACGAAGTAAGGAAAGAGGAGGGTCAGAGTGAAGAAAGCTTTGCTGCTTAGGAGTAGCGGAGCCAACGAGACTCTCTAAGGTACTGTGGACAGGGTAGTTGGTCTTCTTAATATTGGCCAGTATCGTCACAAGAGTCAGAAAGCAGGAGCCGAAATACACGAGGCTGTATTAGTCGGCGCATTGAGATTTAATAGTACAGTTACTTTTGGAAGACAAATGGAGAGTGTCAGCATAAATGGACATGTTAGATATGGGGGAGTTTACATTAGTTATTTAGGTATAAGCAATCGGGGTGAGGGAAAGAGTGTTTTGGTTGCGCCGAACCTATACCCTTTAGAGCTCAGTGCTCTGTAGGCAGTCAGAAAGTAGGAGACTGGTCAGAGGAAACCAGGTCAGCAGACTGCGACAGGGTCACTGATAAGGTGTGGGAAGGCAACTAGTGAGGGGAACAGAGTGTTCGGTCTTCCAAACAATGACCGGTACTGTCAAAATATTCAGAGAGGGTCCGCGGAAATGGACAGGTTAGAGATGGAGGTGGCTATGTCAAAAAAGGGTGAGCAAGACAAGCAGGCTCTCGGGAAGAGGGGGTATAGCCCGAAGGATACAGAATCGTGCTGGTAGTCTGGAATAAGTCAAAGCGTAGCAGGCCAGTCAGATGAGATTAGGGCAAGGCAGGACACTGACGAACGACAGTCCGCTAGAAGAGGGATTAAAAGCTAATAGCGTGATAAGGAGAGGACAGGGACGGTTTTGAAAGGAGCCTCATTGGTGCTGGGTGTATAGGTCAACAAGGCTCTTTGCGCATCGGTATTATTCCGCTCAATTAAGGCTTTGTAGGGAATTCTTTATGTGATCGGTGCCGTTCTCCCACAGCTCGTCCTCAGGGATGCAAATGCCCAAGATATCTGCTACCTTGAGGACATTTAGTAGTCTATTTATGGCCGTGGAGAATTGCAGGATACTATCAGATGCTCTGATGGTTTCTGGTAACTTATTGAACACATGCGCATATCTATAGAGGAAGAAGTTAAAACGGATAGAGCAACGAGTTTTGGGTAGTGCGAATGAGTGTGGCTTTTTGCGTAGTGGATAACGTGTGTCACCCAGCGGTTGAAAATATCTTTCAATACTTGAGTCTGATGTTTTGATTAGCTTATAAAGAAAAACTAGGTTGGTTTTCAGTCTCCGCAGCCAAAGTGGTTTCAGACCAAGCTGCTTACAGCGGCTTTGATAACTGAGCGTAGCTGATCCTAGAAGGCGCTTAGTGAACGAACGCTGGACTTTCTCAATGATCATCCTATCACTTTTGCGTGAATTAGTAACCACTATCGAGCAGTACTCTACTATAGGTCTGGCACACAACTTGTAGAGCATGAGTCGCAACCCTAACAGGCTCATTGACTTTAGTATATGTCCAACAATAGACCTGGCTTTTGCAGAGCTATAGCTCGCTTGTTCCGCAAAATTCATTGAGCTTGAGTAGTGCACACCGAGGTCGCGCACAGTAATGCTGTTATCTAGTGGTATTCCGTTAAGAGTTAACATGTTTGGCGGTACCGAGCACCTGTATGAAAGGACGTTACATTTTGTTGGTGAGAATTCTAGTTTCCACAGGTCAAACCATGTTTCAAGAGCACGGAGATCTCTTTGAATGCTGGAGAGGCCATGACGTAGGCAGCTTGGATCAAATGAGAATACGACTTTTATATAATCAGCAAAGAGGTAGGGAGTGCCTTGTTGGAAGACCGGGAATACGTCATTGATGTACAGCAAAAACAGCAGAGGACCTAGGACGCTGCCTTGGAACACTCTGCTGGTTACGGGTGTCTTTTTAGACGTGGCCTCACCCAGTAGCACTGACTGCGTCCGATTAGAAAGGTAAGAAAAAACCAAGAAAGGAGGCGGCCTGAAACACCGAAGGCAGCCATTGTGTGGGACCCGGTCAAATGCTTTTTCAAATCAAGGATGATGATGACCAGCGCTTGACCCAGGTCTATGGACTGCGTAACGTCGTTTAAGAATTAAAACTGGCAAGTTTGACAAGACTTAGCAGGCAGAAACCCGTGTTGGGACCTATTAATAAGGTTGCGTTGTAACAGAAAACGGACATTATTTGTGACTGTCTGCGTCACATACATTCGTTTTTTGCTGATTTATTATGGGCAATTGTGGGCATACACTAGCAACTAAAGGCTTCATGCAAATTCCATTGCTGATCACTGATACTCACACTTACAGCGACCCTGACTGTTCCTCGTCTTACCTCTGGCTCCCGTGTTTAGCAGCAGTCCTTCTTCATAAGCTACTATCATCTTTGCGCATATACTGAGCTGCTAAGGCCCACACTTTTATCCCTCCAAGCTTTAATCCCTGGGACTGCGTGCGTCACATACACTTGCTGTCTTTTGACCTAATCAGGTGTCCACTAGCAATTATAAGGCTGCACCTAAATGCCATTGCTCATCGGCGACACCTAATTGACTGTAGTACAGCTCTCTCACTGGCTTCTCCCCGCTCAGGCCTCCTTAATTATACTCCATTCGCACCACCGCATGATTTGATTAGCTGCGCGTCGATGCGTCGTAGTCTATTATGCTCTAACTATCTAACAAACTCTTTGTATGCTTGCGCTTTACTTGTCCGCTGTCATTCTATCACAAAACCTCTCTTAGCTTTCTTCTGTCGTGCAAGCATATCCAGATATTCAGCGTAAGCCGCTCTTCTGCCTCACATTTCTAGACCTTTATCTATCATCTTCCGCGATCTGTCCCACCGGTGGGACAGATCACGTCAGAGCAGTAAAGCTAGCCCTCCGAGTAAAATAAGAATGAAAACAGAAGGCGAGATAAGAAAAAGTTAGGATCGGAGTGAGTAGGGTTTATTGCTAAAGCTTGGAGGTGCCCACAAGGATTTCTAGGTGATGTAAGCAAAACGTTGGTTCAGCCGAACCAAGCTTTGTAACGTAGAAGAACTCTGCGTGAAATCGGAAAACAAGTGGTCGATCTGGCAAGACTGGATTAGTCGGAGCGTTGGAACAGCGCGTACAACAAAGGCAGGAGAAAGGGCTGTAACAATAGAGGGTGAACGAGCCTAGGAGTCTCGCTGGGTAGGGAACAAGAGCGCTGAGTCTGCATATCGTATACCGTCTAAGTGTAGTTAGTCTAGGGCAGACAGAAAGAAAGAGGCTGGTCAGTGGGACTAGGTCACTGCAGGGCAGCGAGTTCTGTTCTCCAGTTGAAGAAGCAATAAAAACATAGCGCGATAATAAAAGGTAGGGTCAGGATGAGAAAGGTTTATGGACGAAAGGTGGGAAAAGCACACGAGGCTCTCCAGGTAATGTACTCGGGTAGTTGTCAGCCGAACTAAGAAAGGTGACGTCTCAGAAGTCTGAATAAATCTGGAGTGCAGGAGGCCGATGGAGTAAGACTGGATTAGTCGTCGCGTTTGAATAAGGACATATAGTAAAGGTGCGAAACGCGCTAACAATAAATGGTGGACAAGTCTAGCAGGCTATAGAGTTAAGGGAAACCTAGCCTTGATCCTGCAGAGCCTATAACGCTTGAGCTACAGATGTAAAGGAGCAGTCCTAGAGCAACAGACTGGTCAGGTGAGGCAAGATCACGGCAGGATATTAAAGCTGTCCGTTCGATTGTAAACGAGATGAAAACACAGAACGTGACAAGCAAATTAAGGTAGGTTCGAGATAAGAGTGGCATACTGGCAAAGTGTGGAAAGGCCCACGAGGCTCTCCAAGTGATGTAAACAGCATCATTAGGTCGGCCGAACCAAGCGAGTAAAAAGTGAACTAGTCAAGCAGGCTCTAGAAGTATAGGAAATATAGTGTTGAGCCTGTAGAGCGAATATCGCTTAATGCTAGGTAGCATGGAAACCGTCAGACGGGAATGGACTGGCCAGGTAAGACTATACTCACAGCAGGGCAGTGAGACCTGGTCCTCCGATGGAAGAAAGGTTGGGAACCTAGATCGTGATAAGAGAAGGTTAGGAACGGTATGGGAAAAGTTTATTGATAAAGAGTGGAGGAGCGTACGAGGCTTTCCAGGTGATGTAAACAAAACGGGTCAACCGAACCAAGTTTCGTAACGTCGAAGAACTTTGTGTGAAATCGGATAGCAAGTGGCCGATCTGGCGAGATTGGATTAGTCGGCGCGTAGGAATAGCATGTACAAAAGAGATGCATTCGTGTGGCTTTTGCGTAAGTATGTACAAGGAGTAGTAGTTGATAAGATTTATTAGTTTGAATTTCGCGCTGTTTTAAATGAGCTGAACTGGAGGAGGCCAAATTGTTTATCGAACGCCATGTTGGATGATATTGTGGCATTTTGCAGTATGGTCTGCGATCGCTATAAAAGCTTGAAGGAAGTGGAAGAAGCTGTTCGCAACTTCCAATTTGTGACTATCTGTAACTTTTCAAATATCCTACATAAACTGGGAAGCAACCAGAAAAGTGCTACGCGGTAACTCGATTTTTGGCGTGCAAAACTGATCGAGCCTTTTAGATGCAATATTGTGGAACCCGGTGTTTGCAAATACACTTTTAATGGAATTTGCCTATTGTCAAATTTCCTCTGATCCAAAGTATCTTGGATGGATTAAAGCCGTTCTGCTCAAAGCGTCTTTGGCGCTTGTGGGTAATTTGTTCCGCTTTTTCCAGGTTTGCTCTCGTTTTGCACCGTTTTTGCCCATTGATTGATCTCGGTCAACTATTGTGTACGTGTTATAATTCCACCCTGTTTTCCACTATGTCGGTCTCGCAGTGCACCGAGGCTGTTGTGTCTGGTTGCTTGGATTCTGAGGTTATCTCACTTTGTGGTAGTCCAAGCTGAAATATACCAATAACTGACGATTCTGGCGGTTTGGAGTGCGAAGTCTGCAACCGATATTAACACCAGCTTTGTACGGACCTTATGTAGCGAACTGGAGATTCCCCCGAATGGCTGTGTAACCTATCCTAAAATATAGTCAAATTATAGCGTTTTATGTATTAGGGAATTAGGCCGTTTGCCTGTTGGAACGTTATTCCCGTTTGTTGGAAACACGAACATGGTCGCAGCATTTGGCGTGCGACTCGACGGTGAGCGACACTCTGTCTACGCGCCAGATGCCCCGTCTACGCGTTCGACGCCCACTACATTCTCCCTAGCTAGCTCCCTTCTAGTGCCGTATTTTTAGCATTAGCTAACTCTCCTCCCGTCCAATAAAATTTTCCCTAGCTTACTCTTGTGTGTTCTCCTCATTGCTTTTGGCTGGCCGTCTGGTTTCGTACCGGATATACAGTGCACAATCCTAGCGCTACGATTGGTGACCCCGAGAAAATATTTTTTGGTGAGTATGATAATAATATTTCTTTTCAAATCCAGTAACTTAGTCTATCTACCCTTCTACTTTTACTTTTTACTACTTGCGTTCACTAGCACACTGTCCGTAATTTTTCACCATGTAGGTCACTCACCCAGCTACTGAAGATCAGGTTAGTAGGTTCCGTTTCCCAATCCCGCCTTTCCGAGAGACAAACCCTAAGGCCTGCTTTAATCAGCTAGATTCCATTTTTCGTTTAATGGCTTTAAGACTGACAGTGCCAAATTTTACTGCTTTGTCGCAACGCTTCCTCTGCAAGTCGTCGAGGACCTGAACGACAGCTTGGAGCTCCCAAATATCAGAAGAGCTACGACGAGCTTAAGGCCGTAGTCCTAAAGCGATTTGGCACATCTGACCATGCTTACGTTATGCAGCTTCTTAACGAAACCGAGCCAGATGATCAAAAGCCTTCTCAGTTGCTGCACAAGATGCAGGCTGTTGCTAAGCCTCTCACTGTTGACGACTCTTTCCTCAAAGAGATGGGGCTTCGCCTCATGCCCCGTGACATGCGTAACCCAGTTTTTGTAAACGATGCGCCTCTTTATCAGCTCGCCGACAGTACCGACCGCATTTGGGCATCCAACGCCCAAGTATCTCAGGTTCAGTCTAGTTCCAGTACGGAGGTAGCAGAACTAAGTGCACAAGTAGCGGCAGGTACCAACCGACTAGCGAACCTAACACAGTCCAGGTCTAACAGCCGAAATCGTTCCAGTAGTCGCATTCGTTCTAGATCACGTCCGATTTCACCCCCTAGGTAAAGCTATTGTTGGTACCACGAGCGATTTGGTCATCAGGCCACATCGTGTCGCCCGCCTTGTTCCTTCAAGCGCAACACACAGGGAAACGGGTCAGCCAGCATCTAGGGGCGACGGACGTTGCTGGCTACCTCAGTCGCATTTACTTTGTCACCGATCGCAGTACGGGAGTAAGCAATCTAGTTGACACCATCCCTTTAGCCTCCCCTCCATCTACGATCTTATTTCGTGGGGTGAAACGTAATTAAATTTTTGTTTTTGCCTAGTAGCCGGCTAGTAGCTTACCGGAACGATGCGTATCCGTTGCTGGTAGCTCAGCTGGCATTCAACTGCCGTATTTATTTTTCCTTTATGTATTGTATGTATGTATGTATTTCCTTTATGTATTGCGGTACAATAGCGGAGGTGTTTTACTATCTCTAGCTGACAGTTATGATGATGATGATGATGATGATGACACCGGTGCAGTAGTCAGCCTTATTTCACGTGATTCTAATGAGATTATCGAAGACGCGACTAGTTCATTGCGTGCAGCGAACGGCACCACCATTCGCGTGTATGGTCAACGCTCGCGCGCGCTTAAGTTAAACTTACGACGTTCTTTTAAATGGATCTTTCTCGTCGCAGATGTCCAGACGCCAATTATTGGCCATGACATTCTGCAGCACTTCGATTTGCTTGTTGACGCGAAGCAACGCCGTCTGGTCGATCATCAAACAAATCTGGCAGTTATAGGTACTTTGCCCAGTCAAGCTCACCAAGCGGTCAGATTTTTAATACCAAGTTCCCGCAAGTCTTCCGTGCAGTGGCGCTGTTTCCATCCGCCACTGATGCTGCAAAACATCACAGCGTTACCAAACGTCCGCCTACTTTTGCCAAAGCCAGCCGAATGACCCCTGACAAGTTGAAAATTGCTCGCGCAGAATTCGAACGCACGCTTGAACTGGGCATCGTTCGCCCGTCTAAAAGCCCGTAGGCGTCGTCGCTCCACATGGTGCCCAAAATGTCAGGAGACAGGCATCCATGTGGTGAGTACCGCGCGCTCAATAACGTTACTGTTCCCGACCGATATCCGATTCCTCAAATTCAGGACATCACGGCATGCCTGCCCGGCACTCGTGTGTCTCGAACAGCCATCTGGTTGGCGCGTATCACCAGCCTCCACACTGTGCCAATTTGTTAAGTCCACTAGCTGACCAACTTCGTGGACGTAAAATCGGTCAGATGGTACGGACTGCTGCTGCTGCCGAAGCTTCCAAGTCCAGCAAAATCTTCAGCTAAAGCCGTTATGCTTCATCATTTCGATCCGAAGGCTCCGCTCACTGTTGCTGTTGACGCATCGTACAACGCCATTGGCGCCGTCCTACAGCTGGAGAAAGGGAATGGAACAACACGACCTGAAACTGTGTGGCTGGAATCGATTTTTGGGGGCACAGGTATTCCGAGGTTTGGTACTCGGTAATGCACTTGTCAGTGGACGACGGCCCAGACACAGGAGATGGGTGAGTGGTTGTAGTTGATTCTGAAGCATCCAACGTTGACTCTACTTATGCGGCTCTACGACGAGCATTGCACACTTATCCCACGTTATCTAGAACGAAGTACTTCGGTTTGCTCGCTAAGACTTTGAATGGACCTTCGTAAGGCCGTGTCAAGGGTTTTCGAACAGCAGCGATTCGGATAAAGACGAATGATTAAATGTGTAAGTAAGGATGTATACGCTGCTCGCGCATGCTTAGTCGAGGTGCAGTCCGTCAAATGGATAGAAAACGGTGCTTCATGTGTTCAGTATAGGACTAGGATTTTATTCGCCGGTGATTGGTGAGTCCAATATCGTCTAGCCTGGGTGTCTGAGGGTGGTGCCAAAGACAAGTTCGGCCGGGCAACATCGGATCTCGTCTTTGACGGTATTGCAAATATCCAAAAAGATAGCAGCAAGGCGTTCAGACCAACCGGCATCAGGCGAACGAGCTGTGGTGACAGCTTTCAGTTGTCGATGAAAGCGTTCGACTGGAACACTGGTAGCAGGATGTTAGCAGTCTTCTGAAAATGAGTACAACCGAGCAGTCGACTGAAGTCTAGGAAAGGAGTGAAACAGCGTTGAAATCTTCTGTCAGTGGTGACAGTGGCTGGCAAATTGAAGAATGAAATCCACGATACAACTGAAGTACGAGCAACAGTTGCAGCAGATATTTCACGTTAGGGAAGTGCATAGAGGAAACGAGTAAAGCGATCAACGCAAGTCAACAGTTAAGTAAAACCGTTAGAAGTTGGTAACGGTCCTACCACATCAAGGTGCCTGTGTCTGAATCGGGCTTCGAGGAGTGTAAAGGTATCAGGAGTTGTAAAGGTGTGTCTGTTAGCCTTGCTGATTTGACAACTAAGACAGGTTTTGGCCCATTGTCTGATATCTGTGCTAACGTTGGCCAGAAATAACCGTCAGTAGTTAGTTAAATGGCTGATCGAATGTGGTGGAGATAATACTTGAAGATGGTAAAAGACCAATCGCCGGTAGGGCTGTTGAACAAACTGTCAAGGTTTACCGATGGAAAAATCGCAGTAGATTCTTGAGTCAGAATTGAGCACGGGCAATAGCAAGAGTTTTAATGAAGTGTTTGAGAGAAGCTGTATTAATTATGGGTCCCTCGCTTGGGTAGCAGACATTTCTCCTAGATCGATTGGAGAGCGTGGAAGCTGCTGGAGGAGAGCACGGGATGGTGCTTTGCCAACAACGTAGTTAGAACCGTTAATCTAACCAATATCAACGCAAAACTGGGAAAGCTAATCAAGGTGAAGAGTCTCTCTGAGGGTTGCAAGAAATGCATGCACAAGGAGCTTATGATCAGTTAAGGTTAGAGAAGGTCAACCCCCAAGATGATGAAAATGCTTTGCAGCTAGGTACATGGCAAGGAGCTCTCAACCAAACGTACTGTACCTGATCTGGGCAGGTTGATGCTTCCGTGAGGAGAAAGAGGAGGGTTGAATTTCGTTACCCAAGATACGCCGATTGTGAAGCGTCTGTCTTGGGAATGAGACTTACGTTAGCGTTCGTTCGCAAGTAAGCAAGTGACGTAGCTTGGCTTAGCTTTTGCTTGACTGCTTTAAACGCTGCTTCGGAGCCTGGAGTGAGCGTGGACATTTTGTTATAGCATTTTCGCTAATCAGTTAAAGGTTAAAGAATTGCAGCGCAGCTTTGTATAAATCGTCCTTAGTAGTTAACCACGCCAAAAAAATTCGACGTAGGCTCTTAACAAATTGTGGCAGTGGAAAATCCAGTATGGCTTGCGTTTTATTAATCGAGGGTCTAATCCCGTTATCGGCCATTCTGTGGCCTGGGTGTTCGATGGAAGGTTTGTGAAATACCCATTTGGCACGGTTAATGGTAATACCATGATGTTTGAAACGTTCGAAAACTTGTCGTAATTTGTTGGGTGTTCGCTGACAGAAGCGCTTGCAACTAAACCATCGGTAAGGTAAGCAGACAAATTTGTGACCACGAAGAACTTGGTCCACGAAGCGGTGGAAAGATTGCGCAGCATTTCGTAGACCGAATGCCATACGGGACAACTGCTACAATCCAAAAGAGGTGGCCACTGACGCTTTTGAAATATCTTCCGTGGCCATTGGAATTTAGTGATGCGCTCTGACAAGCTCAAACGTAGAAAGGACCGACTTTCAAGCATAATTTAACAAAGCATCGTGTATTTACGGGATCGGGTATCTGTCGGGAGCTGTGGCATTATTCCGTGCACGATAGTCTCCACATAGACGCCAAGCACCGGTCTTGCAAGCACAAAGTGCATTGGTGACGATCAACAACTGCAAAGAAGGACGGACGATCCCGAGCTTGAGCATATGCTCAAACCCTTCCTTGACGACCTGTAGTTTGTCAGGTGTAAGTCCTCGTAGTTTCGCCGTCGCAGGTGGACCAGTTGTGATGGTATAATGTTGCACATGGTGCTTGAGTTCCGTCACGTCGTTATTTTTTTCAAGCAGGGATAGAAAGTTCTGAAACAATGCGGAATACTGTGAACGATCGGGCATAAAAACTGGATGCCCGATGGAATTAACTGAGGTGAGCTTGCCGAAGTCAGTTAATGAAGTGGTATAGGCACGTAACACCCACAACGTAGAGCTACCACAAGACTAAATTTGCTAATAAAATCGCTACCGCTGATAGTCTTCTGTACGTCGGCGACCGTAGGTGAAAAGAAAGCTATGGAGTAGTCCAAGACAAAGGGAGGGTAGTTTCTGGCCACAAGTCGTAATCCTCTTCTGGTTATCAGCCTGTGGCGTTATTTCAGCCGGCTGTAAACAGCATTTTTTCAAGGAAAGGGGTATAAAGCTTATCTCGGCACCGGTGGCAGCCTAAAAGTGGAATTCCGTCGTAGAATCAAATACGTACAGGAGGCGACTAATAATTTAGCCAGCGGCAGCCATCAACATTACTGGCTGGCTTCGAATTTGCTCGATTTGGAATTAGAGAAAGCGTTTGGTTTAGTACTGCCTGGGCGGCAGTTTTGTGCGGCATCACCAAAGCGGGTCAAGAAGTAGCAGTAAGAGCGCGATAATGGTCAACGGAAGCTGCTGCGTGGCTTGCTTCTGGAAGAAGATCTCATGTTTCTTATCCAGGCGCTGCTGTGGTGAGAAATACCAACCTCCAACTTTGATAGTCTCACACTAATAGAATCGGGTGCGGCAATCCTTGAAGTGCCTGAAGTGGCCGTCTCAGTCACATGGCTTACAGCGTTTTTAAACAAATTTTCATGTACCTTGTCTGCCAGTGCCATCAGCTTATTCAGTAGAAAGCCGTTAGCCAAAACAGCTAGTATCGCCGTCGGGTTTGCTGCAAGATACCTAATCCAGCGTGGGAGAAAAATAGAGCCATTTAAGGTTGATAAACCGACAAGTGATCGCATGTTTTGCACGAGCTGTGACCGTGTAGAATCAGCAAGCTCGATGCCAGAGAGCAGCTATTGGAGGAGCGCCATCTCGGATGAGTTAGTGCGTTTTAAGATAGCTGCTTTAAGCTTATCGTAAGGACAGTCAGGCGGCAAGGGGTGTAATCATAGATAAGCAGATAAAAATGACGGGAATAGACGTAATCAGACGACCAAGGCAATTAATTGATTGTACTCAGTTGTTTCTGGCGCAGAGTACGGACACTTCAACATTATCAGTAGCGCATCGGCCATATTGCAACTACGTCGGGTTCCTGTTAGCGCAATAGGCAACTTGGAATCGAGTCCGATTGGGTTCACCGGGGACGACGGTCAGCAAGAGGTGTTTGGAGATAGATGAGGCTAGGGTTCAGGGTTCAAATTCAGTCTTATACCTCGCTAACTGCCTTGAGTTAGACGCAACATGCCTTAGCCACAATGGGAAAATGATTCCGCCACCCTTTGAGCAGCCATCGACAGTCTTGCCCAATGTAAGTGTCACCGCCAATTGCAAGTGATGACTGCTAGATGATGTTAGAGCGACTGTAACACTGATTGGCGCGTGCCTCGAAAGGAATGTAGGAGCGGAACCTTCATGTGGTGTGAAATAAGTCGTAGTTGGGCGGTAGAGTAGGTGCGCATTAGAGCGGACTGAGCTTGTGACCAAAACTTCATTAGATATGATCCACTTGAAGGGTAAGACAGATAAACAGTTACTCTCTCGCCCCACAGTTGCAGGCGCAAGCTTCTCCTTGTGCTGGTCGGCTATCGCTAATGGCAGCTCGGAATGAATTTCTCCGAGAATCCCATTTAGCTAGCACAAAGTTCCGGTTATAAAAGCTCTTCTTTCAGCCTTGAGGTGATTTCCAGTGGACTGAACATATCAACGCCCTGAGCCTCTAGCTCAGAAGAGAGTTTGTTACAAAGCGGTCCCGCGCCTTGTATGCAATCTGCGGCGAAGCTGGAAAAATGTAGTATTGTCCCCCAGGTCTCGTCACTTTTCTGTACACCGTGCGCTGCAATGTTGCCATCGGTCCTTCTCTTGATGAAGCACGTCAAGAAACGGCAGTCTGTCTTCTTGCTCCTCTCCTGTGATCCAGAAAGGTTCGGGTTGAATTGAGTTCAGGAGGGCAGCAAGACGTCAAATGTTCACATTAGTGAAGACGAGGATCATCATCTACATAGCGCTTGTAAAGCTTTGCTTTACCTATGCAGACAGCAACGTTTCTTTCCATCATCCCAAAGAAGATATCTGTCAGAAATGGTCGCAATGGACTACCCATAGCGACACCGTCGATCTGTTTGTAAACCGTCCCTTTAAACTCGAATCGCACATTCTCAGTACACAACAATAGCAAGTTTCTCAGGTACTCCAGAAGAAGACCCACAGAGAGGTTCCGTCTCAAAAGAGATTGGCATAGGTTGTCGACCGTTTCAGGTAGGGCAAGTTCGTGAACAGCAATTTTACGTCTATGGAATACATGAGCTCCGCGTCGAGTGTTGTTTGTTCCAGTATATTCACCAATTCAAAGGAGTCTTTCAAACAATGCGTGCTCAGGAGCTTACGCACGGGTTCTAAGAGCTTTGCCAACCACCGGGCTACTTTTGGTATGGTGAGTTATTCATGCACATTATTGGGCATAGTGGAATTCCAGCCTTGTGCAGCTTCGGCGCACATTTCATCCTTGGTGTTTCCGTCCCTCTCGGTTTTAGCTGCCGATATTGTGACTCGGATATAAGCATGAAGCAAAATAATTTATAGATATCCTGTAATCCATTTCTCCACCAAGATATTGTTGTCCAGCGTCTTGTCAATACGAAACTTTCGTCTATCTCCGAGAATGGACTCCATTTTTTCGACGTAATCAGCTTGTCCTATACCTACACCCGTGCCTTATCCGGTTGCAGGAAAATTACAGTCCTCGATTTTTCTGCAGCTCCCTTGATTGCAACACAGTGTGTCCGACTTCAAGCAACACCGTCTGATAATAGGCGCGTTCTGGACACTTACGGGCGCGAACATCCACTAATTTGCCGAAACAATCCTGCATCATCCATGATTTCGGCGATAGTCGCTGAGTTGATCGTACAGATA
>OX104065.1:46966570-47072271 GCA_944474145.2 Dicrocoelium dendriticum
ATCACAATGCGTTATAATTCTTCCTTCAGTAAATGTTATTCTGATGGAGACTAGCAACTCGAATATATAAAGCGGACTAATGGAAAGACGTGGCGGTAGCACAAGTAAAGGCAACAGCAGACAAAACCCGCACGACTCGAGCGCGTAAAAATCGTTATTTTCTAAAGTTGTGGATTGAAACAAGTAATACTGAATAGCCGGTAACGGAAATAATAAAAACAAAGATAAAATGTAGTGTACTCACAACTAATGCACCATTCATTTCTAATACCACATAAACATATTTATCAAGCATATTTTCCATTTACAACCTTTCACCTTCACCATCCACATAGCTTTTGCCTAGCCTACCATCTCACCATCACCGGCTTTTGGGCCTAACTGGTCGGTTGGAATCCCGGTCCGCTAGCGCGGTTCATCGCTTTGGGCTGGACTACTTGAATTTCAGTTCTTTGTAGCTCGTACAATACACGTTAGGTTCGGCAACCTTTTACTTCTGTACACTCGGTGTCCGTGGATGGTCTCTTTCGTAATTTTGACTGCTATTGACTAAGCTCCACTCTACAATTAGTGACCTCGATTGCGAACCCAATCGCAGGCAGTTTGTAGCCCGCACCCCCGGTGAAACCAAACTTTGTGGTTTGTGTTTGAGGTTCCATGTTTCCTCAGTTAGAATCCTTTTATCCTTTTGGATCCGGAGGTTAGACTTCCTGCTGTTGTGTTAATGCTGCAACCTTTGCTATCACAACTTGTATAAGCAGCCGTCCGCATTTTTTGTTTCTATATGGTTAGATTCTTATTGCACTTGACATAGTATCTCAGCTGCTTCAACCAAGCGCCGACAGTTACTAGCCTGCTTACCCAGCACCGTGTATCTGCAAGTCAGGAATCTTTTAATACAACCTGTTTCTGAGCAACGTTACTACACTTTTAGGCAGGCCGTAATTAGCAGAAGCACACCATCCCAGCGGACCCGGATTCCGTTGTTATTTCATGGTCTGCAATTGGATGACAAGCAACTCACAAAGCTGCTGAGCAGAAGGCACTAAATGCGTGGTACCTCATCCACAGACCAGTCACTATTGCGAAAACCCTGGTGACAGTTTACCAGAAACAGCCCAAGGTACCCTTATCGCGATTCAACTTCAATCTCCAGGGATGCCTTCTGCTAGCTGACATGGTAGTCGATACTTTACGTCCTCATTTCCGTGTTGCCAGACCCCCAGTGCCACAGTCACCCCATTACACGGTAGGGTCCTTGTTCCTTGTTGTTGCCATCACACCCAGGTTGCCCGCATTTCGCAGGAATGTACGACTATATAAGGTGAACTGGCTGCTTTGCACAGTGTCCTTAACTACAGGTCTAACAATAATGGATACCGCTCATGTAGCAATTCGCCTAACCCTAACAATTATGATGGAGGTAACTAGTAATACCGGTAAAACCGCCGAATTGGTACACAAGCCAAGCCTTTTACCACATCATGCACTTTTAATAGGACTTAACAGGGAAACCCTTGCCCATGTGATAAACGCACAGAGCGTCAGTAGCCCTCTCGACGGCAGTCGCCTCCGTTATGTTAAGGACTGAAGATCTGGAATCGCGTTCCTTGTCGAAACCGGGAGTGATGTTGGCGTGGTTCCTGCCGCATCTAGGATGGCGACTCATCCGGGCACTCTCAGGCCTCGTGCTGCTAATACCAAAAATTCTAAAAGCACGTGCACGTGCTGGTCGGAAAATTTTCGTTGCTCCTGACTTTTCAAGTTTTCGGATTCAAATCTTTTCGCACATCGGCCTGGGTACACTCATTCAATCGGGCTCGATCAGGTCTACCCATTGCGCAAACTTTCTCTAGGCTACTATTAACGGATCAACGTCTAACGCCGGTTTTCAATTCTGGCTGTGTTTCAGCGTTGTCGTTCGCCTACGAGTGCACCACTTTTCTACCTTCATCAAGGTTTTTGGAATTAACGGAAAGCTTATTGCTAGCTCTACTTCAGGAGACCTAAACCAACTCTGTCGGTAGCTGAATAAGGCGACTAGAAGCAATTCCATCTTCGTACACTGCCTTGGTTGACCAAGAGCTCTCACGCTGCATTGTGAATCGCGTTCTATCGAACGCACACAAATCTCTTTGTTTGGCCGGATTTGTGCGTGTGCGCCTGTTGGAACTTGCGGCATAACGTGACACACGGAGTTGACCTCAGGGATACCTGTGCACGGAGCGGTCGATCACTGCAGGACAGTCTACCCTTGGCGGAATTTGGACAACTGAGCACTCTTACATCCGGTTGGTTTGTATCATTGGTTGCATCTGAAACAGTGGCCTGTCTGTTGACTTGAATAGGTAAATCACTGGACCTTAGCGACCTTTGTTACTCCAGAATTCACGCTTGGCTATAGCATATACTATAGATAGCTTTTATCTTCTCATTTAAAAGATTGATGACTGCCATTAACACTCGTGCAATGAGGAAAAAGCGTGTGGAAAACCGAATAATCACGGTAAATAACGTTGCCGTCACGAGTGTCGAGGAACCTGTGCCCTGTTGCACACATTCCGAGCCTGGGATACAAGAGCAGGTAAATAAGTCCAAAGAACAAATCACAGAAAGTTCAGTTAGTGTTGTCGACCTTATATCTTCACTGTCAGCCAAAATAAAGACGTTGGAAAAACAGTTAGAGGAACAAAATGAGAAACTAAAGTTGTTTGACTCATTCGGAGATCTCCTAATGTCAGTTTCATACATAATTCAGTCTCCGGCTAATCCAGCGCAAAAGCACAAAATTGGAGCCTTAAACTTCCTAAATGCAATCGCCTCTGAGGTTACTCAAAGATGCAGAAGGGGAAAAAACGTCATCGCCCTCAACATAGCTGACAATATCGCGATTGACAACATTAGGCGCTCTGTTTCGAGAGCGTGCAACATCGCTGAAACCGATATTAGTTGTAGAAGACTGAGGAAAAAATCTTTACGTTTTCCTTGTCCGACTCTGTTCAGCTTCCGTAGCGAAAGTCTCGCAAATTCGTTTATCAAAAGTCAAAATACTTTAAGATCTGTCCCGAAATTTTGCAAAGTTATTCTATTCGTAGACAGGTCACCTTTGCAACGTGAGCTTCAACGCATGAGTGCAACTAATGTCTCGCCTGAGCCGAAGCAGAGTCATCCTCCCTGCGCGCTTCCTGGATTGCAAAGAAGGAGATCATTCAACAGTGTTTGGTTCTCCCCTTCTAAAAAGGCAGATAATGTTAGCAAGGCCACTCTCCACACGAACGATGCTAAGGCTGGCGACAACGTAGCGGAAATTGAGATGCTCACGCCTCCACACCACATTAGTCTTGTGGACATAGGAAATAGTGTAGCTTCACTCGATGCACCACGTTCTGACAAACCAGTAGGGATTGGGATCAATCCCCACACCACTATTGAAACAGATACAAGTCCAAAAACATCAAATGGGACTGTCGATAGCTCCAGTGAAGGTACGTTACGGCCCATTGACATTATGACTACACATAGCAGCAGTGGTCATGGTTCGCGCCCTAAGCGTCTTAGATCAAACAGGGGCCTTCGTGCTGGAAAGGTGACTCCCCGTGTCCCAATGACAGTCGTGAATAATAATGCAGCTGCACAGAGTGGCAAGCCACAATTCCCCATTGTTCCGGCGATGTGCCAAGGCTGTTCTCCTGGCAGGCCTGTACATGGCTTTGCTGAATCACAGACCACTTATTTATGCCCCTATCCATACTCTCTTCCGCCTCCTCCTCTCACAATGCCTTCTGTGAGCCCTTCGGCAATTACACCCTATCCAATTAAGCTCGATCGCCCCAAATTACCACAGCATTCTTTTTGCATTCCCCCACCCATTCCCCCACCCCCCTAATCCCGATAGGACTGGCGAATCTCACGGTAAGGGATTTGCTGCGGAAGGCTCTAGAACTGATGTGATTGCAAGAATAAATACTGGACAGAGTGATGAACAACGCCAGGAGTTTTTAAAACTGATGATAATTAATATCCGTTCTCTGTTGAATAAACTTCATTTACTCCGCACCTTCATAAGTCTGAATAAACCTGATATGATTTTACTCACTGAAACCTGGTGTCATGATTCTATGCCCAGCCAGCTGCTTTCTATCGAAGGTTATAAGCTTATTAGAAGTGATCGAAAACAAGGCAGAGGAGGTGGTTGCATAATTTACTACTCACAGAACCTCACTGTGTCTGAATTCACACTTCCACTTATATGCCCCACTATTGATTCCGCTTGGTTACTCTTGTCCTTTGGTACTAAGCGAACTCTTGTAGGCTGTATATACCGCTCACCCGGGGCCAGCTTCAGTGATGAGAACCAGTTGGTTGACATCTTCAATTACATATCGGATCTTGGTTCCTTCGATAAAGTTGTAGGTGGAGATTTCAATCTACCAGATATCTGTTGGTCAAACTTAGTAACAAACGCGAAACATGCAGAGTTCATAACCTCCGTCATCACTGGTGGTTGGGAGCAACATGTTCTCGTGGCTACCAGGGGAAAAAATATATTAGACCTACTTTTTACCTCAGGCACCTCCCAGATAGCTACTGATGTAATTGACGGTCTCCCTGGATGTGATCACAAAATAGTCAGATGTAAACTTATAGCTGAGTCGTCGCATGTGAGGTTTGCGATGGTTCCACACTTCCTGCGAAATATTAATTGGGTAGATTTCTCAGCTTTGCTTAGGGTCCAAAATTGGGACCATTTCTTTCTTTCGTCTGATATTAAGGGAGCCTCCGATATCTTCTATGACAATGTGGCTATGTGCTTAAGCATACTTGCCTCCTGTGATAATACGAGAGTCTCTTCTAAATACGCTAACAACGCAAAGGACAAGCGGAAAATTCGAGTGCTAACTCGAACATTTGAACGTACTCATGACTTTAGTGTATTATTGAGACTCCAACGCCTTATAATTGAGATGGACATGAAACATCGAACTCGTCTCATGCAGGAAGAACGACGGGCTGTAAATAGTAGTAATACAAGTCAACTGGTGACTGCATTACTGAGGAAAAGGAGAGGTGGCAAAACTGACCTACCCTCCCACATCGTCATGCCTGAAGGTGATTGCATTGATTCCCCAATTGCCATGGCGGAAGCCTTTAACTCATACTTTGCTAGATCCTTTAATGTTGAAAAAGAAACCCTGGATTTGTCAACCTCGTTTCACTTCTCTGAACAAGTCCCAGCGATCGAGCTTAGTGTTGCTACGATAAAACGTATGATTACTTGTCTACGACCATCCTACAGACCTGGCCCCGATGGGATCTCTTCTGCTTTAATCAAACACGGTGGAGATGATATCCCTCTTATAGTATTAAATATCTTCTCTTTGTCTCTCCAGTCTGGTCAATACCCCGAACGTTGGAAAACGGCTACGGTTATACCGCGACATAAGTCCGGGTCGAAAACTGACATCCGGAACTACCGCCCCATTAGTCACACAGCCATTCTCTCACGCATGCTAGAGAGAATTGTTAAGGAACATTTGGTTTCGTTCCTAATATCGCACAAACTTCTCTCACCTTCACAGCATGGCTTTCTGAAGTCTCGCTCGTGTGTTACCTGTCAAGTTGACTTCCTTAACCATCTAACTGAAGCAATTGACTCAGGTCTTCAGTGCATTGTTATCTTCCTCGACATGCAAAAGGCTTTTGACAGAGTCCCACACAAAAAGCTGTTATGTAAATTAAGTAAGTACGGTGTTACAAATCCGCTTAACTCTTGGATCCAATCTTACCTAGTAGGACGGTCGCAAGTTGTGGATATCAATGGTTACATCTCTTCACCTCGTCCGGTTACCAGTGGAGTGGTACAGGGCAGTGTCTTAGGCCCGTTACTCTTCCTACTGTATATAAATGACCTGGTTTCTGTTATACAATTTGGGAAGCCTTATTTGTTTGCTGATGATTTAAAGGTGGTTTACACGTTCCCAGGCTCTCAGCGTACCGCTGAAGTTAACAATATCCAAAGCGACTTGAAAGCCATTGAGAGATGGGCTGATATGTGGCAGATGACATTTGCAACATCGAAGTGTAGTATTCTATCGTATGGATGTCAGATAGCAGCAGAAGTGTTCAGGCTTCATGATGAAGTCATTCCCATCAGCCAGTCTGTTCGTGACTTAGGTTTAAGATATTCTAGTTCGTTAAACTTTAGCGAACATACAAATCATATCGTGAAAAAGGCTAAGCAGTCGGTCGGGCTCATATGCCACCTGCTAACCTTGAAAGAAACCAGACTAATTGCTTTCAAAATCAATATCTGGCCTTTGCTTGAATATTGCTGTGCTGTGTTCAGTAACTTGCGAAAGGCTGACTTGAGAGCCATTGAAAACGTCCAACGCGCCTTTACGAAGCGCATATTTGGCTGTTCAACCGCTCTTTCATACCGAGATAGGTGCAAGCAGTTGAATCTTGAACCTCTGTGGTTACGAAGAATGCAATTAAATCTGTGCTTCCTCCACAAACTCGCGTGGCGGAAAGCATATATTGGAACCTATCAATTGCACTTTCGGGAAAACACCATTTATGAACTGCGAGATAATGAATGCATATTCTATTTACCTAAATTCAAGAGCAGTCTAAGGAGAAATTTCTATCTTCTTAGGTATGGCTCCATTTGGAATAAGCTGCCAAAAGAGATTAGATGTATTGAACATTTCTGCATGTTCAAGAAAATGATAAAGGCTTATCTGTCAACGGACAGAGCGAAATGGATCTTAAAAATTCAACTTGATGATGAAAAGCTGTATGAAGAAGGGCCGGATCATGTATGAAACCGGAGAACATCAACTCTACTGCACCAGAGAAAACTTGATCAGCTAGGATGAGCTGCTACAAACCGCTTCTTATGCTATTCCTTAACGCTACCTCCCATGCGGTTTTACTCCCTTTAAACTTAATTCATACCAACTGTCTTCTGTTTAAAACCGAGAGCAAAATTATTTACTGGTGTGACGTCAGGAACTATTTTCGTAATTTTCCCCACAAATTGATTAATTCGTAATATTGTTCTGCGATCCCTTTCGCTACATTTGTTCTCCAGTGCTAATCATTTCCCCTTCTTTTCTGAAGTTAACAGTCCAGAAACATATACTTGAATTCAGTGATGGCAATAACTGATTCCCTATGCGACTTTTGCCTATGGACAACTCGTACAGTCATCTGTCTCCGGCTGTCACGCTACACAATTTATCGTATGATCGGCTCGATCGATTTCTACGCCGATGTACAAAACATACCTGCCTATTTTTTACACTAACGATATAGTTTTCACATAATTCCTCTTTTCTATATTCTTCCTTATTTCATAGTTGGCCACGACTAGACTGATCTCCTGTGGTGACGGATTACAGCTTCCAGATTATAAAAGACGTTACCTATGCAAGGCAAATTGCCACCAACTGACTGGCGTATAAAAAAGTGCCATAATAGAATGATCCGCATGACGGACTGGGCTGAGCCTTCATGGCCCATAATACATGTACAAAAGCAGCTCTAAAAAGAACAGAACATATGATAAACAGGTGATGGCTCATATGCTACTATGCCACACCGGCACACGGCCAGTTATTGCATGGAAGTGCGAGCGAAACCTTTCGAGGGAATACCTTGCATGGAAGCAGGTCCCCTGGGGATGGTTCCACGAGTGGCCGTATTACTTTAACTGGACATCTGTTTAAATCTGCTTACGTTATTGTTCCTGGTTTTTAATTTCTTTAATGCCTTAATCCTGCCAATTAGTTTAGTACCTGTTTTGGATCCATTGTAAAAAGCGTGAACAAATTGATTATTTTTTGCGATCCTGTTGTACACATTGATCAGACCACATAGTTGGACTGCACCTCGAATCACCGAGGAATATACCATTTATTTATTTATTTACGGCATTCGCTTTTTAACCTTTAACTTGTGTCCCCATAAAACATTCCACTGTGTGTTAATTATTGCCTTCGTCCCGTTTGCCGTGACTTGCACAGACTTCGCGCTCTTGCCTGATGCGAAACAACGGAGGAAAGTAGACTCCGCAACGACTTTAGGTGTCGCTTGCACCAACGCCGTCAGTGCGGCTAGCACCCCAGTGGCCGTTTGCTCAAGACTTGCGCCGACTATGCCTAACTATTCTCTCAGTACCCTAAGCGCCTTCAGCCAATGTACGAAGGTCTGCATGTGGCAACTCAGGTCACGCACCAAATCCGTCATCACCACCACCACCACTACCACCACCACCAACAACAACAACAGTACATCAGCCAGTTGAACGGATGCTCCGCTGCCATACAACCAGGATGACTTGCAAAATAGAATAATAAGACGGAAACCAGGAAAGCCCTAAACCAACATGCAAGGTCAAGGCGCCTACACCTTGCGTAGACAACATGCCGTCACAAACAGCTGGTTATCGTGTAAGCATAATGCAGAATCGACGAAACAGCTTCCATGCCGCATTCACTGCCAGGCGTCATAATGAGCCATTACCACGCAGATAACTCAGCACTAAACACACTTTAAACAGGCCATCCGATTAGGAGACGGCAGCAGACGCGTCACTGGTGTCTACTGCGAGCCATGTCCCGTAAAGTCTCGAGCCAAGCACAGGGCGAGTCAAGTGGAGTCCAGCCCGGAACAACGGCACCCGTTCGGTCGTCAGTGACTTCATTTCCCGCTGCCAAGTCAACTTCTGTCCACCTCGAGCGTTGCTCCACCCTACCCCTTGCAGAGTAAACAAGGCCCTACTAGGTAAGCGGTGACCAGGCATAAGGCGAACGTGCTTGAGCCAGCGCAACTTATTCTGTGTCACCTGTTGTTCTAGGGAGCTAGCATGATTATCATTACCTGGTACGCGCTCATGCACATCATCGTTGTCAACAAGCTGGTGCAATCCAAAACCAGCAATGCTTCGCAGCCAACAATGATCAAAGACTTAAAGGCGCCACAGACTGAAGGAGTCAAGACTCACCAATGCACAGAACGGCTCTCACTGTGGCCTTGTATACACGGCTTTTCAGACTCAGGAAAAACTCCATTCTATCGCCAAAGGTGACACATAAGCAAGTAGGCAGCTCTGGTCTTTGAAATGCGTGGGCTAACCGCATATTTTATGCGCCCATGGTTGTTGATGCAGCTGCCAGGGTAAGTGAATTGATCAACCACTTCCCGTTCCTCAATGGTAATGGTCAAGGGGTCATCAACTGACTGGTGGTCCTGCAACAAGACGTTGCACTTTGAGGGTGCGCAGTGCATGCCAACTAATGGAAGCAACCTGGACAGGCTATTCAGAGTTGCTTGCGTCGCTGCAACCTCGTAGAAAAGCAAGACGATATCGTCTGCATAAGCTAGATCAACTAACCTTTCACTAAGCAGCAATTCAACGCCTACATCCTAAGATTCCCCAAAGGAAACACTCCAAGATAGACTCCACGTCGAAATTGAAGAAAAACTGGGGAACCGGACAACCCTGAAGAGCGCCACTTGTGGTCGGAAAGCGATTCGGTAGAACACTGTAGACGCTGACGCGGCCTGCAGTGTTCGAATATAGTGCAAGAGGGATGCTCAGATAATTCGTGGGAACATTTTTCCGCGCTGGTATGTCGACCGGCATTGACTGATCGACGGAATCGAACGAACTGTTGAAATCAAGGGACACAGCTATTGTCGGTCTGCGGTATGCGTGGCGCTGCCCTAGCACCTGCCGCAAAGCGAATATATGGTCTATGCAGCCACGCTTTGGACGGAAGCCGGCCAGCTCTTCCCGTATCCAAGATTTTCGTTCCACAGTGAGGTGAGGAACTCGAATCGATGGCCGTACTTTTGTCCCCACCGGCGTTAAGCAAATGCCCCTGTAGTTAGAACCGTCCTTGCGACTGCCCTTTTGGTATATTTCCAATAACCGATTCGCTCCAATTAGCCGGACTCCCTTTGTTCCAGATACCTTCGAATAGGATGGTCAGTACTTCGCAGTGGACCGCACCTCCATCCTCGAATAGTTCGAGTAAGAGGGAATCCGGGCCAGCGGCACGAACACTGTTGTGGGCTGTGATCGCGTTTCGGAACTGGGCTTCTGACGGAGGTTCTAAGCTAACCGTTCATTGTGCGTCCTGCCTCGACTGCGCAGAAAGCGGCCTGGGACCAGGAGTTCAGCTGAACTGCTCTCGAAAGTGTGCCACCCAACGGAACATACGGTGCTCCTTATTGTGTATCAGTGCACCCGCGCTGTCTGAGTCTCTCACTGACGACTGGGTTCCTGCGATCAGTGGTACGGATCAGCTGGAAGTGCTTGCTGTAGTTGCAGTCGGCGCCTGCCTCCCCATTTCTTCAGCCCCACAGGCCCACCGGGCTTCCTGGTCAACACATAGGCTGCGCTTTTTTCGTTCCTAATGGCCCGTCTGGTCACATTGAGCTCAGAGCCAGCCGGGAGCTTTCTTCTAGATTTCAACTGGTTTACCGACCTCTCGGATATCCAGTGACTAGTGTGGCGCCGATTGCTAGTGCCACAAGCAGATGCTCCTGCGTCGTGCATGGCGGCCGAGATCCCATTCCACTGAAGTTGAGTGCCACTAGTACAGAACAATTCGGTATGCAGTGCATCTTAATAGGCTTGCCCGACCGAGCGCCGAGGCAATTTCTCCATTACCAATCGGAGAGGATGCTTGGTGCGCCTTCCGGCTAATTGCATGGAGAAACGACAGCGTACTAAGGCATGATTAGGGTCGACTCAACTATTCTAGTACGAGCGGCAATCCAGGATGGAAGCATGCCACCTGTAACGTATGGCCATGTGGTAACTTTTGGTCCTTTGCTGGTCAGCTACAGAAGGACGTTAAGGGGCACTTCGGCGCTCACTGTTTCTAAAGGCAGTGCTAATAAGAAACAACTGATGCTCCGCACTCCGTTGCAGCAGGCGCTCGTCGTTGTTGGTCCGTTCGGAGTAACGCTCATAATTACCACCAAGCTGAGGTTCTGAAGAGTTAATACGCCCCACTTGTGCTTCTTATCCTCTGCAAGTACTATAATATCTGAACTATTAGCACTGCGTCGTAGTGCGTTCAATTCGTGATAGGCTGTGTGATTGAGGGCATTTTAATTGCAGTCGGTGGGAGCATAAGAGGAAATCATAAACAAACAGCGTTTTGCACTACTTCGTGGCTCATTCTTAGCTGATGTCGTCAAAACGGTTACACATAAACGGCTGTTTACCGGAAGCCAATCAACCAACTGACAGCTGGGCGAAAAAGCCGATTGCCAACGCGCGCGTGTTTACCACAAATCGTGTTTGGGAAAGACCCTGCGTGCGTGTTGCCAGGGCCCAGCCGAAAGCTGATGAATTCGCGCATCAGGGAGCAGGTGTGTTGCCAACGAGTGACAAGAAGTCGAGGAAATCGCGCGTCAGACATCACGTGCGTTGCCATGCGCCGTGTAGGGGGACGGAGACTGGAGTGTCGAGCAAGACGGTAATTTGGACAGACGGAGCGGACAAGCAAGTGTGGAGCGTGGACTTACATTCAAATCCGTCTGGTGAGGTTTGGATAGTTGGAGGGACCAGTATATAAATATGAGTGTTCTCTGTCCTAATACAACGCTGGTCTGTAGTGCCTTCTTCAGTCTTCCTTTCTGTCGGGTTTGTCAAGGCGTCAGACAGAGTAGGCGTAGAGAAGTAGATTTACCAGCAGGCGTGAGTCAACCGGTGGATTGCGGGTTCAACGTTATAACACCAACCATGGCCCAGCCTTGGAGCTAAGGATGATATGTAAACTAGCTTGACCCGCGAGTGCTGCACCGGTGTCTCGGATGCGTGCAACCAATAACGAGAGGATAAGCCGGGCAGTTAATTCAAGAACCCCATTAGTGTTAGGATCCTAGTTTGGGACACACAACACCAATCAGTACCCAGTGTGTCCATGGTGCGTGCGTGCGAGTGGAGCTTTGTGGTTACCTAAAAATATTTCTTGTCTTTTTAAGTACAAATCTGTTCCTTAGTCGTACAGTATTGGTTTTCATTATAGCGCCTAACTTACGGCCATTTTACGTACGTCCGGTTCATCACTTGTGTCCACGGTGAGTTACGACACTGACGTACGCTCACGTTGCTTCATTCGTTTTCTTCCTTTTGAAGATGTACCGGAATACAATCCGTTGTGTCCACTCTTCCGGTTTTTTATACATACTAATGCAGACGCACTATCCCGAAATAGTATATATCAATCCTAGACCATACACCATGAGAAAGTGGTAAATGCCATGGTTTGTTAGACCGTCCCCGCCCGATTAGATAGATGACCATTTAAATGTAACAACAAGCTTCCCAACCTTGCAATTGGATTGAGAGTGGGAAGGTACCGTTCACATATTTGTGATACCATTAACTAACCAAACGTTTCGAGTTCTGCTGTGGGGACCTGTGACCCGTTGTCTGACAGCCGGGGTTCTGGCATACCAAAGCGACTGAACACGTTGAGCAGCTACTTGATGGCAGCCGTCTTGGGGTTTGCATTCTGTATTCCAATGCCGACTGACCATTTTGGATACAGGTCGAGAACAATGAGATGTCACCTATCTTCAACTGGCCCGGCGAGATTCGTGTGAACGTGAGACATAAGCTTTGTTAATTCAGGCCATATCAGGGAAAATACGGTTGGAGGCGTTCTAACTTACTGCACACTGTTGCCATTGAGATCTCGTCGTCCATTAAGAACCAATAGAGGTAAATTTCGGTCCGCGAATTTGGTTCTAGTGAACATCTGATAAACGTCTTGGAGTTGTTTAAGAATAGATAGTTGTTAGTATGAAAGGACACTCATATGTGCAACCTAAAATACACATAAATCAACGACCGACAAGTTGGTTTGGCGCGGGTAATATATGAGTTAGGAACTTCGTACTTTTACTGGCCAGTTTTCTTTCACATGCTTTGTCACCTTAACAAGTATGAAATCATAAGCCCTTTTATTTTAAGGATGTAAGCAAAACCGGAAGCAAGTTTTAAGTCTCAAAAATCATCTGCTTGATTTTCTGGTCCACGTTATTAGGAGAACACACCACCTCGCTGTATTCTGTTGGTTAATTAGCAATAAACCGTGAGTGAACATTGCCTTGACGAAGGTTGGTCGTAAAAGTTTACTTGATGGCGAAAGCATCCACATGTAAATGATTTGCAGTGATCCCCTGGATACATATATGCGAGATAAATATGGTCAGTAATGTTATTGATTCGTAAGCGGCATGGAGCAATGACCATATGACGACTACAAAAGCACTTAAGGCACACAGCTAACCCAATAGCGATTTTAGAAGACATTTTCGTCAAATCATCCGGTGGCAGATCGTTTGCCATTCTCGGTCTAGCCAACCTATACCTACAGCTCAATGTATTTATTGACAACTTACACCCATCGCTGATCGTTTCAGTTTAATTGATTTCATTTTAGTCATAGATCTGCTTAAGTCATTTGCCGACAGCTTACTGATACTATGTTCACTGGTATCGACGGTGTCGCAACATGCTTAGTTGTCAATTTGTTCGTGCTAACGAATCCACAGGAACTATGATTGAGGCACGACCAGGTCTTAAATTGAATATTTGACTGTGCATCATGTCTACAACCGGTGAGGCGCCGTCAACTTATACAACAGCTTAAATACCTAAGATGCGTCATTGATCATTGCGGACGTCGTTCCGGTCCAGGAAACAAATAAACCATTGTCAGCCTGTCAGCATCCGCGGACGTGAGCGCCCTAAGTCCCATGCTTTCATTCTTTAAGTTCCTCCTAGATATGCCCCAGCCACAAAGACCGTAAATGCCTTAATCATGAAGAAAGTGGAACTGGTTCATTAAGTCGATTGCCTAAAGCATCTGCTGACCGCCAACCTCCTCCTCACACCCTTTGATTGACAGAGTCCATTTTGGGTAGCCAATGATATAACCATCTATGGCGTTGGAACTGTTTTATCCGACATTTTTAGGTAGCTCCGAGAAATCTCTCTTCCACATGGCTTGCTCTTTATTGGCAGCATACAGCAATTACTCTCCCATCGTAGTCGTCATATGGTCATTGCTTCATGACGCTTACGAATCAATAACATTACTGACCGTATCTGGCTCGCATATATGTATCCAGGGGATCACTGCAAATCCTTTACATGTGGATGATTTCAGCATCCAGTAAAATTTTACGACCAACATTCGTCAAGCCCATGTTCACTCACGGTTTATTGCTAAGGTCATCCTCACACACGCGTGACGTGAGTGCTCCTGGTTCATTTGGATTATTCCCCTCTATCCTCTCTCCATTTTCTCGCAGCGTTGTCACCATACGCTCATTCGAACCGGATTAACCAGCTCTACACATTGATCCATCATCCGTGGAAATATCTTCTATGTGCCATCACTAACCGTTTTCACTGGCATTTGTGATTAAGCGCAAGCGCTTAATTCAAGCATATTGAGACGATTGCCTTTCTGTGTGACACCATTCGATACTGAATTCTCGAGGCAGACCGAAAAGCCTAAGCTTATCCCGATCCAGTGTTTCTCAACACAGCTGTGAAATAATCTGTGATCTGTCAATCTGTGTTCAGCGCTCTGTTCAGGTTCCAGTCACTCGCCATTCCTTGTGACCTTGTCAGCCAGTGCGGCTGCATAACATATCACACGGACCGCGCGACCACGCCGACCGCTCCTTTGACCTTGCAACCACCACGCTCGCCTGACCAATGTGAACCGCTCTCAAAGCTGTAAAAGTACAGAATGCTAACCAACCCACTGGGTCAGGTAACGACACCAACTTGAATGGCAGAAAGGCGAAACCGAAGAGACTCCAAGCGAAAGGCATTTGCGGGTTAGGAGAATGTCATCGAGTAGTAAAAATCGGTCTGGCTTGTTCGCACTGTTTGGAATGGTACCATACGAAATGTGCATATGTGTCCCAACAGCAGTTACGGGAGCGAAATAGCACCCAAGATGCATTTTGGTTCTGTACTGCGTGTTCCACCATCCCCTTCGTTAAGTGCTTGCTTATCCTAGCTGAGAAATGCGACCGGTTAACCGCAGAAGCAGAGCAGAGGAAAAACGATAACATTACTTCGATGGAAGCGAGAATGCACCACAGAAGCGTAGCGGCTTCTAAACAAGGGAATGCTGAACAACCCACTTCCCATGAAAGGCCCTCAGCCACCTCTCCATCTCCGTTGTCTTCTCCAACTTTGGTAGAACGCCGGGCGAAAACAGACTGCACCTACGAAAATCTAACAGTACTCACGGCAACGAAAATAAGACATCATTCAAAACGTCTGGGTAAGCAAATTCCTCTACACCTGACATCTAGCAATAACATGGATGAAGCAGCCAAACATCAACCCTTGGTACGTGTAGCTCAAATCACTCTCGTCGAGACAAAGCCTCACAGAACATCGGTTACATAAGCAGAGATTGCTGCAATGGTCCACTGGAGGCCGCCGTTGCGTCCTCTTCCATTGTAAACACCGGTAACGCGAATAGACAGAAAAACGGCAAACAATCATTTGTTGATAAGTCAGGACAAATGAGTACCATACCTTGCAGGTCGCTGAAAAAAGGATCCAACAATAGTGCCCGTACTGTTGTATGCTCAAATTTCCCTGAATCTACTGTAGTGCAACAGAAAACATGCTCTTTCAGTATCTTGTAACATTGGATCTTACGGTTGTTTTAACCTTCGAATCGTCCATTTGTTTTACTGACTACACGTCCGTTGTCACAAACCGTTTTGGTGAGTTCCTCGCTGCACGTTTCTCGCTCTGTCTGATTCGCTTCCTATCCTTGTAGCCTGCACAATATACGTTGCGTTCAGTCGCTTCCGATTTCTATACTGTCGTATTTGACACGTCTTACGTGTCATTGCTTACCGACTAGTATACCAGGCTCCGCCCCACAATTAGTGACCCCCTGTCAGCTACACGCCGTCCGCCATTGTGAATTTTCCTTCTGTTGAGCTCGTTCCAGTGATTTTTGTGATTCATTACTTGTGATCATTTTGTTTTCTCACCTACCACATTTTTTCTCTGCTTTTTGCCATGAATGCTCTAGAGGATAAGCCGTCTCCATGCGCGGTTAACGCCGTTCAGCCTGCCATGGTCAATTCGGTTGCATTGGCCCCTCGTTTTTGGGAGAATGATCCTTTATTATGGTTTTTGCATTCAGAATCCGTATTTTATATTCGTAATATTTCTTCTGATTTCGCAATGTATAATCAGCTAATATCATGCCTTCCTCATGGTATATCCTCGCAGGTGAGAGGCATGATTCTTTGCCCCCTATAGTAAGGAAATACGAGAAACTTAAGCTGGCTATTATTCAGCGAATCACGCCTTTTGACAAGGTCCGTCTGCAGCAGCTATTTAGTGATCTGCAGCTAGGTGGTAGGATGCCCTCAGCCTTGTTGCGCGAAATGCAACAGCTCGTCGGCACGTCCAACATGGACGTAGGGATTCTCCGCCAGCTGTGGATGCAACGCCTTCCGGAATGCACACAGGCTATCCTTGCAGTAGCAAGTGACTTGCTCATCACAGCAATTGCAGGTCTAGCAGACCGCGTCATCGAACGGCATCAGACGGAGACTGAAACAAGTGCACTTAAGCAGCTTTGCGCTGGCACAACCACAACGACAGGCGCGACTAACCCTCCGTCGGCAATAGACGCATTATCATTGCAGATAGCGTCGCTTCAACGCCAGCTCAAAGAACTCAACTTAAAACGTAAGCACCGCAACCGCTCTGGATCATTGCACCGTCGCACAAAACCTGATGCCTCAGGTTAATGCTTTTACTACTCGCGTTTCGGTACTAAAGCCCGTAAATGCGTACAGCCGTGTAGCTACTCCGCTATAGCTGATCCGCCACGCCGGCCTGTAATGGCCACGAACGTCAGCAAAGCTCAAAGTCATCTCATCTACATTAGGGAGTATGACTCCGATACCCAGTTCTTAGTTGCTACTGGGGCGGAAGTCAGCGTCATTCCCCCTATGCCTGATGAGCCTACCACTTCTCTGTCGACAAGCCTCAGTGCCGCCAGTGGCACGCCAATACCCACCTATGGTCATCGGTCACTTACCCTGGACCTAGGTCTTCGGCGCACGTTCCGCTGGGTATTCACCGTCGCTGCAGTCCCTTTTGCCATCATCTGCATTGACTTTCTCAGGCATTTCGACCTCTTGGTCGAGGCGAAACGCCAGATGATAGTCGACACTGCAACAAAACTCAGTGTACGTGGCAGCACGGCCGATGTGACATCTATATCCCCGGTCTATGCATTTCCCCAGACCTCGTCAGCCTACGCTAATCTCCTTTCTCAGTATCCCAAGCTCGTTCAGCCAATGAAGGAAGCTTTGCCCGTGGCAGCTCAAGTCGCGCACCACATACGGACGAATGGCCTACCTGTGTCATGCCGTCCACGTCGACTATCGCCTGAGAAACTAAAGGTAGCTGGGGCGTAGTTTGAGCACATGCTTGAACTTGGAATAATCCTCCCTTCCGACAGCCCTTGGTCTTCGCCCCTGCAGATGGTCCCCAAGAAATCTGGTGACTGGCGCCCTTGCGGTGATTACCGTGCACTCAATGGCCTAACCGTCCGAGATAGGTATCCCATCCCACACATGCAGGACCTTACCGCATGCCTCACAGGTACGACGATCTTCAGCAAGATCGATCTGGTCCGCGCCTATCATCAGATACCTGTGGAAGACAATGACATTCCTAAAACAGCCGGCATTACTCCTTTCGGTTTGTTTGAATTTTTAAGAATGCCATTTGGACTGTGCAACGCCGCACAAACCTTCCAACGTTTCATCCACGATGTCACTCGTGGCCTTGACTTCGCATATTCCTACCTCGATGATATCTTAGTAGCCAGTTCATCGGAACAAGAGCACGTCGAGCATCTTCGAGCTCTCTTCCAGCGGTTGACCCAACACGGTGTCACAGTCAACCCGACTAAGTGCGAACTCGGCAAACCAACGGTAGAATTCCTAGGCCACATCGTTTCATCGTCTGGTATCGAAGTCCTTCCTGATAAGATCCAGGCGATCAAAGACTTCCCAGCTCCGACTTCCTTCAAGCACCTCCGTCGATTTTGTGGTTTGGTCAACTATTATCGACGCTTCATTCCGCGCTGCGCTCAGCTAATGCAGCCACTGACTGACTTACTCAGAGGAAATGAACGTAAGTTCGCTTCCCTGACACAGCACAGGCAGCCTTCGCCGAGCTCAAGGATGCTGTCTCCAACATAGCCCACCTCGCTCATTCCGAATCGACTGCACCTCTTTCTATTACGACTGATGCCTCAGACGTCGCGGTAGGCGCCGTCCTCCAACAGCACGTTGGTGGGCAATGGCAACCCCTTGGGTTCTTCTCCAAGCGCCTGCAGCCAGCGGAATCCCGCTACAGCACGTTTGGCAGGGAGCTGCTGGCTATTTACCTAGCGATACGTCACTTCCGGCACACACTTGAAGGCCGCGCTTTCACGGTCTACACTGACCACAAGCCCCTTATATTTGCCTTCAACTCTGCTAGCGACAAATACTCACCACGGGAAACAAGACATCTAGACTTTGCCACGCAGTTCACTGCTGACATACGTCATGTCTCAGGTGTCGACAATCCCGTCGCCGACGCTCTCTCACGCGTCAACCTCACTCTCCAGTTTTTGCCTACTGTCGACCTTGCCGCAATGGCATCGGCTCAGGCTCAAGACGAAGACATACAGCACACTGCAGTCCAATTCGCTGCATGTGCAACTTGTTCCTCTCCAAACTACGGAAGGAACTATTCTCTGTGACACTTCCACAGGTTGTCCTAGACCTCTCGTGCCCGTCTCCTTCAGACGCACAGTCTTTGACGCACTGCACTCACTATCACACCCTGGTATCCGTGCATCTTTGAAACTGATCACCGAACGTTTCGTTTGGCCAAGCGTAAACAAAGATGTCCGTACCTGGGCTCGCGCCTGCCTTTAATGCCGGCGCTCTAAAGTACATCGTCACACCCGCGGTCCTCTTGGTTCATTTCCTGCCCCAGACTCTCGGTTCTCGCATGTACACTTAGACCTGGTAGGTCCATTGCCTCCGTCGCGCGGATTCGTATACATTCTGACATGTGTCGACCGCTTCACCAGATGGCCAGAAGCCATTCCTGTAACAGACTGCACAGCTGAGACTGTTTTCAGGGCCTTCATAGATCGGTGGGTCTCGCACTACGGATGTCCATTCACCATCAAAACTGACCGCGGAACGCCTTTCGAATCTTCACAATTCGATACGTTCTGCAACTTCTTAGGTTGCCGCCGCATTCATACCACAGCGTATTACCCAGCAGCCAACGGGTTGGTTGAAAGTTTCCACAGACAGCTTAAAGCGTCGCTGTGCGCCTCCTCCAACCCTAGCTGGAGAGAAAACATTTCGCTCGTACTCTTAGGCATTCGCAGCAGCATCAAAGCTGACTTGCAATGTGCACCAGCAGAGCTGGTTTACGGCATGACGTTCAAGTTACCAGGAGAATTCGTTTCACCTCACGCATCGTCGGGTATGCCTCCGCCTAACTTTGCGTCCACCCTAGCTCAGCGCATGCGTTCACTACGCCCGACCCTGCCCCGTAAGCAGACTAGAGATGTGCAAATGCACAGCGGACTCTCTAACTGCACTTACGTCTTCCTCCGCACCGACGCAGTGCGGCGCCCTCTCCAGCCTCCCTACACTGGCCCTTTCAGAGTTTTACAACGGACTCCGAAACATTTTACTATAGACCAGAATGGTCATCAAACAACGGTGTCCATTGACCGCCTTAAAGTGGCTTTCTTTGACGAGCCACTTGCAGCTCATACTGGTGCTCTCTCACAAGCACCCACACCTGTGGTGACTTCGCGAGCACTGGATAAACCGGAACCCTCCGTACCCGTTGACCCGCAAACTACCCCGTCTCAACCCCAGGCAATCGACCGACGCGGTAGACAGGTCAAACGTCCGGTCCGTTTTTCCAATTTTGTAAGCGTTTGCTATTTCCATTAACACGCCTTTTTCGTCTTTAATGGTTATCCTGCGTCTCACCCACAAACGTTTTGCAAAATCGACAAAAAACCCAAAACCTATTGAAAAACCTAAAAAGCGTATTGTCTTTTATCATACATGCCATGTTCCCTCTCCGGCGTCAAGCCACTTCCCCGACCCTTGCCAACCCCCTCTGAGTTCTACCTTCTAGAAACTCAACCGCCGGAACTGCCCAGGCAACCCTCGATTGACTCGCCAGCCGTCCTCGCCCAAGGAACAGACAGTCACCCTCGATCGCGGTCACCCACGAACGAACTGGTCCCCAAACGCCGCTTAGTCATTGCCGACGAGGACGCCGGATTTCTTCGTGGGACGAGGACGTCCGCATTCCTTCGTGGGACGAGCACGCCTGGATTTCTTCGTGGGACAAGGACCGTGGACTAAACTGCGGTGGGGGGAGCGAAACTTCCCAAGTGTACCGTCGGGTCTGCAGCAATGGGAAGGTCCTGTCGGCCTTTTTTCTGGACTAGCCAGTTTTTTTTGCAGTCCGACCAGCCCACCCTGACGGCCCACAGATGATGCACTCTGGTCCACACGATCGTCATAAATAAAACTAACAAAAGCCTGGACCCAGCGAAATCTGCTACACCCCACTTTGGAAGCCCTTCTCAAGTCCCTGCAAACCTCCGCATCCACCCTCACCTTCCGTTCCCCCCACTAACAGCTCCATCGAAGGCTTCCATCCTTCAGCCTTCTAGGAGGAGGCCCTTGTAGTGCAACAGAAAACATGCTCTTTCAGTATCTTGTAACATTGGATCTCATGGTTGTTTTAACCTTCGAATCGTCCATTTGTTTTACTGACTACACGTCCGTTGTCACAAACCGTTTTGGTGAGTTCCTCGCTGCACGTTTCTCGCTCTGTCTGATTCGCTTCCTATCCTTGTAGCCTGCACAATATACGTTGGGTTCAGTCGCTTCCGATTTCTATACTGTCGTATTTGACACGTCTTACGTGTCATTGCTTACCGACTAGTATACCAGGCTCCACCCAACACTACCGCCATCACATTGCGGGATAAGTTATCAGACGACCAAGACCAATGGAACTCATTGTGTATGCAGATGAGTATCAAAACTAAGCCCATGAACTTGTTACGAATTACTCGTCATCCGAACTCGCTACACTATGGCGAACCCAGACTTATTCGAGTAACTCTAGAATCCTGCACCGACGTAGAAAACGTTTTTCTCTTCGCAAGCGCGCTAAAACACGAATCCTGTGGGATACGTTTCTATCCTGATGTCTTTTGGAGCGCTCGACAACCAAAACGAAACACCGAAGAGGGGCACCGCAAGCAAGACCGCCTAAACACAATCTTCATACATGGCGTTCCAGAACATCCTTCGAACGATGTTCAAAAAACCGGAAAGCACGATTTAGAACAGTGGCGGTTCATTCGTGAAACACTTTCTTTGGATAATGTTGTGGCACTATCACACACCAGGATACCTCTCTCACCAAAGTATGGAGGATGCGGCCCTAGAATCCTAAAACTTGTGGTTCAGTCAGAGCAACAAGCAAAGGATGTTTTGGATCGATGGCGGAGAAATCGGAAACATCTTCATTTCGAAATTCGGTTATAGGTACCAAACAATTTGCACAGCTCAAATATTAAAGTAACTGACGCAGCAAGCATATCGACGAATGTACAAAAGTGTAACTTGACTGCTGCTTTAATTGACTTTGACGTAGTTCCAAACGAAGGTTAGGACACACCTTGGCCGAATCAAGTTGCAAACTAGGTATCATTGATCAATCAAAAAACGAGTAACTGCCGAACTCCCATCGGTCCGCATTCTCCCACACGTGACCGCTTCACCCCACTGAGGGCTCCTAGAGACCGAGAAACTGGTCTACTTGTATACGAATGCTCAGGGTCTTTCTAACAAACTGGCTGAACTGAAAGATCGCCAAGCTTCAGGGTCGTATGATATCATTGGTGTCACCGAGACATGGTTGCACAAGGGCATGACGGACGCTGAAATTTCGCTACCGGGCATGTCGCTGATCCGGAACGACAGGCTCACAAAAGGAGGAGGTAGTATCACGGAAACGACTTGCAGTGCGAAGCCGTGGAGGATTCAGACTCGCAGTTCCCTGGATCTCTTTGGTGCCGGTTGCAATCAAAAGGCAGGGACGCTTGCCTTATTGTCTTGGTGTACCGCGCCCCTAACTCAACACCCGAAACCGACTACCACCTAGCGGCTGCTTTAAGGTGCAGTTTACAACAAAAATACCCTCACATTCTTATTATGGGTGATTTCACCGTACATTATTTAGAAACTCCCGCCACGATCGGAGAACAATTCAAAACCGATCAACAAAATCTAGTAACTACTGTTTCTCTTTACAATCACAACACTTTGCCCACTCGGTTCAGAACTGGTAACAGGCCATCTGTGCTGGATCTTGTGCTTACCAAAGAGGAGCATATGATTGATGCGTTGGTTTTAGACTGCCCGTTGGGTCGCAGTGATCACGCAGTCATCAGTTTCAACTTCGTCTGCTATGCAGAAAATCTTAATGATAACGATAAGACTGTGCGAATCACCACAAGGTAACACCGACTCGCCCAGCTCGTCAGTGACACAACATGGGCTTTCCTCGAAGAAGAACCCCGAAAGTGGCCTGGCTCGAGTTCGTCAAAATATTCAGTCAGCGGATTGCACACGCTTCAGAGATAAAAGCCAGCAATAAATGCAAATCAGTTACTTTCGTTAGGAGCAGAACTCGAAAATGGATGACAGTACGCAACGCAGCATGGCGAGTGTACAAAGAAGCTCCAGCACCAGAAACTTGGGACAACTACGTAGCCCAACGTAACAACTGCACTCAAATGTTAAGCGAAGACAAAGCCGCCTATCAGTAGAACATCGCACAAACCTTCAGTGTTAACCACAAACTGCTGTACAAGCACGTTAATAGCCTACGAAAGGTGAGGCAAGGATTACCTCCACTCAGGACGGCTGATGGCCCAACAGGAACGGCTGTGGAAGCAGCAAAGGTTCTGCAGATGCAATACGCCCCTACGTTTCAAAGAGTCTTGCCACCAAGCGATCTACCAAGCTTTGTCTTCTGCTCGCCAGGACTAACCCACATCACTTTTTCCGAAGAGGCTATATTGCAAAAGCTGACTTTTCTACGCAAACACAGCTCGCCGGGTGTCGACACCATTCGTCCAGAGGCATTGGGAGCAGCAGCAAACCAACTGGCAGGACGTTTAGCTGTTTTTCCAGCGCTGCTTAAACCAGAACCAAGTTCCCGCCATGTGGAACATTGGGATAATAACCCTGATTCACAAAGGTGGCAGCAGTACTGATCTCTCCAACTACCGCCCAGTATCCCTTCTTCCTATACTCTCCAACGTTATGGAATCCATAGTTGCCGATGCACTGGTGTGCTATCTGGAAAACTGCAACCTCATCACTCCTGAACAGCACGGTTTCCATCGACAGCGGTCATGTACAACGAATTTGCTAATCGCACGCAGTAGTTGGACTGAGTCAGCTGACGCTGGAGAATGTGTTGATGTGATCTATCTGGATATTTCCAAGGCTTTCGATCGTCTAGATCATCGGATACTACTATCTAATCTGCAGCATTACGGGATCGGAGACCCTCTTTTAAGCTGGATCGCCCACTTTCTGCTTCAACGGCAATTGGTGGTCAGATTTCGGAGCTCTTTATCGGACCCCATACAAGTGGAGTGTGGTGTGCCGCAAGGCTCAGTTCTAGGTCCACGTTTGCTTTTGGTGTTTATTAATGACCTTGCACAGGGAATCTCTTCAAACTTCTTAATGTTTGCCGACGATATCAAGATCTGGCGCAGGATCCAGGCGAACGTCGACCAACATGTGCTTCAGTGATTTAGATACGGTGTATCAATGGTCGACCCAAAACTTATAACATTTCAACGTCAGTAAATGCAAGGTGCTTTCCATCCGACATCAGAGCAGCTACTCATACCGATTCGGAACTAATATACTGCAACAATCGGTTCTCGAACGCGACTTGTGTGTCCTGGTTCAAGATGACTTAGGTTGCTTCAGGCAATCCGAAAAGGCCTTGAAGATCGGGAACCAACACGTCGGGCTATTGAGGCGGGAGTTTGGACAAATAAACAGCTCCATATTTCGACAAATGCTCAGTGCGTATGTTCGCCCCCATGTCGAATACGCAATTCAAGCCTGGCATCCATGGCTGAAACGCGACCTTAATGCACTGGAGCAGCCACAACGCCGGGCATCTAAGAACGTAATTGGAATACGCAACCTTTCCTACGAGGAGAGGCTGCAACGACCGGGATTGTTCAGTGAAAGCTATAGCAGATCACAAAGCGACCTGATTATAGCACACTTGATTCTGCGAGACCAACATCATGTGTGTCGCCCTTTACTTCAACTCAGCAGCAATGCAAACCTGAGGGGCCACTCATTAAAACACGCAGAACAAAACAGTCATCTGGAGTGCTGCAGAAATTTCTTTTCCATTCGTGTCTGTAACCCGTGGAATGATCTCCCAGAATCGGTCGTCCCTGCACCGACACTAACAGTATTTAAAAGACGGTTGGACGAAGCACTCATCCACTTGCACTTTGTCACTTAACACTACGTCTCCATCCTTCACCTGGAGTTTACCATGGAATTATTTGTTGTTGTTAACTGTGGGTGCTGGGAATCTAAGAGGATCGCAAAACTACAGCGAAGCAAACGATAAGTCCTTATTTTCATATTTAAAGTATTAACTATTTTACTGCCATTATCATCATCATTGTTATGTTGATCTCCCCAACAACTATCCAACGGGACTTGTAAAGCAACGCTTCTTAACCCGTACAAATTCATTGTTCGTTGTTTAATGCTAATCAACAAACAGAATACAGCGAGGTGGTGTGTTCTCCTAATAACGTGGACCAGAAAATCAAGCAGATGATTTTTGAGACTTAAAACTTGCTTCCGGTTTTGCTTACATCCTTAAAATAAAAGGGCTTATGATTTCATACTTGTTAAGGTGACAAAGCATGTGAAAGAAAACTGGCCAGTAAAAGTACGAAGTTCCTAACTCATATATTACCCGCGCCAAACCAACTTGTCGGTCGTTGATTTATGTGTATTTTAGGTTGCACATATGAGTGTCCTTTCATACTAACAACTATCTATTCTTAAACAACTCCAAGACGTTTATCAGATGTTCACTAGAACCAAATTCGCGGACCGAAATTTACCTCTATTGGTTCTTAATGGACGACGATATCACAATGGCAACAGTGTGCAGTAAGTTAGAGCGCCTCCAACCGTATTTTCCCTGATATGGCCTGAATTAACAAAGCTTATGTCTCACGTTCACACGAATCTCGCCGGGCCAGTTGAAGATAGGTGACATCTCATTGTTCTCGACCTGTATCCAAAATGGTCAGTCGGCATTGGAATACAGAATGCAAACCCCAAGACGGCTGCCATCAAGTAGCTGCTCAACGTGTTCAGTCGCTTTGGTATGCCAGAACCCCGGCTGTCAGACAACGGGTCACAGGTCCCCACAGCAGAACTCGAAACGTTTGGTTATTTAATGGTATCACAAATATGTGAACGGTACCTTCCCACCCTCAATCCAATTGCAAGGTTGGGAAGCTTGTTGTTACATTTAAAAGGTCATCTATCTAATCGGGCGGGGACGGTCTAACAAACTATAGCATTTATCACTTTCTCATGGTGTATGGTCTAGGATTGATATATACTATTTCGGGATAGTGCGTCTGCATTAGTATGCATAAAAACTGGAAGAGTGGACACAACGGGTTGTATTCCGGTACAGCTTCAAAAGGAAGAAAACGAATGAAGCAACGTGAGCGTACGTCAGCGTCGTAACTCACCGTGGACACAAGTGATGAACCGGACGTACGTAAAATGGCCGTAAGTTAGGCGCTATAATGAAAACTAATACTGTACGATTAAGGAACAGATTTGTACTTAAAAGGATAAGGAATATTTTTTAGGTAATTACAGAGCTCTCCCCCTAGAAGACTGAATCATGGTGCCTTCGAAAGCAAAAATGGTTGTGAAGCACAGTTCATAAACTGTATTCGTAAACAGAGGAATACGTGTTCGGGTTCGGAAATAGATGTAGCCGACAATTATGGTCGCTGTGTTGTTCATTATTTATTATTTCTTGAGCGCATAGCATGATGCATTTTGGTGGGACGTTGTAGCGGGCTTGTCTGACATAAAAACGGGCTAGCCTAGAAAAATAGTCGACAGGACTTCATCCTCCGCTACTGCTAAACGGTGCGCGTGTGAGTAGTCGTTCCCCGCCGCAACCCGCCCCAAGCCCAAAGAACCCCCGTCGCACGAAGACGCGATCATCGTCCTACAAAGAAGTGACCGTCGTCCGACGAAGAAACGACCCACGTCCCGCGGAGTAACGATCCGGTTTCTCGTCCGGCTCCTCGTTGACTGCGACGATCCTCGAAAACATTGCGCCTGAGGGCAGTAGATCGAAGGGGTGGCCTGGGGCGTGTAGACACGCGAAAGCGGGAAAAGACTCCAGAACGAACGAACGAACAAATGATCCGCGTGCAAGAACGTTTAGGATTTTGTCTTTTGGATATTTTTAAATAAGTTTTCTCGGAGGTTATTGCATTTTTTGTTTTCAATACGTCAGTCGACCAAAAACGGAGCAAATATTTGTAATATTTACAAACCCAAACGTATTTGCACCGTACATAATTGGAAAAGCGAACTGGCTTACGAACCTCTCGACCACAGCGTTTGGTCGTGGGAAGCGATAGGATAGGTTCGGAAATGTCAGCACGGCTGATGGTTGAGGACCGTGATTCTGGTCTGTTTCGGTGACACAAGGAAACTGAAAATTGGTGCAGTTAGTTGTAACGTCGAAGGATGCATTGCTAGACGATGGAGGCAAAGGAATTTCCTACATAAAGGCTGGTTTCAGACGGTCGAGGGTGACGATCTCTCGTCGGTTACCGCGGTAGATTTTCAGTGTCCTACCTGTTCCGTTGAATACTTTGAAGGGTCAGATGTACGGCGACTGCAGAGGCTGTCGAACACCGTGTAAGCGAAGCAGTACGTGAGAGCAAGTAGACATTCTTCTGCTTAGGCAAACCGGTGTCTTCTGAAACCGTGAAGCAGGTGGGCGCGGCTCACGCATCTGATGAACCAACCGATAGGTGTGACTTCCATATTCGAAGGAGGAGGTGAACGGCACTAGTGCTACCAGCTGTCCGGCAAACTCAGCGTGAAGCCGTAGACGAGGTGTGCTGGTCGTGCGTCGAAATCGGATTTAACTGTGTTTCTTAAGCCTGGCTGGAGGAGGGGAAGGGTTTTGGACCAAGAAGGATCTGCGTGCGCACGTAACGCTGCCCACAACTGAAGGTGAAAACGATCTATCATGCCGTTAGCAGCCGGATGATACGCTATCGTCTGAACGTGGCGACAGCCTAACTCCGAGAGCAACGTGACAAAAGTGGATGAGAAATTTGACCGAATATCGGTGGTCACGAGGTTGGGACAGCAATCTAAAAATGCCTTTTCTACTGTTTCCGAAGAGCAGTTTGGAATCGAAATAGGCCCTGGTCACCTGGCAAATTGGCCGATGATAGTCAGTAGGTATACTGATCTTTTCGAAGGCGGCAGAGAGTCTACGAGGTCGACGTGCAGATGGTGGAAACGTGCGTTTGGCGTCGAAAACCTGCCTAATAGGATTTCGGATGTTGTGCACATTCGCGCGTTGATACGGAAGGCAAACAGCTGCCCAAGTATCAAATCGCGATTGAAATTGCACCAAACAAATCGTGCGGTTACGAGTTTGCCCGATTCACGAACGCCTGGGTGAGACAAACCGTGCAACGCGTCGAACACGGTCTGTCGAAATCTGCATGAGACGGCTGGGTGCGGCGAACCCAGCGAAATATCGCAAAGTAGGGTTCAGTTTGATGATGTGAGTGGAGCGGGTGGTATGTCCATGATGGTAGACCTCCATAGTAGACCAACTTTATGAGCATTGGATTGCGCTGCGGCCATGGCTACAAAGTCGCTAGCGGTGCCGGGCTCAACAGAGATGGCTTGAATTTGGGAAAGTGCGTCGCCGACGGCTTTGTGCGCACCTGAGACATGTCGTATATCGGTCATAAACTGAGCAATATAGTCTAGGTGGCGCGACTCGCTAGGAGAGTATCAGTCGGTAGTAGAGCTGAGCACGAAAGTCAGGGGTTTGTGGTCGGTGACGACGGGAAGATTGCGGTCTTATAAGACCTGTCGGAAATGACGTTTTGGTAAGTAACTTGCTAATAATTTTCTAGTGAACTTGCTGTAGCTAGATTCGGTAGGTTGTAAGCTTTTGGAGAAAAACGCTAAGGGCTGCACGTGTCACCTATTCGTTGCTGCTAGTCGGCGCAGACTGCCACGTCCGAGGCGTGGGTACTAAGGAACGGTGTTGCTGCCAGTTTGTGATGAGCTGTAGAAGCTATTTATTCGATAGTCTCTTTCGACGATATAAAAGCAGAGAGTGCTGCTGCAGAAAATTCGAATTGCTTGAGTTTGTCTTGGAGAATGGCCGCGTGAGGTTACGTCAGCGACGCACAGTTTGGTATGAAACGTCAGTAAACGTTAACAAACCAATCAAATCGCCCAAGCTGTTTGAAAGAATGAGACTCGGGGTAGTCAAGGTTGGCCTGTGTTTTATTCTGCTGTGATATGACACCTGCAGGGAAGATACGATGGCCAAGGAAAATTACTGATTCGACACCAAATAACCACTTTACTGCTTTGATCGTCCCCCGGGTTGATTTAATGGCTCAACAGGTGTTCGTACATTTCGCAAGTGCTCTTCTCGTGAAGAGCTTGCGAAGAAGATGTCAAGATAAGCGTAAGCAAAGTCTAAACCGCGACAAACTTGGTCGATGAAACGCCGAAACGTTTTGTTCGGCGTTCTTTAGACCGAATGTCATACGCAAGCATCTCAACAAACTGCATGGAGTTGTCACGGCAGTTTTAGCTATGTCCGCTTCGGCTACCGTAATTTGTTTATATGCACACACTAAGTCGATTTTGCTAAAGTGGCTTTTAGCCGCCAGGCTGGCAATGAGATCCACGATGTGTGGGATCGGATAGCGATCTGGAGTGGTAACCGTATTCAAGTTTCGATAGTCTCCGCCAAGACGTCAGTCCTCCATGATCTTCTTCGTTACCATGTGGAGAGGAGACATCCATGGGCTGTTGGACGGTCTGACAATACCGAGCTGAATCATGTGATCGAATTCAACTCGGGCTGCACTTAGTTTTTCTGGAGCAAGCCGTCTTGCTCGTGCGCTAACTGGTTTGCTGCACGTGACTATTTAGTGAGCGATCTACGTCGTGACTGGTGGAATCTCTGCAGCCGATCGAACCAATTGCAGGTATTTGGGGAAGAGGCTCAAGCAGCAGGACGGTTCGTCTGTGATCCGAAAAACAGAGCTGATTATCGGAGCATCTACAAGAACACCATCCACACCGAGGTTTGAATCGTCATCTAAAATTCCGTAGAGACCTGCGTCGACAAGCAATTCGAAATGGTAAAGAAAATCGATGCCGATAATTGCGAACGGTACAGACGCAATCGTGAAAACCAGTGAAAGTCTGCGGCGATTTAAATCTAGGTTTACCATGCGCTGACCATATGAAACTATCGGTGAGCGGTTGGCTGCCCGTAGTTTGTATGTCGGCTTTGAATGCTTGTCTTGTGTGCTGCCAGGGATAACGCTCACTTCGGCTCCTGTATCTATAATAAAGCGACGCGGGACCGGCTATCTGGGACGTAAAACAGACAGCCTGCTTTGTCGCTGCCGGACGCGTGGGCCGCATTCACGTGCCGGCGAACTAGTTTCCCTGTTCCACTAAACCACGCTTGGCGCAAGGCGAACAGCAATGTTGAGCGTCGTCACCATTTTGACAATGATATCAACTCAGATCGTTCATTAAATTGACGTCTCGAGCTCGGTTGCTAGAGGTGATGGACTGTGTCTGCGCGGTGACCTGGAACTATGCGGCGAAGGTCAGGACTGACAGGCGCCCTGACATATGTCGGCTACTTCGTGGTCAGTGTGCGGTCTCATTATGTACTGTCGGTTTAACTGCATCGCTGCTATTTCACGGCGAAGCGCGGCCATCACTTCGTCTTTCGCGTCTGCTTGTGCGGACGCTTTCGTACTAATGTCCCTATCAGTAAGGTTGTGGCCAAAATGGAGCCGAATGCTTTGGTGTACAGTGGGATTGTCTAGAATGCTGCATCTGCGGTTATGGCCATCTCTTTAAGTGATCTATCTGGGTACGAAAGGAGCATTAAGGCAAGAGGATCACTTAGGCGGGAGAGTCACAATCCATTTAAAGCTGCTTCATTCATGTACGAAGGGCCAGCTATCTGTATAACAGCGCTGAGCATGACTAACTGCTTGCGATCACTTAGCATACCGCCATTAATTAGTTGCTCAAATCGAGCACAAACACTGAGTTGCGACACACTTAGGATTAATCGTTTCGGCGCTTCGTATTTACCATCCTTCGCGGATTAAGCTGAACCTCTTCAACCAGTGTCACCACGTCTTGTGGAAGGCGTGGAACGGGTTGATTGTATTTATCTTGATCGGTAGAGATCCATGTATTTTCTAATTCTATCTCAAAAATGGCGAAACAGACGCTAGCTTGTGCACCATAAAATCCGGAATGGTTAAAGTGAGCGTATTCACCATACCTGGAGACTCAGGTTTTACATCGCCAAGAACTATGGTAAACGAGTAATACGAGTGAAGTTTAAAAACAAATAGACGGTAAACAATCCATTTGAGATTAGAGAAACAAGGAAGTGGAATAACTACACCGAAAACGAAATGACCTAAAAAGATTCGAGAATTCTCGCGAATCGGGGTCATCAACTTGTAGAACTAGCATATCTATAGTCCGAGATAGTGCACTTGTGCTGCTGCGGATAAAAGAAAACTGGAAGTGCGGACACAACGGATTGTATTCCAGTAAGGCTTTAAACGGACAAAAAGGAATGAAGCATCGTGAGCGTACGTCAGTGTCGCAACTCAACGTGGACACAAGTGATGAACCGGACGCAGGGAAAATGGCCGTAGGGTCAGCCGTAAAACGAAAGTCAATAATGTCCGCTTGAGGAACGGATTTGTTAATAGAAAATGATAAGAACAATGTTTTTGGGTTGCTACACCTCGGATTCTGCTAAATTTTGTGGGCTAGGCGGCATGCAGCACTGGGGTTGTCTCTCTTACCATCTGCAGTCCAATGAGCAAGCTGACCGTTTTGTGAATGTCCTCAAATGAATCCTGCTTAATGCTGAAGGACACTGAGCAATTAAAGTAATCCTGCTGACTTTTCCGATCTGGAGAACGTTGAAATACTTGGAAGAGCAAGAAACCGCAGAGCACGTTAGTTCCTCGAGGCCTGGCATTCTGGCCGGAACTCAATCAGCAATCACCTGGAGCTGGAGGGTGTCTATGAAGCTCTGCAAGTTAAGCCAGCATTAGGCACCAGATCGACAAGGAGAAGAGGTGCCCACATGACGGACACGTGAACCGATCGAAGGCTGACAATCAATAGTCACTCAGATCTGGCATTGGTTTGCGAGACTCCGCGAATCAACCTTAAATAGCTGCACTGAAGATGTTACCTAGTTTGGCAACGAAACGTCTGCAACAGAAATGCCCTGTTAGGGAGCTGGCTACTTAACCCTCAGTTTCATGAATTATGTTAGTTGACTATTTCTTTGTTTGCGCAGTTACCTGCTTCTCTGCTACATTTTGGACACGCCGCTTTCATCAGCCTCATTCGCAATCGCTCACAGCTAATTTCAGCCGTCTCATTCTGTGGACATTCTGATTGGCTTCTTTTGCTCAGCGCTCCTCAGCTTTTTTACGTACATGTATTATTCAGCCGACACATATTTATTATACCTGTTTTTATTTTCCTGGTGTGTATCATTCTCACTATCAACTGTTCTGGCATTTGTTTAAACGCATCACTTCTCCACACTGATTGGACGCTACTCGTCCTTTTTAATTGTCGCTCACCAGAAGGTTACCCCTAGGGATTAACCGCAGACACTATTTCCTTTGCCGCACTTCATTGGCTCGTAATTTTCGCGATTCTCATTTGCTTGTTCCATTTTGTGTTTTCTCCATGCCTGTTGGATCTCATGCGTTTAGTAGCCTGGAATCGCCCTTGTTTGTAGAGCTATATAACTGGTGCCGTGCTGGATGCCGGCAGTGTTCCGGGACGTGGTGGGTCTTCGTCTGGCAAGCGTTTTCCCTACAAAAAGCCACAAATGTCTATTTAACAACACTGCGACGTGGCGGATGTGACTCGCCAATCAATAAAGTCACCACCCCTAACACATTGGCAAGTTGACCGACACCACATTTACAAGTTTTGTGTATATATCGGCTCTCGCACGAACACGCCTACATATCTGATTAGTGACATACCACTATTCTTAAGTATTTTTTCACCCGTTTCCTCCCTCATACTTCACTCACTGACTTACATTGCTTACGGGACCTCATCGGACTAGTTCCTCATCAACATACCATACAAGTGCTCTGATTACTATCTTTACCTATCGCATTCTGTGTACATAGACTACATACAACCTTTGGGCTCTATGGGCCCACACTACTGTCTCCAACTGTACTACTCCCACTGTTGATGCTGCTTATTCCGCTATCATGTACAACAATGCAATACGCTGATCATGCCCAAAAGGCGTGTCTCGCTTTGTCGAGAATAAAATATTTATTTATTTATTTATTTATAATAGAAAATCTGTTCATCCCGGCTCATCTTGGACTGCTTGCGGTCGTGGAGTGAAGGCGTACTGGGCGTCACAAGATATTCTTCTGGAGACGAGAAGTGGTGAACCATGTTGGTTTCAATTGTTCATTTCGAAACATGTTGGTTTCATTCGAGCAATTGCAGACTTTACTTCAACAGCATTAATTGCAATTTGAGAAATCGCAAAGGCAGCTCATCGAATTGCTCACACAGAAATTGAACTTTCAGATAGAACCTCCGACGACGACGATTACACGATCATCAGTGGACGCCTTTACTGCATCAATCACAGAATTTGTGTTCGATGGGTTGAGTGGTGTAACCTTCGATTTATGGTTGAAGAAGTATGATGGTATTTTTCGAGTAAAGTTTGCTGACCAAGATGATGCCTGGAAAGTTGGATTGTCGTTGAGAAAACTTGGAGCAGTGGAGCATGAACGCTACACAAATTTCGTGTTGCCGAAAAACGCAAGGGACTTCAGCTTTGATGAGACCGTGAGAACTTTGACGCAGATCTTCAGTGAGCAAGCCCCTTTGTTCAGCATTCGGTACAATGGATTGAATTTGGTCAAACGCGATGTTCATGATTTTGTCACTCATGCTGGGATTGTGAACCGCGAATGTGAACGATTCAAACTGGGCACGATGACTGCGGATCAATTTAAGAGTCTTATTTTTGTGTGCAGTCTCCAGTCCCACGCTTATGCCAAAATTCGCACACGAATTTTACACAAGCTTGAATAGGAACCACAACTGACGTTGCAGGATATCACTACAGAATGCCAGCGGCTGATTAATTTGAAGCACGATACAAAAATGGTTGAAACTGCTGATCACAAAACTGAACCCCAAATTTGTCGTACAGCTATCCGACGTAAAGAAATAAATCGAACTGGATCAACTCAGAAGCCCCCGACCGCATGCTGGAGTTGTGGCGCCTGGCATTTTGTGAGAGATTGCACATATAAAACGCACCAATGTAAGAAGTGCAGACGGATTGGCCATAAGGAAAACCACTGCCGAGTTGTGAACAATTTCAGACGTTCTTTCTACCCAAAAGATGCGCGTAAATCCCAATTTTAGAAGAGCCAATTTTCACGGACCGGCCGCAAAGCTAATCCTCGCCGCCTTTTCGCACAAGAACTTGCACGCAGAGAAAGTACGTGTCAGTAAAAGTCAATGGTGTTCCTATCACGTTGCAGCTGGATACAGCGTCCGACATTACAATCATCTCGAGATCAGTCTGGAAGAGGTCTGGGAGACCAGCATTCAAACGCACAACCCTGACGGCTAAAAATGCATCTGGGCGACCACTGAGATTAGATGGTGAGATTGAGTGCGAAGTCAGCTTCAATGGCTTGAATCTTCGTGGCACAATTTACTTGATCACGAGCAGTGAAGTAAATCTGCTCTGCATCGATTGGATCGAGAAGCTGCGTCTACTCGACGAACCATTGAGTCACATTTGTTCTGAGAATAATGTCGCGGTGCTTCATACAGCCGTATCGAATCAGCCGAGTCAAAGTATTGCAGAACTGCTTCAATCGAAGTATGCATATGTATTTCAATCAGATCTTGAACATTGCACGAAAATGCAGGCAAAGCTTACCCTGCTTCCTGAGGCGAAGCCAGTGTTCCGACCCAGACGTCTAGTCCCTCACGCATCCCAAGCACTCGTAGAGCATGAGCTTGATCGATTACATCAGGCCGGAGTGATCGAGCAAGTCAGTTTCTCACAATTGGTGGCGCCTATCGTTGTGATCAGAAAACCGAATGGCTCAGTTCGTTTGTGTGCAGATTTTTCAACCGGCTTGAATGCTGCATTAGAACCCCATCAGTACCCGCTTCCCCTCCCAGACGACGTGTTTGCAAAGCTGAATGGAGGCAAGTACTTTGCTCCTCTGGATCTGGCAGACGCTTATTTGCAACCGCAGGTCGAACCGGAAAGCAGAAAGCTTCTAACAATCAACACGCATCGCGGCCTTTACCAGTATAATCGTTTGCCATTTGGAGTAAAAACTGCACCTGCAATCTTTCAACAAGTTATGGACGCTATGTTGACTGGCTTGACGGGAGCAGCAGCCTATCTAGATGATATCATCATAATGGACGGAACTCGGCAGGAATTGTTTTTACGATTGGATGACGTGATGATGAGAATTAAGGAATATGGATTCCGGTTGCGAGCTGACAAATGCAAATGGTTCCTGAAATCCATCAAGTTCCTGGGTTTCGTGATTGACGCGAACGGTCGACGGCCTGATCCTGAAAATATCGAGGCCATAGACAGATTACCGGCGCCAACGGATGTCACAACCTTGCGCTCACTCCTTGGGATGGTGAGTCATTATAGTGAGTTCCTACCTTGCATGCATCGATTACGTCATCCTTTAAACCATTTGTTGATGAAAGATGTTGAATGGAACTGGTCCGCACAGTGTCAAGAAGCTTTTGACAAACTCAAATCTCTGCTGCAATCAGATTTGCTCCTTACGCATTACAATCCGAAGCAGGAGATTGTCGTGGCTGCGGATGCTTCGAGTTATGGAATTGGTGCTGTCATCTCACATCGCTTTCCAGACGGGTCCGAAATGGCTGTGGCAAATGTGGCACGAGCGCTGACCGCATCTGAAAAGAAATGCAGTCAAATTGCGAGGGAGGCGTTGGCTATCATCTGTGCCGTACAGAGATTTCACAAGATGACATATGGCAGAAGATTCACGCTGGTGAATGATCACAGACCGCTTTTGGTAATCTTTGGATATAGGAGAGGCATTCCGACATATACAGCCAGTCGACTTCAGCGCTGGGCAACTCTGCTCCTGGGGTATAATTTTGGCATGCGGTATTTGTCCACTGATCCTATTGGACAAGCGGACGCCCTGTCCAGACTGATCAATACCGGTAGATGCGATCAAGAAGACGCAGTCATTGCATCCATTGCAGCCGAATCGGACGTCAGCTACATGATAAAAGACGCAGTGTGTAACTTGCCAGTGAATGGTTTAATGGTTGCGCAAGCCACTAAACAGGATGCGGTGCTACCAGAAGTATTAACCTATACAAGAAGTGGATGGCCAAAGAAATGTCTGAACGAAGCTTTGACCCAGTTTTTCACAAGGCGAGGCGCATTGTCGGAAGTTGATTCCTGTCTGTTTTTCGCAGATCGCATGGTCATTCCAGAAGTGCTCAGACAGCGCATACTAAGAGAGCTGCACAAGGGCCATCCAGCAATCACCCGCATGAAGGCACTCGCTCGCAGCTACGTCGTTTGGCCGATGATGGACAGCCGAATTGAGGATATCGGTCGATCCTGTTCCAGATGCATCAGTGCATCCAAACTGCCGGTGCGTGTGCCATTGCAATCTTGGTCGCATCCAGAATCTCCCTGGTCGCGCATACATGTTGATTTCGCAGAACCATTCGAGGGTGTGGAATTTCTTGCGATGGTTGACGCGTACAGCAAGTGGCCGGAAGTGATCCGGATGCAAACCACGTCCTCAAACAGCACGATCTCGGAAATCAGACATGTATTCAGTCAGCATGGCCTACCAAAGACCGTTATTTCCGATAACGGATCGCAGTTTACGTCCTATCGGTTCGCCGAGTTTTGCGCACAAAATGGAATCGAGCACGTGAGGACAGCACCATATGATCCACAGTCAAATGGCCAAGCGGAAAGATTCGTCGATACCCTGAAAAGAGCACTTTTGAAGTCAAAAGGCGAGGCAACGTTGGACGAAAGACTGGAGCGGTTCCTACTGAATTATCAAGCGACTCCCAATCCCAATGCACCCGATGGGAAGTCACCAGCTGAAGTCCGAATGGGTCGCAGATTGAGAACTACACTGGATTTGCTGAAACCCAGGTGTCCTCTCCCACAAACAAGGAACTTAGCAATGGAGCAGCAATACAACAGGCGATACGGAGCACGGAAAAGGTTGTTCAGAGTTGGCGAATTTGTATCTGCAGCGGATATTCAGGGACGGCGGATCAGCTGGATACCAGGACGCATCGTGCAACGTCGGGGAGGGTGACGTAGGCTGTTCAAGTTGGTGCGCAGGTATGGAGACGTCACGCAAATCAGCTGAAACCGCGGTGTACACTGGAAGGTGATGTTCAGAATGCCAACAGCTTTGATGTTAATGAGTTGCTTGAAGTGGCAAACCAAGTGCTTCCTCACGCCGAGAATTTCAACCAAGGGAATGCCCGGAACAAGAAGGTCGGAACAGACCCCAAAGAACAAGAAAATTTGTACAGCCGTTTCAAGTGGACCCGCGTCGGAAAAGCTATGTTCCGTACAGGTAACTAACATTTAAGAAGGGGGGATGTTAGGGAGCTGGCTACTTAACCCACAGTTTCATGAATTATGTTAGTTGACTATTTCTTTGTTTGCGCAGTTACCTGCTTCTCTGCTACATTTTGGACACGCCGCTTTCCTCAGCCTCATTCGCAATCGCTCACAGCTAATTTCAGCCGTCTCATTCTGTGGACATTCTGATTGGCTTCTTTTGCTCAGCGCTCCTCAGCTTTTTTACATGGATGTATTATTCAGCCGACACATATTTATTATACCTGTTTTTATTTTCCTGGTGTGTATCATTCTCACTATCAACTGTTCTGGCATTTGTTTAAACACATCACTTCTCCACACTGATTGGACGCTACTCGTCCTTTTTAATTGTCGCTCACCAGAAGGTTACCCCTAGGGATTAACTCCGCAGACACTATTTCCTTTGCCGCACTTCATTGGCTCGTAATTTTCGCGATTCTCATTTGCTTGTTCCATTTTGTGTTTTCTCCATGCCTGTTGGATCTCATGCGTTTAGTAGCCTGGAATCGCCCTTGTTTGTAGAGCTATATAACTGGTGCCGTGCTGTAATCGAAAATCTGTTCATCCGGGCTCATCTTGGACTTCTTGCGGTCGTGGGGTGAAGGCGTACTGGGCGTCAAAACATGCCCAGCTCGGAGAACAGGACAATCCTTTCATCCACATCCCGAGCTACAGGTATCCACAATAATTTCCAAACTTTCCCGTTTTCCTACAGAATTATTTCAATCCAACGAATCCAGACAGAAAATCTCCTGTGGAGTTGCCTTTAATTAGAATTCCACGAAAAGTTTGGTTTGATAAGGCGGTTTGGTAGACACTTCTCCGAAAGAAATGGGATTACTGAATGTCAGTACGCTGGGATACATCAAGTTGTTATAATCTTCTCACTATACGCCATTCCACAAATAACAATTGACTGCTCCACAAAACTCCCAGCCCAACCGAAGGAAAAAAAGCAAAACGCCAATGACCCTGACAAATAACGTATTAATCGCAGCCAACGAACACTGTACAACAACTGCGGACCTTGGCTGTATTTATAGGTCTCTACTGACCTTCGACTTCTAGAATTGGAAGGTCAGCTGTCAAGGTTAGTGGTTCCACATATCTTTTGCCAAAAGGTCAGATGGATTTGGATCACGTGTAGAAGAAGAACATTCAGGAACGTTTGAAATCGATGCGATAATCGTTAATAATCGATTAATCGCTAAAATAGGGAATTTCCAAAGCAATTCTTACTTTCTCCCGGACACCTCCGCTGATGAGATATGTTCCGAGATATAAGACGAAAGCCTGGGATTAACTTGCAGTCTTCGGGACGGTGTTCTCTGCCTGTCGGTCCACCTCCTTGGCAGAAGCGTCCGAGAACTTTGTTCCGATGTTCTTGTTCTGGATTCGTTGCTCGACCATGTGCAGTCGTCCACTGTTACCTTCGGCAGGTTAAAGTTTCCACCAGTAAATCGAACGGGAGGTCAGTAGATCTTTCTTGTTCTGGCTGACACAATGTGGGCCGTAACTGGTTTCCATGCCGTGTCCAGAGCTGTGCGCCCACCTTCACGTCATACATGACGTTTCCGCGCTTGCTTTTGACCGTCCCTGGCGTCCATTTCGCATGGCCTTCCCGGTAGTCACGTACTAGCACCTTCTGTCCAAGCGTGAATGATCGCTTCTTTGCTCCATGCCGCCGGTTAAACTCCTGTTCCATTCTGAGGTTTCGTTTACCAACAGAGGACTCCGAACCCGGTCGGATGGCGTCGATAGGCATGCGGAGCTTCCGGTTCATCATGGCCTGTGCTGGAGAGACTCCGTCTGGCGCTTGTGGATTCGGTGTTGATTGGTAGAGGAAAAGGAACCGGTCAACCATCTCCTCTATACGTCCCTCCCCTTTTGATTTTTGGAGGGCTCGCTTGAATGTGTCGACAAATCTTTCTGCCTGGCCATTCGACTGTGGGTGAAACGGCAGCGAGCGAACGTGCTGGACGGCGCATTGCTTGCAAAACTCCTTAAACGCTGCTGAAGTAAACTGTGAGCCATTGTCAGTGACCATTGTCTCAGGACAGCCGAATCTGCTAAAGGCTTGGCGCAGTTTCGATATGGTGGCATTGGTGGTTGTGTTATCCATGAAAAATACTTCTGGCCACTTGCTGTATGAGTCGACTATAATGAGAAAACTTCTCCCGTTGATCGGCCCTGCAAAGTCTACATGAATGCGGCACCACGGCTTAGAAACTATTGGCCATGAACAGAGTTCTGCTTTCGGTGGCGCTTTCAAGACATCGGCACACTTTTGGCAGCGTCTGGCTATTTCTTTTAACTGTTTGTCCATTAAGGGCCAGTATACATAACTGCGGGCAAGCGCCTTCATCCGGTTGATTCCAGGATGCCCGGCGTGGAACTGTCGAAGAAGGCGCTCCTGAGGTGTCTTGGGGATGACCACTCTTTCCGAAAATAGTATGCAATCGTTTACAATAGCGAGTGAGCGTCTACTCTGGAAATACTGTTGCAACTCGGCGGATGGACATGAACGTGGCCAACTTGTTTTGTGAAACTGCGTAACATTCTTGAGTATTGGGTCCCGAAGTGTTTCGGTCCGTACAGCTTCTGCTGTAACTGGTAGACAGTGCAGTGCATCAGTTACCAGAAAGTTGACGTCTGGTTCAATCTCCACCGAGGCAATGATTGTGTCTTCATGTTCTTGCTGACGGGTATCAATTAGGCGTGACAGTGCATCTGCTTGGCCAATGGAAACTGTCGACTGATATTGGATCTCGAAATCATACCCCATTAAGGTAAGAGCCCAACGTTGTAGCCTGTTGGTTGTGTAGGCCGGGATGCCCTTTTTCGAACCAAAGATAGCGAGCAAGGGCTTGTGATCTGTCAGAAGCTTGAAGCGGCGGTCGTAAAGCATTTTGTGGAATTTCTTAACCGCGTACACTATGGCTAATGCTTCTTTATCAATCTGACTGTAGTTCTTCTCGGCCTTCGTAAGTGTTCTGGCGGCATGGGCGATTGCTTTTTGAGATCCATCGGTGTACGTGTGTGCAATTACTGCACCAATCCCATGGCTTGATGCATCTGTGGTTAGGACGATCTCTTTGGAGGGATCGAAATGTGTCAAAAGCAAGTTTGAAGACAACAGTGACTTGACGCGTTCGAAGGCATTCTGACATTCTGCTGTCCAGTTCCAAGGTTGTCCTTTAGCTAATAGCTTGTTTAACGGGGCACGCAAGCGGTGCATCTCAGGCAAGAATGCGCTATAGTGGCTGATGAGTCCACAAAAGGAACGTAAGGACTGTAGATCTGTGGGTGGAGGCATTTTTCTAATGGCTTCGATGTTTTCCGGGTCTGGTCGGCGTCCATCCTTTTCGAGGATAAACCCGAGGTATTTGATGAGCGGTGTGAAAAATGTGCATTTATCCTCACGGATCCGGAAACCGTACGACTGTATGCAACCAAGCACTCCATCCAAGCGGTTGAAGAGTGCTTCCGGTGTTCGACCCATCACTATGATATCGTCCAGATAAGCAGCGGTTCCAGAAACACCCGCTAGCATAGTGTCCATCAACTGTTGGAAGATGGCTGGTGCCGTTTTCACACCAAATGGCAAGCGGTTGTATTAAAATAGCCCACGATGAGTGTTGATCGTCAACAACTCCCTCGAGACTTCGTCAACATCCACTTGCAGATAAGCATCGGATAGATCAAGCTTAGCAAAGTACTTACCACTGTTCAGCTTTGCAATGATATCCTCCGGTACAGGTAATGGGTACTGGTGGTCGTCCAGCGCAGCGTTGAGGCCAGTTGAAAAGTCAGCGCAGACGCGTACCTTGCCATTTGCTTTCTTCACTGCGACAATGGGTGCGGCCCATGATGAGTAGTTGACGGCTGTGATGACTCCGGCACGTTCCAGTCGATCGAGCTCCTGCTCAACGGTTGACATGGCTGCATAGGGTACCGGTCTTTTAGCCATGAACACTGGTTTAGCACCTGGTCGCAAGTTCAGTGTTGCCTTGAATTTCGTACAGTGGCCCAAGCCATCCTGAAAGACAGAAGCAAATTTTCGCTTCAGGGTAGGTGTCATGTCTTCGACGGACTTTGCAGATGGGTCTGGACTTGTTCGATCTCGGTTGCAGATCTGATTCAAGGGAACATCGGGGAGGTTCAACTTTTCAATCCAGTCGAGGCCAAGAAGATTCAAATTCGGCCGGTCCGAAATGTAGCATGTTCCCGACTTCTCCACACCCTGGAAAGCAATCTTGCTATTGAGTTCGCCCACTAAGCGTAACACACCGCCGGATGCATTATGCGCAACTTTCTGGGAGTCGACCATCTTCGGCCTTTTATGTGATTCCATGTGCGCCTGGAAATGGTTGTGATGTCTGAGGCCGTGTCAAATTGCAGTTTCGTTGGGATCCCGTTGATTAACACAGTGATGAATCGTCGTCTCGGTTTACACTCGCTTTGGAATGTGGCAACTATGGACAGAGATTCAGCGCTGTCCCTTCTAGAATTTCCCTTTCGATAAAACTTCTGCACTTTCTTCGACCGGACTTGACTGCAGCATTCCTCTTTATGCCCACGCTTATGACACGTTTGACAAATATGATGTTTGAATGAACAAAAGCGAGCAAAATGCCATTCGCCGCATGACCAGCATGCTGTGGGCGGTTTCTTCGCAGGCCTCTTGAAGGGTTTGCTTGCGTTGGCGGTCCTGGCCTTTTTCACGAGTTGCACGGTAGCTGCTGGTGCGAGACCATTGCGTTCGACCATGGCAGTGTCGTGTTTTAGAGTGAGAAACCGCTTGCATTCGCTTACAAGAGTCTTCAGTGTCAGATCAGGATCACGCTCCAGCTTAGCTAAAAGCCGCGTGCGAATCTCAGCATCACTAAGCGATTGTAGAGCACTGACGAAAATGAGACACTTAAACTGATTGTCCGTTAAAGAGCGTAGTTTGAATCGTTCACACTCACGGTTAATCATGTCTGCTAAGGCCCCAAAATCGTCAGATTCCTGTTTGACTATTTTCAGGCATTGATAGCGAATACTAAACAACGATACCGACTCACCAAAAACTTCCTTCAACTGCGACACTGCTTCGTCAACTGTCAGATCCTTCGGCTGTTTGGGCAAAATGTGGTCTATGAACCTTGAATGTTCACTTATTTCGAGCTTGCGGAGTAGCAACCGCACCTTCCAGGAGTCGTCCTGACGGATGAAGTCCGTCTGGAACATGTCTTCCCAGCGTTTGAACCACGCTTCAAAGGTGCATCCAGAATCCGCATCATAATGGAATTCAGTGATGGCGTTCATGAGAAGATCAACAGAACCCGCCTGCGTGTCCCGCGTCGCTGCTCCAGTTGTCTGCAAACTCAAGCATTTTGTCAGATTTTCAATCATTTTCATTTGCGCCTCCATTTGAGCCTGCTGTTGAAAAAACAGCTTTTGAAATTGTTCGGCAGAAAAATTCATCACATTTCCACTTTTCTCCGTCACCATTTGTTATAATCTTCTCACTATACGCAATTCTACAAATAACAATTGACTGCTCCACAAAACTCCCAGCCCAACCGAAGGAAAAAAAGCAAGATGACAATGATCCTGACAAATAACGCATTAATCGCAGCCAACGAACACTGTACAACAACTGCGGACCTTGGCTGTATTTATAGGTCTCTGCTGACCTTCGACTTCTAGAATTGGAAAGTCAGCTGCCAAGGTTAGTGGTTCCACATATCTTTTGCCGAGAGGTCAGGTGGATTTTGATCACGTGTAGAAGAACATTCAGGAACGTTCGAAATCGATGCGATAATCGTTAATAATCGATTAAACGCTAAAATAGGGAATTTCCAAGGCAATTCTTACTTTCTCCCGGACACAGGTAATATCGTGGCATTTGAAAATTGGTCAGATGCTTGGTAACATATTATCAGGGCCAAAATGTCCCTTGTACACCTAAACTGGCTATAAAATACGTGAACACGCCTGTCATGAACTGGCCTTTGCGACAACAAGTGGGTTCGCCACATCAAGGTACTTAAGAGATACAACTTATGCAACAGAGCAGAAGATGCCTTAGCGACGCTTCTTGGAATACTTTTAAAAGAGTTCAAACTGTCAACGACAGAGACCACTCAGCAAGATAATCCCACCAATGCACCAAACGTTAGCACATCTGATTGTCAGCCCCAAAAATGGACGGGCTTCTTCAGAGACTCTGTCAGGCCGCTCCAGTTTGTCCTCTCACTGAACTCATCAAAGTGGACTTCAAAGGGCACAGATTTTAGTATGCTTGTCTCCTAAAGAATAACTTTGTGGACTTGTAATGGCCGTAATACAATTTTCTCACGTAAAAGTACTTGGGGACAAGTCAAGTCAAGACTGTGAATATTCAGTCACAGACGGGGATAAATAATGAAATAGAATATTACATGTGGATGGATATGAAACCACAATCGACGAAAAAAGATCGAGAAATCTAACCTTACTGAATTTACTTAATAATCAGTGCTTGTATGCCGGCGTTTTGATCATTAAAAAACTTGACAAGCTAGGGTTCACTGGTGCATCATATGCTCTCGTGCGGGTGTGTTGTCGATTTGTATGTTTTAGGTGAATGTTGCGCATTCGAATAACGCACTGTGGTGGGAGTGGTTAACATAACTGTGTGTCTTAGGCGCAAGCTTGCTTAGGAGTTGACATGGCTGAATAGTGGTTATAACAAGTTCTGGTCTTGAAATGCCGCTACACCGGGATAGATGTTGCATTGCCTTGGCAATTACTTTGAGGTCCTTACTCTGGAGGCCGGGAAAGATCACGGGGAGCAACAAGTCAACTAGGGTGATGCACATGCAGTGAATACTGAAAACTGCAAATAGAGAGTGAGTAGATAAAAATCTGTGTTACACCATCGTAGACCAATCGGACAGATGCGCAGGATCATGTCGCTGATTCTTGCGCGGTGACAGTATTTTGCAGCTGCAGTACCTCTTATCCGAATGTGATACGCTCCCTATACATGTAGTCGGCAGTGAACGTCAAGTAATCTTTTAATTTCCGACACCGATTGCGTCTCGACTAGTGTCTCCGGCAATTTGTTCCAATATTTCACCACTCAACGCTCAAAGCATAGGGGGTGAGCGATGCGCTTTAAATCCTGTGCCACTAGTTTGTACCGGTGTCCGCGTGTGTTGCTTGGTGCGTGAACGTGCAGTAGGGGCCTCAACACAGAGAAGTGGCCCAGGTACAGTATCCGGTGAGTCATTATGAGCTAAACCTGAAGCCCACATATGACAGGGTATAAAGCCCTAGTCTCCTACATCGGCTCTTTTACGAGATACCTCGTAAACTGAGGATGTGCCAGGCAGATACATGTTGGACAGTTCCAGTCTCTGCACCTCACCTATTGTGATCGGACAATAGGCGGCTGAGCCGTACTCAAGCACCGGTCTTATCATGGAAGAGAACAGACGGGTGGCAATCTCTTCAGACCAAGTGCAGAAGCTGCGTCTAAGTGTTCAAAGCAGGCGCAGTCCGTTTGCGTACAGTCTGTTCATGTTGTCGGCAGACTTCAGATCACAGCCTGGGAGTACGCTTAGATTCTTTACGGAACGGATGGAATGCAGCGGTTGTCCTTCCAGGGTGTACACAAGCCCATTACCACCCATCCGCAGATACATAAATGAGGACTTGGCCGGGTTGACCGGTAGATTAACTTCTATAGACCACCGAGATAGGCGGTCGAGATCCTGCTTGCAACCATTCCTGCCACGTCAACAGCAAGTTGATGATGCACGAGCGGCCCTTCATGAAGCCGTGCTGTGTCGGCGTTAGATCTTCCGACTCCAGCAGCTGCACACTTTCACAATCTTCTCAAGCACCTACCCAAAACAGGGGTAGGTCACCGCCTTCTGGAATCAGCGTTACTACCGAGCATTTCTAGTCGCTTGGGAATGCACCCTCGGACACCCATCTGTTGAACAGATCCGTCAAGATGGGTGTGATGATGACCGATATGGACATACAAATTAATAAGTGAAGTACATCGGGTCTGTCAGGTTTCGTGTCATCAAGAATGGCGTGTAAACTGCGGACTTCTACACTGCAATCCGGGCCCTCTAGTTCAGTAGGGACCGTACACTTCGAGCTCGGCATAGGTGCGTGCCCACTTGTAAATATGGAAGCCAATGCGGACGCACGTTCCGTGCCGCAGGTCAGAGGCTGTCCATCAGCGCCCTCTAGCACAATTACGTCATTTGCGGACCTCAGGCGCCGCGTCACGTAAGCAAAAATCTTTTTGGGGGTCGTCTTCGCCATTCACCACTGTCGATATTGCCAATTCGGAAGACCAAATTATCTCCCATACGGAAAACTTTCCAGATGGATGGAGTATTTTAGTAACCTCCTAAAATGCCCACTACACATCACCGTACCCATTTCAGGATTAACCTAGCCAGAATATGACGCGGATTGTTGACCGCCATCTCCCACAGGAATTTCAGACATTTTTCGTCAACTGAAGCCGAAGAAAACCTCGGGAGCAGACGGGATTCCAGTGGAACTCTACAAAGTTTGTCTACCAACTCTCCTCGACCACTTGCACGGGCTCTTCTGATCGATATGGGAGACCGAACTCTTTCATTTCTCGTGGAGTACCTCAGTACTACTGCCATTTCCCAAGCAAGGTGACCGAACTGTGTGCAGTAATTATCGCGGATTTAGCGCAATCGATGTAGCTACCAAAACCTTCGCACGAATCTTGCTTTCCCGCTTTGTCCATGAGAGGAATTTGCGAACGCGCCATAACTAAGGTGGCTTTCGTCCAGGTAGAGGCTGCACTGACCAAATCTTCACTCTACGTCGAGTACCCGAACACTGCTACCAGTTCAGCAAGCCACATTTGTGTGCTTCGTTGATTTTCTAGCTACCTTTGACTCAGTTGACCGCGAAGCACTCTGAAGAGTCCCACTTGCCGATGGCGTTCTGGTTAAACACGGTAATTTGTGCAGATCCTACTACCGTTGCACGGAGGCCAGGGTTAGGGTCTATGGAGAGGAAACTAAGGAATTCAACATCAATACTGGAGTCCGGCAGGGTTGCCCACTTTCTCCAGTGCTGTTCATTTTCGCAGTCTACTGGGTTATGCTTCATGCCTTTGAGGGCTTTCGTGATGTTCAAGTTAGCCCTGACTTCTGGCTGTCAGATCTAGAATTTGCTGACGATATCGCCATCCTTGAGGAAGCTGCTATATCACTACAGTCACTGCTAAATCGGTTGGATCAATCAACCTCTATGGTCGACCTCGAAATTAACATCAGCAAGACGAAATATTTCTCATCGTTAGCCACCCAGTCCGCCCCGTCGCTCTCCTTACATGGACAACTCATCGAATCTGTTTCCGTGTTCAAGTACCTTGGATCCGCTACACTCCCCAATGGTCAGACTATATCGAAAATCCAGAATCGTATGGACAGCGCTAGGACAGCCTTGTTACAACTGAGAAACACATTGTGGCGAAGGACGGAAATTAGTCTGCGAACGAAGATCCGAGTATTCTCAACAACTATTCGTGCCATTTTACTCTATATTTACGAAACATGGCCGCTGCGATCTGAAGATACCCGGAAGCTGGAAGTCTTCGACCATTGGTGTCTAAGGCTTATCTTGAAAACGCAGTGGCATGCTGGTAACACCAGTGATGAAATTCGTATGCGCTGTTACGATCTTCGGAAGCTCACAACGCTCATCCAACGCCGCAGACTTCAGTGGTTCGGTCACGTCGTCCGCAGACCAGACAGTGACCTCACTAGGACCGTGCTTTCCCCCTCAACTTGCCAGGGTTGGCTTCGTCGCCGTGATGTACAAGTGAAAACGTGTCTCGCTGTATTGAAATCGGATGTCGATCTTCTGGGACTCCATGTTGTGCATAGTGCTCGTCACTTGCGGAGTCATTGGATCAGTATTCGCGTGGAGCTTGCGGCTGACTGCTGGGCTTGGGAAGCTGCAATTCGCGACATTCAGGAAACCGGCTCATTCTGTCGCAGAAACTAGCCGCAGTAAAGTAAAGCAAGTAAGTATGGCAGCAAGCTCCTCTTCGAAACGCCGGCGCTTCCGCACTTTTGCGCTGTTGCATAGATTCCGCTGTCTTTTGTACGCATCATAATCGTCCGCAGAGCCAGACGCGAGGAAACTATTTCAAAATACGCTTCGCCGTCGAGCCAATTAACTATAATCGCTATCGAACCAATGTGGCTACATCGTTAAAAATAGGAAATGCTTCACAATTTTGTGTGTTATCCTTACGCAGGGGCCATGCAATTCTCCTCTGCATCGTTCCAACTTTAGTATATGTAACGCCGGAGCCAGTAAAACGCTGGACCAAAAAGTGGGTACGGAAGAAGACTTGAGACGTGTGACATAGCATGAGTCTCAAATTATTTTGAACTTAGATTCACTTGTTGGGACTACGTACGTCAACTGGTCAGTGTCACACGCAGGTATAGTATTGAGGTCGAACAGCTTAGATCTTCATCATCAATAGTAATTTGTGGGTACGACGTCAGTATTTGTTAGTGCCGATTCCCTTTGAAGAGTGATAAAATAATATCCTTGCAATTTGCGATGTTCAACGATAGGCAACGGAGTTTCGGTCAATTTGTGAGGGTTTGTGGTTTGGCCGAGGACTATGCTTATATGACGGACGTTCAAACTTACGTCGTCCGTATACTTCAACATGATGGCTACTGCAGGAACAGTGATTGAGGTAACCCAAGTGGTAAATAAGAATGACAGCAAAATGGCTCCCTGAAACACACCAGAATTCGTGACGAGGGAAGAAGTGGTTTTCCCCATAAACCTGGTAAACTGGTTACATCTTGCAAAGTAATTTTTCAAAAGAATTATGACCGAATTTTGAACTCCAGAACCTGATAGATCTCGTAACAGTCGTTTACAGTTCACGCAACCGAAAATGTTTTTAAGATCCAATTAGTAGATACGAATGGATTTGTTTTTATTATCCAGTGACGAAAGCACGGTATTTACCAGAATGCTACTGCACCCTACCTGAGCTTTGTGCTATGATATAACAAATGACATGTGTCATCCAAACGCTTCTGGGCTGAAATTACTTTAAGAATAATCCTCACAAATGTCTTCATTTTGTAACCGACGTGCCAGCAATCGGCCGATATTTGCAACTTTCTTTTCCTAGCACCGGCACGATGATTGCACTTTGCTATCTTGTGTTGCTTGAAGCGCAGTGTTCAAGTGGGCTAGAATCTGCGCCAAGTAAGCTGAACACTCACTGAGAACTACAGAGGCCAACTTGTCCGGACCAGGTGATTTTTTCGATTGTAACCCGACTAATCCCATATGCACTTTTGTACTGTTCATAGAAGGTGGGGTATTTGAAAACAGTTGGAGCTCAACAGAGAGCATATCAAAGAATGAAGTAATGTCCAGGTCACGAAAATGGAAGTTCAATTCTTTTACATCCGGAGTTGAACGCGTGACCTCTCGGGGGACTCTGCTCAACAGCTTCAACATTTTCCAACTTTCATAATACCATTTGCAAACGTAGTTTGAATGTACAGGTGGTTCAGGCGACGCAGTTCGATTATTATATTAATCGATGGACAGTACATCAGTAAAAAATCTTTGCGTTTAATAGCATTTTCTTTAAGTCTACGCAGTCGTTTGAGGCTTTGGGACGAGAATCTTTCAGCACGGAGGAAAATTGTTTCAACTGGACAGTAGATGTTAGAGTATAAGTTTGAGTAAACAGTTAAATGTTCACAATACGTCCATACGTCCGCAACGTAAAATCAATTAAAGTCTGTGGCGTCAGACAAGGAATGTTCTGGGTGAGACATTATCTTCTCCTGAACTTCCGGTTATAGCAAAAAGAGATATCTTTACGTTTTATCTTGCCATAGATAACAGGAGAGAATTTTACGGTGACAAGCTTAAAGCTCCAAAGTGTCGTCTGATTACAAACATAAACTCTTTTCAGGTTGTCAACCTATACCTTGTCAAGGATTGCATCTAACAAACTTAAAGATTGCATGATGTTCTTTAGCCCGAGTGTTGCGATGAATCTGGTGTCTGGTCTGTTACTATCGCCGGCAACTATGCACAAGGAGAGTTCTAGGTACTCGAGAAATGTAGTTGTAAATCCATCGAAAAGCTCTTCGATTCCGGAGCTAGAACAAGCAGGAGAAACATAGGTGCTTGCAAATAAAATCCAACAATAACCGTTCAGGATTCTTGGTTTACATTTGACTATTAAACAGCTGATGCGCTGCGAGCTGTAGAGGGAAATGCTTCTAATAGACATACACCATGAAGAATTAAGATTATTGGTAACGCTACTACTACGATTCATCTGTGTACTTTAGTGGTCAACATCCTAAGAGTAAAATCCGTCTACTTCCATGACTGCATCCACAACATCGATACAAATCCAGGTTTCTTGCAGCATAATTATGCCGACGCCAGAATATTCACAACATACCATCACACATTTGAGGCCTTTTAATTTTCCAAGTAGCAATGGGATATAGGCATTGAGTAAGACAGGTAGGCCCATACTTCTGAGATTTTTCCCCCGAATTTCAATGCACCATATTACACGGTGATTTGTGCAGAATTCCTTTGCTTTCTTTTGTTTCGAATGGCTTGACCATGCAAAAGTGCCTTATCCATACGTATGAAAGCATGCATAAATTTAAAAGTAACCCCAGTAGAAATGACCAGGTTACCAGTTGCATAACAAAAGGTTGAAATGCTTGCACACAATGGGTTGACTCACTGCCGAAAAGCGTGCGTGTTAGCAAATTATTTGGATAGGAATTATAGAGCATGGACAAGCTTAAGGTCTCGCCGGAAGTGTAATATAATTCGTCGATGAGAAGAATGTTTTTGAACGATTTGTAGCTATTATCGGTAATCTGCGTTCCCCAGAAGCGACTGGTGAACGTGTTGCGGTGCACAACCAGCGACGTGGAGAAGAAGTATGGAGACAGCAACGTCAGGCTTAATATCCATTGGACCAGTTCGCTTTCTAGGGTGAAGATCACGTGACTCGGATTGCCAGTGGTTGAGGAACGCTATAGGTTTTGGTGAGCAACAGGTAAGAGTGACGACAATGTTGTTTAACCCCAGCATTTGTTAATTAATGTTTAATCGAACATGAAACTCCAAAACGCGAAATGGCGTAAAGCCCAAAAAATCGTTTTCTGTTATTGTATTTCACTTCCACAATTTAGCCATGGTTTTGCTGGCACATTATATATATATATATATATATATATATATATATATATTTCACCGGGAGCCAGTACAGGGCACTGAGGCTTGTGTTGGCTAGGTCGTGGCAGATTCTCGACCCGCTACTTCTAATGTTTTACCGTGGACTCAAATCCGGGACGCCCCCTCGTGACGACCACTGGGTGGGAGTTGAGCTATACCCTTCTTCTAGCAAGATGCTAGGACACACAATTCCTCGTGAGTCGCTCCAGTAACTTGTGACTTACGGGCAACCGCCTTTCGGGTGTACATTTTATCGAAGGCTTTGGTAGAGGACCCAAGTCGTTCTGTTGTCAAGTATGGGCGCCCTAGCCGTATCCTATTCCAACCGCCAAGCATGAAGCACGCCAATTATAATACCTCCATGCTACATCGACCGTCGCGCAGTGGCCTTAGGAAAATGGTCGCCTTATCTGTTGTCTACAGCAGGGTGGATAAGCGAAAACATGCTATCGCTGACGCCTCTCCACATTTTCTCCCTGCACATACTCCACCACTTCCCATTTCACCTAACCCACTACTTTCGCTAATGCAGATCGCCACTCATACGATGGCCCTCCAACGCAATCGTGTGCTAGCGTGCAAAGAGCTCAACATTAGGTGCAATCACGTGCGCAAACTACCAGTCGGCTTCTCGAGCGACACACGGCACTGGTCGTGAGGGCTCTCACGTGCTACGGAATCCATATTGCTGCACTCAGCGAAAGTCGGCTAGCTGACCAAAGCAACCTGCATGAGGCTGGGTACATGTTCTACTGGGTGGGAAGCGCCACCACAGCACCACGTGAACATGGGGTGGAATTTGCACCATCCGATCACCTAAATGGTCAGGTGGTAACAGAGCCGACGGGCATCAACGCACAACTAATGACTCTCCGTGTGCGACTTGGATGAGGCAGGTTTGCCACTTTTCTTAGTATGTATGGTCCCACCATGTGTTCGCCTGGTAACACGAGGGACCAGTTTTACGCGCAGTTATCTTCCGTGATATGGCCTCTACTGAGGAGCTTCTGGCTATTCCTAATGGGTGAATTCAACGCGCACTTTGGGCGTGATGTAACGGTGTGGATGGACCTAATCGTTCCGTGTGGTATTGGTACAACCGATGGGAACGCTGATAGGCTGCATTCACTGTGCGCCACTCACGGCCTAAGAATCACGAACACATAGTTTCCACTGGGCGCACAAGCGGAGTGTCACGCTCACCTGATGTGATCGTCCGCCAGCGTGACATGAGTGAAATGTTTATGGCTGGTGTACTGCGTGGAGCTGAGTGTGGCACTGATCACAACTTGGTGCTGACTAAAAGATACATATACTTTCATAAGTCGATGCATTGCACCACTCCCGTTAACCGGCGTAAACAGAATGTTCGTTCCCCAGGTACCGCTAAAAAGGCGATTGCTCCCGCCTCGGCCAAGTGGAATCCATAACATCAGTGAGCGACCTGTGACACCATATCCGTGACCACGTGACTGCTGCTGCCGCAGAAACGATCGGGCGTGCAGTAAGCGGCGCGATTGCTTTGACGACAACAGTGCGATCATTGGCGCATTGGTGTCGGCGAAGTATGCAGCGTTCGCTGCACATGTGGTGGACCCTGTTAACTGCGAGAAGGAGAGATGGAGTAGGAAACTTTGACGACGATTGATTCTTGAACTTCGTCGCATCAAGAAGGCATGGTGGACGGAGAATGCGAAGCAGATGGAATGCTATACAGAGCAAAGCCAAACTAAGGAGTTCTTTGACTCCTTGAAGGCGGTGTATGGAGCAACGTTGCAGCCGCTGAGGAAGCTGCTCGATTCTGCTTTAGGAGATGCTCACACATGGACTGCGGACATAATGCATATCTGGTGGAAGCACTTTGACTGTCTCTTGAACAACCGTTTGGAGGTTGACTAGGCTATGTTTGCACGGACTGCAACAGCGAGAGATGAAGATGTGTCCTGCCGGCACACCAACATTGGATAAGACGCAGAGAGTACTTGCTCAGCTGTGCGACGATAAGTGTGCCGGTTCCGACGGGATTCCGACTAAAGTATTCTGACACGGCGGTCCCGTGTTAGTAAATGCGCTACGCCACACGGTGCAGCGAGTGTGGATTGAAGAAGCTAATACGGCCGAGCTGAAGGATGACATTGTGTTAACGCTGTGGAAGGGCGAAGGCAACAAGCAATGTTCCACGAAGCATCGTGGCATCAACTTGATGGGTTGTGTAGGGAAATTGATCGCCAGAAACACGCCCAAGCGCCTCGTCACTCAGGTCGTTGAACCGAATGTGGTGGAAGAGCAAACTGTATTCAGTTCGGGCCGCAGCACCATAGATATGGGGTTCGTGGCTCATCAGTTACAGGATAAATGCAGAGAGTGACCCTAAGCACTGTACTCGTTAGTTGTTGACTTCACCGAAGCATTTGATACGGTGAACCGCGAGGCATTGTGGCTGGTGTTGGGGAAGTTTGCTTGTCCGAGTAAGTTTATAAGTTTAATTGTATGACTGCACAGTGGTTTGCGGGTGAGGGTGCAGCTGAGTGGAGAAACCTCGGATGACTTTGCAGTTGTCTCTGGTGCGATGCAAGGCTATACCTTAGTCTCTGTGCTGTTTAACGCTTACGTTTTTTTGCACTGGTGTATTGTGCTTTTGGTACTGCTTGTGCTTACTGTGTCCATGTGGAACACCGTGTTGGTGGTGGGTTGCTGGACATCCGCAGTTTCGAGGCGAGTGCGTGAGATAACCATCTGTATGTTGCTGTTTGCTGACGACCGTGCGTTGTTTGCGCACAGCGCGGATGAGTTGCAGCACAGGACTTTACCTGTCGCTTCGACAGTAGCCAAATTCAAGCAAACTGTCAACACAAGCAAGACTGATTAGCTTTTGCTGCCTACACCAGAAACGAGAGCTGTACGTTTACCGTGAATCCATATGGGTGCTGACATCTTGGTAACCACTCCGAGATTTTGATACCTGGGTAGTGCAATTTCGACCGATCTGCAGATGACGAGTGAGCCGCGTGCACGCGTATCAAAAGCGGCTGCTGAGTTTGGAAAGTCGGAAAAGCGTATATAGAGCAATCACCAGCTTAACTTTGGAGCGAAACTAATACCATACAAATCTATGGTGCTGTCCGTTCTTCTGTACGGCAGTGAAACCTGGAGGACGTACGCGAAGTATATTGGATATGTAATGGTTTCAACAACAGTGTCTGCGACGGATTCTACGTGTCGGCTGGTGAGACAGAGTCGCAGCCACGAAATTGCTGCTACTTAGTGGCATGTTTGCAGTAGACTGCATATTTTTGCTGCGACACCTGAGGGAGACGGGACAACTCAGCCGCATAAATTCGATTCGGATTCCCGAACAGCTCTTAGGTGAACAAATTAATGCAGGCAAGCGACACGTCGGAAAGCCTAGGTTACGTGCCTAGGATACGGTCAAGGGGAGTTTGTCACGAACTAATATTGATTTCAAGTGCCGTGATCGTCGCGAATAGCTGAGTTGAGCAATAGGGCGGTCGCCCAAGTGCAGCAGAAAGTGCTGTCACATGTGGAGAAGAAACGCCGGTTACGGAAGCGACAGGCCTCGATGGATTCTATGCCATCGACGTCGAACACATGGTGCTGTAGCACATGTGGTTGCGATTGTCTGAGCTAAGCGGGTCTGATAAGCCACCAGCGTGACCACGTGGGGCCAGCATGTAAAACACCACAAGTCAACTGATTGTCTACGCATAGTCAGCGCAGCGATTGTTAGGTTCGCTGAGTCCAATTCCATTCAATTTACTAACCAAGGCCAAGCAGGCTGTTGATGTAAGTGTGCCGCATCGTCGTTGCAGTTGGCCTGTACGTGTGCCTATGTGTTGATTTTATTGCATTTCAGGGATTGGTTGTTGATTGGTATCTCCGGTGTGGCTGCGCTTGATGTGCATGTTGACAAGGTGCCTACCTGTCCGTTATCCGCCACTTCGTCTATACTGGTTCGAGGAGACGGCTGGTCCTTGCTGGAGGGGACGGGGGGCACTGTCCTCGTTGCGATGCCAGACTCAAAGAGTGATTCAATGCACTGTGGAGCGGGCTACGACTCAGCCCCCGCTTTGTGCACGCATGGTACGCATGATTCTCCATATAGACAGGAATACTTCTGTTAAGCTTGTTGAAGTAGTGTGGGCTGGCTCCGTTAATAAAACGTAGCTCCCACCCACATGCGTCCAGGCCGGTGGCCGAGTGGTCTGCGCTCATGGTTTGCAACTATAAGATCACCGGTTCGAATCCGCATAGGGATGGGCGGTATACTCAGCCTACCCGATCCTGGTGGTGGTCACGCGGCAGCGAAGCGCCGTCACGGCGTACAGCTGACATGTTTTTATTTTCGTTTCATTACAATGAATATGGTGTACGTGTCGGAGCTGTGGTTGGTGCAACGCAAGTCACCATTGGCCTGTCTGTAGGCAAAAGCGGCCCCTGGCTCTCTTATGGAGACGACAGTGGCATGCAAATCCGAAATTGGATGCCGCCAACCCTATATATATATATATATATATATATATATATATATATATATATACATGTATATATATATATGTATACATATATATATATATATTCAAGGAATGCTATGGTATGGGAACATTAAGGAAGCTTACTGGAAGTTGAGAATATCACTCATCTGCGCCGCACCGTTTTTCTGTAATGGCAACGATTAAACTGTTGGCCGAAGTCTTGCCTTAAAATCAGCGAATAAGGGTAGCAAGGTTCAACATAGCTAGACTGAAAGACACTGCGCAATTTTGGAGACCGTAACGGAAACGTGGACTCCTCTAGTTAAGACGCACTCACAAGCACATCCGTGAAAATCCATGCCGTGGCAAGGTCCAAGCAGTACAAGCCCGATAATTTTGCTCAGAAATCACAGAGCAGATCGCCTACCACCTGTCCGTAATGTGTTGAGTGGCCTTTTACGTGATTCTATTCATTCAATGAGTGTATCGGTTGAAAGTGTCTATTTCCGCCTTGCGTAACACCTATATACCGATAGCCCCCATGTCGAATTTAAGATGATATTAATGTCGGATGCGGAATCAACATCTAAACGTTGATCAACTTTCGAAATAAAGGAAGACTATCCTGTGCAATCCCTTAAACGACATTAGTCACATTTGATTTTAATTCCTAACTTATCCCCATAGAAGTGCAAGAAAATTTTTTGCGAACAATGCTCTTTACGACAAATATCCTCAGGCATATATGATTATAAAATGGAAAGACAGTGCAAAAACAGCTGAGGAAGCCAAAGAGATGGGAATAGTGGAATCATGACAAACCGAACCTCAAAAGTCGTGATCAATAAAGTCCACTAACAACACATGTGAGAATACGTGTTGATTGATTGGTGGAATGCCAAGCGCATAATCCGATCACTGCAGGCGCATGAAGTGAGAAAAGTTGGTAAGCTAACTGAGGCCAAGATAGAAGAAGCCCTTGAAGCAAAGCCTTCCGTTTGCATAATTCCGGTTGAATTATTCTAATCGCGATCGCTTCGGTCTTCCGTAAGATTTGCTTCCTAATACCTTTAGTGTACCGTGGCTGTAGTACATAAAGTACTTGGAAGGCATCAGCGGTCCTAATTCGGTATCCGTTTTCCAGCAGATGTTCCAGGATGGAACTGCTGGGGCGACTGATGATACCACTCTACAAAGTCGCTGGGCAGGGCTCCGAAATGCGTTTAGACAGACGCCTGGTTGTGTGTCCCATTTCGATAAACCACAAGTCCCTCTGTGTCAGATAGTCAACATGTCAGCCTCGACTACTTACTCGGTCGTGAAATGGCTTGCGGGTTTGCTCGAACTAATACGCAAAGAGTTATGCACATACACCGTGAAAGACACATTTGAAATTGTGAAACGAGTAGGATGCATGAAAGCAAATGACAAATTGATGCTCTCGCTGAACGTTGAGTCACTTTGTACGAAAGTTCCATTGATGGAAACTGTCAATTTTGTGTGATTACATGAATGAAAAGAACATAGATGTGGGTATTCCGGTGAAGAAACTGAAGGATGTAATTTTACGGTGTACCTTCAACCGACAATTTTTATTCAGTGGTGTCTACTACAGACAGATTAACGGTAGTGCAATGGGTCTCCCTAGGATCACGCCTTGTTGCTATTTTCTTCGCTATGATTGAGCGTGAACCAATACGACCCATCATCGTTTCGTTTGATTTCTATTGTCGTTATATGGATGATACGTTTATAATCTGTGATTCAAACACCAATGTTTTTAACCTGCTAAACCAGTTAACCGGTGTTCATCCATCGTTGAAGTTCACTACCGAAACCGAAAGAGATGGTAAACTAGGCTTCTTGGACTCAGTGCTAAGCCGAAGAAATGACGGTTCATTGGAGAGAAGTGTAATCCGGAAGGCCGCCTGGGTAGACCAATACACACATTTTCTGAGTTTTGTACCCTTGAGGTACAAACGTAATCTTGTTCGCTGATTGTATTTTCGTACTATGAAAATGTGGAACAAAGAGACGCTAGAGGCCGAAAAGATTTGCACTCTTAAAACACTGCAAGCTAACGTTAATCTGACACCATTCATCAAAAAGTATGCATTGATCCGCGATAGGCATGAAGTGCTTACCACTGTCCCTATGATGGACGTGTTCCTATCAGTTCCCTTTAAAGGCCATGTGGCGTTTGACGTGTTGACCAGAAGAATTTCCAGTGCAGTGGCTCGAACCTTCCCGGCCGCACACCCACAAGTCCTTGCGGAAACGGCTCCCTTTACAGCCCAACGTGTTAAAGACAAACTTCCGGTTCAGTCCCAATCTTACATCTTATATCAGTTTACCTGCTCCCGTGGTGCGAGGTACGTAGGATACACAACCAGGCATCTGTCTAAATGCATTGCGGAGCCCTGCCCATCGACTTTGCCGAGTGGCATCGTCAGTCGCCCCAACTGTTCCATCCTGGAACATCTGCTGGAAAACGGACACCGAATTAGGACCGCTGACACTTTCCAAGTACTTTATGTAGTACAGCCACGGTACACTAAAGGTATTAGGAAGCAAATCTTACGGAAGACCGAAGCGATCGCGATTAGAATAATTCAACCGCGATTATGCAAACGGAAGATTTCGCTTCAAGAGCCTCTTCTATCTTGGCCCCAGTTAGCTTACCAACTTCTCTCACTTCATGCGCCTACAGTGATTGGATTATGCGTTTGGCATTCCACCAATCAACCAACACGTGCTCTCACATGTGTTGTTAGTGGACTTTATTGATCACGACTTTTGAGGTTCGGTTTGTCATGATTCCACTATTCCCATCTCTTTGGCTTCATCAGCTGCTTTTAACTGCCTTTCCATTTCATATTCATAAATGACTCAGGGATTTGTCGAAAAAGTACTACTCACATACTTTTTTAATTACATTAATTTTGGTTCTTATATTATCTCTCTTTGATTCCGAAGTAAGCAATTTGGCGGAAATATTTTTTCGATGCTTCTTATTGGGCGTATTTAATCATGAAGCAAAAGGTTTTAGGTAATACAGCTCGTAGCTCCTTACACAGAAAGCAACCTATGCATTTACTATGAATTATGAAATGACATGAATGGTTTGATCAATCAGTCTCTCGCATTAGGAAGCATCCGATTTTGGCAGGTCATATGTCAAGTTAAAGTCCAAGGCGATTCGATAGATTGTATCTGTTTGTGGTGTTTGTACAGCGCCTGTTCCAGAAGATTGTATTTCCTAAGCAACGGTGAACAAAGTTTCTTATGCTTTATTGGCCGACATTTAGAGATGGTATAAAAGACTTTTAACGATTGGCTCATCTAAATCTGATGTCCAGTGTCAACTATGTGCTGTAAAACGGAATTGTTGATGGAATTTACAGTGCCTTTTCGTAGTGACGCGGGACAATGTTCAGCGATTCTTTTGGACAAACACCTGGTCGTATGTCCAAGATACCTAGCATCACATGTGCAGGGGAACTGGTGTAAGACAAATGCTTCGGACCTAACAGCGATTATATGTTTTAAGCGCTGAACAATCAAAGGTTTTGTTTCAGCAAGTAGTTTTAGGTTGTCGGCTGGAAATATCTTGTCCACTGACGAGGGGAATTTTCTATTCAACAGTTCGAACGCGATGCCAACTTTATAGGTAACTGTAAGGAATACATCCATTTTGGCACTGTAGCGGCAGACTTGAGAGCATCAGGCTGTTTGGAGTGTTTCTTGATGAATGGTACAGAGTATCCATTTCCTTGTAGCATGTTATAGGTGAGCTTGGTTTCGCTTTCCAGCGTCTCTGGGCCACAGAGGGTTCTAACACGATGATATAAGCAACGAACTAAACTCCCCTTGTATCTCAGCGGTATAAACCTAATAAAATGGGTGTATTGACCTACGCACGTCTCTTTGCGAAAAACACTCCTTTTGATCGTCTCATTTTCATGCCGATGCAATAGAAGGTCCAGAAACGTCAAGCAGCTATCTTGCTCAACTTCAATGGTGAATTTTAATGATAGATGCACCCTGTCAAACTGATCTAATACGGTTAGATAATCGGCGGAAGAGTCACAGACAATGAAAGTGTCGTCCATGTAACGGTAGTATAAATCAAATAAATATATAAGGGTGTTCAGGTGTCCAGTTTAGAGCTTGGAAAGGAAGATGTCGGCCAAAAGGGTACCTAGAGGAGAACCCATTGCTACTCCGTCTATCTGTCTATAATAGACTCCACTGAACAGAAATAGTACGTTGTAGGTGCAAAGCAGAATCAATCCTTTTACTTTATGCACCGGAATTCAAACATCTATGTTTCTCTCAGTGATGAAACCACAAATGAAAATCACAGTCTCTACAAATGGCACGTTCGTGAAAAGTGATTTCACATCAAACGAAAGCATTAATTTATCCTTCACGTTTAAGTTTTATATTCGGTTGACATACTCAAATATGTATTTGGCTGTATGAATCGACAATGCTTCGCGAACCGGTTCCAGCAAATCTGTTATCCACTTTGCGACAGAGTGAAAAGCGGAAATAGACATGTCCACTATTGGTCGCATGGGAAAGTTTGCTTTGTGCACTTTTCGCAAGCCATGGAGTCGCGGAGGGTGTGAGCCGCGTGGAGTCAGATTTGAGAAGAGTGCATCATTTATGTGCTTCGACGCGCTTAATTCTTTCAAAATGGTAATGATATTCGCTTCCTCTTGCGAACTGGTTTGCGTCTCCTCGTAATTTGTTGGTGTCGTTCAGAATTGTTAGCAGTTTAGAGACGTAATCAGACGTGTCCGTCAACACCCGGCCAGATCTTTTGTCTGGTCGGGAAAGGATTAGTTCTGGGTTGGATAACGTCTCCTTGATTGCGTCACGGTGCTATTTTGTTAAGATGTTAGATGTTTGAGACTTAGAGTTCCGATACTGATAGGCGAGATGTACTAACGTGGTCTTAAACTTGAAGATATAGTTTCATAGTTCGATAGATCAATGGTGTATGATGGGATAAAAAGCATACCATTACAAGACCCACAGGATGGATATGCAAAAGAAAATTAGAATCAAAATGTTCCAACGTAGAACTGAAGTATCAGTGGGTAAACCATTGCACTTTATTAAACTGTTGTATAGCGTTTATCACTAAGATGAAAGTTTAAGTGTTTTTCGAATGTCTTCATGTCTGGTGCGTTCACCACATATCTTGGTAATGCACTCCAGTGAGAACAGATTCTAAGTGAGTAAAAATACTTTCTACAATTAAGACGCTAGTGTTGCCTCATTAGTTTCAGGTGGTTGCCTCGGCTTTGTTTGTAAGGGGCTAGAGCCAACAGTGATGTACATGGATGCTCGCTTTCAGTAAGTATCCGGTATGCGAGAGTAAGATCTCCTTGAAACCGTCGGCATTATAATGAGGACACACCGAGTACACGAAGACTCAGTTGGTAAGTTAGACCGGATGGTCTACGCGTTGCCTTTGTGGCTCTTCTTCGGGGTTGTTCCATTAGGCGAATGTCTCGTTTTAATCTTGGACACCAGGCCTGAGTTGTATATTCAACGTGAGGACGAATATAGGAGTTAATCAGCAATGGTACTAGCCGTCGCTGAAAGGTACAGAGAGCTCTCCTCAAAAGTCTCAAGTTCAAGTTCGTCACACTTGCTGCTTTCGAACATTGGAGCGAATTGCCAAGATCCATTTGCACGTTTTATACCTGTCGCGTTCACTTGTCACGTGTTGCAGGACGTGTTGCCCCAAAAGGTATGGGTTGAGGAAGCTGCTGCGCACCGTCAGCAGATGGTCCTTTGCAGGGTTCAGTGGGAGCTGGTTGCTTTCTGCTCATTCGTTAATCCGAGTCAGATCTTCCTGGTGGTAGAGACGGTCGGATACTGAGCGAATTGCTCACCATATTTTAGCATCGTCTGCAAATATTCGCAGTGGAGATAGAATATCTGCTGGAATCTCATTACTGTAGACTAAAAACGGTAGCAGGCCCAGGATGGGTCCTTGTTGTACACCACTGGAGACGCGCAGGGTATCCGAGTGAGTGTCGGCTACTCATAACTTGATTGCTCTGTCGTGTAAGTAGTCTTCCAACCAGGTGATCAGGGACCGTTGATACCGTAGGAGAAAGAAGTGATTGACCCTGTCGAAGGCTTTAGTAAAATCCAAATAAATCACAACTATGGGGACTGCTTTATCAGGCGCCCTGGTCCATGAGTCCCGAGAAATCAGCAAATTGGTGAGACAAGATCGTCTGCTTCTGAAACCATGTTGGGCATTAGAAATTACTTGTTGACTTTTAAAGTATCGCGTCAGTTAATCTGCGATTACCGGTTTCGTCCTTTTTGATAAAAAAGGAAGGAGAGGAATAGGTCAGTTGTTGGCAGGATCCGATTGCCTACCTCCTTTGTATTTTGGAGTGACAATTTCATTTTTCCACTCAGTTGGGAGTGTATGTGAGTTAAGCAGACCTTGGAAAAAGGTTGCAAGTGGTGCTGCTATGGTGGGAGAAAGGGTTTTCAGTACTTTTGTGCAGCTCATATCGATTCCAGGGCTACTGTATTCCCGGAGAGACTGTAATTTGCTTGCAACTGCTGCTGGAGTAAAGGTGACGCCGGATATGTCAAGGACGTTCGTTGGGAGTTGATAGGGCGAAGGTTCAATGGTATTTGTAACTACCGAGCCAGACTAGTAGTAGAGCGTTCGAGGCATCCACAGCAGTAGTCGTTAGGCCACTGGCCGTCTTGTGTGGTGGTATTCCGGGATTAACCTTTATTTGCCGTTCACAAATCTGTATAGTAGTTGGGTGTTACTCGTAAATTTCAGCACCATGTTCTCCTGCCATTCGTACTTACCAAATATAATGAGCGATTTGTAGTAGTTTCTGATGACTTTGCAATTCCGTCATGTGATTTCACATGGGCTTAGCGAACCTTGTCTCTACCTTTCATCTCTTCTGTTGATCCATTTACGTGTTCTGCGCCGGATCCACGTATTGGATCGACGCGATGCTCGTAATGATACAACCTTCGATGCTGATTGTATGACCCAGTTAATTTTGTCTTTCAATTCATTCCACGCGTCATTTGCTGAACTGTGCTTCTGTAGGTCCCAGTCAACGGTTGCTGCTAAGTTTTGCAGCTTAAAATAGTTCGTAATCATTCGTTGAGTCGCTCTTTCTTTAGCAACAATAGCGGCATAACACATAACCAAATTAGAGGAAAGTGTTATATCAACTAACTGGTGTATTATATTCTCAAATTGTGTCCCCAGATGAATTTGCCGGCATTTCGGCTGGGAGAGGCAGAATTTTGGCCCACATGCCAATGCTTCTAAATGCAGCTGGTTTACTTGCTGGCTAGACAGATTATGCACATATATATCGGGATTGGCGAAGAACTTTAGTTCATTTAAGTAAGGTTCCAAGCTTCTGAGCAACTTAGTGTATCTCCTCTGTTTTTTTGCATATTTCTTGCAAATAGCATTTGAAAGATTGGTAGTGATCATTGCTGAGATCGTCGATCACCGATGTGTAGAGCGTACGTAATCGTTCCAGTTCAGGGAGTAGAGGTTGGATAGGTTCCAGCAGGTTATGAGCATATCTTTTGAGAGACTTCGCATTTGGACGAATGTGGATTCATCGGAGCGAGTTCCAATAAGTCATTTTGATACTGGTTACCTTCTATGCAATCTTGGATGCAATGGATCTCAGCCTTCACATCAGCAAGCCGGGCGTTAAACCCCACGCATCTGATTTCGCTTTACTTGTGACGGTTTTGGCTAGTCTCCGCGATAAAGACATTGTTCGCTCAATCCTTAAAGTGTTTCTTAATGGCCACTCTTGTGTCAGACGGTGAACTGACTACTCATGAACGGGCAGTTTCTGGCAACAAGCACTTCACTACGATCTCAACAACACGTGGGGATCTCCGTTGTGCGGTACTGCTGCCATTTTTCGGTGTTCTGGTAGAAAATACATTAACCGTTGTGTTTTCGCGTCATACGTTCCCTTGAACTTAACATTTGTGAGTAAATGTACAGTTGACCGTGATGACGAACTCAGTTTGAACCACAGATATTGCTGATTTCCACTTCAGCTGCGGCGATAATAACAGCAACAACAATATATTTTGACGAAGATACCGAAGCGTTTGCTCCACGGCCAACTGTGGGCAGGGCAGCGGAACATGGGAAAACTGAAGCTAGGTTACTGGCACATAATCAAGTTGAGTTTATTCCGAACTGATGAATTAAGTGTGGGGTAGCAATTGCAGTGAACCCTAGCTGATGATGTGGATGTTCATGAGAAGGTACAGTTGCATGCTTCCTTCGAGTCTATACTGGTTATGTGGTGTGTTGATGGAACTACAGTAAAACCTGCGTAGAATAAGCACTCAGGGGACCGAACCACTGTAAGCAACGTATAGAGGTCCGGTGCAAAACTTAGCGTACCTACCATTCCCGTTTTGAGTACAATACACTGGAGAGCTCAATATCATGCACACCTTGTTTTAAAAGCTCAGATTGGCTATTACAGAATGCAAAACTATTAAATCCTATAACACTATAAGAAGTCAAAAAGCAGTGTTTTCCACAAAGTTAAATAATCTAAAAACAAAGGTTTTGTCCGCTTCCAGCTCTTATCATAACCGTAACTGAAGCACGCACTGCCAAGGCAGGCCGCTATATCAAGTCTGCTTGGGCGTTTTCCACAGGAAATACTTTCAGTTGCAATATGTCAGACATTACCTCAGTTTGAGTTTCTGTGCTTTCTAAGTCGGCTTCACTTAGTTCTTCTTCGTAAGATGTTTCTTGATTCTTTCCACGTGGATGCCGTTCAGTCAGTATCCCATTGGGTCTGGTTCTGTGCAGATTACCAATCCATCGTCAGTTTCAACAAACTCTAGCTACTTTATTCCCTCGAATTTTGCCATGGGCGATGGAGTGACTAGTAAGTGACAGCATCCAGCTCAAAAGTTTATATGAATCCAGCGTTTTTGAAACACCTCCGTATTTTTCCCGGTTGAACTTCGTACAAAGTGGAACTTATCCAAAGCACAACATCCAAGGCATTTACTGACGAAGCAAGTGAATTTCATGCCGCATGTTGATCATTGGTATGCACATTCGCTACGAACCCTCAGTTAGACAGCCTCTCACCGACGAGAATTATCTCGATTATTTATTTATTTATTGCACAAAATTGGCTAGGTAATTCGTTTTGAACATTTTAATGAATTCTTGGGGACACCCTTACGAGATAAACATCCATGTGCTAAACACTCAGGGGCGAGAAATCCTAAACACGCACATACACAGACTGTGAACACGCTGTATCGTCAAACGTTTGCGGAGCCATCAAGTGCAGTGGTTGTGGGTCAGGTGTATTTCATACATTGCAAAATCCCACTCCATATACATTATTTTATGAACAAAGTCATTTGGCGACCATTGCAAAGTAAACCTTCATACAGTTAAGGTTAAATAGGTAATTTCATATAGTACAAGTGATCAGCATACAACTTACAGAAGTACTCAATACACAGAGTTATGGTTACATAGGGTTTAGATGATGAGCCTTCAAGCTATGAAAAACGGTGAACTTAGAGTAGTTATCGGGATATGGAGGCAGACAAGTTTGGAGTGTTACTGAATAAGTGGTACATTACATTATACACTACATTACATTAGACTCTACTGTACGGTTGGAAACCTGGCTCCTTAGATCAGCCGACATTTGGGAGCTATTTAGGTTCGGCCACCAGTGCTTTCGCAGTTTGGCTCACATGTGGCGGGAACAATGCGTGAGCAACGAGCGTGTTCGACGCCTTGTTTACGGCACAGGAAAAGGAAATGAAGTGCTCAGCATCGTTATTTCATGCACTAGGCTCCGATGGCTTGGCCACGTGTTGTGTGTGCCAGTCCACCTACTTCTGCGAAGTGCGTGATTTGCGCAGCGGGGGTGTGGATGGAAATAGAAAGGTGACCAAGCATGACTTGGTCGAGAGGAATGAAGGTCCTCACTTCGAAGTTGTCCTCAGTTGGAGCGTCTCGGCTCCCTGGTTGGGGTCCGAAAGATGATGAACACGTTTGGCTGGATATACTTGTTGATATGTCTAATATCCGGGAATCAGATAAAAAACATAAAAAAGGGAAAATATATAATGATGATTGAAAGCTGGGCTGAAGGGAATCGCCTACCCGTGCGGTCGATCAGGCAATCGATCGAGCGGACGAATGCGTTTTCCAACACCCGGCGAATTGGACTTTTGCCTCAGAGTTGAGAGGACAGTGTTTTCGACGGCATTTTTTGGCTACGTTGGCAGAGTTTTGTTAACACGTTTTTCGTGGTCAAGGCTGTTGGAATTTTGATTTTTCTTCGGCTGGGCTAGAATTGCTGCGGAGAAATTTCTGGGTGGTTAATTCGGAATAGCGAAAAAGGGAAGGTCTAACATCTAAGAGCCGACCTCAGTGGCGTTCGTGCTGTGAGTTTTTTTGTCCCACCCATCCCTCTTTGTCTCCCCGTCCAACCACGATCTCACTTCATAGCCCAATATAATTTAGTACATTAAATTTTTTGCTGCATATTAGCCGGCTGTTAGCTTGCCGGAACGATGCCCATCCGTTCCCGGTAGCTCAGCTGGCTTGCACCAGTTGCATTTTTTCTCCTTTTTCTGGTATGTATTGTGGCACAGTAGCTGAGATTTTTCCCACCTCCAGCTAACAAGTATAATGACGATGGTGTCCCCCACTCCCATGATCCTTCAGTGAGCGCATGTGTCCTGTGACTGTTCGCGGTCGTTGTGACAGATAAATTTAGAAAGTGAGGCCGCCAACCTAGAGGACCTAAACAAAAATCCGGTCTTATGCTCTTAAACCACATCCACACCAGCGATGGATGATTGCAAGGACCCAGTCTGCGAGTGTACGGCTAAACAGTAAAATAATAAGGACGGAAGTAACTTGCACTTTCCAATTGACATTTCAGCCACGATGGGTTCTATGTGATATCGTTTCAAGTCGGAAAGCTTCAGCTTGTGGTCGGTGCACAATGCGGTACCAATACGAGGGCCTGAATCGATCACAACGAACTCAATTATGTCAAACTCTTCAAACCACTTTTAGGAAAGGCTAAACTTGGTGACATGTGAAGCCGTCTTATGTGGCCAGTTCAGCCTGACTGCACCCCAAGCTTCACAACAGACAGAGGCATGCTTCCAGCTACCCGCGAGTGTTCCTGGTCGATCCACTTTGTTCGACATTTGTCTTAAGAGCAATGAGCCGCACAGCATCCATGACACCGAATAGATCTGTACGAGTTGTGAGTAGGTCTGTGCTTATACCACATGTTGTCCGACGATGTTCACTTGTCCCACTGCTACTGTTTTGCTTGGTCGGTCTGGTTTGGCAAGTTCATCACCGGTACGAGAAACAAATCCTCCTAGTGGATATCCAATCTCAGCCAACGTTCATGCCCATCGACAAGACCAACGAAACATTTGCAGTGTCCGCTTTTCTCGGAGTGGACAAGTTGTGGGTGAGAATATTTGTGTTCAAGAAAACTACGGCAAATCCCCTGGTCTATTGTTATTATGCGGATGCTACTCTGGGTTTACGGTTTGGTACACCCGTCAGTAACACCATGGAGACTTTCGCCGTTCGCGGACAAAAGTTTGGTTTCAAATCACTAGTGGAAAATACGGGTCTGTACCGAGGCTATGTGATATTTTGCAAACTAAATGAGACTTACCTCAGGGCAGTGCTGGAGGGACGATTGGCGGTTGCACTTCATTTGGGAATAACGTCTTCAAAACCCCCTGTCTTTCTACCAATACAAGTTGCATTCGTTCAAGACTACCAGAAGCAGGATTTTATCAACACTGTGGGCTTGTGTACGATGCCACTGGTAAAGACTGATGAACTGATTCAATCCGCACTAGTTGAGTACATTGAGCTACAACGCTTGCTTGGAGTAAAGCTGATTATGTTTTACGTAACAGATCCAAAGGAGGAGGTTCTCGGTCAGGTGCTTAAGAGTTATCAGGATCGCCCCTCACTTGGGATTGATAAAAATGATTTCAAAGTCCAGGTTATTTCGTGGCAGCTTCCTGTTGGTAATCTTGGCAAGTCTACTTGGTATCATGATCCAATCTTAAGTTATAATGATTGCATATATCGCATTGCTCCTCACACGGAATATATTTTTCATGCCGGTTTCGATGAAATCTTTGTACCAACCACATTTAACAACAAATCAACACTAGGCAAGTGGAGTAGCGTGATCGCCGTGGCTCAAGAAGGGATATATGCTACCAAGTCTGTGTCATGTTTCCCAACTCGTTATTTTCTTCCACCGCAAATCGGTTCTGATCATTCTAATGGAGTATCGATGTACCAGCGCGTCAAAGCATTACGTCATGTGGTCACCGACAGAAAGAAGTGTCTTGTTCAGGCTGGTTTGGCAAGGGAGGTGTACTTATACTGGCCAGTGAAACCGCGGTCGTTCAACTTGCTCAAGTTGTACGGAGTGGTGTTTAACTACGGCGTCTGCATGGAAACCGAGATAGCAGAATGCAAAAGAAAGTCGAACACTGTACAAATCAAAGACCTATTGCCTTATCTGGCGCAAATCCAATATACGGTTTCGCAGAGGCTGCGATTCATAGAATCAGGATCAGTAGTTTAAAACTGATAGATTTATATGACCTGTATTCCCTCGTAGACCTTCAGGCATCAGTGAGTATTTCTGCCATTAATGGACTAACCCATCTGTTTTGTACACACTGTTTGGTTTAGTGAAATTAATGAATAAAAGCTGAAAACCCACATTCTCTGAACTTTCCAGTTTAGAATGAAACTAAGACGGGGAGAAACGTGTGCGTAATCCACTGGTCATTTTCAGTTAAAATAACCGTAAACTCTTCACTAGACTTACTTTAATAAAGTTTTTTGCGTGTGACATGCAGAAGCTAACATCATGGCCAGTATATCTTTAGAATAAATAGTAAGGCAATGGTCATCATTTTGGTTGTCCTCCAGGCCCCTTTGACAGCGTAAATTCCTCGGTCTACTAGCTACCATCATAATACCACAAGTCAGGATTAGTTCTATGTTATCACTCTTCAGATAGCACTAGACTAACCAAAATTAAAACAAACGAAATTGTGTGACCATAATGTAGCGACAGTGGTCGGCTCACGCTAACAGACTTGATTATAGTTAAGTACGATTCTCGGTACTTGAAGAGATAGTTAAGAAGTTACGGGACGATGGAGTATTGTTGGAGTGTACAATGGTCCGTGTATAGGCTACAGATACGACACCGAAGGACGAGTAAGTAGCTAGGGAAGAATGTGAGGAACCACGCGCCTGGGCTGTATGTGGAATCCAACCATGGCGCCGTGTGTGTATTGCTATATGTTTGGTCAGTCAAACCAATTTAACATAATTTCAGTATGTTGCAAATAACTTCTAAGCGTGCAATATGATGATACATTTATTTAGTATTTTGCACAACTTACCCAGACGGATCGGGACATCTCCAAACCGCTACAAGTGTTCAACCGTCGGGACTCCGTTGACTGGACTGTCAAGGCAGGGCGTGCGCCAGCTATAATCTAATCCATCATTGTCGTCTACCTTGCCGTGGATGCGATTTGTAGCTAATCGTCTGCTCGGCTTTGCGTGATGTTCTACTAGTTCTAAATTCTTACTTCATGGGATTCAAAGGCGAATACACAGAGTTTCATACATTCGGTTGCATAAACAGAGAACCAGATTTGCAGGAAGGTCCTTAATGTACATTGTAAGTACAAACTATTAGTGGGATCAATCGCATCAATGACGACGGTGTTGACCAGCATCCGTTAATTTGCTGGTTTAAACAACCCTTACAGCTGAAAATCGCTTAAGAGTCAGCAAATGCAACATCGCAGAAAACGTAGCTGCGTAGGTTTTAGTCTGCAGAAAGACCTGGTTTTACACTAGGCCCCTACTCTCTTAGTATCCTTCTTCCCGTTGGTCAGCGTGGTTGTCCGGTAACGAAGCGTCAGTTTACATGGTTGATGTACTGCTGTTTATGGTGGTAATGATGAACTGGCGTTTTAAGTTGACATGTAATATGCCGCGCCCAGGTCATTGATGTCCAACCTGATTTAACAGGTTTTGAAGAACTCAGACCACATTTGCTGCCCACTGCTTAAACTAGACCACAACCTAAGAGGGCATCCTCTGAAACTGGCGATGCGGCCGCAATATCGTAGAAATTCCTTCTCCTTCAGAGTGTCAGCCGTGGAACACTCTCACAAACTATGTCACCTCTGCCCCTAATCTACCAATATTAGAAAACGACGACGTAGCGTTGTTCCATTTGCATTCCCTTTTATAACTTGTGTTAGTCAGGCGGCCACATAACGCAACCAAAACCGTGTTTCCGAAATGCCAACCAATGGATTTATAGTCTTATCACGCGAACATCTCAGCTCTGCTACAGATGTCTATGGTGAGTCCACCAAAACATTTTTCATTTCATCAGCAATTTCTCAATACTTTCTATCTCAAGGGACTTGTTAAGCATTGCTTTTCACACGTAATATACCATCGTTCTAGCGTTCCAATGAAGCCGCCAATAATGAACAATGGGACAGCTAAGTAGGTGTTTCTAGCAGTAGTTCACACATTAGCGCTAGTCTCACATGTATCTGGAAAGGTGTCAGACAATCATTTAGTCCTGTTGGGCCTGGTTAGTAATGCGATTCCCTGGAATCCAAACTTCTCAGTTAGAGGTGTATGCCCAAAGACATCGGCTTAAACCACCGAGTCATGTGTGACGGTGGCAAACTGTGTTGGCTTACAAGCTGATATAGCTTGGCTCAACTTTCACTACCTTGCAAGCTACGAAATGTACAGGCGACGGCTATGGCCCTTAGAGCCACGGCTTGCAGTATTGTATATAGGAATTCTACTGACGGATGTTTTGATAGCTTGTGAATAGATTTTCAATGTAGCCTATCGGGCGGTCTTTGAAGCATCAAGTCACACCAAGAATCGAGCCCATGGCAGTTCATCGCCAGTGGATGATGCCATTACGCCATGCGTGACGGTGACAGATCGTATTGACTTACCAAATAACCGCGAGATAGTACAAGGTCTGCGCGTCGCACACTTGTCTTAGCAAAAACGAGACGGCTGTCCAGTGGTCTTTCGGATGCGTGGAAAACGGTTTGATTTTGGGCAACTGCATAGAACCCTAAATAAATTATACCGAAAAAAACCCTTAAACGTCTATGGAACAATAGCTTATCATGGGCAAAAATGACCAAATTTTGATAAGTCTAACAGGATGGACGTAACAAATCTTACAACGTAGTATCGACTAAATAAGACAAGTATTGGACTCACTAGGAAGGTCAACCAGGTAAGCCCGTGGTCTGTATTATGTTGACCTTGTAGGATGTGGTGACTACGTTAGTGTATCGTCAAGATATTTTGAGTATCGGTAATGTGGCGAGAACGTTCCATTCTTGACATACACGAAGACAGATATAATTCCCGTGTCAGGTCAACCTGCTATACATTGTGACCAGATTTAGCTGAAGTACTTTCAGTTCGATAATGTGGTTTAGTTTTGTTAAGTTGCACCTAACGCGAGTGAGATTCTGCAGGATCTAATAGTCGCTTAACCAATCGCCACACAGGCGTCGACACTGTCCATCGTAGACTGCCGTGGTTTCGAATCCAAATTGGTTGTGAGATGAAGCAATGTACATTTCTTAGTCGTTCTTTGTTGTGGAATTTCAAACGCAACAGCATCATGCATTGCCAGAGTTACCAATTGCGGCTAATGTAGCCGGTCCACAGGCATCAGGTAACACATTAACAGACAAGAGGTCAATCAGTTTTGCTTCCTGTTATCTCCACTCTTTTCTTCCTCTCCGGCACCTTTTCCTTCTGGCTTCCGTGTTTCCTTAGCTGTCTACCTTACATCGGCCTCCTAGTAATAGTAGTAGTAGTATTAGTATTAGTATTAGTAGTAGTAGTAGTAATTGTTGTTGTTGTTGTTGTTCGTGGTGGTGGTGGTGTTGTAGCAGTAGTAGTAGTAATAGTATTAGTGGTAGTAGTTGTAGTAGTACACTCCAAAAGAATGGAGCAAGTTCTATTAGATAGCTGGTCAAAGTTTCGAGCCAGGTTACCAACCGAGATCCAGCTAAAGACAGCAGGCGTACGGCCACGAATCAATGGAACTTGCAAAAGCTGTTAATGCTTTATCCGCAGTTCTGCGGCGAAACCGACACAGCAGCACCTACGGCACACAACAGGACAGAGCGCAGCACGAGCGAATTTTCTGTTCAGAAACGCTCAACGATGCCATGCAACTCGACTGAAATTCATAAATCAAATAACGATTGAAGGCTGGCCACCTAACGGTCGGCCACCAACTATCCAACGGGATACCCCACCAAGTATCCAACGCTTCTTAACCCGTATAAATTCATTGTTCATTGTTCAACATAAATTTGACATCCACCAACAAACTCCAAACAACGAAAACACTATCTTGTATCTACACAAACACCCAAGGCCTTCTAAGCAAATTGGCCGAACTTGGAGAACGCCACAAGCCACAACCGCGGGAAATCTTCATGTTTACAGAGAGCTGGTTAAACTACGAGATAACCGATCCTGAGATCAATTTACCCGGTATGTCGCTGCCTTGGAAAGACAAAACTGGAACGGATCGTGATGTGACTATTATTATAATAGCACCCTTCGATATGAAGTTATCGATCATCCGGAAATCCATGCTCCTTATTCGCTTTGGTGCTGCCTACGGTTGCGCAAAAGGGACACTTCTACTAGCCGCAACTTACCGCCCACCAAACTCTACGTCGGAAATGGACTCCAAACTGAACCCCGTCTTTCGTTTTTATTGAACAAGTCCTACACCCAAATTATTATCGCTGGAGACTTTAACGTGCACGATATGGAGACACCAGCAACCGATTGTGTGGTTTAAAGCCTGCTTGCAAGAGTTAAATACTAGCCACCCTCTGTACAACTACGGAACTTCTCCCACCAGATTTTGAACGGCTAACAACCCGTCACTACTCGATCTCGTGCTCATTAATGAAGCACTCGTGGTCGACGGGATAGGTCCGAGCTCGTCACTGGGTCGCATTGTCCGCGTAACTCTATTATTTGACTATATATGCTATACGGAAAATCCTGAAACGGAGGGTGATAAAATGCATACTGTCACGCAACATAACGTCTTATCTACACTTGTTAAGGACACATCTTGGATTTTCTTAACCGAATGCTCCCTAGGCGTTGCCTGGGAAAGCTTCACAAGGACGTTTAGCACACTGATAGCTCATCTAAACAGAAGTTCTTCTAGCGTAAAAACGACTATAAGTCATTTCTGAGGAGCAGAACAAGTAAATGTATATCCCTGATGGCCAGCTCACAAGGATTGCCCGAATGCCGATACCTAGACTGTATACGTGACATATCGTAATTTCTGTGTAAAATTGGTCCGCGAGGACAAAGCCACGCGTCAGCAGAATTTAATGAATCGATTCTGCGCGAACCGCAAACTTCGGTACAGGCACGTTAAAGACCTTCGAAAGGTGAAGCGCGGGATTCCAGAACCGGTCATGACTGATGGTTGCAAGCGGTCAGCAAATGGAAGATTCCGATCTTCTACGGCTACAGTACTTCCAAACTTTCCAGCAGATAACCAGCCCACATCTTCTCGTTTCTAATACTCCACGATCCGGTTTATACAACATCATCTTCACTGCGGAGGTTGTGTTGAAGAAAGCGTTATGCTTGCGTATCTACAGTTCTACTGGAGTCGACAACATTCGACTGAGGTTCTGCAGGCAGTAGCTAGTGGTTTAGTAGAACCTTTGGTCATTTTCTATCAGCGATGTCTAGAGGAAAACCATATTCCACCAGTATGGAAGCGAGGGGTCATCACTCCCATACATAACAAAGGTAGCCGCATCGACCCTACCAACTGCCGTCTAATAACACTACATCCTGTAGTATCCAAACTTATGGAATGAATCATCGCAGATGCGCTAATACAGTATCTGCAAGATACAACTTGATAGTTCCAGAGCAACATGGCTTCCATCAAAAGCGTTCATGAATTACTGACCTATTAATTGTACATACTAGCTGGACTGAAGCTGTTGATGATGGAGCAGGAGCCGATGTCATGTAGCTAAACTTCTCAAAAGCGTTTGATCGCTTAGACCATGAAATTCTTCTTCAAAAACTTACGAACTACTACACTGGCGACCCAATCTTGCGTTAGATAAGCAATTTTCTACACGAAAGTCTGTTGGAGGTGAGCCCGGGAATCTCTGTTCGATGCAATTGGTGTGGAGTGTTGTGTAACACAAGGCTTGGCGCTTTGGCCGCGTCTATTCTTGGTGTGCATTAACGATTTGGCGATTGATTCGGATTTCCCGTTTTCACGAATGACACCAAGATATGGGCGAATAATCAGAGGAACGCAGCCTCACGAACGGCTCCAGTGCGATCCTACCACGGTGTCGAACTGGTCAGTTCAAAACGCCCTACCATTCAACGAAGACAAATGTCACATTGTGCAATTACGCCATAGACATAACTACACATATGTGCTTGGAGCAAACGGATTGCAGACCAGGTTCCAAGAACGTGACCTTGGCGTGCTCGTACAGAGTCACCTCGACTATTTAAAAGGGGCTAAGGTAGATGCCAAAAGAGGTAACCAGCACGTCGGCATGCGGTGAAAAACATTAGGGAGATTTGGCCCATCAATCTTCCCAATGATGCACAATTCCTAGGTGCGCCAAGACGTTGGATACGCTATCCAAGCCTGTCAAGCTTGGTTGAAGTGCGACCTAGAAGCATTACAGGCACCACAATGATGAGCAACAAAGAACCTAAAGGGCCTGTGCTATCACGCTTACCACCGAAGGCTGAAGTTGCTAGGACTTTTCAGCGGACGCCACCGAACGTTGCGCGGAGAACATATTAGCACACCAAATACTGAGTGACCCCAAGCATGTATGTCGCTATTTGCTGAAGAAGCCACAACACGCAGATCAGGATTAACTGCTTGAAATTGAAGAAAAAATATAACCGTCTATAGTGTTGACTTCATTGGTTTTCCCTTCGGATTGGTCAACCCTAGAACACACTCCCAAACTCAGTTGTATCCACCCCTACATTGGATATTTTAAACAAACGACTGGGTGTTTCCCTTAGCTCTTAATACTTTGTTAGCTTAATTACGCCATGTTAGATTACACTAATCATGCCCTTCCACAGGATTTATGTCACATGTATCCAAGAAGACTGCATAAAAGTGATCGACCATAGCTTACTTTTCTTACGACTCAAATCATCGACCACTGCACCCCGTGTAGTTCTGCATACTTACGCTGGATTTTAACTTTTACACTGACATTATATATCAACGCGTTGATCTCGGTAAACGCTGAGTAGATGACTCATACATATTTTGGTTACATCGTATTCATCCCAACCATCGTACGGAACGTGTCACGCACTTGCATTTATCCGGTAATAAATCATTGTTCATTGTAATAGGCGGTTCCGCATCCAGCTGTCTACGAGGTATTTATTTTGGGTTGCAGATCTAAGGGTGTATTACGACGCGCCATGCTATTTGGACACGGAAGAGCTTGGAACGGCTGACCGGAGGAATACTACAGCTGGTGCATTCTGAATTTGGCCTAATCTAGGCGGTAAACATCTGGGAGAAGATGGAAGGGCTAAGCAACACAAATACTTTGCAATAGCCAAAATTGATGGGTGTCTTTTTCGATAATTTCCATGTCTGACGGAAATAGTCAAGGTCGACTTGTACCATCACTCCGAGGTCGCGTCCAATGGAAGCGCGCTGCACAAGCTGACCTCCAGCCTGTACGCGTGAGCACACTGGCGCGTATGCTCAATCTGGAGACTTCGATCTGCCAACTATAAATTGAATGTCTCATAGGCGTATAACAACTGAAGGTGTTGCGAAAACAATCCATTGTATCCATATAACTGGTTGGACAACACGTTAAACAGCCTACCAGGTTGGATAACATCTTAGATCGGGTCTTCCCCATGGACATTCCAACGGTTTGTGTATTAACGTATGTCCCACTAATAGGATGTGACCACAATGTGATGTTCTGCGACATGAATATCAGGCCATCTGAAAAGTTCAGCGCAATAAGGAATCCAGTACCCTAACTCCAGTTTATTGATTGGTGCACATTTGACGGGCTGAGTAGGAGAATGTGTGTTGGGACCGATTCTTCACCACAGCACACTCGGCCATAGCCGCAGACGAATTCCCGAAAAATGTCATCAAATGTACGGATGTTTTTATAACTACGACTGAGGTAAACACAAACCCTCTGACGGCCGATGTAAACACCCATCCTCGGTCATCTTCAATCTAAAGAAGTTAAGATCACAGCACTGCGAAAACAAAGACATCGCCACATTAATTCAACTGAACGGAAGCTTACTGAAAATTGTACGCCAAACTCAACAGATTAGAATTGCCATGGAAGCTCAAGTCATCAGGAATACAGAGAAGGCACGTGCACTGATGCAGTTAATCTAAAGAAGAAATAGTAAACGACACCAGGAAATTTCAAGTCTACTTTTAAACGACGGCACTTGCACAGACGATATAGTCCAAATGTGTGCTTCAATGAAGTCTTACTTTGCCGCCACGTTCATTACTGTATTATCTGTATCCTTTAATCACTTTCCCAGAAAAACGGAAGAGGTATTATGTACCATTCCTCTGAGTCTAAATGACGTACACATGACTATTAGAGCCATCTCTGACATTCCAACCGGGGACTGATGATATTCCTCCTGCAGCTATAGGGTAAGGTGGCGAAAACACATGTTTTGCATTTTTACACTGTCATTACACACTGGCTGCTTCCCGCCTCAGGAGAAAAGTTCCGTAAGTATACCAAAACACAAAGGCGGACGACGAGATGGGATGTCAAACTATCAGCCGATAAAACGTAATTCCGCCGCAACTAAGACCTTAGAAAGAATAGCCAAGAATCGTGTAACACAGTTCCTGTTAAGACAAAAGCTACTCAGTACTTCCCATAATGCCTTCACAACAACACTTTTCTGTGTCACATGCCGGGTACAAATGCTTAATTACGTCGCGGTAACCGTTGTTGGTGGCATGGCCGTCATCGTCTTTCTGGGTATGCAAAAAGCGTTTGGCTGTGTACTGCACAGACCGTTGTTGGCCGTGCTTGCGTCCTAGGAATTCCGCAATCCTCTATTGAGCTGGTTTTACTCATATCTGAATGATCGTTCACAAAGTGTACAGACTGGTCAACACTGTCCTACTTCCAGAAATGTCACGAATGGTTTCGTTCAGCGCAGTGTATTGGGCAAATTGCTTTTCCGCATTTATATAAACGATACAAGTGGTCACATTAGAAACGGAAACCTACTTTTATCTGCAGAAAACATTACATTGGTGTGGTATGTTGGAAACCGTACTGGACAGTTCAATACATACATTTCCCAAGTTTTGCATCACTCAGCAGTAAACTAACGCTGGTTCACATATTAAGAAACCTTGCATATCAAATCTGCAGCGCGGATGACATCGTGGAAGAATTGAAAGGAATTAAAGGGGTACTTTTGGGAAAAGGTTATCTGGAACCCTTTTTGGACACTCATGTGAAGCAAAGCACTCCGAAAGTTGCAACGCACACTGTCCAAAAGAAACATGTTTCTCACTCTTCTTTTCAGAGGCGATAACGCGTCGAAAGTATGTGCGCGGCGACTGACGTGAATCAGCCAGAAAGTCTTCAGTGCGGCCCAATTAAAAGTTGTCTTCATGAGCAAGCCACTATTAGTTGCCAGATTCAAAGACAAAGTTCCCGGCCATCTCCAATTTATGGTAATCTACAGGGTTACCCGTCCTTGTGGGTCGAGATACGTCGGACGCATTACCAGCCATTTGTGTAAAAGAATAAAAGAACATCTACCAAGTGGGCTCATGAACCAACGAGATAGAACTAACGTAAATGCGATCAAAAACCACCTAAGCAACACTGGCAACCAAATCAACAAAACGACTGCCTTTGAGATCATGTTCAAAACACCATACCAACAAAACCATCGTATAAGTGCACGCCTACTTGTTACCGCGAAAGCGGTATGCATATGAGTAACAAAGCAGAACCTATGCATCCAAACGATAAACATCCTGGGGCTGCAGCTCCAATGTCCATAATCACAACGCGAGGAGTTAGAGTTAACCCAGCAATCCTATATGTCTTCCATCACATGATCGCCAAACACACATCGATAAACATGATTCGAATGTTTTTGATCAGAGGTTACTCTTTATATCCATAAGTGCTTTTGTCAGCTTTTTATCATTTATTTCTTTTGTGAGCCTGAGGACGAACAAATCGAAAACAACTGTTTGCTCTGAAACCACCGCCTGCGTCTCCTTTCGAGGTCAAACACTATTATTTCCTTGCCAAATGTCGTTAAACTTTTCGATCTGCAGCAATCCACGAGTGCACCCATGGAATTCGACCGAAAAACAAGACAATAGTAACTTTCAAATAATGTTAATTACCATATACCCAACAAAAGATTGCATTGCTGTTCTAGATTGAATGCAAGTTCATAAATGAAATGTTAACGAAACTCGCTGTAAAAATACTCGCTCCACGAAGGGGAGTGGATCCGGTCTAACGGGAAATATACTCGTATTTTATATATTTAATTAATACGCTACTTTGAAGTGAAGCATGCACTGAGTGGAACATACACTATCCTGTCGAGATAGTCCAACATTGTTACGTAGTTTCCCTTTGTTTCGTTTACCTATCTTCTGCGGAAAGTATGAAACCTGAGACCATCATTCTTCCATATAGTTGATCTAAATGATTCCTAAATGTAAACTCAGTACTGAGCCCAGGGACACTCCACACAGAACCCTAATTGGGCCGAAAATGACTGTGAACTCTGGTGGGTAGATGATGTTGAAGCAGGCTGTAGTTTGCGGACCGGCTTGCCTAACTGGACAAATTTGTGGACGAATTTAGTTAACCACCAGCGCGACATCAGTACGCTACACGACGATGAAGCGCTGCAGTTAAACAGCCCAACTCGGCAAATAAAAACAGCCTCTGAACTGCCCACTCGAGTTAGGATAGTCAAAGATATTCATAGAATTTAATTATCCATCCCGTGGCAGGATCACCGATTCTACAGCTCTAAAACATATAAAGAAATCTGCAGTGATTCGGTCAACCAAACAACTTTGAGAAATCCTAATAAGCATTGCCAGCCCCCGTAGATCGATTGTTTCAAGCCAAGCATAAGTGGCATAGAACAGGTTTGTGATGCGATCTCAGTTCTGATGAATTTCATGCTGTCATGGCGTGAGGAAGTTTCCGTGCCCAAAGATTACCCGAGCGGGCTCCTACATATGTGGTTTGCCCGAATTTAGAAGGCGCCAAAATCGGTGCTGTCTGGTAGTGACCGAATATATATGAGCAAATCCCATTAAATTATCAAAAAAAAGGGGACCGTATATAAACCGTTGTTTTCGATGAATTCTTCTTCGGACACCAGTACAATCATATGGGTAACATAGCAATGAGCGGAACAGTGGAATCCATCAGTTCACATGCAATTAGATCGCGTGCGGACCAGGGGCATAAACCAACAACAAAACTGAAGGAGAATTGCAAGCCAGGGCAAAGACGTAGTCGAACAATTGCTCGTGGCCTCAGCACCGTCCGTTCTACCTGGTCAGGGTAGCGTAAGAGCTTCGATCAGTTTCCTTTGTGAACCCAAACGCGGTTGATGCCATCGAATACTGACCGCCACGGCAGTAGCACGGGTGCGGAGACGTAGGCCTTTCGACCGGACTGGTGGAAACTTGTATAGTATACGAAAGGTACGGATTGGGTCGACTTCTTGATCACTATCAATAAGATGAGTCATAGCAGAGCTAGTTATATCCCCGGTACCACCTAGACGCAACCAGGGTGGAAGTGCTCATTAATGCGCCTCGACAGGTGCCGCGCCGTTCGACCGATGTAAGTCGCGCCGCAGACGCACTCGAAGTGATAGATCACCATGGAAGCTGTCAGCGTCAGCAAGTTGTCTTTGTTGTGAATAGGAATGAGAGGGTCCGTTGAGAAAGTACGATTGAGCTTAGCAGGTGGGAAAGTTGGCTTAACAGCTGTTAGCTTGCTTCTGGCTACACGATCGGCAACTGCGTCCCCTCCGAAATGTAATCTTATAAAATGCCCTTTCTTCCGAATTGTTGGAACCTGTACCAAAACACAAACAATGATACGCCTACCATTGCGTGATTTTAAAAGCCTCCTTTTGCGTTGCACCTACCTACCTACTTACATTGCCTATTCAACGGTACTTAATAGTTCGTACTTAATAATGTTAAAATATTGTGTGGCCATTGGATCGCCACTAGGTCCCTTGTTGACTGACGTCTTCAAAGCGCAATTAGAGAATAAAAAAATGCACGCAAACCTCACTACATTTGATTGTTACCCTCGGTATATGGATGGCATACTTTTGTGGCCGATTAATCCACTGACCTCAGCGCTGTTATTGGGCGCTTTAATCAGGCCCACACAGCATTGCAGTTTACATGCGAGACGCAAGTTTGTGCTAGACCTGCTTAAGTGACTGTACTACAATAACATACTGTTTTTTCGGCATATCCGGAAATTCCTAGGCAAACTGAAAATGACTTGTGAAAAGACTCTGCTTAGACATAAGTTTAACGTCGGACAGTCGCTAGTTTTGCGACTGCGGTATTGAAGCAATGCGATATATTTCCACTTAAACTTGCTATATGTATTATACTCCACTCACCTTTGAACTGAGTTATGTAGATGACGTGAAACTGCAGAGTCCCTAACTCGCCATTTACGTTGCTTAAAGTTTGCCTTGAAAAGCATCGCACAGTTCCATCAGCACTGGCCATAATCATTTGACTGTTTGGAGGGTCAAGTTTGGACTACACGTTGTGTGATTGGATTGCGACACGCAATCTCAATGTAATGGACTGTGATTCACATTGAAACGAACCTTAGTCACTGCGATCACTGGGACCGTATTCAAAGTAGATGGAAATTGGGTGTTGCTCACCCGAAAACACTGCACAACGACGACGCGTTTCGATGTAATTTCATCTCATGAGGTGGAGACAGCAGGATTTGAACCCACGACCATTGGAATAGCAGCCCACACCACTACCCCTTTGGCTACCGGGTCACGGTGGGCAACGCTTTTGTCAAAACGGTAAATGACTAATTGGAGGGTCAAGTTTGGACTACACGTTGTATGATTGGATTGCGACACGCAATCTCAATGTAATGGACTGTGATTCACATTGAAATGAACCTTAGTCACTGCACAACCTGTAGTCCAAACTTGACCCTCCAATTAGTCATTTACCGTTGTGACAAAAGCGTTGCCCACCGTGACCCGGTAGCCAAAGGGGTAGTGGTGTGGGCTACTATTCCAATGGTCGCGGGATCGAGGCCTGCTGTCTCCACCTGATAAGATGAAATTACATCGAAACGCGTCGTGGTTGTGCAGTGTTTTCGGGTGGGCAACGCCCAATTTCCATTTGACTTTTTCTTCAAAGGCATCACGTCATGGGAAAGCCGGGCTGAATAATCACCACCAGAGTTGAATACTCACCTTTCTTTATGCAGAAATCCCTACTTGACTTTGAATGATTTAAAACAAAACCACCTAAGAAGCTCTATAGGCAGCTACAAGTCCAATAACGACCGTTCGAGGTTTCTGAAACAGCGAAAATTTGGGGAATCTGAAATGAATTTCCGTGAACGAAGTCATCCATTATGGTTTCTGTTCAACCGTGTTGTCAGTCATTGGCATAGGTGCCGCTTAACTTACGTCTGGTGGAATGGAGCAATAGAGCAACTGCCTCGGAAGGGCACAAAAGTGAATGCTTTGATGGTCCTGTAGGATGGTTAGGGTGAGAATTACGAAATAATACAGCAGTGTCAATTAAATAACGTGTGAAGCACGTGACTCACTAAGGGGTTTGGAGTAGCACATGTGCGAGTATTCCTGCCTGGAGTTTAGGATGGTTATGACACCGTCCACTGTTTGTTTTGCACTAATGCCATCATCTGATGGTCTTGGGATTTAGCACGTGGTGTAAATGTGTCAGGGTGTCGTTAAGACGTTTTTTGAATAGGCATAATGTATGAGCGTTAATTACGTGCGCGACAAGTGAGAGAAAAACGGGTTTGTTCTGCAGTTAGGTTAAAAGAGGATAGATGAACGAGGAGCATCTGTGCCTAATACAGCTAATTATGGCGGTGAGCGAAAATGAAAGAACTTAAAGGCACATTGGGAGAGCAGCTGCGGATAACAAGCTCATAAGCTGTAAATAAGCTGTACCCTGACCTCGAGAAAAGAGTGCACTTACATGAGACAAAGTGACAGAAATGATGCGGGGAAGAAACTGGAGTGTCAGATCATGAACTCCTGTGCTAAGACAGATTCCCAACCTAAACAATTTCGTTATCCTAAACGTATTCAAAGTTGAATTTAGCGAACAGGCTGTGGTTGGGTTGCGAATCGCAACCTCTATGGAGACCTCGGTTCACTTTGAGGTCAACCTCCGTCATCGGATCGCGACGACCGCATCCGGAATGGAAATCTTGCGGTGTTGCTCGTCCCAACCCTGGTACACCATGGCCTCGGTTTCGTCCTGATTTGACTCATCAGGTGGAGGTAGCCTGAGCTGGGGTGGAACTTAGAGCCTAGTAGTTCATGGCTGACGCCCTGAACACTACGATGGTTAGATCCACGAGCAACGCTTGGCACAGCGGAACGCAATTCAAAGTTAACTATAGATAACACGTTGTGTGGTTGTGTTGCCACTCGCAGCCTCTGTTGAGACTTCGGGTCAATTTGAGGTAAACCTCGGTCATTGCGATCGCGATGACCGAATCCGGAATGGAAATATTTGGTTGTTGCTGCTCCAAACACTGGAAAAAGACGACCGCGGTTTCGTCTGATAGAGGTTGCTAGTCGCAATATAATCACACAGCGTGTTCGCTAAATTCAACTTCGAATTGCTTTCCGCTGAGCCAAGCGTTACTCGCGGATCTCAGTAGCAAAGTGTCTTGGGCGTCAGCCGTGAACTACTAGATTCTGAGTTCCACAACAGCGCTTTCTATCGCCAACTGATGAGTCCAAACCAGGACGAGACTGTGGTCGTGGTTTGCCAGTGTTGCGAGCAGCTACACCCAAATATTTCCATAAACGGATTCAAAGTAGGGGAATGGCTCTCTCTGAATAAATAACAATGATTTATCATGGATTGTAAAGCAAGTGCTTGGCTTGTCTCGTAAGATGATTGGGACGAATACTATAAAATGAATGTGTATGAGTTATTTACCTAGCGCCTATAGAGTCAAAAGCATCGGTAACTACGGTTAGTGTAGAATAATAATCGAATGCAAGTATGGAGAAGAACACGTGCTGCAGTGATCTTTGACGTGTCGCGTGTGCAAAGTACACTATGGTCGCTCACTTATGCTTCGCTTCCTAGTGTCCATATGACACATAAATCGGATAGAGGAGCAAATTTAATGTAATCCACGATAGCGCAGTTCATGTAATGAAAAATGGGACCTAAGAACAACATCTACTCAAGCGTGTTCAAGCGTGTTGTCAGTCATTGACGTAGATGCCGCTTAACTTACGTCTGGTGGAATGGAACAATAGAGCCACTGCCTCGGAAAGGCACAAAAGTGAATGCTTTGATGGTCCTGTAGGATGGATAGGTTGAGAATTACGAAATGATACAGCAGTGTCAATTAAATAACGTGTGAAGCACGTGACTCGCTAAGGGGTTTGTAGTAGCACATGTGCGAGTATTCCTGCCAGGAGTCTAGTATAGTTATGACACTGTCAACTGTTTGTTGTGCACTAATGCTATCATCTGATGGTCTTGGGATATAGCACGTAGTGTAAATGTGTCAGGGTGTCTTTAAGACGCTTTTTGAATAGGCATAATGTATGAGCATTAATTACGTGCGCGAAAAGTGAGAGAAAAACTGGTTTGTTCTGCAGTTAGGTTAAAAGAGGATAGATGAACGAGGAGCATCGGTGCCTAATGCAGCTAATTCTGGCGGTGAGCGAAAATGAAAGAACTTAAAGGCACATTGAGAGAGCAGCTGCTGGTAACAAGACCATAAGCAGTAAATAAGATATCCCTTGACCTCGAGAAAAGAGTGCGCTTGCATATGACAAAGTGATGGAAATGATGCGGATAAGAAACTGAAGTGTCAGATCATGAACTCTTGTGCTAAGACAGATTACCAACCTAAACAATTTCGTTAACCTAAACGTATTCAAAGTTGAATTTAGCGAACAGGCTGTGGTTGGGTTGCGAATCGCAACCTCTATGGAGACCTCGGTTCACTTTGAGGTAAACCTCCGTCATCCGATCGCGACGACCGCATCCGGAATGGAAAACTTGCGGTGTTGCTCGTCCCAAGCCTGGTACACCATGGCCTCGGTTTCGTCCTGATTTGACTCATCAGGCGGAGGTAGCCTGAGCTGGGGTGGAACTTAGAGCCTAGTAGTTCATGGCTGACACCATGAACACTACGTTGGTGAAATCCAAGAGCAACGCTTGGCGCAGCGGAAAGCAATTCAAAGTTAACTATAGATAACACGTTGTGTGGTTGTGTTACCACTCGCAGCCTCTTTTGAGACTTCGGTTCAATTTGAGGTAAACCTCGGTCATTCCGATCGCGATGACCGAATCCGGAATGGAAATATTTGGTTGTAGCTGCTCCAAACACTGGCAAAAGACGACCGCAGTTTCGCCTGATAGAGGATGCTAGTGGCAAAATAATCACACAGCGTGTTCGCTAAATTCAACTTCGAATCGCTTTCCGCTGTTGCAAGCGTTACTCGCGGATCTCAGTAGCAACGTGTCTTGGGTGTCAGCCGTGAACTACTAGATTCTGAGTTCCACCACAGCTCAGGCTATCGCCAACTGATGAGTCCAAACCAGGAGGGAAACGCGGTCGTGGTTTGCCAGTTTTGGGAGCAGCAACACCCAAATATTTCCATAAACAGATTCACAGTAGGGGAATGTCTCTCTGAATAAAAAACAATGATTTATCATGGATTGTAAGGCGTGGTTGGCTTGTCTCGTAGAATGATTGGGGTGAATACTATAAAATGAATGTGTATGAGTTATTTGCCTAACGTCTATAGAGTCAAGAGCATCGGTAACTAAGGTTAGTGTAGAATAATAATCGAACGCAAGTATGGAGAAGAACACGTGCTGCAGTGATCTTTGACGTGTCGCGTGTGCAAAGTACACTATGGTCGCTCACTTATGCTTCGCTTCCTAGTGTCCATATGACACATAAATCGGATAGAGGAGCAAATTTAATGTAATCCACGATAGCGTAGTTCATGTAATGAAAAATGGGACCTAAGAACAACATCTACTCACTTTTGACAATGTCCAAATTTTATGAGGATACAAATTAATTCAGGAGAGAGTTGCAGGATTGGCAAAGTCGAAGATGAAAGCAATGCCGTCGACACTCCAGACGACTGTAATGTTCACTCAGCTTCAGGCAGTTACCTCTGACCTTGGTGTTGTGGTTAGGTTTGAGCAAATGGTCGGCGTCTTTCAATATTTGTTAAACTTATATGAGAGCGCCGCGCAGAATTTGATCGCGTCCGCAGTAAACTACCATTAACTTCAACCTACGCTAGTGAGACCGATTGGGCACGCCTTTGCCGTTCTTTGTTGCCCTGCGTTGTGGCGTACCTAGCACCTCCAGGCCGCGCTTCAGCGAATTTTACCAAGATTGGATGGTATATTAAAATTGAGGGCGCATGTAAGCGTTCTGCGTCATCGGGAAGATGGATTAAAACTCCAGAACGCCCTCCGCAGCAGGCCGACGTGCTGAGTGCCGCTTTTCCTAGGTGTCTCAGACTGTTTTGAATAGTGGTCATGTGTGTGGGCACACCAAGGTCGCGTTCCCAGGAAGTAGTTTGCAATGTCTGTGACCTAAGCCAATACACGTAGTCGTGCCTATGGCGTAATTGAACAACGCAACAGTTTTCCACGTTAAATGGCAGGGTATTCCGAACTGACCAGTTCGAAATCGTGCTAAGGTCGCGCTGGAGCTTTCGTGGTCCTTAGGTTCCCTGATCGCTTGACTGACATGCTGCGCGAAGAATAGGAAACCATAATTACCCACGCCAGATCGTTTATGAACAGCAAAGTAGGCGAAACCCTAGCAATAAGCCTAGTGGTACACCGGACTCCACCATAAGCGCTTCGTACAGGGTTTCTCATACTCACATTTAACCGCTGTTCGTGTAGGAAATCGTCTGTCCAACGCAGCAGTGGGTCGCCAATGCCACAGTTCAGAATATTCAAGAGGAAAATTCGGTGGTCTAAGTGATCAAGGGCTTCCGAAAAGTCCAGGTAGATGATATCGAGACCCCTCTCCACCATCAACTGTCTCAGTCCAGCTGTTACATGTAGTTAACAGGTTCGGAGTACATGATCGGTTTTAGCGCAAGCCATGTTACTGCGGGGATATTATGTTGTAGTTTTCCAGATATTGTATCAGTGAACCTGCAATGAGTGATTCCATAAGTTTGGAAAGCACAGGAAACAGCGTTATCGGACGGTAATTGGTCGAGTCATTGCGACTACCTCCTCTATGAATAGGAGTGATGAACTTCGCTCCCTTACTGGTGGAATTTGGTTTTCCTTTAAACAGAGCTGATAATAATAGCTATAGGTTCAGCCAGACCACTATTGCTGCTTGTAGAGCCTTCGGCCGAATGTTATCGACACCAAAGGAGATGTGAATACTCAGGGCCAACAGCTTCTTTAACAGTTTCTGCAGTAAAAATGATATCGGATAAACATGACGGTGGTACAATAATAACAGGCGTAGTAGCTGAATCGTGTTGCTCACCTTCAACTACTGTGCCATGATGATTATGACGCGGTGACTTCACCTTATCCGTTAAACTCCATGGATTTTGTTGGCTCCATGTCTAGTTGCTAGATGGTTGAGATTATTACTACTACTACCATCCTACTACTACTACTACTACTACTACTACTACTACTACTAACGATAATCACTTAGCCCGGTTCCATATGAAACGTATGTGAGTAATTGTAACGTAAGTGACCGGCTGCTTCCGTTGCTTATTGGAGGTAACTGTCAGTCGAGCCAGTGCTGGCATTCCACGTTGCATCTTACGAATGTCATTAACATGCCCGTATATGAGGTTGCCCCATGCTGAGGCTGATGCTACATTCATGATGCGTCTTCACCGCAGTTGGGCTTAACCCACTTACACTTAAACTAGGCCTTCTTAACCTGGATACAATTCATTCCACTTTATTTAGTTTGTTCTGACTACTTGAATAATCTGCTATTAAAGTGGTACTCGTTGAGTACGCTAACTGTGGTTATCTTCCTTAACTTTATTGAGTTTGCAGCATTTTCTGTATAAGTTCTGAACACTTTGTATTTATCGCGGATTCGTTGCTAATCAACTTACTTCATATGCTAATTTAGAGAAGTATGTCTGCATAGCTGTATGCTCTAACACCTATATTTCTTTCGCTGATGTTATTAGTTGACATCCCCGTGTGGCTGCGCTTGATGTGCATGTTGACAAGGTGCCTACCTGTCTATTACCTTCTACTTCGTCCATACTGGCTCTAGGAGGCAGCTGGTCGTTGCTGGAGGGGACGGGGGTGCACGGTCCTTGTGATCGTGCTAGGCTCGAAGAGTGGTTCCATGCACTCAGTGTGGAGCGGACTACGGTCCAGCCTTTCATAGACAGCCAGCGATCGCCTAGTGATTCCCCTCCTAGTGCTCTCAAAGGTGATGGAATCGATCGCGACTGATACTGTAACAGACTATTTCGAAAGGCCTAACCTCATAGCACCAAAGGAACACGGATTCCGTCAGTATCGGTCATGTACTACCAATCTACTGCTTGTTCTTGGCAGTTGGACCGAGAGAGCCGACAATGGGACCGGCATTGAAGTCATCTGCCTAGACTTCCCAAAGCATTCGACCGCATAGAACACCGCATTTTTTCTTCAGAAGCTGCATGCATACAGAGTTGGAAACTCTGTCTTTGGATGGATCGAAAACTTCCTCTTACACCGGCGCCTTCAAGTGCTAGTTCTAGGTTCATTTTCTGATCAATTGGTGTGCACTACGGTGTTGCACATCGGTCGGTGTTGGGGCCGCGGTTGTTCTTGTACTTCCTTAACGACCTTGCGAGTGTCATCAAGTCAAATTTCCTGCTTTTTGCTGATGACATCAAGATATGCGGGACACTCGACTGTCATGAAGATCACGATATGTTGCAATTAGACGGACTACGCTTGTTAATGGTCAAAGCGAAACTGACTTCCGTTTAACAAGGACAAGTGCGAAACCGAGCATGTGCGCCAACAGCCTATGTACGCACATAAGCTCGGAGACGATATGCTGAAAACCGCTTCACAAGAGCGTAACTTTGGGGTGGTAATCCAAAACGACCTCGCCTGTTCATCGCAATCCTTGAAGTCGTTCAAAACTACGAACGATGTTGGTCTGTTACGGAGGGCGTTCAAGTGGTTCTATCCCTCCCTCTTCCGCCAATTACTCAATGCGTATGTGAGGCCCCATGTAGAGTATGCGATTTAGGCTTGACAAGTCTGGTTAAAACGCGACCTGGTTGCACTGGAGACCGCACAGCGACGGGCAACGAAAAGTGTAAAGGGTTTGCTCCCTGCAATAACCTAGCGACAGAAAGCCCTGGGAGTGTACAGCGGAAGATAACGCCGTCTAGTGGTTTCAGCTTTTAAAAAACTCCAGTCACACTTGCCGCCACTTCCTGAAGCCTAGTTTCAACACAGAGTTGAGGGGTCATAAATTGAAGCTTGCCACCCAATACAGTCGGCTTGAGTGCCGCCGGAATTACTTTCCCTTCGAGTTTATCAACCGTGGAACGCTCTTCCGACTTTTGTTATTTCCGCGTCCGCGCTTCCTATTGTTACAAGACGACTCGACGATGCTTAACACTATTGACATTACTTGACTTGAATTCTGATCATCGAGCGACGAGAAGACGCAGGGAAACATTATGCTCACCAACCCCACGAAATCGGGGTAGACGGATATACCTGTGTGTTAACGAGGATAATATAGTTAGTCCACAGATGTGTTTTTCACTTGTGTGTAACTTCTTTGAACTAATGTCATTCCCACAAACCAACCAAGGAGACTTATCAATGCTTGGCTTTGTTATCCGTATTATACCATTGTTCCAATGTTTCAAGATTGGCACGAAACGGACTTAAATTGCGAAGATCTAACTGTGAGTTCCTTTCTTCATCTGTCTGCTATCTTGGATATAGACTCGATAAGGTCGGGTTCCATGTTCTAGATGACAAGATAAAACCCATTTTAGAAAGTCCTGAACCGAAGAAGATTGATGAGGTCCGTTCGTTTCTAAGAATGCTATCTCATTACCTACGTTTCTTACCTGATGGATACACTAAATTATCTTCCCTGAATGAGTTACTTCATCAAAACGTATGGTGCTGTTGAGGTTTTCAGTAAAGCAGTGCCTTAACCAAATCCAAACTGGCCCTCGCCTCCTCAACAGTGTAAGTTCATTATGATGCTCTTATGCCCCTAGTTCTCCAATGTGTCGCATCTCCTTGGGGTGTGAGTACGATCCTGGGCCACCATATGAATGAACAAGCCTTGCGTCCTATAACGTTTGGATCAAGCATTCTGTAACCAGCAGAAAGAAACTGTTCACAGCTAGACAGCGAAGCCCTCTCCATAATCTTCGGTGTGAGAAGATTCCATCAGGACCTATGGGGGAATTATTTTAAACTCCCTATAGACCACAAACCATTGATATCATTGTCAGGAGAGACCAAAGATATACAACAAATGTCTTCACCAAGAATGTTGTTGAGCGCATTTTATGATAAAATTACCTAAATTCCTGCTACTAGTAATCGCACATCTGATGCCCTGAGTCGTCTACCAGTTACAGGGAAGTCGCATGGGCGCTATTCTCCCTGTGAATTGATTCACCTGATACAGCACGAAGATACAACGCCGCTACGAAGCTTCACAATCCGCCGGTGGACAGATGGAGACCCAGTTTTGCAACAAGCAACCGATTCGTAACAGACGGATGACCTGCCGAAGAAACCGCTGATATGCAGCCATGTATAGCACGCACAACTGAACTGAGCTTATTCGATGATTGAGTGTTCTGACGTTCCCCGTCAGTCCCTCCTAGTAAGGCTCGTGAAGAGATTCTTCACAAGCTACATTAAATACATCTAATTGTCTCGAGAATGAAAGCATTAGCGAGGGGATATTGATGGTGGTCGAGCACAGAATCGGATATCGAGAACGTGCTGAGGAATTGTGAGACTTGTCAGGCACAGCAACGCAGTAAACCCCCCAGGCCTGTACATCCGTGGCCCTGGCCCGACAAGCCGTGGCAACGTGGCCACGTCGACTACTTCGGCCTGATTAATGGAACCATGTTTTTGTTACTCATCGACGCCGACTCCAAGTGGTTTGAAGAGTATCCCGTTAAGCAAGCAAGGTCCGAAACCAGCATTGGTAAAATACACACACCAGTCACCACATCCGGTACTCCGGAGATCCTACACAAGGATAACGGGTCTCCTTTGGTTAACACGCAGTTCAACCGATTTGTCACTAGCAACGGGAATCGGCATATCAAATCGGGGCCTTATAATCCAGTGTCAAACGGGTTGGCAGAGCGGTTGGTTCAGACAGTGAAACGAGGACTGTTGAAACAGCGTGTAGGGACCCTACAAACAAAGCTGGATCGTTTCTATTTGCCTATCGTTCCACACCCACTGAGGGTACGGGTAAGTCAACTCCGGAGCTGATCTTTTGCAGAAACCACAAGGCAAGGCTGAATGTACTATTTTCTAATCCACGGGTGGAAATAGAAAAGCGATAGAAGAGGTCAGTGTCTTTAGTTGAGGTGAAGACGGATGTAATTTTTAAGGAAAATGACGGTCTATATTAAATTGCCACAACAAGCACACTGGCAACCTACCACCGGAAATCGTTCCTCGGGAAGCCTACAGGACGTCCAACGTCCAGACGGCCGACTTATTCGTCGCCACTCAGACCACGTTCGTCCACGGCGTTTAGACCCATCAAAAGAGACACCGGATTGCGAGCAGACAAAAAATCAGGCAGACAGCGAACCGTATGCAAAGGCAAGTGAAACGTTGCCGGAGCGATCAACTCGCACTTGTAAACCAGGGGATCGTTGTAAGCCAGCAATATGATGACATCTATGGGGGTGAGGGAAGTCAAGTGGGCACTGAAGCTCAGGCCCTAACCAAATCAGTTGGATGGACAACACACGTAAACGTACATATGCACGTACACACCAAGCTTATCGTGTCGCCACTGAATGCATGTCGAGATTTCTGTCAGTTGTGAAGTACACAGTGTCCTGTCCAGACTTGTTCTCGATACCGTTGGTTCAGAGCCCTATAGAGCATACACTTCGTACATTTACTTACTGTGACTAATACGTATCATGCAGTGCCTTTAGAGCGTCTGGCTCTCTTCTTCTGACTAGAGGCGGAGCCAGCTTTGGCTGATTGTGGTATTACTGTGGTATGTTGGTGGTACATGACCAATGCTAACGGCAGCCGTGTTGCTGCAGCGCGAGAATGTTATGTCTTTTGTGTAACCAGTTAGTGTCCCAGGTATCATCGACAGTATCACCATTGCGAAAATTTGGAGAAGAATCACTGGGTGATAGTTGGCGGGTTCCGAACGGTTACCATCCTTAAAAACCGGAGTAATGATACTCTGTTTCCATACGTTCTGAAGTTTTCGCTCCCCAGTCATTTTTGTAATGATGGTGTTACTGAGCCGGCTATCCTAGTAGCTACTACGTGCAATCTTTCCGGGTGAATGTGGTCTACTCCGATCGAACTATGGGTGCGCAACGATGGAAGCTTCCTCAAAACATTCGCCGAACTAAAAGTGACGAGTGTGAATATTGGCGTCTGGGGAACTGGAACTGTTATGTGACACATGCTGCTGGCGCGTCGGAATATTTGAGCCCATTGGAGCAGTAGAGCGTTGGCAGCTTCATCAACGGGATGAGACCGTCTGTCTTCTGAGATGAATGGGGGAGCAACACGCTTCACTTTCCGAAAGCCGTCACATTTTTCTACAGATACTTTTATTGGCAACAAGCTGTTCGTCCACACACTGCTGGTATGTTAACTTGTCCTCGCGAGCAAGTGTGGTAAAGTGATTACACTACAATATCTAGTTGTTCCAGTTTTCAGGACCAGGGTTAGCGCTGTGGAAACGCCACGCTGCGCCTCCCACCGCCATGCGTTTTCAAATTCTGCTACGATTGAGTGATGGTGCCATCTCAGAACGATGAGGCCGGATGTCCAATGCGGTGGTGGTTAGTCCACTGAGCTACCAACAGAACCCAAAGTGTCAACCATGATATCATCATCCGAAATCTCCCAGGTGGCTTCTCTCGCGAGTTCTGCTGGTATATCCTAACGTGTGCGCTCGAAAAAGGCAATGTGTTTCCGTGGATACTACGCATAACACACATGTTCATGAAGTGTAGACATAATCACTCAGCCATAGCGGACGCTGTATCGTTGCCTTATGAATCATGAGCTCTTCATTCGTGACCATAAATCAAGCACGGATGCTTTGTTTCTTACGTTGAATGGATGAAAAACGGAATGCTTGCAATGTACTTCCGAAGCTTGACCTTGAACTGCCTACTGGAAATGCCGGAAGTTCCAGCTTGTAAATATCGTAGTCTCGCTAGAGGAAAATATGACTGCGTCATAGTCGCAAGATTATTTCCAACGCTAATGTCGGAGAGAGGTCTATAACTGAGGTGGGTATCAGGGGACATTATACAACTGCCACAAGGCAGGGATCGTTGCGTCTTAGTCGCAGACGACATCAGAGTGGGCCTGTGATCAGTGTTTTCGGATCGTCCACTAGCTCCTAGGGCAGATCACTGCAGTAGTGTTCCAGCTCCGTTACTGTGGTCAGCGTTTAGAACAAGTGACATACCATATATCGCGGCTTCGGCTTCGGTGATTTCCGAGTGCCGCCAAGTTCCAGTAACGAAGAAGCCGTCTCAGACTGGGGTGTTGGACTTCGCCGCAGTTCGGGTATCTTGTTCAGTAGTCCTTATGAATTAGTTTACATGCAGGAAATTCCCTGATCTCAACAGTGAATCGAGTGCGAGGGTCTTGAGTACAACGATTCGCCTGCCAATGAAATTTCCAAGCTAATTATTTTTGCATAGAGAGTGACGAATTATTATGTGTGAGACCGGTGCTCCGTCAGATTCTGCTTGCTCTTCTCTGTTGGCGCAACGTATGGAATGTAACCACCAGCTTCCTTGTCAAGTCAGGTAAAGAAAGTGAACGGGAGAGTGAAGAGAGAGTGAACGGGAGAATATTCAGCCGTAAAACACACGCTTTCAGAGACACAGCGTAATACAAACGTAATCCAGAAAACTGGATACATACTTGAAGACAACATATCATTATAGCGTAAACAGGTTTGTTAATTTTTGGACAACTTTGTTTTGGTCGCCAGCGAAAATTGCGCTTGGTAAGCGATAGGTGACAAACCGTGCGCTCGTGTGCGAGCATATATGGGTTTGTCCTTCTGTCTGGTTGCTGTATGTATTAGCCACCGTCTAACGATTAGACATAGAGGTTGACACACATTCCGACAATGCACTATGAAGCGGGCAACTTGTGTCGAGAAGTACTGCTGATGATAGTCTCTTGCAACATTTGACAGGAGTGGATACAAGTTTACCAACGAACGTCAGCTTGGATACATCTCTGTATCCCAGGTGTTTTCCCCACCTGGGATTAGTCTGAACCCCCTACCTAATAGACCAATAAAAATTGCTGGTGTGTAGTACGTCCATTGTGGAAGACCCAAGCGGTGATAAAGCGAAGTATCAAATCATGGAGGACAGAGGACGTTCGTAAGCGGGAGGCATAGGACGATAACCTCCGGACTTCTGTGAAGGATTCTTTGTATGGTGTGACCTGGCCAAACGTAGCTAAGCATGACACCCAAGTACTTTACTGCCTTAGAAGAGTGCAACATCTCGTCATTGATGTTGAGTTGCGGGCTTTGCTAGCGAAGCTGTGTATATCGATCTCCTCTGTGCAGGAAAAATTCGACAGCATTGCATTTTGACGCGTTACGCGGCAGCCTGCCAATCTTTAGACAAAAATGAGATCCTTAAGAAGAGCTTGCAACGTGGCTGAAGAGACTGTGCTTGATTGACGGACGCCCAGGTCAATGTCATCCGGAGTTCAGCTGGGTTGCCTGTCCTAGGACTGGTGATTGTGATTAGTGGTGAGGAGCGTGTGACTTCAAATCGAATAACCTGAGTGGAATTGGTGAAATAATCTCTCAACACAAGGATGATGGAGGGATGTAGGCCAGCACCGAGTAGATCCTTCAGCAGCAAAGCACGGTTTACACAGCTCAATGCGTTGCCATAGTCCAGAAAACAGAGTCGCATGAATTTGCTTCTATTGTCCAGTGATGACAGAACCGAGTGCATAAGACGGGCTATTTTCTCTTTGGGTGAGCTCGAACTATTGTAGTCAAATTGTGGAGGATCATTTAGAGGATGTTATGTCAGCACCCTCTCAAGATTGAATTTTCGAAGACCTGTAAGGCTACCGAAGTACAAGCAATTGGTCGAGATTTGCTTTAACCACTTTTTAGTATCGGCGTGATAGTGATGTCACTCCTATAGTCCGCTATGTTAGTTGGTTGCATGCACAATATTTATAAAGTATCCAGAGATATGGCCAGGAAATCAGCACATTCCTTGAGCTCAAGGAGACAGTCTGTCTGGACCACTCGGTTTCCCTGAGTGAATCTGTTTCCATTACTTGGGCATAGTGTCGCTGACGACAGGGAACAGTGAGACTGCACACAATTTAGGTTGGGCAAAGGATTATTCAGAGATTGGGTCGTTGCAACGGTTGCAAAAATCATGGCTTAGTTTCTGCACATCTACCTCAGAGGTTGATGTCAGTCGAGTAAGCCCGCTTGGTTGTTGTGGGATACTTCGGAGGTCACGGCAGCTACTATTCCACAGTGTACCGTGAAGGTGTACGTTGTTGAGATGGCGCAATTAGTACCTGATAAGGACAGAGTGGAACTTTACTGAAGTGTTGTCTTTCCCTTTGATAACTTCTCTTTTTGTCAAAATGAGTAATGTCTGCTGAATTGTTGCCGGTGTGTGGTTCCACTAAATTGCTCATGTCGTTTGTTGGCTTAGAGGACTTCACTTTGAGCCGGAAGTTGGTCTCCTGTGATACACATACAAGCACCACGAAAGCATTATTGACATCTGTTTGGGCTAAAGCCCCAAATTTACAACCCTAGGGCCACGTATTTTCTAACTTGAAGATCTACGAAGCTTTGATGTTGATTGACCAACGAAGTTTTAAAGAACAGGGTTTCGTGAATGTAACGCCACCGATTCTGCTCTTGGGCCGCTGTTTCACGATCATCATACCCTCCAATCTCGGGGACACAGTGAGCCAAGGACTACTTCCAATAATCCCCCAATCCATGCTTCACCTGTTCACGATCGATTCACGGAATATCCGGGAAGACATGGACCGAACCGAACATATTTCGTAGACTGCATGTCGAGAGAAGAATTGCTTCTGCTTTATTCACAGAAGTAAGCACAACACGGGAAGTCTTGGTTCGCCGAATTGCTCTGAATCTGGGTGATGGGTAACCCGAATCAAGTTGCCTGACCTAACTACGAAACTTAGGTTGTCTTATAGTTAGTTTCACTGCCTAGCGTCGTCGTTGCTTTCATTGTTACGAGTTTAACACTCATACTGGTACGTTGGCACAGCTTGTGAACAGTACACAATGTGGTCTCTTATTGAACGTTTGTGCAGTTTGGGTGGAGGTCGACTACTCCGATAACCTGCTTAAGATCTGTGGTGGCTTTGTCTGTACAGATTCGCCTCCACCATTTATTTTGGGTCCAGTGGGAATAACTGACGACTAAGTTTTTGAGTGTGGTTGGCAGCATTCACTTTACAACCAACGCTTGTGTCAACGCCCTTCTGATATTTTGGAACGGTATGGAGGGTGGACGAGGCCATGGTGTGTGCAGCATTATTTGGACCATTTGTATCTTGACACGCTCATAGAAGTTTAAATGAACCGGTGACAATATTTTAGCCGACTGCCCAGCCAATTCGTTTGGCCTGAAGCTAAGCCTATTAGGACGGATTGGCATGTGCGCCCCATCATTCTTCCTCCTGGTGAAGTGATTTTAGGTGTTCCTCACATTGTAGTAAGAACAACGCGGCAGTGAATCGCAATCTTTATTGGCGCGATCAAGCAGGCGTACATTAAGTGATTACATTTCCTCCCCACGACGCGCCATCTCTACTGACTTCCGCTCGCGACACGTCCATGCACTTTGGTGACCGCATGGTGGAATATTCCCTGCTCATTTCACCCCGTATTCCCGCTTCTACGCGACCCACTCTGTTCGGCCCGGAGTCGCACGGAAGCTCGTGATTTGCCTGAGCCTAGATGAAACACTCTGCTTGGGGTCGGTCCGGGAGGCTGCAAGAACGGCACTTTTGTCGGATTTATTGCGCCCTGGACGAATGCTCTATCTGTTCTCTCTGGTTCAGACTACTACTGGACGCCGCTCGTGACCCGTTCTCGTCTCGTTCCGTCAGACCAGCGTGGCTCCTCCTGCCCTCCGTCCTTGTGCCTGTTCCCGTTTCCATCCGCCATTGTTTTCGTGGTCTTTCTGTTCTCCTTTCAAACACTGCGTTCCGACACCCTAAAATATGCTCAACCGTTGTCACCGGTCCTCCATGCTTTTGAGATAGTTCGAATGAGATCTTGTCCAGTGGGACGGCCGTATATGCTGCACAAGTTTACCGAAGGCCTAGTTTGCTATCGCACAACCTCACCTCACTTGTTTGGATGTAGTCACACTTGGGATGGAGACAGCTGAGGAGAATGACTAATGTCATTCTTGTTCTGATATCTTTTGCAAGAAATAATCTAGTGACTCCTTCGTGGCATCATTAGACGAGGTTTCTTTTGACCATCCTTCATTATACCTTCATCTGTTGATGCCTTCCAAGTCCCTGGTGGTATGCTTTCTTTCAGCTCAGGTTTGATGCGCGTAGTTTAGCGACTGTCTATCAGCATTCTGAACTACTGGCTCTAATGTCAGTTAATTGTGGCACGTCGCGACGCCTCACTAAGCGTTCGGGGCAGAGTACGCGAAGGCTTTGGTCACTCAAATTTCGCTCGGAGATTTAAACAAAACGATTAGCAATAAGGGATACAAAATATCCCACAGCGTCTTTGACTGCGGTCAGTTGTGGCTAATGTCTTTTAGTATACCTCTCGGATTTGGTTTCATTTATGACACAAATTTTGTTACACGCCTCAAGGTCTGCTTTTTGCAAGTAAGGTGCGAAAACTGCGACTTGAAGGTAGAGCGGGTACTCACCGGCTAGATCCAAAAGATATAGTGCACTAGATAGCACTGATGAACTTAGTGCGAACAGGTGTAGGTACATCAGTGTGCGGTAAGAATTAGGCGAGTAAATCCAGGTAACGTATAAGAGCAATGAGAATGCAACCGTACGCCAGGGACACTTCGTCAAGGGTTATGAAGTGGTCTTTCAATAGCGCTTTGCGATGGCCTTGATATTGTCTCGTCAACACCATATTTTTGATATACGTATTTCACATTCATTGGACTGGTCGTTGACCTTTGCTTGACTCTGAATGTCTTTGTGGCAACACACCCATGTTCAATCCCATTGCACAAATCTATGATACGCGTTATGCTAGTGTCTTCATCAATGGATAAAACCACTCCGGAGGGATTGTTGGTGGTAAATGCCTCACCTCGCACATGTCAAACAAGAAGACGAGGCTAGCGGCTTAATCCGAAACAAACAGCTTGATCTGCTGGCAATTATATGGAAGGGGCTTCTTACTGACATTTAAAAATTATCCCCTGTGAAAAGATTGTGGTTTTCGTTATGACGCCAGCGGAATGTTCATGACACCACGAAAACAGGAAGAACAGGAAGATGAAACAGGACCGAGTATTTTTACAAGAGTAATCTGATCATTTAAATAAGATACAGCAGTAGTTGAAGCCAGGATACTAAAACACGTTGGAGGCAAGAGAAAAAATATCCCAGGGGTGGACATCAGAACAACAAGTTAGCGAACAAGCTCGTTTTCGGTGGCTCTCGTCAGGCTAAAACATCACAACTGATAGGAATAAGATTAACATAAAACATCAGGTAATGGTATAGTTTAAAGTTCATGGTCATTGGAATGAAAATGCTGAGTAGTCGGCTCAGAAGTGATCGATGACTTGTCGGTGGCATGTCCCTCAACATGACTTGTTGTGATAGCGGGCCAGGGCAAACACAGAATCTGAACGAACCGTTTTTGAACACATAAGTTTGGGTTCTGGTGGCGGATAGCAATTGCCTCAGCTGCTGCTAGTAAGCGACATTTTACCGCTCGTGAAAGGCGTCCAGGTACATGGTAAATGGGTTGGAAATATTGGCAGGTGTCGATTTGGTGATTAGAATCAACCAAGTATGCCAACACGGCGCTTACCACAGTTTTGCTCCCACCATTGCGTAGATTAGCTGAACAATGCTCACGCTTTCTCTCAGACAGCCTCCTAGTAGTTCTTCCGATGTATCTTGCTCGACGTGAACAAGCGAAGGAATATACGCAGTAAGAAGCACATGACAAGGGAAGTCCGTCTTTGAGTTGAGGCCTCACGATTGGTGTCGAAGTAAAACTTAGCCACAAGCTCACTGCATAGTAGGTATGGCTCATAGCGTCGGATAACCCTCTTGATGTTACCTGCGCTATAACATCCCCTTTGAGTGGCAACGACAGACAAACCGGTTTTGTTTCTACCGAAGCTGGTTTCGCTCTCATTTCTCTGCATTCCACATATTTCCGAACCAATTTTTATGGATAGCCATTTCTCTCGAAAACGTCACTTAATAAACTGAGCTCGTCCGTAAGTGTGTCCTCAATACAAAACCTTCTGTCCCTTTCGGTTAAACATGTTATCAAGTTGCGTTTCTGATTTATTGGGACAATATTGGCAAAATGTATATATTGTCCGTTCCACGTTGCTTTTCTATGCACTCTCCACCTGATCTTCTACTAAGCTGAAAGTCTAAGAAGGACATCATGTCACTGCCTTCAGTTTCTAGGGTGAACTTGGCATTAGGGTGCGCTGAGTTAAAATGGGATAAAATTGTCTCTGGGCAACAGTGCTTGTCTGTCACGCAAAAGATCATCCACATATCGTCCGTAATATGATGGACCAGTAATGACTCCGCTCAGACAGGTATTCTCTAATTTGCTCATGAACACATCAGCTAGTAGCGGTCCAAGCGGTGAATCCATTGCTACTTCATCTTTTTGTCTGTATATGACTCCGTTAAACCGAAATTGTGTGTTACTAGTACACAGCATGAGTAACTGTTTCCATCGATCACTTGAAAGGCTGACACCCAATCAACGGTCTCGAACGGTATCACATATATAGTCTATTGTCTCCTCTAACGGAATATTGGTGAAAAGCGACATCACATCCAACGAAAAGATCTTTCTTCCGGTTAGCTGAAGCTGTCTTATGGAATCTAAGAAACTGAATGTGTCTCGTAGGCTGTAGCTGGACATAATATTTGTCACCGACTCTAGAAGCTTAGCTAACCACTTGGCTGTTGCGTGATACGGTGAATAGCACATGTCTAGGATTGGCCTTAGTGGAAGTCCTTCCTTATGCACCTTCGGTAAGCCGTAGAGTCTCACGCTCACCTTCCCTGTGGGACGAATGTACTCGAACGTGTCGGAGTCAATCATGTTTTCCTGTTTCAAGCACAGTAGGAGCTTAGTAACCGTCTTATCGATTGCTGCAGTTTTGTCCTTCTCATTCTCCATTCTCCGGAACTTCGAGCGACCGCTAAGGATGGCGTTCATCTTGTCGTGATACTCAGCTTTCGCCATTAACACTATCCCTGTCCCCCTTATCCATCCTTGAAAGGAACACATTCTCATTTTGTTTGGGAACTTTGAGAGCATCTAGGAGGTATTTTTCAGGAAATAACTGAGTTTAGGTTTGTATTTCAGATTTTGGTAACAAGTATTGACCGGGGTAGATTTAAAATGCTCAGACGCTAATGCTGCCGAGGGCGTAAGCATAGAAACTTGGGCATACAAATTTTCAAACTACACTTCTAATTCTAGTTGTCTTGAATAACCGCGGGAACAGCAAAACTTTGGACCACGTGAGAGCACCTCAAGCAATGTCTTATCCAAGTGCAAGGACGTAAAATTGTAAACATACCTTTCTGGTTTGGGGGAATAGAGTGTTTGCCTCAAATTTGCAAACCTGCCGCCGCCTCAACTGAAAGACACACTTCCTTGGTCATGTGCTTCTTACTGTGTATATTCCTTCCCTTGTTCATGTTGAGGAAGATGCATCGGAAGAACTACTAGGAGGCTGTCTGAGTGAATACGTGAGCATTGCGTAGGAGCGGAGCTTTCCATAACCTTAGTCTTCGTTTCCGATTGAATGCGGCGCTCAATGTGGAGGTGTACTTCGTCCCTGTAGCTTGGTGACTGAAGGGTCGCCTCATTACTATGTAAAAGTTACATGCTATACCGGCGTCAATGATACGTTTGAGAACATGAGACGAAGTAACTCTTACGTTTTGCAGTTGATGCACTTGGAAGCTTAAGGGTGGCAACTAGTTTGGTTTGATGAGACGAATTTCAATATGTTTCGCGCTCGCACTAGGAGACGTTTAGCTCGTGGCACACGTGTGCAGTGCACTGTAGCGAGCACTCTTGGAAAAAATCTGCATCTTATCGGCGCAATGACTGTAGATGAACTTTTGGAATATACCGTCTTAAGGAAGAGTTACAACAGCGAACGACGTGCGCGGTGGTTGAGGTAAATGCTTGTGGTCAACGGCACCGCTGTTACTGCTAGGTGTCTGCTGATAAGTGACAAAGCACCATACCACGAGGATCTGGAATGTGTGTTCCAAGAGGGGCGTTACAAATCAGGGAGGCTACTACGACTCGCATCATATTTGTTTTCACTGAACCCCATAAAGGCATTTGTAGTCTCATCACGGAGAGCTGCAAACAAGCCATGCGGTGAGGAGATCCAGCTGGTGTGCTTAGTAAAAGAGAATGGAGGATCCAGTTCCCTGAGAACATTGCATCTGGAGCAAGAGTCAGCGGTACAAATAAATAAACACATAAGTTGTATATTCCTCGACGGTGCGAGAAACTGTTTGCTAGAAGGAACAGATCAAATAATGGTACAATCTTTCCATGACATTTTGTTAATACATTTTCAGAAATAAACATGGGCGCAATTGCGAATTATGTAACACAGAGTAGTCATAATCGTTCTGCTATTTTTTCCTGTTATTGAATCAGGATTCTTCATACTCACATGACAAATACTTGGGCCGAGAAATAAAAGTATAATGAAAGAGGCTGTTGTCCGAATTGTTATGTGTATGTGTGTCGAAAATTTATTCAGGCACCATGGATACCGTTTTCGAATGAGTTGTCCAGAAACTGAAATGTCCCAAACATATTAATCACGTTTTGGACGGTTAAATACTAATCGCAAGCTTAAAATTGCAAAGTGTATAGCATGTTCTGATAGCACTTGGAAGTTTGTTCCAAATTTTTGAGTATTGGGTTAGAAAGAAACGTTCTCTGATTCACGTAGTAAATTCTGAAATCAGGACCTTTACCTCTTTGTTACGTATTGGATATCTGCTGTTTAAAGTTATGTGAACACCGTTTTCAAGACTGCGAATTTGACAATTTATGATTCTGTAAAGAAAACAAAGGTTCAGCTTCATTATCCGAAGCCAAACTGGGTCAAATCCAAGTTTATCACATCTCTCTCTGTATGTCAAGCATGAGGAATATCCACATGGCTTTCTCGTGAAGCGTCTCTGGACCTTCTCAAGAGCGTGCCGGTCAGATTTCCGCAGATTAGACTGTACCATTGAATAGTATTCCATACACGGTATTACATATGCTTTGTAAAGGGATATGTGAGATGCCGTGAGGTAAAATTAATGGCAGATGTAACCGATGGTCTTCATGGCTTTCGAAACTTGAAAGTCACAGTGTTCAGAATAATTAAACGTGGCTGAATATCGCACGCCCAAGTCGCGAACTGTCCTGCATTGCGAGATATATGCGCCTTGTAGCAATAAACTGTTTGGTGGTACTTGGCATTTGTACGACAAAATTTTACACTTGTCCACGGCAAATGACATCTGCCACAATTGGCACCAGGAGTCAAGGGCGGATAGGTCATCCTGAATGAGACGTAGGGATCCTGAGTATTTGCAGGTGGTTGTGAGCAGACAACTTTAATGTCACCAGCAAAGATAAACGCAACACCATTTCTTATTTGCTGGAATATATCGTTAATATAAATTAGAAAAAGAAGAGGGCCCAGAACACTCCCTTGAATCACTCCACTAGTGATTGCTTTCGGTTTAGAGAGATGGTTGCCTATGGGCACCGCCTGTTGTCTACCAATTAGATATGAAGACAGCCAAGAGAACATCGGTTCTCCAATACCTATTGCTTTTAGTTTGTTCAGTAACATTATGTGAGGCACTCTGTCAAAGGCTTTTTGCAAATAGAGGAAGAGGATTACAAGTTCTGTGAGTCTTCTCAGTAAAAATCAACATGGTTTTTTGAAAGGTAGGTCGTGCACTATCTGCCAGTTAGATTACCTTTATTATGTGACTACAGCAAGAGACGCAGGAAGTGCTATCATCGTAATATTTATTGACATCCAAAAGGCTTTTGACCGTGTCCCACACAATTTATTGTTACTGAAGCTTATGTCCTATGGTATCACTAATTCGCTTCTAGATTGGTTGTCTTCCTACCTCGAGGGTAGAAAGCAAGTAGTCAAAATCGGTAACTATACATCTGAAGCCACTACAATCTCTAGTGGAGTGATTCAAGGTAGCGTGCTAGGCCCGCTTCTATTCTTAATCTATTTCAACGATCTCCTCGACGAAATCTCGTATGGAAAGCCGTTCCTTTTCGCAGATGATGTTAAAATTGTGTATTGTTCCGCCCCTGGGCAATGTAGTCCTAACTTAGCCTATATTCAGTCTGACTTGTCCGCATTGGAGCACTGGAGTAACTCCTGGAAGCTGCACTTTGCCACTGACAAGAGTAATCTATTGTACTACGGCTGTGGCCCTTCTCTGAACATCCTTACATTAAACGATACCCTTATTCCTGTGTGTGGCGCAGTCCGAGACCTTGGTCTAAGATATTCTGCCTCATTTAACTTTTTAGAGCATGTTATATTCTTGCAGGCTTCTGCCAGAAAATTGATCGTCTACATTAGTCGAACTCTTATTTTGAGGGATTCTAGGATTCAAGCGTTTAAAATATGTGTTAGGCCGAAACTTGAGTACTGTACGATAGTGCATAGTAATCTGAGAAAAGTGGATATTATAACACTAGAAAACATTCAAAGATCATTCACAAAAAGGTTTCTGAACATGCCTAATACTATGACATACCGTGAGCGTTGCGAGGCGCTAAATCTGGAGCCGCTATGGCTACGCAGACTCAAACTTAATTTGTGCCTTCTATACCGCTTACTGTTCGGATTAACCTTCACTGCTCAGCCACAACTCGAGTTTCAGACTCGTATGCGCTATGAACTAAGAAACAGCGAGCGCACAGTGAAAATACCAAAGTCTCGCACAAAGCTCCGCTCAAATTTTTCTCTGTAAAATATGCGTTAATATGGAACAAACTTCCATCGAGTGTTAGAAACTGCACTACCTATGCCCAATTCAGACGCATGATTAATATTCACCTGACTTTTGCAAACATCTGGTCAACATTAAGCCAAACGGTGACTCTAGATGATTTGTATGAGAAAGGTCCTGGATACGTATGAAAGTCACCATATCCTCTATTCGTTTCAATATTATAAGATTACCTACACATAATTGCATTCTTGAGTATATATTTGAGAACGATCTTACTCCTATTAATCCGTCTAACCAATTCTGTTTTCTCCTTTGACGCACTGGTTCGTAGATGCACCACACCTTTCAAGCTGATGTCTCTGTACCATCGTCGTCACTCGCCAAGATTTTCCATCAAATTGAGACTGGCCTATCGGCAAGCGTTGGTATTCATTATTATGTTTTATAATTCCTCATATTTTATCTTCTTCTTTGTTTCACCGTTATTCATGAAGGGGCTGATCTCTTGTGGCGACGGATTACAGCTTCCAGATTAAAAAAGTATACCCATGCAAATCATATTACTACTGACTCGCTGGCTTAAAACAAAAAAGTGCCATAATTGATTGATCCGCATGACAGAAAGGGCTGAGGCTTCATCGCCTATAATGTATGCATAAAGCAGCCCTAAAAATAGACATTTGACACCTAGTTCTGATGGCCTATTTACTATCTTGCCACACAGGCACAGAGCCAATTGGAGCATGGAAGTGCGGGTGAAACCCATCGTGGAAATACCCTGCATGGAAGCAAGTCCCCTGGGGACAGTTCCATGGATGACCGTATTACTTTACTTGAACTTTCCGCAAAATCTACATTTATTATTGTTCCCAGTTTCTTTATCTCTCTACTTTTCCAAACTGCTAATCATTACAAAAACCCATATGGGAACCATTGATCAAAAGACGAATAATTAAATATATTATGCGATCACGTTGTACTTGTTGATAAGACCACCCGATTGGTCTGTGCCTCGCACTGCTGAGGAATAAAACGTTTATTTATTTCTTTACTTATTTAATACTGTCCCCTTGTCAATGGCAGCCGTTGTGTGGTTTAAAAAGTCAGTCTGGTATGTTGCACAGGATCGACCTCGCATGAAGCCGTGTTGCGAATTGCTGATAATGTTAGCGTTGTTCAAAAATATAAATAGTTCATCTTTCACTATGCTTTCCATTATTCTAGATACGATGGGTGTGTGATTGATGGGACGAAAGTTTTTAACCTCATGGGCAGCGCCATTTTTATGTCGCATGATAACGACTGAGGTTTTCCATTGAGTAGGGTATACTCCGTTGTTAAAAGAGAGTGTAAAGATGTTGAGCAAAAGTAGAATGAAGTCACTACCACTGCTTTTTATTAAACAAGAGGGGATCCCATCAGGGCCTGCGCACATTGAGGAGTATAGGCGAGAGACTTGACAAGTGATTTTCGCTATAGTGAATTCCACTGTGCATAGACCAACATTGTTGTGCGGCATGATAAGTGTTGGTGTGTCTGATGATTCAGTGAGCATCGATTCGGCAAATTAAACACTGAAAGCTTCGCAGATATCATCTGGTGCATCGTAGTATGTTCCATCAGGCGGGATGATAAATTTATGCATCACCATGGTAAACAAATGGTGGAACATGTTACTGCGAAGTACGTGCATGCAATACACTTAATGGATCTGTGAACCTCTATCATGTCACTGATATATTGATTTTATGTTCTACCGATATTTTTGCCTACAAGCCACGTAAGGTTGCCGTGTGCAATACAGCTCTCCAATTTGGGCAACACCAGAGCGTACTACCGGCAACCGTAATCTCGGTAGTTATATTATTGTGTTTGTGCTGCGCCGATGCGACTGTCGTATTTCGATTGCTAATAAATCTTGGCAATTACCATGGCAGCTACGTTAGTGGACCAGGCGTTAACGGTTGGTTAAGTGAGGAACTGAGTGTCCTCGATGTCGCGGAATCATTCAGCAAGTTGGCGAAGCTAATGTGGGCAGGAGCTGGGACGTTGTTTCCTTGAAGTATGTGTTGAGCAACGCAGACAAGTACGTGGAAGTCATCCGATGAGCCAATCATTGAACGAGCAGTGGACATTTAATACCCAGGGTCAAACACAACCCGAGTATACTATCTTTACCGAGCACGGTGCGGTTGTGTAATTGTGGCGTACGGACTCGGATTTTCACCAACCCCGCATAGGCACTACGCCATTCAGCGGTGTGCAAACCCCACCAGCATAAAGTAATTGTATATAGAGCAGAACACGCAAAGTGTCACTAACCCGTTACCCAGGTCACAGTTGCAGCAGTGTCTTCCCGCAAATGTCATGGCCGTACATAGCGTATCGCAGTCCAATTGTCAACGCTGTCTTCCTCCGTCAAACCCATGATTGCTTACACTCAGCAGCTTTAGACAGGTAACTGGAAGTCACCTAATCACATGTCATGCCTCCTGGGCTGCTCGCACTGTGAGG
>OX104065.1:47072762-47089839 GCA_944474145.2 Dicrocoelium dendriticum
AAATCATGGAAAAAGGAAGCAGCTGGTACCGGATAATATTGTTCGGTTACAAGTGAACAGGTGACGTGTGAATAAAGTATGCGGGTAGCAGAAATTAAGACAGCTGAGCGCGATACAGCAGATGAACAATCCATGATTTTGTCAGTGGGCATGATACTACCCGGTTGCCAAAACCGAAATAGGGAGTCGTCTTACGGGACTTCACCCTGAGCCTTTGGCTAAGTAGCCTATGCACAAGGCAGTGGTGAGAATTCAGGCAATCGCGCCCATTGGGAGTCGCAGACTGCATGTTCACTTCATACGTCTTTGGTTTGGTAGGTTACCAAACGGGAGCCCAACCCTCTCCATGAAATCGGCACAATTGCTGGAATAGAATGCCCTGCCGAGGTGGAACACTGCCTCCAAACACTTTGCTGGAACGGGATATATATATATACAATATATATATATATATATATATATATATATCATCTTTGGTACAGGCATTGTGCCATCGGCATCATGGCTGAATAGGAAAACCGTATGAATAATAAAGAAAAAACAACAACAAAGGCTTTTTTTGTCTAGTTTACTGCCCATATTTTTTGAAAATTTTCCAGTTTGTTATTTTAGGGGGAGGAAGTAGGGACACCGCAACACACCGATGCACATGTCCACCATTGACATCGAGCTTGAGCCATGGCTTCCAAGGTCTTCAAACAAGCTCTTCAACCAACAAGTATCCGCATCTCTCGGACCCCAACCCGTTGGTCGACAACAACCGGCCGAGGCCAACTGCTCCGTCAGCTTTTTCATGCTACTTCTCCATGTTGCAGACTGCCCACCAGACCGTCTCTTCCGGCCCTGTTCAGCAACCGCAAAAAACGGACGAAGAGCGTAACTCTGGACAGGCATGCGCAAGACGTGTCCCAACTACCGCGGTTGATGCAGTGAGACGAGCTCTTCGAGCGAGTGCCTTCCACGTCCCAAGACACGCTAACTTCCACATTGCTTATGTGGTGCTGCCACCACAGACAGGCAATGAACCGCAGACAGCCGTGCTCGAAGACGGATAGCCTGCGCAAGTCACCTTTACGAATGGGCCAGGTCTCGCATCCGTACAACAGTACAGCACGAACAGTTGCACAGTAGACCCGCCCTTCCATGGAGAGACGAAAGTGGTGGCGACGACACAAGTGCCTCAGCCTAGAAAAAGCGAGGCCTGCTCTCGAGATGCGCATCGAAACCTCGTCTCCGATAGCCCTAGCAGCATTGATGCAACTTCGCAAGTAGACAAAGCTCTCCACAAGCGCTAGTGTCTCACTACCAAGAATGAGTGCAGGCAGAGGCATCTACCAGTCTTGGAAGAGAGCCCTGCATTTGGATGGTCAAAAGTGCAAACCATACTTTCTCGCTTCAATCGCCAAGCGGTTTAGTGCAAGTTGGACGAAGTGTGGATCGTCCCCCAGCAAGACGATATCATCTGCATAATCCAAGTCAACAATTCGACTACCTGGGAAGAGCTCAATGCCAGCGTTCGACGAATCGCCCAGAGGGTTCTTCAGGATATCCTCAATGGCAAAGTTGAATAGGAACGGAGAGAAAGGGCATCCTTGTCGAACTCCACTGGAGACCACAAAGGTGGGCGAAAGCTTGCCATAAGCCCTAACCTTGTCCGAGGTCAGACTATATACAGCGCGCAGTATGGAGACGAACTTCTCGGGAACACCATTCCTCAGTAGGCAGTGCCACAGTACCGTCCGAAGGCTGCACGGGTATCCAAGAACTTAGCAGTCGTTGGCCTCTGATATACATGAAGATGCTCCAGGATTTGACGGAATGTGAAGATTCGATCGATGCAGCCGCGACCAGGGCGAAACCCAGCTTGTTCTTCTCGCTGCAACGATTCGCACATTGAGGATAACCTGCAAAGTATGATGGACACCAGCAGCTTGAAAACGACGGGACTAAGCTTATGCCACTGTACTTGGAGCAGATTGTGCACAAGGGTTTTTGAAGATGGGGAGGGATATTTATTCACCCCAAGGTGATGGAACTTCCTCTTTCGGCCAAACTTTGCAAAGCAAATCAGTGTTCTCAAACCAGCGAAGCGTCACCATCTTTAAATAGAGCTGGAGGAAGATCATCAGGGCTGGGGGCCTAATAGCGCTTCATGTGGCGGAGCTCCTGCTCGACTTCCTGGTAAGAAGGAGGACCTGTGGAGGTAGACCACTCGGCCCCAGCGAGAGCGCCAGAGGTAGCAGATGGAGCTGGGGACCAAGAAAACTGAGAGCGAAAATCTTCAGCCCATCTCTCCAACCGTTTTTTAAGATTAGTGCTTAAGGTACCATCCTCTTCGCATGTTATTTCACTTATACCAGACCGAACATCTTCGGTGACTCGAATGAGATGGAAAGTTTTCTGGTATTACCAGACAGACTAGTAAGCTTCCTATCACGTTCACACCACCAAGCTTCGCGGTCCATTTGCAGACTCCTGGAACGGGGTACATCCAAAGCACCCAGCTGGCACCACTAGGAGGTAGTTCAGAAGAAACATGCGGACTTTACAAGCGTCAGGTGCCGAGTGGGCCTTGTCGTCGACACTTTGCACCAGGTGCTCTATTACATCCGGTCCTGCGCCTCATTCGTGCCGGCCTTGGAAACCGTCAACAGCTCCACGTAGAGCCAGCACAGAAGTAGCGACGAGTATGTCGATTGCCTAGGCGTTAGTGCAACTTGATTCCGGCTCCTTTTACTAACCTAGGCCATTAATGCGGCAGATGTGATACGAGGGTCGCAACTTCACTGTAGTTTGTCTATACGTGCGTCTGCTTCTGTCGTCGCATGTTTTACAGCGTTTACAAATTGATATTCCCCGTCTGGCTGCGCTTGATGCGAATGTTTGTAAGGTGACTAGCTGTCGAAAACCACCGCCTTGATAATTGGCTCAATGAGACTTTGTCGTTGCTAGTAGAGATAGGGTACATGGTCATCGTTACCTTGAAGGGCTAAAAGAGTAGTTCCATGCACTCTGGAAAGGGCTACGCCAAGTAGACATGTTTCCCAATTTCAAAGGGATGAAGTGCATATTGAAGGAGTGTGCTCCGGCTCCGAAGCAATCCTGGATCCCATCCACATGCCTGCTGTCTTATTACTTCGGTTTTGCACCTCAAATGGGGTGTGTGGATGGGGTAATGGGTTTTACAGCGAAAACCACCCATAGTACCCAGTGGGCACAGACGGGTTGTATCAGTTCGCGCTCAAAGTGAAAGCCCAATCCGGAACCGGATGCCGGCCGGTGGCCGAGTGGTCTGCGCACATGCTTTGCAACCATGAGGTCTCCGGAGTGGGCGTCATCGCGCTACTCTCAGCCCGCGCGCCACTGGTGGTGGTCGCGGGGCAGCGAAGCAACGTACAGCTGACACACACATGTATATATATATATATATATATATATATATATATATATATATATATATATATATATATATATATATATATATATATATATATATATATATATATATATATATATATATATATATATATATATATATATACTCACGTGGTGCTGTGGTGGCGTTGACCACCCAGTAGAGCTTGTCGGCTGCATCTGCTTCATGCAAATTACCTTGCTGGACGAGCCAAATCTCACTGAGCGCCGCCATATCGACGTTGTACGGCACAAGTATTTTCGCGACCAGCGCAGTGCGTCGTTTGGGGCGCTCACTCGAGTTCCGGTCCAGTAGTGTGCGCACTTTCCAGCAGCCGATGCTGAGTGCTTTGCGAGCAGGCATATGATTGCATTGGTGAGCAATCGCACGCGTGTTGGCGGTTGCGCTTCAGGGGTTTGCTTGAGGGATCCACCCGGAGTCTTTGGTGCAATAGCTTGACCCACAAGGCAGTGGGGAGCAGATCCAGCTCGGGAATGTGATTGCAGAGACAGATTGGGACCTGCTTGAGATCCGTCACACGCAGTCTTTGTGGTACTGGAAGGATTTATATATGTTTTGCGACTGTAGTAGTATACGTCTGCGACCACGGCAAGACGCAGGTGGGTTTTGGCGGGGTTTACGCCCATTTAACCAGGGGTTGCCTGGCTTGAAGCGGGCAGTAGCAAACCATTGAACACCCGGAGGTGCCATCTCACCATCAGAGACAATGCGTGGCGCTCGTTTTCTACGCCAGTCGAGCAGTGGGCTTATACCCTTGGACATCTTGTGTCCTGTGGCTATGTTTTACGGGAAGAAGGGCATCGACGAGTTCCTAACATCCAAAGAGGATGGACAAGGATACTGGCAGGGCGCCCACACCTGACAGCAGAACGACTCAGGTCCTCAGGCAAAGCCTACGATTAAATGTACAGCCGAAAGGCGGCGGGTCTAGCACATGATCAGTTCACTAACATGCGGCTTGGTGTCCTGGATCTTAGCAGAGAGAAGGGCGTAATACAACAACCGCCCAACGGTCGCCACGAAGTGGCGTCCAGGATGTGAGCTCATGGCATAACAGCAGCAGCACTGAGTTGGCCATCTGTCAGGTTGTTGCCACAAACAAACTCCGCGCAACATAAGCTCTCCCCCGATATATATATATATATATATATATATATATATATATATATATATGCTTGGCGGCATTCAGTGCCGAATTCGCCTGTCATTGTGGCAAGCCACAGGACGCCTGCGCCTACAGAGGGACCATGGCTGGCTTGCGCTGCGCCACCCATTGCTCCATCCACATACCCCATATTCAGTGTAAACCCGAAGGAATAAGATCGGGAGGCATGTGGATGGGAGCCACGTTTCATCAACGGAGCCGACCCACACTCCTTCACAGGCAAACACAAGCACGCTGTATTTGAGAATCAAGCGCACACAAGGCAGTGGCTAGGCCGTAGAGTCTGCTCCACATTGAGTGCATGGAACCGCTCTTTGAGCCTAGCACGGCCACAAGGACCGTGCACCCCGTCCCCTCCAGCAACGACCAACTGTCTCCTGGAGCCAGTATGAACGACGTAGTGGTAGGCACCTTGTCAACATCCACATCAAGCGCAGCCACACCGCGGATATCAGGCAAAAGCCAACTTCAAAAAGACAAGAAGAAATAAAATAAATCGGATAATGCACACAGATAAGGAGACAAAACTCTTCACTAAATGGGGGATAAATAATCGATTATGAACGAATCCGCGATGATTTCAAGAGGTCAGCAAAGATATTTTAAGGAGATGCCTCAAAAGCGCAAATGTTACCGAAGTTAACTACAATTAGCTTAAGCAACCTGTGCAAGTTCATAGATAGTACAGGTAAAGATTAATACGAGAAAGAAAAGCATTAGGACAAAAATACAAACCCAACACCTTAAATAAAGAGACTTATCTTGCATGAACGTGGTTAGTATATCGAATGCAGCCTACCTGCATACGCCGCAGCGCTTCTGCCTACGTTCTCTGCAGGACCCATCGTCATTTCGTTGGTGGCCCCGAGTGGCCTCCCTCATGGCTCACTAGGCCAGCCTGACTCATGCACACGGGACCGCATTTGCTACAGCACCACGCGCATGCTTCCAATGGAGTACAAGCCATCGGCGCCGGTCGCTTCCGCAATTGCCGCTTCTTCTCTGCATGCACGAGGGTTTTTAATTGCACCACGCAACTGCCTTCGTGATCAGATCGTGCTATGCCCGCCGATCAACCACCTTCTATTTCCACAATCTGCAATCAATATTAGAACGTGAGGGGGTTCACTTTGACCACGTCCTGGTAACGTAACTTAAATTTCCCCACGTGCCGCTTCGCAATACTTAGCTGACCATATAATATTTGTTTCGGTATCCGCGTTGAATCCATACGGCTCACATGACCGATCCACCTTAGATGTCTCAATAAAAGTATGCAGTCCACTGCATACGTCCCCCTTTGTCGCAAAACTTCCGTGTCTGCAACTCTGGCGCCCCAGCCGATGCCCAAAACCCGTCACAGACACTGCTGATGGAAGCGCTCGAGATATCGCACATCTCGCCGGTACATCGTTCACGTTTCACTGCCATATGGAAGAACGGACAGCACCATGGATTTGTAAACCATCAGCTTCGTGCCAACCGTAAATTGATGGTTGTTCCACACTCGGTACTCTAGCTTCCCGAATGTCGCAGCTGCCTTCGAGACGCGGATATGCAGCTCACACTGTAGGTGCTGGTCAGTGGACATCACACTCCTAATCTAGCAGAAGCGGGGGTGGTTTCCAATACTTCAGTACCAAGGCTGCTTCGCAGCATTATTGAAGATTGCACCTCCGGCAAACGCTGAAAGAGACAGACGGTTTTGCTTGTGTTGATGGTGAGCCCGATTTTGGCCGCTGTCGTAGTCAGAGCACTAGTCATGTGCTGCAACGCATGCGCGTTGTCTGAAAACAACGCACATTCATCATCAAGCAGCAACATACGAATAGTTGTCTCACAGACTAGGGTTCGCTCACCGAAACGATGGATGTTCAGCAACCCATCGTCAATACTGTGCTCCACACAAACACCGTACACAAAACCCGTAGCAAAAGCCCGAGCTTTCATGACATGAAGATAGAGAGTAGAGAGAGCAGGAGCTAAAACTCTGCCTTGCTTCACACCAGAGACAACTGCAAAGTCATCCGAGGTCCCTCCACTCAGTTGCACCCTCGCCTGCATACCATTGTGCAGACATTCAATTTGACTTACAAACGTACGCGGGCATATATATGACCATGGATAATGATGTGAGCAGTCGATACCTTGAGTGAACTCATCAACGACACAAAAGGGATAAGTGAACAAGACATGGAAGGCTGTCCATTCCTACCGTACAATTCCAGTGAAAAGAAACGCTGCACAAGGAAGGAGAATAGCTGTATGCACAACCCTGCGGGCATCGTTTGAAGAAAAAATAACATAAACTTCCTGTCACATGAGCACAGAGAACACCTGTGTCCCGGGTTAAAATTTCAGATGTTGAAGAGGCAATTTACGAACCAAATACCAACTGCTTTCGCCTTCAATATGTCAAGAGTGAGTAATCAGATTCCTATTTTCCCCATTCTGGGCTGTCTGATGAGTGACCCAGTTCTAAAGTACTGCGAAAACGGAAGAAGTGGAGTGACTGTTAACAACTGTACGTTGTGGCTGCATGATACTGTTCGACTTTCCAATGCAAGGACCCTAACTGGTGAACTCAACTCAGAACCTCTGACTAATTTAACCTACACTGTAGTAGTGAGGAGCAAATCGGGCTAGGGAACGCGACTAGAGAAGTTCACTGGATACTGGATCCTGGATACTGGATACATAAAACCTTTAGGGATTCGGAGCCGATAGTGCACATTTTCGACTGTTAAATCATTTAGATTTGCGATTAGAACTGACCAGGGGTGCGATTTGGAGGTTCGTTTTTCTTTAACCAGGTGTTGCTTAGCCTGATATGGACGGTAACAAACCATTCAGCAATGGTTGTGCTACCCCCATCAGCCTAGTCAACACGTAGCGCTGGTGCTCGACACTGAGTTCATCTGCAAGCCCGTAAACTGTTGCTTTCCATAGCCAGATTATGATGAAAGATAGTCATCGAACTCTAACCAACCAATCAACTGGATGTTGAGAATGAGCTTGTATGACCTCTAGCCAATGACCTGGCTGGTATAGAAAGCTCCGAGGACATTTAGAAAGTGCCACTCAGCGTACTTCAGTGGATCACGGAGGTATGCAACTCATCACATCACACTAAGCTTCAGTCTCGTTGCGGTAGAAATTAATCGCTGCTTTGGTAATCTATACACAACTCGGGTGTCATGTTAGACGGACGAGCGGTCTCGATAACATTTTTCATGACACATTGAAACGATTCCAACCGCTATTTAAGACACTAACTTCGTTCATCAGTGACAGCATACGGGCCCAGATAATGCTGAAATTTGTAATGTGATCTCACGCGCTATGTAGGACGTTTGGGAGTTAGACGGAAAATCGAGAGCCATGCATACGCACACTAAAGCATGGACGAAAGACAAGTAGATGCTGCAAATACGTCGACCAAATTGAACCCGTGCGTCATCTTTATTAGGTTGTCAAGATGGATCCAGGGTTTTCATTGGGTTTTGCTGGAAAGCTGTTGCTAACACATGCTTAAAAATCAAGCACTACTTGCATCTGAAACACACTGGTTTCGCGATGGCTACATAGACCTTGTTTGGAGCCAGACAAGTGGACTAATGAAAAATGCATGTCACCAACAACAACCACCATACCATTGTTCGTTGCCATGCAGAAGATAAATGAGAGTTTTGGGACTATTCGTACCAGCTAGATTCAGGCAGACAACCAATATATATCCAGGAAAGCGCTTGCCTGGATATGTAGTGGCTATCTGTCTGACTAGGGTTGGGCTTCCTTGCAGTATAATCAGCGCGTGCGCGACTGGTGGTGGTCGCGTAGAAGCAAACCGCCATTATAGAGTACAGTTGAGACACTACTATAAGTATCATTTTCTGTTTGAGTTTAGCTGAGATGAATGTTCTCAATCCACAATCAATCCTCCCCACAAGTCAATAATATAGGTAGAAATTTGTCACTTCTAGACTCACTCAGACAGCCGCCACACGCCCGGAAAAGCACTGTACGCGCGTTTCATCCTTTCGGGAATCATCAGCGGTGCGCATTCCATCGGACCCTTGGTAGAGCTCGAAACCGCAACTCGACTGTTGCCAGTCCGTGGTTGAGACCACTGAGCTACGGGGGACGGCAACGACCATCGTGAATAAGTTACTAGATGTGATATAGCGCCGCTCACTATCCACTGACTTACGCGTTACTGCCGTGCAGAGGACAGGGTAACCCCACACCAAGCGACGAGCTTACCGAACTTAAGCCGCCAATTAACTTATGACATTATAAGAGGTTTGGTCTGCGTACTGATTACATTCACGATGGTCGTTGCCGTCCCCCGTAGCTCAGTGGTCTCAACCACGGACTGGCAAGAGTCGAGATGCGGGTTCGAGCTCTACCAAGGGTCCGATGGAATGCGCACTGCTGATGATTCCAGAAAGGATGAAACGCGCGTACAGTGCTTTTCCTGACGTGTAGCGGCTGTCTGAGTGAGTCTAGGTGTGACGAATTTCTACCTATACTATTCAACTCCCCCTACTACTCTTCTGTAATCAACCAATAATAGTCAGAGACCGCATGAGCAGCCTACATGCCACCTCGATTGGTGGCGGCTTACAAAGGAAGTCGGAGCTCTGGGGGCCAGCCCTGTCTTCTTCACCTTCACAATGTGTATGATAGTCGAGGATGAGCCGCCCTATATCGCAGTTGGATATTAGTCATGACGGTCCGCCGCGTCACCCATGACTCAATGACATAATGCGCTGGCTTGTTAGAGGAAGGTCATAGGCTCAAATTTGGCAGGATTCGGCGCGTGCGTGCTGCTGACGAGTTAAAACAGGACGAAACGGCCGTCTAACGCTCTCTTAATGTCTGGTGGCTGTCAGGCTGAATCCAGCAACAATGAATCTTCTCAAAATTCCAACTCCCCAATTACTCACTAATAATTGCGAGTTACCGACTAGGTTCATCTCTGATGGTCTTCAACTTGCAGTCGATTGTCATGTACGCTGAAAAATTCTAGCTACACAGTCTCCAGATGATGATTATTAATCCCAATAATGGCTCAAAGTTAAAGCGCACATACGCGCCAATTCACGTGGGTTTATACGGACGCACAACATTCAGCGCGAATGATTTGCAATATCAGAATTCAGTGTGAGGGAACACATGTTTCCGACAATTCCTCAACAGGCTTCTACAGTTATATACAAGTATATACACATATATTGCTTACCAAACAACCTCCTCATGGAGCCAGCTTGGTGGTTCGAGAGTTTCCCATTCAAGCAAATGGTTTGGCCGCAGTGTTCCAGGACGTGGTGTGTTTTCGCTTGGCAAGCGTTCTCTCTATAATAGCTACATATGTCCGTTTAACAACACTGTGACATGGCGGACGTGACTGGCCACTAAATAAAGTCATTGCCCCTTGTTTCATCCTGGCGAAGCATTGTATTCCAACCAATTTATGCTGTAATTTTGGGGATCAGTGGGCCCCTGTTTGACAAAGGAACAAACGAAAGGCGTATGAACTGAGCAATCAGGCACCCGCTCCCAATGGGCACGATTCCCTGAATTCGCTCGGCTGCCTTGCGGGCAGGCTATTCAGCCAAATGCTCGAGGTGGTGTCCCCCAAGTCAACACCCAACTTCGGCTTGGGCGACCGGGTAGTATCTCGCTCTCTGACGAAACCGTGGACTTTGACGTGTTGTGTTGTGTTTTCTTTTACTATTTCTTTACCTTCTTTTGAGTTCCATGGTTTCTGATGGCTCAAAGTCTATTCAGAGACTGTTACAATATATATATATATATATATATATATATATATTGCAACCCGTAATGTGGCTTTTGCGGTCTTCCGACTACCTTGACACACAACTGACATAGCACCCTCAAAATGGTACCGCATGTGGTGGAAGGGCCAGGATGCGCGACAATGTTCTCTCGAAAAGGCTCCCCGTGTGTTGTTCCAGGAAGATTTGGGCTGATCAGAGAAGTCCAAAAAGCCGTCGAAGAAGGGAATCCAACTCGTGGGACTTTTACGGAGAGCTGTCGGGTAATTCGAACCGTCTATTTTCCGCCAAATACTTTTCGCTTATATAGTCCAGATGTTGAATATGCAATTCAATCATGGTACCATGGCTAAAACGGCGTCTCACGGTCTTGGAGCTTCCACAACGTCGGGCGACCGAAAATGTGTAGGGGCTGCGCCATTTGGCATACAAACAACGCCTTAGAGTGCCTGGCGTTTTCAGCAGACCTTATTGCCGTTGGGATGGTGTCCTAACCATGATTTACCAAATATCAAACAACACTCACCACCCCTGCCAACACCTATTGAAGCTGCCACCACAGCCAACTGAGAAGTCACCATCTCAAGTTGGCAGCAAAATACGGTCGATTGGAGTGTCGAAGAAACTTCTTCTCGCTACGTGTTTGCCACACGTGAAATACCCTCTCAGAAACTGTTATTTCAGCCCCCACATTAGCCATGTTACAAGGACGTATCGATAGCGAACTGGCCACACTACACCATATCACGTAATCCAAATGACCCATACACAAACACCAGCAAAACAAAAACGAACAACTATCTCTATTTTTACCCAAAAGCCACAGAAGATAAGTTTCGATTTTACAAAATACGTACTGGAACGCTGTAATCGGCAAGTTAGCAATTTTCAGTTGTTCACTATTTCCTATTGCCATTTTCGCCTTTATTTCCCTCACCCCTAAATGACAATCCGGCGGGACATCTCACGCTTCGGCTTTCCTTATCTGCAACATACTATTGACCATTGACCATTGACGCAGGTCACGTTCGACGATAAAGAAATGTAGGATTTGCGCTTCGAACCTATAGGGGTAGAAGCTGTGGTATCGTATGCAGAGTATCTTACACGCGGGTAGTCACCCTACCTACACGAAATGAATCCCTCAGTTACACAGCTGTCGAGCGTATTGCGAACTTTATGAGAAACAAGCGGGGTTGTCATCAGTAAATGGTAGTATGTCACAAACGTGGAAACTGTTCTTGTAAGCGTAGCAAGTCTCAGACTGATACTACACAGTACAACAACCACGTAGCAGAGAAACAAATTCCATCGCGACGCGAATGGACTTTATCTTAATGGGTTGTTTTGCCCACCTTCATGACCTATTCAGCTTCGCTCGGTGGCGCCTTCTAGATGTTATCAGGACTGTTTATACCAAACGTGTCAATGGTTATGGGTCGGACTAACTCATTCTCACAATCCTCTTCGAGGGTTGCTATTGGTCCATTGTCCACTTCTCTTAGAACAGCCACGGGAGCCAACATATTTTAGAGTATCTCACAGCTCGATTGACGTAGAGCACGAGTGCCACACATTTTCTCTGGTCGTGGGAGTGCACCACGTGGTTTCCTACCTCCCGCTTCAATCCAGGCAACTCCTGGTGAAATAGATGCAAACCAGACAATCCTCACATGCGGTTGGATGTGGTCGCAGATGAATTGCCCTAGATCCTCAAAGACTATATCTGATAGGCCTCAAGCAGCTCCCAATGAGGTACTGCAATCACGCTCTGCATTTGGACTAGCTCCCCACTACATTGTGGGTCAAGCTGTTGAGCCAAAGTTTCTGGGTGGAGCCACTCAAGTGAACCTCCATATACCTGACTGCGTTGTGGGTCAGACTGTTGTGAAAGGCTAGGGGTAGGGCACCTCAACCAACAACCCTCTTCCGGAATGGGCAGCCGGAGAGTATAATCTGCCCTCTCGACCCGGTCGCTAACACTTCTTCTCCTCTACCCGTACCACTTTCTTCTCTCCCATTTATTGTGCAATGGACTGTCACTGACGTCGTAACTAAAGCTATCGAACCGAGATTCCCATTTCTCAATGGTTCATTTGACGTCCACGCACTTTTTCAGATCGGCCAACAGCAACACTAACTCTCACTCCCTCGATAGTGGTGTGTGCTTTGTCTAAGAAATACATATACAAGATAACCGCGTCGTGACGGAACTTTCACTTCCTGGCTCCGAATTTGCTGAAGACGATTACACTCCAAGCGCCTCTGGCGATACGAAGTGAATTGCTCAAGGTTATTATGCTGTCCGTATCGCCCTCAGCAATCATGCAGAATGCAATCTACTCCACTGGATTCCAGTGAGCAGTCATATGTGTGCTGTTCGACTTTGAAACTCTATTCGGTAAATAACAACCGTCTGATTATGTTTTGCATTTTCAATGCTTCTGTTTATGCTCCCAGTGACAGCAGTTCGGAAGGTATGAAGGACCACTTCTATCGTCAGCAGAAACTACGGAGACTGTGATTGTTGTTAATTACATGGGTGTCTTAGTGGGCCGCCTTTCGGACTCTGAACACCACTTAGAAGGCTGTTTCGGGGCGCATTCACGCCGAACAGACAGCTATGTGCTGAGCTCATTGCACACATTGGCAGCACTGCTGTCAAGTACTAACGTTCACGTCGTGTCACATGTGCCCGCCGAGCCCCTCGATGAGGTGGACCCAGACTGACCCTGTTGCTGTACGCCGCACATGGCGCACCTCAGTTCAAGACCGTCAGTCAATTGGGAGTTTGTATGTGCATTCGGACCAGGCTCTAGTGTCTCCCAGTTCAACTGCCATTGCAGTGAAACCTATACATGGGGTACCAAATGACTCCCTAATACAGACGTGCCTGCAGCACGGTGGCGTGCCGTACAACTGGACCACTCTTCATGAGGTGTTCAGCCTCATTCGACGCACAAAGTCAGTAACGATTGCCCGTCACGGCATCTCCTGTCTTTGCTACTGGATGCCCCATTGTCCCGCGTTTGCGTCACTGAATGCCTTAGCCTTGCGACGAAGGCCGCCTGCGCTTTAACCGTGGCCCATCCATCACCGCTCTGTGCCGTTGGTGCACTTAGATTGGCCAATACGAGCTCCCCTATATATACTCTTCCCAGTATGGTTGATGCTCACAAGTTTGACTTGCCCATACGTCTCCGTTTGAATCCGTCTCCATCTTACCCCGTAACTTGTTGCACCTCGGCGCAGCGCGGATACTGCAGGTAGATAATCATAAGGTGCAACTTAACACAAGTGAGATTGCGTGGACTGCGGCTCTTTTCTGGGTCCGGTGTGCCCACTGAAAAGGCAGCGATTGACGACGTGGCGCTTCGAATCAGTTTGAGTGCGCGCTACTGTACATTGGCAGCTCACCGTGGTTTGGTGATGTTCTTTATAGGGAACTCGAGATTTGCTCCCGTTTATTGCCTTTATTGCACTGTTTTTCCATTTCATTGCTCCGGTTGAATATCTCAAAATGTTGCCTTATGGTTCACAGTGCGTTTGCTAATTGAGTGCACTTGCAAACATTTATCCATCCATGTATGTGGTTTTTCTTTGCTCGCAACCCCTGCACAGCTTCACCTCTCTGTGGGCTCCTAGAGACCGAGAAACTGGCCTGCTTGTATACAAATGCTCAGGGACTTTCTAACAAACTGGCTGAACTGAAAGATCGCCAAGCTTCCGGCTCGGATGATGTCATTGGTATCACCGAGACATAGTTGCACACGGGAATGACGGACGCTGAAGTGTCGCTACCCGGCATGTCGCTGATCCGGAACGACAGGCTCACAAAAGGAGGAGGGATAATCCTGTACTACCGAAACGACTTACAGTGCGAAGCCGTGGAGGATTCAGACTCGCAGTTCCCTGACTCTCTTTGGTGCCTGTTGCAGTTAAAAGGCAGGGATGCTTGCCTTATCGTCTTGGTGTATCGCGCCCCTAACTCAACACCTGAAACCGACTACCACCTAACGGCCGCTTTAAGGTGCAGTTTACAACCAAATTACACTCACATTCTTATCATGGGTGATTTCAACGTACATTGTTTAGAAGCACCTGCCACAATCGGAGAACAATTCAAAATCGATTTACAATATCTAGTAACTACTGTTCCTCTTTACGATCACATCACTTTGCCCACTCGGTTCAGAACTGGTAACAGGCCATCTGTGCTGGATCTTGTGCTTACCAACGAGGAGCATATGGTTAATGAGTTGGTTTTAGACTGCCCGTTGGGTCGCAGTGATCACGCAGTCATCAGTTTCAACTTCGTCTGCTATGCAGAATTTCGAAATGATAACGATGAGACTGTGCGAACCATCACAAGGTACGACTGACTCGCCCAGCTAGCCAGCGCCACAACATGGTCTTTCCTCGAAGAAGAACCCCCAGAAGTCGCCTGGATCGAGTTCGTCAACACATTCAGTCAACTGATTGCACAGGCTTCAGAGATAAAAGCTTGCAATAAGTACAAATCAGTTTCTTTCGTTAGGAGCAGAACCCGAAAATGGATGACAGTACGTAACGCAGCATGGCGAGTGTACAGAGAAGCTCCAGCACCAGAAACTTGGGACAACTACGTAGCCCAACGTAACCACTGCACTCAAATGTTAAGAAAAGACAAAGCCGCCTATCAGCAGAACATCGCAAAAACTTTCAGTGCTAACCACAAACTGCTGTACAAGCACGTTAATAGCCTACGAAATGTGAGGCAAGGATTTCCTCCACTCAGGACGCCTGATGGCCCAACAAGCACGGCTATGAAAGCTGAAAACGCGCTGCAGATGCAATACGCCCCCACGTTTCAAAGAGTCTTGCCACCAAGCGATCTACCAAGCTTTGTATTCTGCTCGCCAGGACTAACCCACATCACTTTTTCCGCAGAGGCTGTATTGCAAAAGCTGACTTCTCTACGCAAACACAGCTCGCCGTGTGTCGACACCATTCGTCCAGAGGCATTGGGAGCAGCATCAAACCAACTGGCATGACCTTTAGCTCAGTTTTTCCAGCTCTGCTTCGATCAGAACCAAGTTACCGTCATGTGGAAGCTTGGAATAATAAGCCTGATTCACAAAGGTGGAAGCAGAACTGATCCCTACAACTACCGCCCAGTAACCCTTCTTCCTATCCTCTCCAAGGTCATGGAATCCAAAGTTGCCGATGCACTGGTGTGCTATCTGGAAAACTGCAACCTCATCACCCCTGAACACACGGTTTCCGTCGACAGCGGTCATGTACAACTAATTTACTAATTTCACGTAGTAGTTGGACCGAGGCAGCCGACGCTGGAGAAGGTGTTCATGTGATCTACCTGGATTTTTCCAAGGCTTTCGATCGTCTAGACCATCGGATACTGCTATCCAAGCTGCAGCATTACGGGGTCGGAGACCCTCTTTTACGCCGGATCGCCAACTTTCTACTTCAACGGCAATTAGTGGTCAGAGTTCGGAGCTCTTATCGGACCCTATACAAGTGCAGTGTGGTGTGCCGCAAGGCCCGGTTCTAGGTCCACGTTTGTTTTTGGTGTTTATTAACGATCTTGCAAAGGAAATCGCTTCAAACTTTCTAATGTTTGCCGACGATATCAAGATCTGACACAGGATCCAGGCGAACACCGACCAACATTTGCTTCAGAGTGATTTAGATACGGTGTATCAATGGTCGACCCAAAATTTATTGTACTTCAACGTCAGTAAATGCAAGGTGCTTTCCATCCGACATCAAAGCAGCTACTCATACCGACTCGGAACGGATGTACTGCAACAATCAACTCTCGAACGTGACTTGGGTGTCTTGGTTCAACATGACTTGGGTTGCTCCAAGCAATCCGAAAAGGCCTCGAAGACCGGGAACCAACACGTCGGGCTGTTGCGACGGGCGTTTGGACAAATAAACAGCTCCATATTTCGACAAATGCTCAGTGCGTATGTTCGCTCCCATGTCGAATATGCAATTCAAGCCTGGCGTCCATGGCTGAAACACGACCTTAGTGCACTGGAGCAGCCACAACGCCGGGCATCTAAGAACGTAATTGGAATGCACAATCTTTCCTACCCGGAGAGGCTGCGACGACTGGGATTGTTCAGTGGAAGTTATCGTAGACTACGAGGCGACCTGATTATGGCATACTTGATTCTGCTAGACCCACATCATGTGTGCCGCCCTTTACTGCAACTCAGCAGCAATACAAATCTGAGGGGCCACTCGTTAAAACTCGCAGAACAATACAGTCGTCTGGAGTGCCGGAGAAATTTCTTTTCCATTCGTGTCTGTCACCCGTGGAATGCTCTCCCAGAATCGGTCGTCTCTGCACCGACACTGATAGTATTTAAAAGACGGTTGGACGATGCACTCATCCACTTACACTTTGTTACTTAACACTACGTCTCCATCCTACACCTGGAGTTCACCATGGAATTATTTGTTGTTTACTGTGGATGCTGTGAATCTAAGAGGATCGCAGGACTGCAGCGAAGCAAACGATATGTCCTTATTTTCATATTTATATTAGTAACTATTTACTACCCTTATCATCATTATTGTTATGTTGATATCCCCTGCAACTACCCAACGGGACTTGTAAAGCAACGCTTCTTAACCCGTATAAATTCATTGTTCATTGTCCATTGT
>OX104065.1:47090332-47109344 GCA_944474145.2 Dicrocoelium dendriticum
GGTTCGTCAACGGTATGCTCCCGAAGTAGCACATTTTGTTGAGGTATACAAAACTTCATCAGCAGTCTGGATTTGTAGGCAGCTCACATTCCTGGTGAAGGCTATTCATGGCAAGTCTGGACTTGATCGCTGTCGAAGTGACAGCAGTCGTCATACGTTACAAATCCTCCTCGCTGTGTACAAACAACGCACAGTCGTCGGCAAACAGTAACATCCGGATGGTTTTGTCACACCTTTGGGCTCCCGCTCCGAAACGAGGAATGTTTAGCAGCCCACTAGCAATATGGTGGGTGAGCTGAACACCGTTACCGCAGGCATTGAAAACAGCAGACACTGCGACAGTTAGATCAATATTAAGCAGAGTAGAAGATTAGACATATACTGGCTTCACGCCGGAAACAACGGCACGGTTATCCGTGGTACGTCCACACAGATGCACACTCTACTGCTTACCCCTGTGCAACCATCCAATAAGACCTAAAAGCTACCTTTGAAACCAAGGTTACCCAAAGCCAGCCACTGTGCCTTGTGGTCGAAGTGTCGAATGTCTTAGTGGAGTTAGCAGTGAGTAGAGTGGTTGGTTTCTCTCATGGCACTTCTTCTACTGACGAGTCACGAACACCATACCTATAATGTTGTTGCCCGAACGGGGTCTGTATCGAGCCTCAGAAAGGTTTGATTCTAGGATTGAGGGAGCAGAAACTCGAAAAACTAACTTACTGACGCAATCCAGTAACTTGATGTCCCAATACTTGTTGGCAGCTTGCTTAGTTCCTTTGCCACTTTATGGTGGTGGCATAAGGGCATCCTTCAGCTCAGATGGCATCTGTTCTTCACAACACATTAATTCCACCAAGTACTGAAGTGCATGCAGCAACACTGGCCCACTGCGTTACAGCACTTCTGGGATATCACACCGACATCAGCGTAGAAGCCGTTTCGCAGTTAAGCAAGTGTCCTCTTCGCTTCATGGAGTGCAGGGTTGTCAGTAAGATCATCCTTAACATGTGTTTGTTACACCCGGTGCGAGATATCCCAGTCAATATCGGGACGGCTGTTCAAGAGACAGTAGAGATGCTTGCCCCTTACCATAATACTGTCTGCAACCTGTGTGTAGACACAAACCAAACTACCGTCCACAATCGTCCGTATCGGCTGCAAGCTGATTTTTCTACAATTCCTTTAGTCATAGAAATCCTTGTGTTGACGGCGTCATGCGTAGCATTCTATCTGCTCCACCTTCTCCGTCCAACATGGTTCCCTAGAGGAACGGAACTTGCGAGTCCGACGTCTAAGCACGTCACAAAACTTACCTTTCTCTGAGTGGCCGGGATCCTCCACATGTGCACTAAAACTTGCATTCTTCTCTGACACTAATGCGCCAATTGTCACATTCTTGTCGTTGTGCCAATCTAGCCGCTTAAAGTTTACGCCCTCAATCGTTACTTTCCTCGCAAAGGTCACCTGTTTACTGAGGTGGCGCAACTGGCCCCTGATACAAACTAATGAGTCGAAGTCACCAAGTCGTATCGCCATCGAATTCCAAAATTTGCTCCTCTTCTCAACATTACCTAAAAAAGAAACGCCATATTTCCGTTGACAGCAGACCCTGTCAAGGCAGCCTCTCGCACCGACACAGATTTGCATTCAAGCCTTCAGGCATTTGAACTTTGAAACGTCGACAGACAAAGACACATTGGCGGAATGCGTCGCAACGACTGACCATTAGAAGCCGCCGACGATGCACCCAAAATGAAGGGTGTCTGTGGGTTACCTGAGTACAAAAAACAAAAAATGAACAGCAATTCGTTCCAATGTGCTCAGCTATTTCCATCCTGGGTGTACTAGGCTCACGTCAAGCGATGTGGAACTGTAAAATCCCAGACCAAATTCTCAGTGGCGTTGTAACCCCATTGATCATAACTGTACATGAACTATCTCATAGGTACGGAAAAGTGGTGACAAAGACCGAGCAACTGATGAACGTCAAAATCGCTTCACTGGTAGAAAATATCAAGGGCTGTAGTCACCATTCCTCCGTAAGAGGCCCCGCTTCAGTCCTGAGGAAAGAGGCTTGGTAACCAGATAAAAAGCGGACGTCAACCAGTGTGCCAAAACCAATAATGGCCTAAAAAATCTAAAGAAACCAATGAAAACTAGGGACGCACCCACCCACCAAACCACTGCGAACTCTCAGAAAGATGATGACACGAGTGTTGGTTGGAACTAGTCTGCTACCAAGGGCACACAGAAGCTTAGATCATCAGTTATTCCAAATGAAACCAAATGCATACGAGAGGCGAACCTGAGCATACCGAGCCACCACAGATTATATGCAGACCAACAATAAATAAATAAATAAACTTTTATTTTCGACAATGCGAGGCATGATCATGTTGAGCTAATCTAGTGTGATCAAAAATGTACAAAATACATCTTTGGCATGACAGCGAATGTATGCGCATGGGAGTATATACGTATGTACTTGTGTATGAATGTAGCTGTGTAGCATGTGTTTTTGAATGTGCCGCAGTACTTTTGACTGCTTGTTAACGTCAGGAATGTGAGAATAAGCAATTAATGTCCGTGGGTTGGATAGCATTTCCAGATATCCACGGGGCAGTCGACCTCAACCCAACTAACCTAAACGATCACTAATAAACCACACCGTGATCTGCACGAATGTTTCCGAAGCGATACAAAATGTCTTCAAGTTGAAGCAACATGATGACGTGTAGGTGAAGCCACATGTGTGAAATACTGGGTGCTGTAGCTAACTTGGTCAGCAACGTGCTGGTCGCCCAGCGCCCAGACTCAATGCACCACGGTGAACCAAGACTTCTCTGAGTTGTCCTGACCTCTCTCAAAGTAGAGGAAGCAGTCCTGCTGTCAACGGCTCGCCTCCGAGATGGGTCCTATTCCGTCCGCATTTTCCCGGTTATTTCATGGAGCGAGCCTAAACAGACTTAGAAGAATGCTAAAAAGGAATTGATAGCCAGGACTATCCATGTTCTTGGAGATGCCGTGATGGGGACATGAACGAGAAACAACAGCACACGGCCAGGAGCAGTGGCGCCACATTCGCGAGATCTTGTCCCTTGAAAACGTCGTAGCGTAAGCGCTCTCAAGGCTACCCAGCTCACCGATAAACAAAAATTGTGGCCCGAGAATTGTGAAGGTAAAGCCTCAAACCAGACGGATCTCAGCACAGCTAATGGAGTGCCGGCATACGCATCGCAACAGACTACGTTCTGAGCGTCGGCTTAAAGTGGCATCCTCCAAGCAGAGATACGATATGAGTAACTTAATCCGATCTCGTCCCAATAACGGTTCGGAAGACATTAGTCATATGGCCAACAAAACTGGCGGCCACACCCCATACGTTACATGCAAAGAGGTGAACGAGGAGGAAATGATGGTGTCGCTGCACATGACACAAATTAATTTGGCATTATTGCACCCAAAAACTACTAGCAGTCGACCTTTCACCGGTCGACACAACCTAACACCCATACACATGTCCCCCGACTCACCACTGCGATCAGAAATACTTCACTTTAATTGCTTCAGGCCCCCTGAACGGGCCTGGGACCTCTTCTTTGTAACTGAATCTTGGTTGTACTCAGAGATTACCGACGCCGAAGTAGCGATACCTAGTATGTCACTTGTACCGAACCACCTCAGCAAGAGACGTGGGATAGCTCTATAGTACCGCAGGAACCTGCAGCGGGAACCGGTGGACGATCCGGCAACGCTCATTTTGGACTCGATTTGGTACCGTTTCGCGACTGAAGCGCAAAGGTATTCGAATTTTGGCAATTGTTTACCGTCCCACAATGTCCACCGCAGAGATGGCTTAGCGTATGATATTCATCTTGGGAACGGTCTTGCGACCACGATACAACCATGTTCTCATCTCTGGTGACTTCGACGCTTATCATCTGGAACTCAAGACCAATCTTTAGGGGTTTATCTCAAACACACTGCTACTCAGCCATGCCTGTCCATATGGGTGGTTCGTAGCGGAAAACAAACCAGCAGTGCTTGGTTTAGTACCTTCGAGTGAAGGGCCAATGATAGAGCGTCAGCTAGTGTTAAGTGATCAGACACTAAACTTTATGAGCATGTAAATGGAAATTGGTCGTTGCCTTCCCGAATACACTACACTCCTGACGCTTTTCGATGTTATTACAGCTCATGATGTAGAGTTAGCAGGCATCGAACCCGGGACATTTGGGATGTTAGTTGTGACCGCTACCCCTAAGCCACCGCGTCACAACGGGCAAAGCTTGACAAACAGTTTATGACCACGTGTTACGCGGGGTATACCCAGCAACACATTGACTTGTTTCGTACACTCACACATTACGACATACTAGCAGAACTGGTTGGAGAAGCCATTTGGGTGCTTCTGGTTGATGATCCCATTGAAAATGCTTAGGTGGAGTCTGTTGGCAATTTCAGTGACCGAACTATCTCCGGTTTGGAAGTCAGGTCTTCTCATTTTGCAACGGCACCATCATTCTATCGCAGCGGCACTCGAAAACTCATGGCAGGGAAAGACACAGCGTGATGTATACATAGTCCATACCATAGTCCTGGTTAATTGATCAGGTATGTGGTGCCGCGTAAGCACTCTGCCACACCTAGCCGCGAGAACGAACTGGTACGGCAACAATATCTATCGTAAAGGCTTTGTGCCAATAACAAGCTGCTACTCAAATATGGAAATAAAATCCAGAAAATAAACCGTAATGATCCCCACCCATCTTACCAAGTGGAAGTGCTCAAATTGCCGAAACTTCAGCCAAAACTCTATGAAAACAATATGCCCTAATATTCCGACGGAACACCAGCACGTCTCACATCTGTCTCAGTCTCGTGGACGCCAGTATTTACTCACGTCAGCCATAGATCCGAGACCGTTTTGAGGAATCTGCAATCGCTGTGCACCCATAGTTCCACCGGAGTTGGCAATTAAAGTCCGAAAGCTCTGCAGATGGCAGTGGCCACACCAGAAAAGATAGTAGCACGATTTTTCCAAATTGCTCAAATGAACAACTGGTTTATGGTATGCAGGAACATGGTATCCTAGCTGTAATTTTTCAAGGGGGCAGCTGATCGGATCCTGCCAGCTATCGTCCTGATTCTCCTCCTACTGGTCTTAAAGGTGTTTGAGTCGATAATTGTCGAGGCACTAATAGGATGTTTAGAAAGAGTTACAACAGTACCTAAGCAACGAGCCTCCGCCAAAGCCGGTCAGTGGTCAATGGTATATTGCGGAGAAAAGCCAAAGCTAGACATGTCCCGTCGGATTATCGTTTAGGGGTATGCAAAATAAGGGCAAAGTGGCATTAGGAAATAGTGGACAAATGCAAATTGCCATCTTGCCGATTACAGCGTTCCTGTCCGTTTTTTGTAATATAAAATGTTATTGTCCGTGGTTTCCGTGCAATAATGGAGGTGGATAGGCTTGTTTTGTTTTTCTGCTGTTGGTATGGGTCGTTCGGATTACGTGATATGGTGTAGTGTGACCAGCGCACTGTTGACATGTGCTTTGAACATGGCTAACGTAGGCGCTGAAATAACAGCTTCTGAGGGCACATTTCACATGTGGCAGACACTTAGCGAGAAGAAGTTACTTCGACACTCCAATCGACGGTATTGTTCTGCCAACTTGAAAGCATGACCTCTCAGTTGGCTGTTGTGACTCAGCTTCAACAGGTGATGGCAGGAGTGGTGAGTGTTGTTTAATATTTGGTAAATCGTGATTAGAACACCATCCCAACGGCAATAACGTCTGCTGAAAATGCCAAGCACTCTGAGGCGTTGTTTGTATGACAAGTGGCACAGTCTCTCGCTCGAAGTTGTGGAAGCTTCAAGACCGTGAGATCGTGCTTTCGCCATGGGTACCGTTGTGTACGAAAAGTCAAATGCACGAGCCGAAGTAAGAAGGTCGCTCCGGTAAACGAACTAGTCTAATCTGATAAATGGTTAACTGCGTGAGTACATTAAGGTGTCGCATAGAGAAGGATGAACCAATAGGGAAGCACAGAATCAGGCGCTTTGTGTGTGTGTGTGTGTCTGGGGTTGTGTGCACGTGTCTGTATAGACTAGTCGTCAAGCAGGCTGACAGAATACACAAAAGCAACTCTCCACTCAGTCATGTTATGCATCGAAACCATATCGATTCGGTGGTCGTTGTTCGCGGCCCGCCCTGTGAAGCTGCATGCTTTGAGTAGTTTCGTCAGTGAAGGTTTGTGGCACATGCTCCGTTCTTCCGCTATTTGTGAATAATCTCCGGGCGTTGACTGTTCGATCATCCTCCAGCCGGTAAGCGCTTGACCCACATGTACGCGTTATTCTTATTGGATCTGATAACGTGGGCTGTCCTTTTTATGTAGCGTTTACCTTCACGCGCACGAATGTTCCGGGATGGAGCGGAGTAGTAAGCTTGTGGTAAGTGGTCTGATATCGACGGAGACGATCCAACTTGTCGGAAGTATTGGTTGCAGGAATCGAAAGTGCAGCATTCAACTTTGTCCAAATGGCACGCCCAAGCATGAATTCAGCTGGCGTTTTGTCTGTGACTCGGTGGTGTGTGATTCGGTAAGAAAATGATGCTTTTAGAACTGCATCCTCCCAACCTGTACCAGATAAACGAATAGTTTGGATACTGACTTTCAAGAAGCGATTGAACTGCTCAAACATGCCGTTTGCCACTGGATTGTACAGCGTTGTACGTGTGTCAGATAGAGTGAAGTTGAAGGAATGAAAGAAACTCATGGCTTGTAAACTGTGGGCCGTTGTCCGTCATTATCTCCTCTGTTAATCCGAAACGGGAAAATATGTATTTCAGCTGTTGAATAAAGTTGGTAGTAGTCACCTCTCTGCACAAATGGATTTCCGGCCATTTACTGTAAAAGCAGATCGACACCAAAATATTCCTTTGATGCTGGAGCGTTGAGTTAAGTGGGCCCATGATGTCGCGAGTTATCTTTGCCCACGGTTGCATAGGGTAGTCAACGGGTTGTATAGGCGATGAAACCGGTTTTGAACTCTTGTCTGCCCATTGACATGAAGAAGAGTCATGAACGAGTTTTCCATTTCGTGTGATATTCGGGGCCTCCAGAAGCATGTTCCCCCTTGCGTTTCGTATCAACGATACCAATGTCTTTCGTGAGCACATAGCATGATCCTTTGGATCAAGCTCCGAGGAGCCACACATTTTACGCCGCGCATTAAACATCCATCTATAAATGAAACTTCGTGACGCAACACGCAGTACGGACGAAACTCGCCTGTGATCTTCTTATATTGTGGCCAACCGTTTAGCAGAAAGCCCTGAACGCGACAGGGTGTCTCATCTTCCTGAGTCGCCTTCTAGAGTTCTTCCTTAGTATTATAATTGAGGGAACGCCTCTGTTATGATTGCGTAGACGCCTGATAAGATTGTCACTGGCACGGCTGGAGCACGCCTGCGGTAACGGATCGGAACGCTGACCAATCGAAAGGGTTTGCGCTGACGTGATGTTGTTACCTTAGCCCGGGATAAGCGCTAGTGTGACGGAACTTGAGCCAGCGTGAGAACGATCCAAGCCGCACGTATTAGAGTGGACGCTGAGCCCTCGGAACGGACGCACACGAGAGAGGGTTACGGTAAACGCGCGCTAGTGACTTAGGCGCGAACGCTGCCCGGTTGATGACGCATACAAAATCACGTGACCTGACTGACTCCCAAGTAAGGCGAAGAGGAAGCAAGACAGGCGGTCCTCCGAAGCCTTTTTACGACCAACAAATGGCGAATCACAGCCAACGCTATGGGTCATTAAGTTAGGGAAAATTGCTACCACGACAAGGTGGTAGTTTGCAAAAGACCATTGTCAAAAGGTGCGCAGTTGGGCCGCGTTTTGGAGTGGCTAAACTCTGCTACATTGTGAGGAGGAATTGGACTCCGCTTTTCACAGTTATTATTCCGGAGGTTCTGGCGCGTTTTTGGGGGATATTTGCAGGGCCCGCAACACATCCCTTTGAAGAGAAAGCGTACCGCTTCTGACGAGGATTGACCTAGAGGGATTTCGACGACCTCCGGATCCTTCCTGTTTGTCGACAATGCGGGTTCTCCAGACGCAGCAGCGATTGAGCGGTTCGATTTTGCTCTCTCGTTGTGTAGCCAATCCAAAGGTTTCCAACAGGATGTGCAGCGACAGGCGCACGGGAAGGTTGGCTGGTGTGGAAGTTTCTCCGTGGCGCGGTCGAAAAGGATTGCGATGGCGAACCCAGATGTCATCACCCACGGAGACATCATGCAGCATGTCACCTCGCATGGCCGTCACTGTTACTTTGATCCAGCGTGAAAGACATGCTCGGTAATCGCGAGCGTAGACCGAAGCTCCAACAACGAATTCTTTGTGCTTGGTGCACGCACCAGAGTGACTAGGTGGCTTCTCAGTCGGAATGAACGCTTCGGTGGTGGTGCGTAGCTTGCGGCTCATCAATGCTTCAGCTGATGACTAGCATTCTGGCGTAACTGGATTCGGTTTGGACCGGTAAGCGAGCAAGAAGGCTCGAAGGCAATCATCCACGGTCCCCCCTCGCGAGATTTCACAAACGCCCTCTTGAAGGTGTCGACAAATCGTTCCGCTTGAACATTGAACTGGAGAGATTAAGGCGGTGAGCGGATGTGTTCGATGCAATGTCGGCGGAAAAGTCTTCGAAGACGAAAGAGATAAACTGGTTAACATTGTCGAACACCAAAACCTCGGGAAGGCCATGTTGACTGAAGATTCGTTGGAGACAACCCATAGTGGCGGATTCGGTTGGTGAGTTGACGGCCAATTGGAATAGGCGTCTACCACGACAAGATAGGAAATGCCATTGATGGGACCAGTGTAGTGGATGTGCACTCAAGACCATGGTTTTGTTGGCGGATGCCTAAGAACCAGTGATCGGTGTGGTGGCATCTTTGAGGCTTCTTGACATTTCGAGCAGCGGCGGACCAAAGCTTGAATGTCGTTGTTAATGCCAGGCCAGTACACATAACTGCGGGCAATTGTCTTCAGTCTGTTCATACCGGGGCGAGCAGAATGGAGCTGGCGGAATACAGCTTGTCTGATTCATGAAGGAACGACAACTCGATCTGCAGTCATGAGACAGGAATCGACCACGGAAAGGGAGTGGCGGCGTTGATGTAGTTGTTTGAGTTCACCAGACAAAGTAGTGTTTGGCCAGGACGTCTGAAGGTAAATGACGGCTTTCTGCAAGACAGGGTATTGCGCAGTTGCACGACGTATGTCCGTGACAGTGATGGGGAGATTTCGGATAGCTTTCGATAGTTGATAACGAAGGTCGTCCTCGACGGTTACGGCGTCATCAACGAATTCCTGCACGACGGCAAGGCCGAGGTAACGTTCAAATCTTGGTATAAGCGGTACGAGGACCTGTTCATTGTCTACATGGCTTGCCAAGACGACGCGTGGAAGGTCCGGTTGCTTCTTCGCAAACTTGGTACGCTCGAACACCAAGGCTAAACCAACTTCATCTTACCGAGTAAGCCACGCGACGTTACCTTTGACGAGACGGTCCGGACGTTGTCCCAGATTTTTGGCGAGCAGTCCCCTCTCTTCAATGCTCGGTATCAGTGCCTGCAGCTGACCAAACGTGATGCCGACGACTTCAGTACGTACGCGGGCATGGTCAACCGTGAATGACAACGTTTTCAACTTGGCTCGCTCACCGAGGATCAATTCAAATGCCTGGTTTTCGTCTCGGGCCTCCAGTCTCCACACGATGCCGATATCCGGACGCGCCTCCTGTCCAAGCTACAACAGGATAGCTCAGTCACAATCCATAACCTGGCCGAGGAGTGTCAAACGCTGCTCAACCTGAAGCACCATTCTGCCATGATCCAGAAAGTCGCCGCACCTGGTATGGTCCAGGCAGTCAGAGCATCGAGGGCGCAATCGTTCGCGCGCCCCACCCAGTCCGACCGAGCGAATTTCCCACCCTACTCGTGCCATCTTTCCCCCGAGTAAGAAAGCTAGTGAACACGTTGTCGTCTGTTGGAAGAGTGCAGGGTCTTCTGAACAAGAACAATTTCCACTTCGCACAGGCCCAAAAGCAAGCAAGAGCTTCTTTTTCCCCGGGCAGAGTAAGAACTCTGTTGCTGATAATTTGCTGGTAGCTTATGCAATAACTCTCATGCCCATTTTGAATTTGGGATAGTATGGCACCTAACCCAATTTTTGGTGCATCAGTATAGACAATCGTTAGACACGTCAATAATCACCATGACTGGTGTGGAAGCAATGCGGCGTTTTATCTAGTCAAATGGTTTTGTTGGGGGTGATCCCAAACAAATGCACTTTTCTCCTTTGTCAGTTCACGCAGTGGCTCAGCAATGTTCGGGAAATCCTGCAGATAACGTAGGTTATAAGAACACACACACGTAGAAATTGCTTTATTTCAGTGGAGTTCTGTGGACAAGGAGCTTCGATGATGACACGCGCGTTGTCAAAACTCGGCTTCATACCGTCAGTTGTTATAAGGTGGCCCAAGAACTCGATTTCACGAGCATTAAATTTGCACTTCATGAGATTTAACCGGTGGTTAAGATCATGTAGTCGATGTAACACAGCATGCAGTCGTGAATCATGTTCTTCTGGAGTCCTAGCGAATACACGTGGATGAGCAATAGCTGCCGGTTTAGCATCCTGTTTCAGACATATGCGGTGAACGGAGAAGGGAGCGCGCCCTAGTGTTTGTTCAAACAGTTTCGGGTACTGTATCTGTAGGTCTGATAGGTTGATTGCCATGATATACATGTGAGATAGGGACGGTGTGACTCCCAGTGTAACCATAGCGTTGCGCCCGATTAGGGGACGGTTATTGCTGCGCGTAACGTACACTGCCACTGATGATTTCATGGCCCCAAGTTGCAACACAATCACCACTCTCCGTATTTCCACCAGGGATTTTGTATAACTGTCAAATCGATAGGCTGAAGGATGTATAAGCATCTCATGTAGGTGAATATCATAAAAACTACTCGGTAATATAGTGATAGGAGAGGATGAATCAAGTGCCATGTGTCAACATGTGTCGTCCTATCGCGTGCAATAACTGTAACCGTACGAATGTTAGACATAGGTAGTTTAGGCCTTGGAGACTTGAAACGATAGTTAGGCACAGTACCTGTGTTATCAAGGGAAAATACATTTTCATAGGACTGTAACTGCTGACTAGAAACGGAATCTGTAGAACGCAACCGAGAAATGCATACAAAACGACAACAACGAGCAAATTGTCCACGCTTACCGCACTTTTTGCAATCCATTTATAAGACAGGGCATTTGGTAAAATTGGCTTTATGCTGTAGGCTACCGCAGCGGAAGCATTGCTTTGGGGATTGGAATTCGGTTGGCGAGCGATGGATCTTGGCAACCTCCTGTATGTCTGCATGGGTAGCGAAACATCGCAGCTGTTCGTCCGTACATGTTTTGAGGAAAGCTAATTATACAGCCTTATCCCAAGTCAGTTTGGAAGCGTCTTCGGAAAGCAGACATTCCCGAATTCGGTTATTTGTGATTCAACTGCTGCACTAGTATTACGCCCTCGATTCTATTTTTCGGTATGGTTAGATACTCGCAGGGTCGTACACCGCGAATCAGGCGATCAACGAAACCGTCTAGAGTTTCCGATGGTTCCTGTGTAAGTCGGCCGAATTTGAGGCGAGCCATGAAGAGGTTTGTACGCTGGCCCTAGGAGTTGTCCAGCACCTCTAGCGCTTTCGTTAAGGTATCTTGTGACTGCAGCTCCAAAGCATCAAATTGACGTTGTCCCTCATCACCGAGTAGGTGTCTGAGAAGCTACAGTTTCTGGTCTTCAGTGTAGTTGGAAGCCGCAGGTAGTAGGTCGAGATAGTTTATAAACGTGGTTTTCCAATGGGCCCATGCACCTTCGGTCGGACGTAAGGTCGGATCAGACCAGTAAACTGTAGGAGGATGTAATTCCATGGCGTATGTTCGTAAGCCGCGACGCCAGAGTTGTGTACGAAAAGTCACATGTATGAGCCGAAGTCAGCAGGTCGCTCCGGTAAACGAACTACTCTAATCTGATAAGTGTTTAACTACGTGAGTACATTAAGGTGGTGCCCCATGCTGAGGCTGATGTTGCATTCTTGATGCTTCTTCACCGCAGTTGCGCTAAACCAACTTACACTTAAACTAGGTTTTTTAAGCCGGATATATTTCACTCCACTTTACTTGGTTTGTTCTGCCTACCTAAATAATCTTCTATTAACTGGCCACGTTGCTTACGCTAATTGCGCTTATCTTCGGTAACTTTGATGCGTTTGTAGCATTTTTGACTAACTTGTGGACATTTCTTACTTATCGCGGATTCGTTACTAACCAACTTACTTCATATGGTAATTTACGGAAGAGTTATGCCACCGTATCTATATGCATTATTGGATTTATTTTATTTCAGGTTGTCGTTTAAAGTGATTAGCTGTTGCTTGATATCTCCGGTGTGGCCGCGCTTGATGTTCATGTTGACAAGGTGCCTACCTGTCTATTACCCACTACCTTGTTCAAACTGGCTTCAAGACAGTTGGTCGTCGTTGGAGGGGACGGGGTGCACGATCCTTGTGGCCGTGCTAGGCTCGAAGAGCGGTTCCATGCACTCAGTGTGGAGCAGACTCTACGGCCTAGCCACCGCCTTGTGTGCGCTTGATTCTCAAATACAGCGTGCTTGTGTTTGCCTGTGAAGAAGTGTGGGCCGTCTCCGTTGATGAAACGTGGCTCCCATCCACATGCCTCCCGGTCTTATTCCTTCGGGTTTACACTGGATATGGGGTGTGTGATTGGAGCTCTGGGTGGTGCAGCACAAGCCAACTATGATCCCTCTGTAGGCGCAGGCGTTCTGTGGCTGGCCACAGTGACAGGCAAATCCGAAACCGGGTGCCGCCAACCAATCATTAAGGTGTCGCAAAGAAAAGGATGAACCAATAGGGAAGCAGAGAACTAGGCGCTTTGTGTGTGTGTGAGTGTGTGTGTGCGTGCGTGTCTGGAGTTGTGTGCACGTGTCTGTTTAGACTAGCCGTCAAGCACGCTGAATTGTATAATCCACGTGTGGGCGTATATAAGCAGGACGTATTTCGGGGAATATCGATGGTTGAAATTGCCCGAAAGCTCTCCGTAAAAGCCTCACGAATTGGATCCTCTTCCTCGACGGTTCTTTGAACTTCGTCGATCAACCGAGATCTTCTTGGACCAACACACCGAGAGCCTTCTCGAGAGAGCATTGCTGCAGATCCTGGTCCACCAGCTTATATATGTGTGAACCATTCAGTGTCGTAAATGGAGCACTCGACATTTAGCTACATTGAAGGACAGGTGATTTTGGACCGACCATCCATAAAACCTGTCAAGATGGATTTGAAACTGGATACGGTCTTCTGGAGATATGATCACTCGCCAAACCTTGATTCCATCGGCGTAAACAGTTTGACGCAATTTGAGTTACTAGATCACTTATGAAGACCAAAAAATAGACGGGGCCAATATACCGAACCCTGTGGCAATCGGCATTCGACGTGAGTTGGATCTGACATGGATTCATGCACTCTCACTTTCAGACGCATGTGCGATAGAAAACTGAAGATCCACCCGAGGAGCGGGTCCCCAGTGATACATCCTTGAAGATTGGCGAGAAGAATACGATGGTCCAACCGGTCGAATGCCCTAGCGAAATCAAGATAAGCCACGTCAACTCCTGCACCAGCGTCCACAGTTTCGGTCCAGCTGTCTCTTGCTAACAATAGGTTGGTTGTGCACGACCGATTCTGGCGGAAGCCGTGTTGCTGCTCAGCAATGTAACCAAAGCCGTCAATACCTGAACAGGCGTGCAGGCGCATGGAGAGCAGCTTTCGCATCACGAGGTATGCCGTAAAATTGATATGAATGCGTCCTTGTGTGTGCACCATAGATTCCAAAAATTCAGGAAACCATGAGATACAATGAAACGTGGGTGCCTATTTTGTTGCATAACAGAGTTAGACCATCCGCTATAGAAGAGAAGGAAATTCACTTTCACCTTGTGGAGGCTGTTCACATGCTTGTACAGAAGCTTAGGCTTTGCAGTTAACGCTCGTATAAGACATGTTTATAAGGTACTTTGTCCTCGCGCACTAATTGCGTATTTGGTTACGGTGGACAACCCAGGCCTTCCATGCACTCGGACTCGAATCGGATGGTGGATATACCACGCAACGTAGTGCATCACTATGCGTTTGCATGTCCTACTCCGTATAAATGACGTCATGTTTCTGGAACTGATAGTCTTGGTTGCCGATGCCCCAATAAACAAGGTGCTAAACTTACTAACGAAAGGTTCACAGGCAATATCAGGTGCATTCTTTGTTAGGAAACTCCAGTCGGTCGCTTCAACAAGTCGGGTTAAAGTGTCGTAACTAGTTACGGTACGCGTTGTTTGAGTTCGGTACTCAGGATATACAGCATTGCAGGTGTACATGAAATGCAAGTCACATGATCCCTCCGTCCTAAAGGAGTATCGCTTATCACTCTCTGTATCACCAGTTCTTCAGTAGTGAATATTCGGTCCAATATGGATGGCTTATTACTTCCCCTGAATCTGGTAGACGAAGTGACCTGGCCATAAAGCGGAAAATCTGAGACGAGATCTTGCAGGTCAGCTTTGAATTGCTCTTCTGGTGTGGCCTGGTATTCTAGAGCATGTAAGTAGAATTTTCTGGAGACTAGAACGTGACTGTACGTATTGTTTATCACTTGCCTCAATGCAGTCACCAAGTTGAAGCCTATCTCAAGTGTGGACGAGGGTGGGCGGTAAACAACAGTCACTAGGCCAAGATCGTTCCTTCTCAGCCGGTAGCTGCGCCAAGTGGAGTCAGGTACATCGGTTTCCGAATCGTGTATTGGTTCGAACTGCAGGTTGTTATGAAAGTTGAGTGCTACCCCACCCACTTTGCCGGCTCGAACATTCTGGACAACAGACATACCTTTTAGCGCGATTTCGGCATCCGTTATCTCACAGTGCAACAACGGTTCCTTGATAGGAATGAGGTCCAAGGCTGCAGACGCGTCTTAACTCAGCTAATTTGCTGAGTAGACCTTGGGCATTTGTGTGCATGTATGAGAGCTTCTCGGAGACCAAAAGTTTGTTCGATTGGATGGATGAAGTAAATGAGATTACGCCGACCGATGAAAGGTCGGCGGCTAATCGTTTTGGATGGGTTGCAGGCTCTCGATACGAATTTGGCAAATATTCATGTATTAGGTATCCCGGATCCCGGTGTTCGCTCTTGCTCTGCTGTGGCCATCCAGATGTTATGGCTACTTTTCAAACCTTCACCGAGTCGAGTCCTACAGTTGGTGTTTTCCTTAAAGCATTGCGCCTCCCCTGGGGTATCATTAGAAGGTGGTGATGTTCCTGCTGCTTTCAGAAGAATTTCTGTTGGCAACCTGATGCGATATTTTAGTCCAATACTCTAGGAGCGTTTGTGCCGTTAGTTCTGATTGCAACAGCAGTTTCAACAGCGTGGGACCACATCCCTTATAGTTTAGTGATAAGGGGACCCTTGTCCAGGAGGTGGCCACGACATTTTCGAGAGAAAGCGCCTTACGGATATAGCGCCATTGCTCTCGGTCGTTTACCTGCGCATTGTCGGAAGAGGGATTAGTAAGCTCAGGAACACCGTGAGCAATCACACTTTTCTTATCTTTATGCTTCTGTTCCTCTCTCTGTTAGTTGGATCCGCTGCACGTTCTTTCCACGGGATTTCAGGTAGTATACGCACTCCACTTGAGTCGTTGCGGAGTCGATTCGCAGACAGCAGCACGGACTCTGTCTCATCCATCGAGTTCAGTGTTCACCGAAGTAAATGGGGTTCACCGTAATGCAACGCGTTTGGGTGATTCGAGATGCGTTTTAATGTCGTGGGATCAGTATGCACATCGATTGCCGTACAGATGGAACTCCATTGCTTTCGATCGATTGTCAGCCTACTCTTAATTGTATTAGATTTGAATTCGAGGACATTAGTGCACACAAGGTTTAAGGCACCATGGTTGCGCCTGATGGCTACTGGTTTCGGAGCCTTAGTTTCCGGTGCGTTTGGTGAATCTGTGCACGGCACTGATGGGTCTCATGCGTTCTACGGCATTTTAGTTTTCTCTAATCCGGCCACCAAGTTTACCGGTGCTATTTCCGATGTTTGCCTGGCGGCAACCGATGTGTATATTACCTGGTTCCTCACTATGGCTGGTTGACTGCAGCTTAGGTTCTCCTGTATAGCGAACAAACTTCTAGGTGTAACACACTGTACAGTAGTTGAAGCAGGCCGCTGCAGAAAATGTTTTCACTTAAGGGAAAGAGAGAGAAGGGAGTTAGTAATGATTGAGACTGAGTTGCTCGGGTAAGGTTGGGAGGCCTAGCTCACTTTTTCGGCCTGAATGGGGAATTCGGGGTGTTATTTGCACATAAAATTGCAGGTCAGTTTTCTCTCATAGGTGTAACCCTGGCGCATACCAGTCGCTCGACTGCTTCTGTGAGTCTTTCACACTTCATCTGTAGCACAGTTAGACAGCTAACAACTGGGATAGCACTGCCTAATTAGCAGAACCGATACGCCTTTCCTTGTTATTGTACCGTCTCGTTTTAATCGACTCCATCCCAAGGCATTTTGTGTGATAGGTTGTCAAGCAACCGCTGCAAACTAGCCCACTCTTCACCAATTTAGCACACAACTCACAGTTACTCTCAGCGTGAGACACGTTCGCCGAGGGCGTGCACATTTGGACTGATGAGTTTGTCGGTTGATAAGTTAGTGAAGCTTCCCGCGTCTATGATAAGCCTGAGTCAGCGTGGTGCGCCCGTTGTCAGCGGTGTTCACCTGCAAGCACACGTTGCAGTGTTGGTCGGTTGATTGATCGGCTGGTTTGGGACCTAGCAAATGAATCAAAACACTACGTTGAAAACAGTTCGCGGGATCACAAATTCCTTCACAGGTGCTTTGAGAAACACCCGATTGGAATAAGCTTAGGCTTATCGGACTGCTTCGAGAATTCTGTATCGAATGGTGCCACACAGAAACGCAATCGGTTCAACGTGATTGAGTTATCCGCTTGCGCTTAATCACGGATGACAGTGCAAAAAGTTGGTGGTGGCATGGACTTTAATCGTAGAAGATAATGCCATGTATGATGGTGCACTGTGTAAGGCTAGTAAATCCGGTTCAAATGAGCGTACAGAGATCACGCTGCGAGCAGATGGAGAGGGGATAGAGAGGAATAAACCAAAGGAACCAGAAGCAGGCACCATATGCGGTAAAGTACTACCAAACATTTGTTTGCGCGTAGCAGTTGGACCGAACAACAGATAGCGGAGCCGAAACCGATGTTGCTTTTCTAGAACTTCTCCTAACATTTGAGCGCTTAGATCACCGAATGCTTCTCTGACAGCTGTGAACTTTCGGAAATGTGAAGCTTGTCCTTGAGTAGCTCGGAAAGTTTCTTCTTCGATGTCCGCTGCAGGTGCGAGTTTAGAGCTCATTCTCTGACCCCATTGATATAGGACACTGTTCCACAAGGATCAGTGTCGAGGCTATGTTTATTTTTAGTCCGTGTAAGAACTCGCGAGCGTCAATGAGTCGAATTTCTTATTTTCGGCAGACGACATCAATATATGGGAGCTGATCGGTAAGCAGGAAGTTTAAGAACTGCTACAACAATAAACAGACCACGCTTTCGAATGATCGGAGGCAAAACTACTTCAGCTGAACGCGGCTAAATGTAAAATAGGATGTGTAAGATATACGTTTAATAAAGCATACAAGCTTGGATAACACATATTGAAGGCCGCCACACAGGAGCGCGAGTTGAATAAAGAACAATGAAATAACGTGAAAAATAGTTGCATGACAAGTCCCGTACGATAGCTGTGGTAAAAACTGTAATGAACTATGAACAATGATTTATCAAAGTAAAAACGTATGTACATGATATATCCCGTAGGATGGTCGAAGTAAAAATTAAATTTGAAAGGATCATCGAATAAGTAAACCCTTATTTAAAGCCACTACCGATTTGAATGCACTACTGCGTAACGATAGTTTAAAGTGGGAATGGGATGTGAGCACACAAAGTAGTATAGAGAGCTGTTATAGTCCAATAAATGCGTGAGAAAGAAAAAATAAAATAAAACGCTTACTCGAGTCTCGCATTATTTGACGAGAGGGGCGTGTTAATCCAATTGCAATACAACCAGTCTACTCCCATGGACACTCGTGCAAGTATCCTCACTGCCACGTGGTGGAGAGGGGACGTTAGGCACATAGTTAGATTTGCGTTATTTCGTTCTCCAAGTGGAACAGACTATATCAAGTAATGCAAGTTGGAAAGCGTTTCATCAAGGCCTTTTTGGAATAGCGTTAACGTAGGGTCAAGGATAACGTGAATCGGAAGGGCATTCTAGGCACGGGACACACGGAGGGAGAAAACGTTTCATCGACAATCAAGTCAACTGTAGTGCGTAGCCAGTTTGAGTTGATGGCCTCTCAGGTTGGTATTTTGGCTCAGCTGCAACAGATTGTGACATGGGTGAGTTGGCTTCTTCAGTCTTAAGTAAATCATGATTAGGTCTCCTCCTTGATATCGTTATTCAACACTGTACAATCTCAGGGACTGCAGCCAGCGCTTGTAGGAGAGATGAAACAATCCGCTAAGGAATTTGGTCGCGCTACGTTGTGGAGCTTCAAACGCATTGATGCCGCGCTTGCGCCAGGGATGCCAGGTCTGCATCGCATATTGAACGTGGGGCCTCACGTACGCGTTCAACGTTTGTGGAAAGAATGATGGTTCAAATTTTCCGAAAGCCCTCCGTAAGAGTCCAAAATGTTGACTGGCTCTTCCTGACACACACACATGTAACTCAGGGGATATCCCTGTATATAACTGAGATCACGGACGACAGT
>OX104065.1:47109356-47126602 GCA_944474145.2 Dicrocoelium dendriticum
CAGGTAAATACGGACACGGATGTCGCCAATCCAGGTCTATGTACGTATGTGTAAGCGGCGGGAAAGCCCATTGTGCGCTGAAACTTGTATAGACGAGATCCTGACAGATAGTCGACCCGCTGCTGCTAATGTTCTGCTTTGGGCACATGTACTGGGTGCCTCCTCGTGGCGACCGCTGGGTGGGAGTTGGGTTACACTCTTCTTCTAAACAAGATCCAGGACACATAATTCCGCGCTAGTCAGTTCACTAACTCATGTCGCTCGGCCCGCTGCGTTTCAGGTGGATACTTTATCCAAGACTTAGGCGAGGACCGTAGTCAATCTCCTGTCAGGTGTGGGAGAGTTTGCATTACCCTAGTCTAACCCAAACCATGAATTAGGCCAATAATTAATTCCAGACTGTATCGGCTGTCGCGCAGTGGCCCTAGGAAAAGGGTTATGATGATGATGCTGACGATGATACACGTTAGCTAGAGGTGGGAAACATCTCAGCTACTGTGCTGCAATAGGTAAAACAAAGGGGAAATGCAACAGGAGCAAGCCAGCTGAGCTACCGGTAACAGATGCGCATCGTTCCGGTAAGCTACCTGCCAGCTACTATATAGCAAAAAATTACTATGCAAAAATATATAACGTTAAACAGTGAGATCGTGGTTGGAGGGGGAGGCTAGGACGAATGGGGTGGGACAAAGAAACTCACAGCACGAACGCCACTGAGGTCAGCTCCTAGCCATATCAGCAAGTGTGTATAGTCAAACGTGTTCATCGTATTTTGGACCCCAACCAGGGAGCCGAGACGCTCCAACCGAGGCCAGCTTCGAAGTGAGGGCCTTCATTCCTCTCCACCAAGTCATCGCTTGGCCACCCCTCCTCTTCTCCCATCCACACCCCCGACACGCAAACAACGCACGTCGCGGGAGTCGGTCGGCTGGCATGCGTAACACGTGGCCCAGTCAACTGAGCCTGGTGCGTGAAATAACGGTCTTGAGCGATTTATTTCCATTTCCTGTGCCGTAAACAAGGTGTCGAACACGCTCGTTGCTTACCCGGTGTTCCTACCAGATGTGTGCTAAATTGCGAAGGCACCGGTGATCAAAAGTACCTAGACTCTTTATGTCCGTTGATCTAAAGGGCCAGGTTTTACAACCGTACAATAGGGCCGAAGGTAGCGCTGCATTCTACACTCTACACTTCAGGGTGAGAGTGGTGTCACGCCGGCGCCACAAGTGGTGAAGGTTAGCAAACGCGCCTCGAATCTTTGCTATGCGGTTCCTGACCTCACCTTCAATCCCACGGGCGCTGATAAAACTTCTCAGGTAGTAGAATTTTTGAACGACTTCTAGCTGATCCCCACCAAGAGTCAGCGTAGGCGGTCGAGGTCAATCTTGGAGGAACGCTTTGCACCTCGAGGGTGCGAAGCAAAGCCCGAAGTGAAGGACAGCTAGTGCTAATCTGCCCAGTGCCACTTGGCACGTTTGTGAGCTGTCACAGCTTAGGGCAATGTCGTCAGCATACTCCAAGTGAAGAAGTCGTTCTCCTGCGAGCAGATCCACACCTTCTAAGTCATGTTCTGTAAACGCGATTTCCATGACTTCGTCGATAACGAAGTTGTAGAGGAAAGGTGACAGCGGACATCCTTGTCTCACACCACTGGAGATATTAAAAGGCGACGATAACTTGCCGTAAACCATTACTCTGCCCGAGCTACGCGAGTATAATGCTTGGATAATATTTACCTATTTCTCAGCCACACCTTTCTGAGTAGACAGTCCCAAAGTGCATGTCTATCCACCGAATCGAATGCACCTTTGATATCGAGGAACACGACAACGGTGGGCCGCCAATATATGTGACGGTGCTCCAACAACTGACGCAAAGTGAAGTTGTGATCAATGCAGCCACGACCTCGACGAAACCCGGCTTGCTCTTCACGAATCTGGCTTTCACGAGTGCCAGTCAGTCTGTGAAGGGTGACAGAGGCAAGCAATTTGGAGGCGATTGGTATCAAACTGATTCCTCTATGGTTGCCGCATTCCGATCTTGAGCCTCCCTTGAAAATTAGGACTATGACGGAGCGGCTCCAGTCGGTTGGGACAGTTTCCTGTACCCACACTTTGACGAGTAACACTTGTAAATCATCCACAAGAGCAGGTCCCCCGAATTTGAAGAGGGCTGGAGGAAGATCATCTGGTCCCGCGGTTTTGGTTAACTTCCACAGCCCGATCTCACGTTCTACTTCTGAGCGAGAGGGCGGATCCAAAGGGACAGCCCACGGATCGGGGGTGATCAGTGGCCGGTGAGGAATCTAACAATTTCGACCGATTAAATTGCCTTTCCAAGTGCTCAGCCCAACACTCCAAACATTGTGATAAGTCGTGGATAGGCTGTCCACTCTCGTCACGTATAGTTTCACTAACACCAGGTCTCCTGCTGCCCGTTTCCCGTATAAGACGGAATAACTCACGATAGTTACCAAGGGCAGCGGCCATTTCCATCTCAGTTGCACGACGAGACCACCGGGATTCGCGGTCTCTCTTCAGGCTATCACGAAGTTTTGCCCGGAGCTCTTTGCGAGTTTCATTGTGTTCGCTTCCAGCCGGAATGTGCCGGCGAGCATCGATAATTTCTAGTGACCGCGACGAGACCCAGTGTCCATGTTGGCTATTAGACATACCACATGGGGATTTGCTTGCTGCTAATAATGTCTGGTGAATATGAGACCAGTGAGCTACAATTGTATCCAGTGAGCGTTTATCCAACTCGCATGACAGCGTACTTTGATAGGCATTCAGAACAGCTGGCTTCATCAGTTGACTGGTGTCACTGCGCTCACAACGTCGTCGTGGGCGTCCGCCAAAACGCATCTGCAAGTCAACACATACAAGTGCATGGTCGGTGTCCACACATGTGCTCCAAATCGAGCGACAGTTCTGGACGCAGATTCTCCATCGGTGACTTATCGCAGTGTTATCGATTTGCGTCCATCGCTGGTTCGAGGCTGGTGGGCGCCAAGTCACCCTCCGGCGGGTGCTTTGTCGGAAATTAATGCTCGCAAGAAATAAGCGAGCGTCTTCACACAAATGAAGTGACAGCTCATCGTTATCATTACGGGAGCCTACACCATGTTGGGCGCCCAGATGCAGTTCATCAGTGGATAATTTTCCAACTTGAGCGTTCAGATCCCCAGCCAGCGCTACAGTGTCCGAGATTTTTCTGTGGCGAAGGAGCTCGTTCAGTTGACGATAGGAGTCCTCTTTTACCGAGTCATTAAGTTTGTGGGTGCATAGGCAGCGATGACGAATAGACACCTGTTAGTCCCGTGCGGCTTCGAAGCTTTGAACGAGCCAGCCAATCGGACCGCACACATCCGGCTACTGATTGGAATCCAATCAACCAGAGCAGCTTCAGCCCGGGGACACAGGGCAATACCAACACGAGCTTGGCCGGTGCTCTAAGCTGCATCGTCACCGGATAAGCGCAATGAAAAGGTGCTGCTGGTGTCACCTGTTTGGGATCGCAAATTGAGCACAGAGCTGGAGTCTTGTATGTGGGTCTCCGATAAACAGCAGATATCGATGGAGAGGGTCTCTAATGTTCGGGCAAGTGCTGAATGTTGACTGACTTGTAGCAATGTGCGTACATTGAGGCATGGCAATCTGAAGGAGGATGGAGGGCTCCAAATGGAAGCCGATGAACTGGGCTTGACCGCTTGTTTAGACGTGGGCCTGTTGGCAGGGCAGGAATGACGCTCCGCTTTCACATGTGAGTTGAAACTAGAACAAAATCGACTACTGAAGCAAGGTGGGGGGGGGCTTGGAGTTGGGGATTGAAAACAGAGGGGATAAAAGTGAAGCTGGAAGGGGACGGTAAGGCTTGAGCAGTAGCATCCAAACCCGTATCCACCCTGCTCGATGCAGCAGATAGGGCACCGCTGATTATCCTCTGCGTTGGCCAGAGCATCAAGAAATTAAAAGATCACGAGACCAAACGTGAACAATTGTTTTCGATGATTCTCTTCAGTCCATTACAATCATATTTATGGGTAAAATAATGGACTGAAATCGACTCATTGGGTCAAGTTACATAGTTAATTAACAGATCAGTGAGGGAGGCTAAAAGTTGACCATTGATCTGACAGGTCGATTGCATGTTATCGAGCTTTATCTGTGGCAATCGACCTCAGTATCGTTCGTTCTAGCTGGCCAGGGAAGCTGTAAGGCATGGAGCAACTTCTTTTGCGAGCATAATGAAGGTTGAAACAACTGAATGCAAATCGATTCAGCTGTCGCGAGCGCACGGTGGCGCAAACCTCTTGATTGATGCTGGGGGACCCTGTAAATTATCCTGAAGGCACGCTTTAGATCGACTTGTTGCCCCGTGTCGACAATATGGGCCAAAACTGCGCTGCTAATGGCCCCAGTTCCTCCTTGACGCAACCAGCGCTGGCAGTGCTCCTTCACGCGTTTGGACAAGTACCATGCCGTTCGACCAATATAAGTAGCGTCACAAACGCACTTAAACTGATAAATAACCATAGATGAGGTCAGCAATGGCAACGTATCCTTATTGCGTGAACAAATAAGTGGTTCAGTAGAAAATGTGCACTTTAACCTGGCTGCTGGGAATGTCGACTTGACTACCGCTGAAAGACTTTTGCTTAGGCGCTCGGCAGCGGCATCCCCCTTAAAAGATATTCTTAAAAATAACTCCTTCTTCGCCGCGGTTAAAACTGGTACCGGCTTGGGCTTTTCTTCAGAATTCTTTGAAACAAATCTATCAGGGTAGCCATTCTCGTGCAGCGTATTCTTTATAAAGGCTAGTTCCTCATCCAGGGTGTCCTGTGAGCAAATTCTACGTGCTCTTGTGGTAAGGCAGTGGGATTAAGTTTCGCTTATATCTCATTGGGACGAAACTGAAAATTCGTGTACTGACCAATCCACGTATTTTTCCTGTAGACTTTCCGCTGGATGGAGCCGTCTGGCCTCCTAGTTAACAAGGCATCTAAATATGGAAGCCAATTGCAAGTTTCTGCCTCGTAGGTAAATTGCAATGCTGCGTGAGCCCGGTTAAAACGATCGAGAACCACATCCAAATTTATGCCTTTATCCGCCACTATAAATATATCATCCGTATAACGATGGTAGTAATCAAAAGATTTTATCTCCGCTTGCAATTTTGTTCGCTCCAATTTGGCCATAAATATATCTGCGAACAATGGACCGAGGGGGATCCCATGGCTACACCATCCTTTTACCGATAAAGTTTACCATTAAATAGAAATTGCACATTCCATGTGCACCGCAGCAATAAGTTTTTCAAATCAAGCACAGGTATACAAATCTTCATTTTCAACTTCGTTATCGGCTCGCAAATGTAATCGATGGTTTCGATCAGCGGGACGTTAGTGAAAAGCGTGACAACATCAAAGGAGAGCATCACTTTCTCATTAAATTTGGCCTCCTTGATGCTCTCGACAAACTGAAAACTGTCGAGCAGGCTGTAAGTCACAAGCCGGATATGGAGCCATGGGATCCCCCCTCGGTCCATTAACTATGTAACTTGACCCAATGAGTCGATTTCAGTCCATTATTTTACCCATGAATACGATTGTAATGGTCTGAAGAGAATCATGGAAAACAATTATTCACTTATATTCTCGTGTTCTTTTGACTCTAAATGGGAATTTTCAAGTTGCTTTATCAAGAAATTGTTTGAAGAATGATTCATAGTATTGCGTGGGCAAGATACTGTCAGGTTGCCCAGGCCTAGACAGGAGAACGATTAAGGTTCTCAACCAAAGTCTTTGGTTCAATACCTGACCGCAAGGCAGCAGGTTTGGCGTTGGGCTACAAGGAGTCCGTTTTAAGGATCAAGGAGCCACCCTTATTCGAACCCCCAATCTGGAGAACCAGGAGGCTGAGTTTGTCTGGTCTCTAACCATTAACCAATCTGGTATGAGTGGCTCTGAAGGTGCAGAAAGCACCACCCAGCATAGATCAATGGATCGCTGAAGCACACAAACCATCGCACTACGGTAAGGTCCAGCCTCGTTTCGATTGCTAGGGCCACTTAGTTAAGAGTGGAAATGGTCAAAGTGGGGTTAGCGTGCGTGTGATGGGCTTTAAATGTAATGTGTCATCTGTTCGCGGTAACAGCGCTTCGCTGCCACACGACCACTACCAGTCGCGCGCAGACTGAGTATACAGCGAGGACGCCCACCCCTACGCGGATTCGAAGCGTTGACCCTACGTCTGCAAATCAGGTGCGCCGACCACCGGCTGACGTGTGGAGGACTTGCTTTAACATAATGTTCTTACAAAACAAGTAGGAAGGGGAAATAATGACATGCTTGAATAGTCGAACCGTCCATAACACCGCACCAAATCCCTTCCCGGAATTTCTCCTTACTTGGCTATTCTCCCGCTTTAGTTGCCTTTACCGTACTTAGTCCCGGTTTTGCTCTCAACTTACTCACTAGCCTCGAGCACACTTAATTTCCGGATATCCCTGTTAAACAATCCGTCCTTTGTCTTTACAACCACGGTTCTGACCAAATCATCTTCAGAGGTCACACAGTCTTCAGTTACTCCAATCGGCCAATGTCATCTCAGTAACATTTCGGATGCAACCAATACAACCTCACTGGTCCTAAAATTTCGTTCTGATATTAGTCACTTTTTTCTCTACGCAACACTGGTAATTACTCATTGGTCCATATCCTCTATGGTAATGTTGCAACGTAGTTCGCCTGTTTCCAGCCTCATGTGTAACTTTCTTGCACTGTCGGTGCTATCCACTGATCTATTCGACTACAACAATAGGTCATTTGTAGTGAGTGCTGCTAGGCCTCAAGCGTCCGCGGTTAGTGGAATAAGAAGTCTGCCGTTAACAACACATTCTGCTTCTACTAGAAAGTTGACTAGAGTGTCATCCTTGTGTGATTGTTGGACCACAATGGACAGTAATTCTCTTCAGATAGATAAATAACTCCCAGATTTCACCGCGATGCCTTGCCAATGGTGGATTGAAGTTCCAATGGACACCCATGCTCAGCAGCCTGTCATTGATCCCATCTTGAGAAAATCCCCGGATCGCTCTGCGCAACGGCGCCAACAAAATTTGTGCTGTTATCACTGAACATCTCTGGGACACCCCTTATTGCAATGAACCTGGTGAATACCATAATACAAGAAACAGTACTTAATAAGTGTGAACTCTCAATATGAATGGTCCTCAATTCCAAACAATTGAATATGTAGCTGTACCGTTTCTCCTCTCTTCTGTTGCATTTAACAAACAATGACCCGAAGTAGTCGACGCCCACGTGTGTGAATGGGAACCATCCTTTTTGTATTCCAAACGGTGGTTAGAGCTATCATCTGTCGTCCAGTGTGCGCCAACTGTCTTCTACATGTCCAACACTTTCTAATGACCCATTTGACAGCCGGCGCTCCTTGAACAAGGCAGTACTTGCGTCGAATATTGGCTAATACTTATGCAACTCCTGAGTGACCTTCGATGAGATGATAGAAATTTACAAGCATTTCGGTCACTGCATGTCTAGCGGGTATTATAACTGTGAATTTCATGCAGCATTCAAACGTATGGTGGGACAACCTGATGCTAATACACAGCAAACCGTTACGTAATAATGGGCATAGTCGTCACAACGAGCTCCTTCTCAATACCTCTGTAACATCTATCCATCTCCGTTTCCTGAAGAGCTGTCAGTTCATCCTTGTACGCATGAAGCTGTACGATTTCAATGGCGTTTGTTTCAGCTTCCACAATTTTGCTGCGCTTAATTCACCCCGAGGTTGGTCTGGAACTGAAGAACCACCCTTTAGTCGCTCAATGTAGACCTTAAATCGTTTAATCGTTAAGACCTCAGCAACTTTATCCAATCAGTGGGACGCCTTAACAACATGTGCAACTGAGTCTATTCGGTGATAGCATATAGGTGGACAAGGGGGCCTTTGTACTCTACTAATTCCGTAATTGAAGGAAACAATGGGAATTCGTGTAAAATAGCTATTTTCTTATCATATTCGAGAGAAACGCAAGCGGAACGCAATATGCAAACAATTTTTCGGTTTCATCATTAGGCCTGTTACGAAAATATTCTTTAAGGAAATAAAATCCATAGGACAGTACCGAAGTAAACCACTAATTAAACCAAAATTGAACGGCTCTCATGTTTGTGTCCGGTAATCAGGTGATAGGAGGCACGTTATTTTTGTACTTGTTGGCCAAGGAACTTGCAACGCAGGAACGAGCATCTTTTGAATGCCAATCAATCTTATACTTAAGGTTTCAGCGGTAGCTAGTAATCTTGCTGCTAGGTGATGGCTCACGTGGGATGGCACCTTATATATGGAATTTCGAAGGCATTACGCTTGTCTACATATTGCCCTGTACTGATCATATGGTTAGTGACGGAGCCCGAATTAGTTCTGTCATTTCGGCTGATGAGCGGATTCGGTAGGTGTTCCTTGATTTGCTTTTCTAAGTGCCTGATTGTGCGTCCAATGTACCTAGCTCTACAGTGTAGGTGAACCAATAAATCACCATTGAGTGGAGTTTATCAGGCACTTTGTCTTTAAATCTATAGACAACTAGAGATTTGCTCGTATGGATCACTTTAAGTTGGGCTGAGTCCAAAGTCTTTTATATGATTGTACCAATTTTCGTGCACATATCTCAGCTGCTTGTGCCACTTAATAGTGATCTTGAGGAACAACTGTTTCTTCCCGGCTGTTCGTACAATGGGCTACGGGTCGTTGCGTTTCATACGGATGTCAAGGAGGCGCTCTGGATAACCATTTTCACGAAGGGTGTTCTTGATTCGCCTCAACGCATCTGCAATAGTATCTTCACTGCAGACCTTACGTACACGTTTAGTTAATATCTGCATCAGTGTTCTTTTTTCTCCGAGTGGTACGAAGCTCTAGAAGTGTGTGTACTCTCCTATCCAGTTGGGCTTCCTGTACAATGCTAACTGGATTGATCCATCAGCCCTCCTCTTTAAACATGCATCCAAGAAACTCAGACAGTTGTTGCTTTCTGCTACTTGGAATGTGGCATTGATATGTGCCGTGTTGAAACATTAGATGACATTCTGCAAATTGGTCGTCTGGTCTACTATACCGAATTTATCGTCTGACTAACGTTTGTAGAACCTGATAGAGGAAATAACCGATTTCAATGGGCCATTCTCCAACATGCCCACGTAGACCTCGGCCAAAAGTGGCCGGAAGGGGATCCCATTGCCACTGTCTATTTGCTTGTACAATGAAGTCTGCCGAATCATGACGATATAAGAAAACAGGACAGGAATAGGAATAAAGGAAGCTGTATCTTTTTCTAGTATTTTGCTTACAGTTTCTTTTGCGGCATAGTAGCTGAAGTGTTTTCCACTTCTAGCTGACTTGTGCAATGATGCTGGCCTACAGTTTTTGAGTTTTTTGATTGCTTTTTTGAAGGGAATGGAAATCACCGCAACATGCAGAGATACACGTTTGCGAATGACGTCGATAGTTGGTCATGACTTCCAAGATCTCTAACCAGCGACACTGTATCTCTAAAATCCCAACCAGGGAGTCGAGAACAACCAACTGGGGCCAACTGTTTCGTCAGCTTTTTCCTTTGGCTTCTCCAAGCTGTAGGTCGTCCACCACTCTATCTCCTCCAGCCCTGTCCGGCAACCGCGAACAACGCCCGATGCGGAAGACCAGGGGCAGGCATGCGCAGTACGTGTACAAGTTGACGTCGCTAGATGGGGGCCGCCAATTTTACGTGTCCGTAAATTACGTGCAAGAGAACGAGCTATCGTTGGAAGAAAAATTAGGGCTTTTGTATGACGAAGGTTTCGAAGATGTTGGTTCGAACAACCGCGCGTTTTTCGTCGAAGACAACAATGCACTGTCAAAAGCGAGGCCCTCCTTGCGGGTTGTAGAAGGGCATTGGGAAGTGGCCCACTCTTGGAAATACAGAACTGCAGAGCGTATGCCATTCTCATCTGAGAACTCGTTGAGTGAACGAAATGGGATGGGACGAACAATGGGTCAAGACTGTCATAAATAAAGCTTCCTACTCTCGAACTTGAAGAGCGCGTGCACTCTCCCGAAGAGTCACATGTAATCAGCTTGCGCCCCGCGTGTGTAGTACAGCCACATCCCGTCCCAAATAGTGTTCAGGCATCAAGCATCATCATTGTTTGCGGTAATCGTATGGGAAACAATAAAATGTAGAGGATCGAACCCACTCCGAAACGCCACGTCGATTTCGTCGAGCTTACAAACTGTTGAACAAATGCTGGTTGGCCCGTCTGTCCATTCGTATTGAAACACGGTGTGCTACCATGGCCGAGCCTTGACGAGAGTACAGTAGGTCCTGCGTTGATAGAGTTGCCATGTCTGTGGTCTCGGACCTGGGCACTCGTGATCGTTTTGTCGAGAACGCAGTTTACGGAGCTGAATTAAAACGACTTGATGAGGCGAACGAAGGAACATCGCTCCCTAGAGGGAAAGCGCGCCGAGGGTGTGTGATGCGGCTTTGTCCCATACTACGTGGAGGGTTGCTGAGTCTGGGAGGGAGATTGGCGTACTCGGAATACTAAAATTTTTTCAACTTCCCTGTAATGTTACCTCCCAAGCATCCAGTACTGCGCTGTTAATCAGATTTTATCACCTACTTGAAGGTCATTCGGGCGCTTCACAAGTGTTGGCGAGTCTACGCTGCAAGAGGACTCTGCCGTAAAAAGATTGACAGGGAGTTACTGAACATGTAGAAGTCGGCTCGCCACTACCGGTCAGCAGATGATGGCACCGCCGCCCTTAGCTCGAATAGAAAACGGATGGCATCCTTTCGAGTTTGCTGGCGTTGATTATTTTGGGCCATTTATGGTCAAGTACGGAACAAATCAAGAGAAAAGGTACGGATGTCTATTCACATGGCTGGCTAGCCGAACAACCTCCTCGTGGTGCCAGTTGGGTGTTTCAGCTTTAACCCTTTCCAACAAATAGTTCGGCGGCATTGTTCCAGAACATGGTGGCTTTTCGCCTGGCAAGCGTTCTCCCTATAAAAAGCCACATATTTCTTTTTAACAACACTGACATTGCAGATGTAACTCACCGCAAACTAAAGTCACACCCCTGTAAACATCCGGACGATGCTATACGACCCACGGACATCATTCGTTTATTCTCACAGTCCTGACGATACCAAACAGTCAAAAAATAGCAACACACAAACCCAAGCTACACTGCTACATAAATAACGTTTGTTATGGCTAAATCCGTATCCGGATTTGCCTGTCACTGTGGCATCCATGAGGACAGCCACGGGACGCCTGCGCCTACAAAGGGTACCATGGGTGGCTTGCGCTGCACCACCCACAGTTCCAACCACACACCCCATATCCGGTGTAAACCCGAAGGAATAAGACCGGGAAGCATGTGGATGGGAGACACGTTTCATCAACGGAGCCGGCCCACACTCCTTCAACAAGCAGAACAGAAGCATTCCGGCCTAATTGGGAAATCATGCATACCAGACATACACATGGCGGTGGCTGGACCGTAGTCCTCTCCACACTGAGTGCATGGAACCAGTCTTCGAGCCTAGCACCGTCACGAGGACGGTGTACTCTTTCCCCTCCAGCAACGACCAACTGTCTCCTGGAGCCAGTATGGACGAGGTAATGGGTAATAGACAGGTAGGCACCTTGTCAACATTCACATCAAGCGCATCCACACCGGGGAGCTCAAACAACATATACTTCTGAAATGCAAGATTACTCAGCACGCAGGCAAACGTACCACATACCCCGCCTTATTGGCCTGGATTAGTAAATCGAATGGGAGCGTACGCATCATGCTTCTATTCCGTGTGCAGCAGTACCTTCTCCTGAAACTGAGCAACCGCCTTTATAATCAGTCTACGGAGTTCGCATCGATCAGATTTACCTTGGATTCACAACACCGGAAATCAACATGAGTTTGTCATAAACTCACCTTCTTCATGTTCTGGTAATGTTATTTTCGGTTTGCTCGAGTGCCGTTTCCCTGCACTAAGTTAGCCGTACAAATGCGGCATGAGTATCCTCGTCGCATTCATTCGGTATACATATATACAATGATTGGCGTCATCCGTATCCAATGGCAGTTCGAATACAACATATGCACATGCGTTTATCCAAGCTTAAGTGTGAGCTGTCACAAACTGGATAGAGACACATTAGACATCATGATCAATGGTACGACAACCGTGTATGGGTTTGGTTTGGAGGTCAGCCTAACAACCACTCGCAGGCATAACAAAAAGGTCCCGGATACGAAATGTTGATGTTTTCTTGAACATTTAAACGTGATCGCCTTAAATCGTGCGCATCCATATTTGAAGGAACCGGATATAACAATAGTGAAGCAACTGCTAGGTAGAAGGATAACTAAACTACTGGTACAGTGAACTAGTGTGCACTTAGGTGCTGCCATTTCCATGTACAGTCTGATTTGAGTAGCTGATAGAGGAGATGATCACACAGCATGCGAATGCGCTGCATTATCCACTTCTGGCTCTCTGTGTCCCCGACCGGTTCGGTCATCTGCTGCCTGAGGTATGTGCACCTACTCAAAGAACGATTGATGCGCACCCTTTAGTATTGACAGGTGACATCAACTAAGTCCCGTTGCCCACTGTCAAATATGCGACTTTCCAAATAGTGTTGCAATTTTTGTGTAAATGTCCAACTACTCAACCGTTTGTACCTACCGACGTGTACTCTACTGTGGCCATAAGCTATTTGCTAACGATATATATCATACGTCTCGGATGCAGCCATTTGGTGCTCATAAAATGATTGTCTCTATGCCTCGATTCCTTTCCGATGTAATATACTAAGACACTGATGTACCATTCCCGTTAGGTTCAACCTTTTACTTAATCAATCCAAAAGGTTGTCCATGTGCAATGCAATTTCTGGTAGGCGTGTCTGCCTTCCATCCGTTTAGTACGTGTTTTCATAAGCCCCGGTAAATTTAGTATGTCTGAGGGACAACTGGAACTATAACTATGCCCACTCATCACTAGCCTGCGGAGTGGAACATGAAATGGAGACATCGTGATCATCGCTAGCCGGTTAATTGTCGGGATTGTTCACTTGCCACAGAATTTCCAAGCAAATTTCTCTTCTGCGCTGCACCAGCGCTCTAAGCGTCATACTAGTTAGCATTGAGCAGCTGGTCAACCTACGGTTATGTAATCTACAAATCGATTTCAAGGAGCGGAATGTAGATAGCATAGTCTGGTGAATTATACCATGGAGCTTACATAGTGATGTGAATCGCGGCCAAATAATAATAATAATACGAGGAGAAAGATACCGCAGCTCACCGTCTCGGTATGTCACCATACTAGACTCCATTTGAGAAGGTAGCACGAATAGCGTAGTATAGATCATGGTGAGTACAACATTGCAATGGGCAACACGTGAACTCGTCGCGAAATACAACTGAGTTAAATAAGCCTAATAAAGTGAGGTTAGCTGTGGCTCATTCGTTCTAGGCATGTGCAATAAAGATACCTGATTGCACTAAGTCATCAGTTATGCATTCTAGAATGAAACTGCACCCAAGCGCGACTTACATGTGGGATATAGAATACGGATGACACAAAGAAAATGACGGAGATGGAGTAAGTAACTTTTCAAGTTAGCAGAGAAATGGTGCGATTATGTCCACTGCAGGCTATCCGTGTCGTATGGTAAAACCAGAGACGGTTATAATCGTCTCTTGTCCGAGGTGAGCGAAAATCATCAGGGATGTAGAACCACCAGGCAGTCCTTCGTGTGTTACCGTTTATTTCTCCCTGGTCATTCGTTCTGACCTCTAGCATATCTCGACCAATTTATCAGTGTCTAGAATGCTACCTGTATCCAAGCATTTTGATTTGGATGTCACAACGTTTTTTACCGCTGTTCCGGAATCAACGTTGATGACTTGTCTGAATCTCAGTGCGTTTACCTGAAGGCGGCAACAGTACAAGGGGGCGTACAGAGACACTTGAGATGGGATACACTGACCTCATATTGTAACCCTTAATAAGTCACGATGTCACACGAGAAGAAATGCAATAAGCTCCATCTGTCAAGTGGGAATGTATCGAGATACGAACAGATGTTAGCGGGCCTTGTAATTTAGTCCAGTCCCATTTAGACATCGAGCGAGCAAATAATTTTGTCGCGTGAGTGAAAATGCCATCAGTCTGTCAGGTTGAAGTGTGGCGCTTACAAGTGTTTCTAAATGGCTTCCACTTAGTCATTCAACATGAGATATCAGTTGACATACCAAAGGTCCCTGGTTCGAGTTGCAATACTGCAGTGTTGCGAACGGACATTTATTCACACTTGTGTATGGACTACCACAAACTGGATGGAGAAACAATAACCCTCGTGAGCAATAACACCATGAACGTGCACGAGTATGAATTGAATGAAAGAATAACCATCATATTCCACTAGTGCTGGAAGATCTCACGTATAATTATTTAAGCAACCGATACGATTGTCGTTGGTTAGTTAACATTGAAGCGTTCACCTAAAAGTGGCAGCTATAGACTTAGTCAGAAGTGTGAGCATCAACAACAGCTGGAGACAGTTATAGGTATAGGGAAACAAATGCCATCAATACGGTTACCAGGTGGAAAATGATACACAAATAAGAGGTACAATACAAACAGGGATGTCTTATTGTTAGTGTGTGTGCTGCAGATGCCGTCTGCTATATGCGTTAGAAGGCGGTACTATCGCAGATTATCTGCTAACCGCAATGGCATGATCACATAAAGAATATATCTGGCAAATCCTACTGCGTCCTGTCCAACATTCGCCGTTCGAAAAAGTGCTCAAACTCTTAGCCAATTTACAAGAAGTAGTCTGCATAACATCCAATTACCCAACCATTAGCAGATGTGGCTGTATATTCAATTATGGCGAGAAGCTATTTATGTAGACGATAGACTCATTGTGAGTCTCTAGTAGCACGTAAAAACGACCTGCTCCAACCAAGACGTTAACTAAAGTAAAATTAAACAAAATGCAACTGAAGTGCGATAGGTGCATACCTCAGTCCTAGTAGAACGGAGGCAAATCACACGGACGAGCCAACGTGTGAGTGCTTGCAACGAAAATTGTTGGACCCTGAACACCGAATTTGCAAACTGCATTCCAAATCTAGGAAGCGTTGTAGAGTCAATGGACTCCAGGTATAATTGCTGATCACTACACCCAATTTGTTCAACCGAATGCACGAACGAATGTGGGATATTGTAAGCATCAAGCGCTGGGTAGCCAGGAGTGAACGCACCTCATTCACGCTAGCGACGTCATCACTACCGCTGGCTTTAAAAATGAGAATGCTTAAGGGTAGGCGGTTAATCTAAGAGATTCATTAGTATTCATTTGAATCCGTCACACACGCAAGCGGTTGTGGCCTTTTAACTGTACTTACAGAGGAGAACTAACTGAAGGGCCTATGTGTTGCTGACATTCACAATGAGCAACACTCACACCTAGACGTTTGAAGACAATTCGAGGTCGCAGTACGTGTTGAACTCTGGTCGGACACTAGGTGTGCATGAATTGTGAAGCTCCAGTGAGTGAGACTGCAAACACTACACGAGCGAACGTGTTCCCATGCTTTTGAGCTCCGGTCACTGTGTGGATACTGACACCTAGGGATGGAAACTCCTAGAGCGCATGGTAACCTGCATTCTTGCGTCTGGTTATGGAGGCTGTGGGCCGTCTGAGCCACTAACAACTGCGGCTTGTCATCGTGCGAACATGTATGACTTCGGTTTGGAGGTAAGAATAACAGCCAAAGTATTCATGCTATGAGCAGTTGCGCGTCGAATAGTAAAGCGTGCAGTAAATGACGACTTACTGACAATGTTGAACAATCCCTGCGTTCCGTCTGCCTCACCACTGGTGTCTTTTTGGGTCCACGCAACCAGGAATAAATTGATTCGTTCCATTCATCCGTCCCGACGCACAAAACGCTGGGTTGGAGCGTGCTGGTCATTTTGCAGCATTCCCGGTCATTGAGAGCACCTCAAGCATAACACTACACTGCGCCGGATCAGAAGTATGTCGCGATTAGGTATACGAACGATATCGTAGTAGCATGTGTGGCGGAGAGAGAGTACTATGCAATTAAAAGTAAACGAAATCGACGTAATTAGGTGTATAGTGAATGGTAAGAGTGGAAACCGGTGTAACCCGGCTGCGATGAGGAAGCATGATGCATGCAACATCAGCATCAACATGCGGCAGAAGTACGCACATGAGCATATAGTATGGCGGCATCCGTATCCGTATTTGCCTGTCATTGTGGCATCCATGGGGACAGCTACGGGACGCCTGCGCCTACAAAGGGTACCATGGGCGGCTTGCGCTGCACCACCCACAGTTCCAACCACACACCCCATATCCGGTGTAAACCCGAAGGAAGAAGACCAGGAAGCATGTGGATGGGAGACACGTTTCATCAACGGAGCCGGCCCACACTCCTTCAACAAGCAGAACAGAAGCATTCCGGCCTAATTGGGAGATCATGCACACCAGACATACACATGGCGGTGGCTGGACCGTAGTCCTCTCCACACTGAGTGCATGGAACCAGTCTTCGAGCCTAGCACCGTCACGAGGACGGTGTACTCTTTCCCCTCCAGCAACGACCAACTGTCTCCTGGAGCCAGTATTTACGAGGTAATGGGTAATAGACAGGTAGGCACCTTGTCAACATTCACATCAAGCGCATCCACACCGGGGAGCTCAAACAACATATACTTCTGAAATGCAAGATTACTCATCATGCAGGCAAACGGTTGTTGTACCATTGATCATGATGTCTAATGTGTCTCTATCCAGTTTGTGACAGCTCACACCTAAGTTTGGATAAACGCATGTGCATATGTTGTATTCGAACTGCCATTGGATACGGATGACGCCAATCATTGTATATATGTATACCGAATGAATGCGACGAGGATACTCATGCCGCATTTGTACGGCTAACTTAGTGCAGAGAAACGGCACGAGCAAATCGAAAATAACATTACCAGAACATGGAGAAGGTGAGTTTATGACAAACTCATGTTGATTTCCGGTGTTGTGAATCCAAGGTAAATCTGATCGATGCGAACTCCGTAGACTGATTATAAAGGCGGTTGCTCAGTTTACTCACAGTCTG
>OX104065.1:47126755-47152837 GCA_944474145.2 Dicrocoelium dendriticum
GATTTTCGGAAAACTTCCACGGATAGGCCGATACACGAAATATGAAACAGAACATCACAGCCGAAACAACGAAGTGCATGGGCCTTTTGTCCTACAACTTTCGAACATGAGCCACAAGTAGATTAGCACGGCATCACACGTTGGAGCAAATCCAAGATGGCGGACACAGACGGTAATTTGCTTTATCAACAAGTTCTCCGAAACAAGTGAGAGAATGCTCACCAAATTTTCACAACTTGAAGACTACACCAAAAAGAAACTTTTTGGTACACAATTTACACAGATGAAACACAAATAACACAGTAATCCAGAAGCGGAAGTGGAATCCAGAAGCAATGCTCAAAAATCCGCGGCGTTCGTGGGTACAGCATGCAAAGCTGGCGAGATGAATAAGCACTCGCGGGCAATCAGCGCCCGTGTCTCAGAGCGTAGGGAGTTCTGAGCTGGTCACCTGGTTCTTCAACAAGTACGACAAGAGCTCGTACGTCACTGTGTCAAAGCCACTCCTGCAAATCTAGGTAAGTATCTAATGTAGGGCAGATAAACAACCATGCTGGCCACCGGCTTCTCTATGGACTGCAGTCGAACACACAATAGGCGAATGAGCCGCCTGACTGTCAACGGTCTTCGTGTTCGCCCGGGCGGTCCCTTAAGACAACTCTCTTCCTTGGCCTGGCAGCCGGGAAGCTCATTGCCCACACAGGCTGGCTTGCCGACCTACCTCCTCGTGGTGGCAGCTGGGTGATTCGGGTTTAACTCGTTCCAGCAAAGTGTTCGGCGACAATGTTCCACCTCCGTGGGATATTGTATTCCAGCAGGTGTGCTGACTTCATGGGGAGTATTGGGCCCCTGTTTGGTAATCTACCAAACAAAGACGCATGAACTGAACATTCAGTCAACGCCTCCCAATGGGCGCGATTCCCTAAATTCGCCCCGCTGCCTTGTGGGTAGGTTATTTAGCCAAAGGCTCAGGATGGAGTCTCCTAAGTCAACTCCCTACTTCGGCTTGGGCAACCGGGTAGTATCACGCCCTCTCACAAAACCATGGACTGTATTACAACTTGCTCATTAGCTGCTGTTTCTGCTAGTCATTTTCACGCGACTTCATCACACGCCAATTGTTTGTTTACTAACAATCCTCACTTTCCGTTACCCGATTCATGTGTTCAACAATCTGGCTGCAATTCCGGTTGCGCCACAGACCAAGGACCCAAACCTATGGCTCTCCTTCGTCACCGATCCTCGTTCCGTCTAGCGTGCTTCAACGTTCGGACACTCATGCAGATTGGACAGCAAGCCGGTCTAGCGCGCACCCTAGATTCCCTTGACATTGATGTCTGCTGCCTTTCAGAAACCCGATTGCAAGATCCCAGCACTGTGCTTACATTGACATCCCCCACTGACTACGAAGCCAGATATCACCTGCGTCCTTTTGGAGATCCAGAAGCAACCTCAGCGGGTTTGGCTGTCGTAGGTTTAGCACTAAGTGCAAGGCCGAGGCGGCACTACTGGACTTGTTCCCTATTAACAGCCGACTGTGCATTTCGGCTTCGGGGTTCATGTTGAATCAACAGGCACCGTGATCTTAGTGTACGCTCCAACTGACTGCAGTGGCGACTCGGTCAAGGACGAATTCTTCCGGGATCTACAATAGCTCTTGACTAATGCTGAAATGTCGGATGTCGTTATCCTTGCTGGAGATTTTAATGCACGGGTTGGCCGCCTGTTACCATACGAACGCCACCTTGGTGGTCATCGCGCGCTCGATGAGAACCGCTCTGCTAACGGAGAGACTTCTCACATTATGCGAAGACAACGTCTGTTTCTTTCGAGCACTAACTTCAGGCGTACGAAGAAGCGTTCCGCAACGTGACGTCCCCCTTCTTCAACACAGCTGTGGTCTCAAATTGATCACATTGCAATTAGCTTCAGATGGCGCGGCAGCGTACTGGACTGTAGGTCATTTTGGTCCACTTTCGTCGATTCAGCTCATGCTCTGGTCTGCGCGAAAATGTGTATGTGTTTTCGAGAATCCCGAAACACGAAGCACCGCAAGATTGATGTCAACAGATTAACTAATTCCTCTGTCCAGGCGAGCTATCAGTCTTCACTGGCATATGCACTCAGTTGCAATCCACCCGCAAGAAGTGGAACAACACTGGACTTGTATACGGAAGGCGATGACCATTTCCGGACAGTCATGCTGCGGCCTAACTCGACGCCCCTAAAAGGCTTGGATCTCTGCTCGTTTTCTGGAGCTGTTCGAACGCCGCAAAGACATCCCCGCGGAATCAGATTGCAGCGAGCAGCGCCGTTCTGCCGACCGGTTGCTCAAGCAAAGCCTACGCAAGGATCGCGAGACATGGTGGTCTGAGCGTGCTTTAGAGATGGAGACCGCTGCCCTCTCTGGCAACACTCGCAGGCTTTTCCAACTCATTCGGTCCACTGTCCTCAGAAAGCCTGGTGTCAGTGAGGTCATTTGTGATGTGGATGAGTCTCCGATCACCAACCAACAGAGGCGTATGAACCGTTGGGCCGAGCACTTTCACTCGCAGTTCCACTGGCCTCCACCATCCATCAGTACATGCCGTACACCTTGTTGTCCACCCTGGTTTGTCTCACTGAATCCACCCAGTGAAGCGGAACTCTGCGTCGAGATTCGACGCTTGAAGCGCTTCAAGGCTGCCGGTTTAGACGAACTTCCTCCGGAACTATTCAAGTACGGCGGTGTGGCGATCGTTAACCAGCTGACCTCGCTGTTCGCAAAAAATTGACATGAAGAGAAAGTGCCTTCCTCTTAGGGCGAATCAGTTATTGTCCCAATTTTCAAGAGAGGCGCTCGCACTTCGTGTGCAAATTATCGCAGGATTGGTCTTATTTCGGTTGCCTCTAAGCTATTGGCATCCATTCTGCTTCGCAGACTATCCCCAGTACTTGAATCATACTACCGTGAAGAGTAAGCTGGTTTCCCTCTCGGCCGCGGATGCGTGGATCAAATCTTTACGCTCCACCAGCTTCTCGAACATCGCCACATTTATCACAGGCCCACTATCGTTGCATTCCTAGACATAAGTACCGCTTTTGACTCCGTTGCTCTACCTGCTTTATGGCGTTGCTTACTAAAGAACGGGGTGTCAGAGAAATATACCGCCATCTTACGAGCACTTTGCCTTCATACATCCGTCATAGTGAGGGTCTATGGCAAGCTGTCCTCGCAATTCGCTGTCAATAGCGGTGTGCGACAGGGCTGCCCTATGTCCCCATTCCTCTTCAATTTCGCAATCGAAGACGTTCTGTCGAATGCTCTAGAAGGTTTCCAACATTTTGGCCTAGAGCTTCTACCGGGTGAGCGCGCGACCGACTTAGATTATGCTGATGATATCACCTTACTTGGTGACGATCCTCAGGGTATGCAACTCATTCTGGATCGTTTGGCGGTTGAAGCATCTAAGTATGGCATGAGCTTCGTCCCATCGAAGTGTAAAGTACTGCTCAAGGATTGGCTTTTACCTGCTACCGTGCTCACTCGCGAAGGTGCACAACTTGAACAGGTAGATCCTTTCGTCTACCTTGGGAGCTGTTTCTGCTGACGGCACTATCAACAAAGAAGTTTCTCTTCGTATCGTTAAAACTCGATCAGCATTTGTCAATCTGAGGCACTTGAGGCGTCGTCATGACGTCTCATTCTCACTAAAGGGCCGTGTTTACAACGCATCAGTTCGCTCAGTATTGTTGTATGGGTGCCAGTCTTGGCCGATTCGCGTGGAAGACGCGTCGTCTTTCTGCCTTCGATGCCGGTTGCTTAAGGAGGATCGCTCGTGTTTGGTGGCAATATCGAGTTAATAGTAATGACGTTCGACGTCGCCTCTTGGGGAATGCGAGTATTCCCTTCAACAAACTGGTTTTTTTGCGCTAGTTGAGATGGCTCGGTCACGTCCTACGCATGACACCTGAGCGTCTACCGCGTCGCGCTCTATTCGCTCGTCAAGGACCTGGCTGGAGGCGACCGCGTGGTGGTCAACCTTCCACTTGGCGGCAGCACATGAAATCCCTGACGTTGTGTCTAGCCGCTGTTGGATGATCCCTACGTCTTCCATTGTGGGAACCCAAAGACGAGAAGTGCCAGTGGATCAGCTCTCTTGAAGACATGGCCCGCAACCGGAATCAATGGAAGAATTGTGTACACTATTATATTGATTCACATGTTCAATGCTACAAACATTAAAAATGACAAAAAAGAGCAAAATCGGCGTGTGTAAAACAAACTAAAAATGTTTTGTTCTACTTTTTGTCAAAACGTTCCATTCTTCCTGCAGCATATTAGTTAAAATGTGTTGCTCACCTTCAACTAGCATGCCACGATGATTATGACGTGATGACTGCCTTATCCGCTGATTTTCATGGTTTTATGTTGGCTCTGTGTCTAGCTGATAGAGTGTTGAGATTACATACATTACATACATACTGCCCACACAGTACATGGACCTTCGAATATATGTATGGTTGGCGGCATCCGGTTTCGGATTTGCCTGTCACTGTGGCCAGCCACAGGACGCCTGCGCCTACAGAGGGACCGTGGGTGGCTTGCGCTGCACCACCCACAGCTCCAACCACACACCCCATATCCGGTGTAAACCCGAAGGAATAAGACCGAGAGGCATGTGGATTGGAGCCACGTTTCATCAACGGAGCGGGCCCACACTCCTTCACAGGCAAACACAAGCACACTGTATTTGGGACTCAAGCGCACACAAGGCGGTGGCTGGACCGTAGTCCGCTCCACAGTGAAAGCATGGAACCACTCTTAGAGCCTAGCACGACCACAAAGACCGTGCACCCCGTACCCTCCAGCAACAGCCAACTGTCTCCTGGAGTCAGTATGGACGAGGTAGTGGGTAATAGACAGGTAAGCACCTTGTCAACATGCACATCAAGCGCAGCCACACCGGAGATATCAAACAACAGCCAAACACTTGACAGAGAGAGAGAGAGGGGGGAAAGAAAATAACTCGATTGATGCATACGGAAACGGTGACATAAACCTTAAGTTAATGAGCATATGAAATAAGTTGTTTACACACGAATCCTAGATAAGTTCACGAGATGAGAAAGTATACTATACGGAAATGCCACGAACACAAAAATGTTGTGGAAATCGAATGCAATTGGCTTAAGCGAGGTGTGCAAGTTAATGGAATAGAGTACAGGTAGACATTTATATAAGAAAGAAAAGCATTAAGGCAAAATTGAAAACCCACCACCTAAAATAAAGAGGCTTAGCATGCAAGCATGCGGTTAGTAAAAAGAATGCAGCGTATCTACAGACGCTGCGCCGGTTTTGCCTACGTTCTCTGCAGAACCCGTCGTCGCTTCTGTAGTGGTCCCTAGTGGCCTCGGTCATGGCTCACTAGGAAAGGGTGACATATATCTTAATGTAATCAGCATCTGAAGTAAGTTGTTTACAGAAGAATGCAAGAGAAGTTCACGAGATCAGAAGGCAAACTTTACCGAAATGCCACGAACACAAAAATGTTTTCGGAAAGGACTGGAATTGGCTTAAGTGACGGGTGCAAGTTTATAGAAGAAAGTACGGGTAGACATTTATACGACAAAGCAAAGCATTGGGACAAAATTGAAAACCCACCACCTGAAATAGACAGACTTAGCACGCAAGCAAACGGTGACATAAATCTTAAATTAGTGAGCATATGAAATAAGTTGTTTACAAAAGAATACGAGGTAAGTTCACGAGGTCAGGAGATTTATTTTACCGAAATGCTACAAACACGAAAATGTTATCGAAATAACTACAAGTGGCTTAAGCGACGTGTTCAAGTGTATAGAAGAGAGTATAACTAGGCATTTATATGGGAAAGAAAAGCATTAGCGCAAAATTGAAAACCCACCACCTGGAATAAAGAGACTTAGCATGCAAGCACGCGGTTAGTAAATCGAATGCAGCGTACCTACAAACGCTGCGCCGGTTTTTCCTACGTTCTCTGCAGAACCCGTCGGCGCTTCGGTAGTAGTCCCGAGTGGCCTCGCTCATGGCTTACTAGGCCTGCCTGACTCAGGCACTCGCGACCGCATGTGCTACAGCACCATGCACTCGATGTCGATGAACTACAATCCATCGGTGCTTGCCGCTTCCGAACCTGCCGCTTCTTCTCTGCATGCAGGAAGTATTTCTCCCGCACTTCAGCAACTGCCTTCGTGATGAGATCGCGCCATACGCGCCGATCAACCGCCTTCGATTCCCATGACCAGCAATCAAGATTAGAACGTGTGAGGCTCACTTTGATCATGTCCTGGTAAGGTAACTTTGGTTTCCCCACGTGCCGCTTCCCTATACTCAGCTGACCGTATAAGAGTATATATATATATATATATATATATCTTCAGAAACTGCTTGGACGCTCCAGCTACATACGTGAATCGTCCCGCTGCCTTCAGCGTCAGGTCTTTGAGACAAGAGTCTTGGGGTAGGATCCCTTGAGTCAAAACTCTTCCTCGGCCTGGGCAACTGGGAAGTCTGCCCCACACATGCATACTGGAAACTGCGAATGGAGAGCGAAAGGTAAAATCTGTGTTTCTCCATCGTAGGTAGATCGGGCACATGCGCGGAATCACGTCGCTGATTGCTGCGCGGTGGCAGCATATTGCAGATGCACTACATTTTATCCGGGTGCGATAAGCTTTCTATACCTGTAGTCCGAAAAGTGGGCGTCAAGGAATCTCTTAAATTCCGACACCTATTTCGTCCCGACTAGCGTCTCCAACAACTTGTTCCAATAGTTCACCACTCAACGCTCGAAGCCTAGAGGGTGAGCGATGCGCTTTAAATCCGGTATCACTATTTGTACCCGTGTCCACGTGTGCTGCTTCGTGCGCGAGCGTGCACCAACAGCCTCAACTTAGGGAAGTGGCCCATGTGTAGTATCCGGTGCGTCATAACGAGATCAACTCGAAGCCGAGGATATGACTGGGTATAAAGCCCTAGTCTCTTACATCGGTCATCATACGCCATACCCCGCAAACTGGGGATGAGCCGGGTAGCTACATGCTGGACCCATTCCAGTCTCTGCACCTCACCTATTGTGATCGGACAATAGGTGGGTGAGCCGTACTCAAGCACCGGTCTTATCATGGAAAAGAACGGACGGGTGGCAATCTCTTCAGACCAAGTGCAGAAGCTGCGTCTAAGTGCCCAAAGCACGCGTAGTCCGTTTGCGTACAGTCTGTCCTTGTTGTCGGCAGACTTCAGATCACAGCGTGGGAGTACGCTTAGATTCTTTACGGAACTGGTGGGATACAGCGGGTTGCCGGCCAGGGTGTACGCACGCCCATTTCCACACCTCTCCAGGCTCATAAACGAGGACTTGGCCGTGTTGACCGGTAGGTCAACTTCTGCAGACCATGGGGACCGGCGGTCCAGGTTCTGCTGAAGGACGTCACAGTCGTCGGGAAAATCAATAACCCTCAAAAGCTTCAAGTCGTCTGCAAACAGTGCACAGGGTGGCCGAAGAAGCTGAGGCAGTTCGTTCATGTGGATGAGAAAAAAAATGGCCCCTAGCACCATCCGTCGCAACTTGACTGTCCCTTAACGTGGTGCGAGAGTTTGCGTACCTCCTTCATCCATGGAGCTATGCTGAGTGGGGCCTCCTAGCCCCTTGAGAGGTACTCGTACTAGGTTGCTCGATGGTTAGAAGTCAGAGCAACTCAGTCTCCTGGTCCTCCGGGTAGGGGAGTTTGAAATGTGATGCGTCCCTTTCTGTAGAACAAAGTCATTGCCATCTCCCCGCTGCCTTGTGGACAGCCTTTTGAGCCAAATGCTTTGGTTGAGGACCGTGATCGTGAATATTAGTTTTCCACTACCAGTTCACCGTTTCAACTCCACTATAGGGGACTTCTTTTCCTCCCTGTCCAAATTTGGAAGTATATGGATTTTTAAGCCTCAGCCTTTGGAGGCGGGATAGTGTAAGTCTCTGACTCGATACATTAACAAACGTGACCCACAGAGGCCGGGACTGCTCTCTTTCCAAAAGTGGTGATTTACTTCACCCGCAGCCCCTGTTCATTCACCTCGAGAAGCCTAGTAAACAGGTTCTGCAGAAAATCCACGTTGTGATCATAACGAGCCTGAGGACTAACATCCGTCGACTCAGGCGCGTGAAATATCATAAGGTTACAACGCCGTTGATTGCTGCCAGTTTTCCTTTCCCTTTTGCTCCGCAGCATTCTCCATTGGCCTTCATCGCCTGCGCTGTTGCACATCGGTATGTTAGTGTTCGTAGGACGCAACACAGGCACGCCAGCTGTGGCTTCAGCAACAAGTGGACATCGATCTGGAGAGCATGCAGCCGGTGCGCAGATGGGCTCGTTCCAACATAGATGTGGCTGGGTTTCCGCTTGTTTGGATAAACCCACGGAGCTCCTTCTTATGGAACGTTTCGCCTGTGTTGTTGGCTCGCGCGGCTTCTCGGCTGTTTGGGACTGTACAATGGCTTGGCATTTTTTGCACAATATTTGGACAAAGTCATGCTGAATTTCACGCAGTAGTTTGAAATGATCTAAAGACAAACCAATACACGAAATGTGGAAATTCACACCACACATGAGGCATGTAACAGCACTGGTTCTATACCTAACTATTTAGAAAACAAGTACCACATGGAGTTGGCTGTGTCATTACCGATAGCTCAGCAGATGTGACGGAAAAGGTGATCAAGTGCGCGGTAAATACACGATACAAATACCAGAGTAGAATATACAAACACGAAACTAATACGCAATAACCAAATTCAGAATGGCAAAAGCAACTGAATTTGACAAGAATAAACATGAAAAATCTGCTCTGCACTACGTAATGAACGATGCAAACTGGCCTGTCAAATAGAGTGAGAAAAGCCGTCCGGTGAGCGCTGTTCGCATTTGTCACTGTTGTTGAGACTTCCTATTCTTCCTCTTGACTGCTTCTCTTTTTTGTTACTCGTGTTGTGGTACTCTTACATATGTTTGTTGGTAAAGTGTTTAAAAACACATGTTTTTGTCTAGCCAACACCGACTTTTTGTTCGCTATTTTCCCCCAAACTGGTTGTCTAGTTAATTTGTATTTTCCCTGAGTCATTTGATTATGGCGTTGGATGGTCATAGGCTGGAATAATTTCTCGCCCATTCCGCATCATTCAGTTGTGTCATCTGCTTATGGGTTTACTAACAGCGTTGACTAAGCGCAGGAGCCTTGGTTATGAACTTTTGCTTCCTGCTTTCAGATTCTTCGGCAGCACTTTATAACGCCCTTTTATTCCTGGAGTCATCTTCCATATTTTTTTAGATATACAGCATCGGGACATTTATTAAATGCTGCTGCTGCTGCCACCGTTGACCTTTATTCGTGCATTTAAGTATAAAAGCTACGAGTCCAGTGGAGTTCTAACTGATGACTCCCATTGATTCCCGTTTGTACTTGTACGGTGCCGCGCAATCTTTTGACTACGCATGCCACCTTAGAGTGCAGGCGGTTTTCGTTTGACTTTGACAGCTTTTGAGCAGTTCTATGTCTCCATCACGATTGACCATACGGTTGCTTGCGCGATCAGACGAAATTGCACCTGCTAATCTACTGTGACAATACAACCATGCGATTTCAAATAGGATTGCCCCCCCTCATCATCGGGAGTAACTTGGGCGTCCCTCTTTTCCTTAATATGTTTTACAAGATCAGTTGGTGGATGTTAGATGCCATGTCTCGTAGATTACTATTTTTCACATTTACAAACATTCCTTAGTTTGCAGTCTAACATTGCTCTTTTGTGTAGGTTACGGAATTCCAGGTGCAAGCGATAGTGACAGTGAACTGCCAGACACGGTAGCAGTGGCGGAATCTGATCAACCCTCTCGATTGGAGTCGCATTTATCCTGTTCTCCGACACTCCAAGAATCCGTGGATCTTGTCAGCTCCTCTTCATCCGCTGCCTCTGGATACCATCGCTCACGGCTAATTTCCGACTTGGTGAATGGACGTGGCTTCCCAGACTTATCCAACGGTTAGTCGCTCTTGAGTTCCTATTCAAACCCTTTGTGGTCTCACAGCCGTTGCTAGTTGTCATATATACCTAGTTATCTGTAAGCATACTATAAGTCGTCAGTCTCGCTACTCGTCAGTAGTTTGCTCTCTGAATGCTATTACTTAGGTCCGAGGAACTTGATACTAACTGAAAACAAGAATCAGCTAATGCTATTCTGTTTTCACTCTGATGTTCACCTTTTAAATATTTGCTCACGTTCTGTGCAGCCCCATCGTCTCATGAAAAATCTTACAGTGGTTCGCTGCGACGATTCCCTGTACCAAACTTTTCAAAGGAATCCACACCACAGTCAACCATCGCCCACATGAGTACAGTATCCTATTTTGACCAGCCGAAAGGGACTCTGACCTGGTCTGGTGTTATCCCACATCACCCTCTGAGCTCACGCGAATCTGAATCTATCCCCCTGACGGTGATAACTGAAACAAAGAAGCTTACCAACGGCTTCGTTAATGGAATCAAAGGGAACACGAAGTTAAAGCTAACCGGATCCCCTCAAAGCTCACCTGTCCCACCATCGGATCCTTTTTCTAGTTGCTCTGTCAACTACGGACGGCCTCTGAACACTTCTGATAGTGGGCCCACGGGAATGAGTGGAAACACCAGCAAACACGGTGGTGGATCCGGCACTACTAGCGGTGGGGCTGCGGGAGGAGGGGGTTCCTCAGGAAACAGTGGACGAAGCACTTCCACCTCAGGTTTTGTCACCGGCCTTGGTGGGCCAACTGGTAGTTGGATTCAGCGAGGTAATCCACCTCAACCTCCATTCAATCCTTCCGGCTCTCTTTTACAAGTGAGTTTTTGAACCTTCGGTATGTCGCTCGTGTGCACGGTTCTTTCGTATTTTACGTATGCTTCCGCACAGTTGAACCTAACTGCAAGCGTTATAAATCCACGGTAGGATTTTCAACACTGCACGCATTAGACACCACCTGAGGTAACGATGTAACTGAATATTATGAGACAGGATTCTTTTCGATGGCCACAAATGTTAGTTTTAGGCCTTATATCCTAATCTATAAAGTAATGGAATCTGACTGCTACGAATCTCCTCAAAATAGAGGACATCTTGGAAAGCTCACTCTAAATTATTGCACTATCTGATTGATGACACAGTGAGGATCAGGATCGACTGGGAAACATCACTACACAGTCACATTGGAACTGAAATTTGCTGAACGCAACCTTTTCGACTGTTTTCTCTTGTTTGTCGACGGTAGCAAACTATGCACCTGCGGTCACGGTTAACAGCAGATGTTTCGAAGGATCTGCACAATTTGCGACGAACAGTACCAAACCATGGGAGAACGGCAGTCTTCATCATCCTCATCATCATCAATACAGTAGTCTTCTACTCGTAGTCGTACTCTGTATCAACTAAGTTGCTATCTCATAGGCAGCCTCTTAAAGGGTGCTAACTAGTTTCCTCTACCCACTATGGGGTTTATAAGCGTGTTTTGAACACTTATCCGCTGGTTTGACCAGTGTTAATATCTCACCATTTAATATGGATCGATTTGTCTCCGCCGTACACAAATCGCTACACTGTTTTGACTGCGCGTTTCATCACCATGTTCTTCAGTTGACAACTTGCATTATTTATTTTACCTGGAGAGGCTAATAAATTCCTGAGTTAAAGTAGTGAAACTAGTTTGGGGCTAAATATTGGCGTGTCACCACAAATTTAAACGCCTCCTCTTATCTACTCAGAATGTCTAGCTAACCGGTTTTATGTGCCTCAATATTCGGCGGACATTCTCATACACCATATCATCCAACCGGCGACATTGCCTTTTGTTACTGGCCATGTGTGCTATCTACTTGCAGATATGATGCGCCTCCACATAGGTAGGGGGTCTAACTCTCAGTTCGCCAATTTGTGCTTTTTTCGGTTCGATCTATAACGTTCGCTTTTGTCACTGATTCTCTCCTTGTTCCCCCTTTCTGGGTTTTCCTCTAGCCGGTCCCCGTGCTCACCACCCAACGCCCCCCGGAGTTCTGGTGTAATATCGCTTATTTTGAGTTGGACCAACAAGTGGGCGAGTTGTTTAAAGTGCCTAGCCAGTACTCTCGAGTCACCGTAGACGGGTATACCGATCCCTCCAGCCCAAATCGTTTTTGCCTTGGACAGCTTTCAAATGTTCACAGGTGAGTCTTTGTCCAATTTCTTCCCGCTTCCTGCTAACTTGCCATCGGTTGTTTCTCTGCACTATTGGGCCATTGTGGTCGCATCACCCCATTCTTTCATAGTGCGCGCCATGAACACCGACCATTTGTCTTTTCTGTTCATTTGTTTACTAGAATCTGACGTGAAGCTGCGCACCTGTTGTTGGGTTTTCCCAATCACTTTATTGCTCGAAATAATATGCCTCTTTCTTCACCTTGTTATGGTCTCTGCATCATCGCGATGAAGTTGATTCATCACTTGGTATGTTTGTTATCGATCTTCTATTACTGCTTGAGTTTTTGTGCTTGGGTCGGCCGGTGGCCGAGTGATCTGCACGTTTGGTTTGCAACCATAAGGTAACCGGTTCGAATCCGCGTAGGGGTGGGTGTCCTCGCGGTATACTCAGCTTGCGCGCGACTGGTGGTGGTCGCGCGGCAGCAAAGCGCCGTTACTGCGTACAGTTGACATATTATTATTATTATTATTATTATTATTATTATTATTATTTCGTGCATTTTGCACTTTAGAGCTGCTAACGCCAGACTGTTCACTCGTTAGGAATCGGTTGCTAGTTCACGATCAATTTCTTCTCTCAAAATTCGTTCTTGACAGTCGATGGTTTGTTGTACAACATTGGCTAGCTCTAGGCCATTGACCGAATGTTGGTTGACGCTGTCTTTCAACCGTTACTACTAAACCTTGGCAAGTCACTGTGCTCGGACTCTCCATCTACCCGTTTTTAAATCTTGTGCTGTATGTGGACACCGTCTCCATCCTAATGGACGTTAACCATCTTTTTGCTCACCAAAAGGGTCATAGCACCAATTGATAGCAGCCGCTTGATCTGATCGTCGGTCGAATCGCCACCCCCCAATCGGACGCTTGTGTCCACGGAAATTTGTGTCCCACCACTTATGTGTCGTTTTTCATGTCAATCTGAAGAACTAAGACCAAATGGCATGTGGATATGAAGCGCCATTGTATACGAGTGTGTCCCATGCTGAGGCTGATGTTGCATTCTTGATGCTTCTTCACTGCAGTTGGGCTAAACCAACTTACACTTAAACTAGGTCTTTTTAAGCTGGATAAATTTCATTCCACTATTTGGTTTGTTCTGCCTACCTTAATAATCTATCAACTGGCTACGTTGCTTACACTGATTGTGCTTATCTTCGGTAACTTTGTTGCGTTTGTAGCATTTTTAAGTAACTTGTGGACACTTTTTACTTATCGCGAATTCGTTACTAACCAACTTACTTAATGTGGTAATTTAGCGAAGAGTTATGCCACCGTATCTGTATGCATTATTGGACCTGGTTTATTTCATCTTGTCGTTTCAAGTGATTGGCTGTTTGATATCCCCGGTGTGCCTGCGCTTAATGTGCACTTTGACAAGGTGCCTACCTGTCTATTACCCACTACCTCATCCATACTGGCTCCAGGAGACAGCTGGTCGTTGCTGGAGGGGACGGGATGCACGGTCCTTGTGGCGGTGCTATGCTTGAAGAGTGGTTCCAGGCACTCAGTGTGGAGTTGACTACGGTCCAGCCACCGCCTTGTGTGCGCTTGATTTCCCAAACACAACGCGCTTGTGTTTGCCTATGAAGTAGTGGACCATCTCCGTTTATGAAATGTGGCTTCCATTCACATGCCTCCCGGTCTTATTCCTTCGGGTTTACACTGGATATGGTGTGTGTGGTTGGCGCTGTGGGTAGTGCAGCACAAGCCACCGATAGTCCCTCTGTAGGCGCAGGCGTCCTGTGGCTGGCCACAGTGACAGTCAAATCCGAAACCGGATGCCGCTAACCATGTATATGAGTCTATATGGCATCCATCGACTAGTTAGTTCGTGTAACATCACAGTACGAGCTACAAACTCACATCGACATTCCGTGAACCTACTGTTTGTTGGTTAGTCCCTGTGTTCGGGGCTACCCGTCTCCTGTCTGCTGGAACCCAACATTGCGAACAAAGTCCGTGACGTTTTGTATGCCTCCAATCTTGTGATGTTTTCTAGGTGACATTCTTGCGTGAGAAAATTAGAAAGGATGGCATCAGCAATACGCCGGTACGCAGTACCGACGCTTCGCTGCTGCACTACCACCAGTCTCACATGGGCTAAGAATACTGCGAAGGTGGCCGGTCCCTATGGTGGCTCGAACCCGCCCTCTCGGATTACAAGACAGGTCTGTGATCCTTGATGGAAAATGCTCCTTCTTTGAGGAATGTTTGGTCGGACAAACTCAGTTTCGTGGTTTCCTAGGTTGCGGAGTGGAACTGGGGCGACGCCCATTCACGTGGAAAGGACGCACTTTACGAGCCTTCGATATACTTCCGATGTCATGTAGCCGAGTTTTGTAGCCTCATTAGTGACCCCGCGTTTAACCATGGCATCTTCTTCAAGACCCAACGTCACCCAACGTCACCCATCACACATAAGGGTCTTTTACAAACTGAGGAGTGAATTAGAGAAAACTGGCTACTGCTTATCTCTCCTTCCTCTCCACTGGCTTCCTGTATACCATTCCCGACCTCGATTACTGATACTTCACAATAAACGGCAAGTGCAGTTCTGATAAAGCTCTACCATCTTCACGGTAGTATTACAACACTCACTGTTTTGCTGCTTCCAATGGCCCCTCTCGAGTCACCCTACCCTGTTTCTCTTCTGAAGTCCAAAGTTCCCTTCGTAAGATAACTGAGTCAATTCACTTCATGCACACAGCTGTGTGCTCTGTTTACAGAAACCAGAATCCACGACTCGTTCAATTATCAAGGTAATCGTCCCGATCTTGTCCTCTCGCCGTTGGTTTTACTTTTCGGATATACCGGTATAGGACAATCCAGAGACTGCTTTGTTATCAGCTCCCGGGCCGCGTCCCTGCAGACGAATTGGATCCCACTGAACAAGTGTGTTTTGATTCACTTCTTGGCTCCGTTGGATTCACTGCGTATCGACCTAGCCCCAAGTGTCTTCGTGCTTGTGAGATCTTCCTTTCTAGTGCTGTTGCGGTCAACAATTATCATCTCATTGTCAATAATGAGAAATCAAAGACTTTCAGTACAGCCACCGAACACATAAAACACGGAACAGACTGGCTTCCAAACGCTTATCTGATATGGTTCCTCAGGCTCGTTCCATACAATTCAAATAACGTAATAATGCTGATGTCTATATATATATATATATATATATATATATATATATATATATATAGACATCAGCATTATTACGTTATTTGAATTGTATGGAACGAGCCTGAGGAACATATCAGATAAGCGTTTGGAAGCCAGTCTGTTCCGTGTCCTGAACGCCTCCTCGTGGTGACCGTTGGGTTGGAGTTAGGTTACGCCCTTCTCCCTGCTAACATCCAGGACACCAATCCGCATGAGTCAGTGAACTGACCATGTGCTAGACCCCGCTGCCTTTCGGGTGTTCATTTAATCGAAGGCTTTGGCTGGGGACCCGAGTCGTTCTCCTGTCAGGTGTGTGCGCCCTGCCAGTATCTTAGTCCATCGTCTTCGGAGGTCATTAAGTGGCCGATGGCCCTCTTCCCGTAAAACCTAGCCATGGGAGACAACAGGTCTACTGGTTATAAGCCCACAGCTCGATTGGCATAGAGCACGAGCGCCACGCATTGTGTCTGACGGTGGGAGAGCACCTCCGTGTGCTCATTGTTCTGATACGGTTCGCCTCAAGCCAACCCCTGGTCAAATATTTGCAAACCCGCCGAAACCCATCTGCGTCTGGCCGTGGTCGCAGGTGCGTATCCTACTACTGTCGCAAAACACATATGAATCGTTACAGTACCTCCAAGGCTGTGTGTGACAGCTGTCAAGCTGCAACCACATTCTCGAGCTGGATCTGATCCCCACTGCCTTGTGGGTCAGGCTATTGAGCCAAAGGTTCCGGGTGCGTTCTCTCAAGCAAACTTCCGAAGCACAACCTCTACCTCGCGTGCGATTGTCCACCAATGCCATCCTATGCCTGCGCGCAACGCACTCAGCATCGGGTGCTAGGACATTCGCACATGACTGGACCGGAATTCGATTGAGCGCCCCCGAGTGACGCACTGCACTAGTCGCGACTGGCGCGGTCTGTGAGACTCGGCTCGCTGACAAAGTAAGTTGCATGAAACAGGCGCTGACTACACATTCTACTGGGTGGGCAACGCCGCCTCAGCACCACATGATCATGGGGTCGAATTTGCAATACCCGATTGCCTCCATGGCCAGCTGGTGGGTGAACCAACAGGCATCAGCGCCCGACTGATGACTTTTCGCCGACGGCTCGGATGCGGTAAGTATGCCATCTTTATAAGCACGTACGGTCCGACCATGTGTTACCCTGATGCCACGCTTGATCAATTCTACATTTAGCTATCCTCCGTGCTACGGTCTGTGCCGAGGAGCGACCGACTATTTCTGCTGGGTAATTTCAACGCGCGCGTTGGGCGTGATGCATCGGTGTGGACAGATGTTATCGGTCCGCATGGCATTGGTTCAGGGAATGCGAACGGTGACAGACTGCTCTCACTGTGTGCCACTCACGGCCTGACGATCACGAACACTCGGTTTGCATTGAGTGCGTGATATAGCAACTTGGACGCACCCGTGGAGTGGTCACGCTCACCTGCTTGTCTGTGTCATCGTACGCAGCGTGATATGCGTGTACTGCGTGGAGCTGGTGCGGACCAAAGTGAATATATATTTTCGTAAATCTGTGTATTGCACTCTTACCGTGAATCGGCGTAAATGTAACATTCTCTCCCTCGGTACTGTGGCGAAACGTATTGAGCTGGAGAAGGCGTTGGCTGCACGACTGTGTGATATGGAATGCATAGCTACAGTGGGTGACTTGTGGCACCACATTCGCGACCAGGTGACAGCTGCTGCCAAGGGGACCATCTTGTGCGCAAACTGTAAGCAGTCTGATGCAGTTTGGTGAGAACAATGCGACGATTGGCACATTGCTGTCCGTGAAGAATGCAGCATTTGCTACACATGTTACAGACGCCAATGACTTACGGAAGAAGAGTCAGTTTCGCAATCCTCGACGGTAACTGACCTGAGAGTTCCGTCGCAAAGAATATGCATGGTGGACAGCGAAGGCGAAGCAGATGGAATGCTGCACCGGACGCCGCCAACACAAGGAATTGTTTGACTCCTTGCAGGCGGTGTATGGACCGAGACTGGAGCCGCTGAGGACACTGATCGATGGTAGTTCGGGCGCCACCTGCACACAGACTTTAGAATTAATGCAGATCCGGAAAAGCACTTTATCTGTCTCTTGTACAACCATTCAGAGTTTGACTGGCCTGCTTTGTATGGCCTAAAACAGCGCGATTAGAAAGCGAGTCTGGCAAGCGCGCCGACACTGGATGAGACGCAAAGAGCACTTGCTCAGCCGCGAAACGGCAAGTGTGCCGGTGCCGACGGGATCCCGCCCGATGTATTGAAACACGGCGGACTTGTGTTGGTGACTGCGCTGCACCGCGTGTGGGTTGAGGACGCCGTGCCTCCTGAGCTGAAGGATGCGACTGTGCGACCACTGTACGAGGACAAAAGGAGCAAGCAATGTTGCACGAATTATCGTGGCATCAACTTGCTGAGTTGTGTGGGCAAGGTGATTGCCCGAATCCTGCTCAACCGCCTCGTCAGTCAGGTTGTGGAACCTAACGTGGCGGAAGAGCAGTGTGGATTCCGTTCGGGTCGCAGCACTCTAGATATGGTGTTTGCGGCTCGACAGTTGCAGGAGAAGTGTAGAGAACGATACCAGCCTTTGTACTCGCTTTTTTGATTTCACCAAAGCATTTGATACGGTGAACCGCGTAGCATTGTGGCTGGTGTTGGGTAAGTTTGGTTGTCACAGTAAGTTTGTGAGTTTAATTGAATGTCTGCACAGTTGTATGCGGGCGAGGGTGCAGCTGAGTGGAGAGACCTCGGATGACTTTGCAGTCATCTCTGGTGTGAAGCAAGGCTGCGTCTTAGCTCCTGTCTGTTTAATATCTATCTTCATGCAATGATATCTTGTGCTTTTGATGCCGTTTGTACTTACGGTGTTCGTGTGGAGCACCGTATTGATGGTGGGTTGCTGAACATGTGTCGTTTCGGTGCGAGAACCCTAGTCTGTGAAACAACTATCCATTTGTTGCTGTTTGTTCACCACTATGCGTTGTTTGCACACAGCGCGGATGAGTTGCAGCACATGACTATTGCTCTGGCTTCGACAGCAGCCAAATTCGGGCTCACCATCAGCACAAGCAAAACTGTCTGTCTCTTTGAGCCTTCACCGGAAGTGCAATCTACAATGGTGCCGCGAATCAGCATTGGTGCCGAAGTATTGGAAAGCACCCGCTTCTGCTACCTTGGGAGTGTGGTGTCGACTGACCAGCAGCTACACAGTGAGCTGCGTATCCGCGTGTCGTAGGCAGCGGTGGCATTCGGGAAGCTACAGTACCAAGTGTGGAACAACCATCAGCTTAGCGGTAACACGAAGCGGATGGTGTACAAATCCATGGTGCTGTCCGTTCTTCTATACGGCAGCGCAGCGTGGACCATGTGCCGGCGAGATGTGAGATATCTCGACCGGTTCCATCAACAGTGTTTGCGACGGTTTCTGCGCATCGGTTGGTGCGACAGAGTTGCTGACACGGAAGTGTTGCGACAAAGGGGGATGTATGCAGTGGACTACATACTGTTGCTGAAACAGTTGAAGTGGCGGTTGGATTCCACACGGATACTGAAGCAGCTCGTATATGGTCAGCTGAGTGTGGGGAAATGGCATGTGGGGAAACCAAAGTTTCGTTACCAGGACATGATCAAAGTGAGCCTCTCGCGTTCTAACCTTGATTGCAGGTCATTGGAATCGAAGGCGGTTGATCGTCGTGCATGGCGCGATCTGATCACGAAGGCAGTTGCCGAAATCCGGGAGAAAGACCTCCATACATGCGGAGAAGAAGCGACAAGCACCGATGGGCTGTACTTCATCGACATCGAGCGCATGGTGCTTTAGCACATGCGGTGGCGTGTGCCTGAGTCAGGCAGGCCTAGTGAGCCATAAGCGAGGCCACTGGGGACCACCATTGAAACGACGACGGGTCCGGATGAGGATGTAAACAGAACCGGCGCAGCGTTTGTAGCTACGTTGCATTCGATTTACTAACCGCTTTCTTGCGTGCCGGGTATCTTTACTTCAGGTGGTGGGTTTGCTATCGTGTCTTACTGTATGTCTTATTTACCACATTAACTTTTACCTGGATTTCACACGTTGCTTAAGGTAAATGTGGTTAAGTTCGCTGACATTTTCGCGTTTGTGGCCTTTTTTAAATACTTTCTGTCATCTGGCACTTATCGCGGATTTGTTCGTAACCAATTTATCCTCATTTAGCGTAGATTTGTCATTATTTCCGTATGCTTTATTCGATATATATTATTTATTGTTCTCATTTCTGGTGATTTGCTGTCACTTGATATCCCCGGTGTGGCTGTGCTTAATGTGCATGTTGACAAGGTGCCTACCGGTTTATTACCCCCTACCTCGTCCATCCTGGCTCTAGGAGACTGTTGGTCGTCGCTAGAGGAGACGGTGCGCGGTCTTCTTGACTATCCTATGTGAGCCACAGTGACAGGCATCTCCGGAACCGGTTGCGGCCAACCATATAGGGATGGCGACATTCGGTTCCGGATTCCTTTGTCTCTGCGGTCTCCATTGGACAACCACGTGATGCCTGCACCTGTAGAGGGGTGACTTGCGCTGCAATGCTGTGAGGTCCACCCATACAGCCCTTATCCAGTGTTAATACGTTTCATCTACGGCGGCTGCCCACAACTCCTTCAACATGCACAGCAGCAGCATTCCCGTCCATCTATGTGGAGAATCGTGCGTACCAGACATACACATGGCGGTAGCTGGGCCGTAACCCGCTCCACATTGAATGGAACCACTCTTTGAGCCCGGCACGGTCAGGAAGATCATATATCCCGACCCCTAGCAACTATTGTCAGTTTTTTAGCCAATAATTGCGCTGATGAGTAGTAGACAGATAGACATCTTGTCATCATTCATATCAAACGTAGACTCATCGGGGATATCATTCAACTAACAACACCTGAAATTCAATTAACTCAACAACTGCGAACAGCGCTCACCGGACGGCTTTTCTCACTCTATTTGACAGGCCAGTTTGCATCGTTCATTACGTAGTGCAGAGCAGATTTTTCATGTTTATTCTTGTCAAATTCAGTTGCTTTTGCCATTCTGAATTTGGTTATTGCGTATTAGTTTCGTGTTTGTATATTTTACTCCGGTATTTGTATCGTGTATTTACCGCGCACTTGATCACCTTTTCCGTCACATCTGCTAAGCTATCGGTCATGACACAGCTAACTCCATGTGGTACTTGTTTTCTAAATAGTTAGGTATAGAACCAGTGCTGTTACATGCCTCATGTGTGGTGTGAATTTCCACATTTCGTGTATTGGTTTGTCTTTAGATCATTTCAAACTACTGCGTGAAATTCAGCATGACTTTGTCCAAATATTGTGCAAAAAATGCCAAGCCATTGTACAGTCCCAAACAGCCGAGAAGCCGCGCGAGCCAACAACACAGGCGAAACGTTCCATAAGAAGGAGCTCCGTGGGTTTACCCAAACAAGCGGAATCCCAGCCACATCTATGTTGGAACGAGCCCATCTGCGCACCGGCTGCATGCTCTCCAGATCGATGTCCACTTGTTGCTGAAGCCACAGCTGGCGTGCCTGTGTTGCGTCCTACGAACACTAACATACCGATGTGCAACAGCGCAGGCGATGAAGGCCAATGGAGAATGCTGCGGAGCAAAAGGGAGAGGAAAACTGGCAGCAATCAACGGCGTTGTAACCTTATGATATTTCACGCGCCTGAGTCGATGGATGCTAGTCCTCATTCTTGTTATAACCACAACGTGGATTTTCTGCAGAACCTGTTTACTAGGCTTCTCGAGGTGAATGAACAGGGGCTGCGGGTGAAGTAAATCACCACTTTTGGAAAGAGAGCAGTCCCGGCCTCTGTGGGTCACGTTTGTTAATGTATCGAGTCAGAGACTTACACTATCCCGCCTCGGTAGGTTAAGAGGTCTAAAGATCTATATTTGTCTTTATTTAGATCCGTCGGACAGAGACAAACTGCAGTTCGCTATTGTGGAGTTGAAGCGGTGGACTGATATTGGAGAAACTAATCTCCACGTTGGAAATTTTCGGGTAGTTCCCCGGTCCGCCGAACCCGCATCAACAGATCGATGACGCTTCATGCGCGTCTGCCGGTTCCTACCGCGGCCTGCTCGTAGCCTTCGCAAATGTTTGTAGTTGAATGAACAAAGTGACGATATATATCACTGCGTTGCCTCACGTCGTCCGGCCGTACCAGCTTTGGTCGAAACCTGGTGAAATCCTGGGGCCACTACCCAGGAAGTCCAGAGCAGTGGCTAATTGTGCTTCCGGTGCGACAGGTTATCAAACGAACTAGGCTGCGTGCTGTTATACATCCAGTCCTCGCTGTGCGGGAGACTGGTGCACACCTACCATAGCGAAGATGGTTTGTGCAAACAGTTAGGCTGCTCGATCCAACTGAAGCAGGATGAACTGTTAATGGATGCGGCTTATCTCAGCCCGCGAAGTTGATGCCTGGAGTGGTTGCCGCATGCCAGAAACTACATGAGTCGGCCCCGCTTCATGCTTATTGGTGATTTTAACTTCCTTCGAGTACGATGGCCTGAGCTTAAGCTTCTCGCCGGGCACTGTGATGTCGAGGCGCAGTTTGCGGAGATGGTATTTGTAACGGGGACAGCACAATATGCCTGCCAACCGACGCGCGCTACACCGCATTCCGCTCCATCGTGTCTGGACCTACTACTAACGGATATCGAACGACGTGAACATGAAATTCAGCTTCTGCAGCCTCTGGCTGCTAATGATCACTCGGTGGTATTGGCCAGCCTAGAGCTGCTGCTGTCCTACTCGCGTCAGCCGGAGCCGTCCTACAATTGTTGGAAGACCGGCTTCAATGGTCTAAATCGAGCCGCCAGTAGAGTAGACTGGTCTCTTCCGCTGGATTCATATGTTAAAGCCTGTTGGTCTGTTATAAAAGTGGGTGTGCAACCGTTCGCTCGTTTCGTACCCCTTAAGTATCGGAAAGCTGGACAAGTGAGGCGACATTGGTTCGACAGAGGATATGACCAATTGGCTTGACGGCGACGCGAATTGTGGAGTAAATTCCTCGTGTTTATGCCGACGATTATGAAGCGTACAAAAGGCAGCGGAATCTATGCAAAAGGCTGAATGCGTCAGAAGTTCGAAGAGTAGCTTGCAACCTCAGTGAAGACGGCCCCCAATAAGATTTTTGCTTACGTGAAGCTGCGCTTGAGGCCCGCACGTAACGTAGCTGTGTTAGAGGGCACTAACGAACAGCCTTTAGCCTCAAGCACTGAACGTGCTTCCTCATTGGCGGAGCACTTCGCTTCCGTATTTTACAAGTGGGCATGCGTCTATGCCGAGCTCGACATGTGTGCAGCCCCTACTGAGCTCGAGGGCTTTGATTGCGGTGTAGAAGATGTCCGCAGTTTAATCGCCATTCTTGATGGCACAAAACCTGCCGGACCCGATTAACTTCACCCGCTAATTTCTAAGTCCTTATCGGCCATCATCTCGCCTTCCTTGACAGATCTGTTCAACAGATCGGTGTCCGAGGGTGCATTGCTGAGCGACTGGAAGTGCTCGGTAGTGAAGCCGATTCCAAAAGGTGGGGACCTACGCAATATGGACAATTACCGCTGAGTTGTCACCTCTGTTTTGCGGAGGTGGCCTAGAAGATTGTGAAAAAGTGTCTTCCCCAGCTGTTATAGTCGAAAGATTTAACTCCAGCATAGCACGGCTTCATGAAGGGCCGCACATGCATCACCGACCTGCTGTTGACGCGGCAGGTATGGTAACAAAACTTGAACCGGGGGATAATAATAATAATAATAACGTGTCAGCTGTACGCCGTAACGGCGCTTTGCTGCCGCGAGGACGCCCACCTCTACGCGGATTCGAACCGGTTACCTTATGGTTGCAAAGCAAACGTGCAGACCACTCGGCCATCGGCCAATAAAGTGAACCATGAGATCCTGCTCCACAAGCTGAGTATGTGTGGTGTTTGTGGCGCACTGCCCCGGTGGATCAGTGACTTCCTTATTACAAGATGGCGGGTAGAGGTGGATGACCACCTAACGGACTGGTACCCCTCCACTAGCGGTGTACCCGTAGGCACAGTAACGAGGCCCACTTTATTTCTGATCCACATGAACGAACTGCCTCAGCTTCTTCGGCCACCCTGTGCACTGTTTGCAGACGACTTGAAGCTTTTGAGGGTTATTGCTTTTCCCGACGACTGTGACGTCCTTCAGCAGAACCTGGACCGCCGGTCCCCATGGTCTGCAGAAGTTGACCTACCGGTCAACACGGCCAAGTCCTCGTTTATGAGCCTGGAGAGGTGTGGAAATGGGCGTGCGTACACCCTGGCCGGCAACCCGCTGTATCCCACCAGTTCCGTAAAGAATCTAAGTGTACTCCCACGCTGTGATCTGAAGTCTGCCGACAACAAGGACAGACTGTACGCAAACGGACTACGCGTGCTTTGGGCACTTAGACGCAGCTTCTGCACTTGGTCTGAAGAGATTGCCACCCGTCTGTTCTTTTCCATGATAAGACCGGTGCTTGAGTACGGCTCACCCACCTATTGTCCGATCACAATAGGTGAGGTGCAGAGACTGGAACGGGTCCAGCATGTAGCTACCCGGCCCATCCCCAGTTTGCGGGGTATGGCGTATGATGACCGATGTAAGAGACTAGGGCTTTATACCCAGTCATATCCTCGGCTTCGAGTTAATCTCGTTATGACGCACCGGATACTACACATGGGCCACTTCCCTAGGTTGAGGCTGTTGGTGCACGCTCGCGCACGAAGCAGCACACGTGGACACGGGTACAAATAGTGATACCGGATTTAAAGCGCATCGCTCACCCTCTAGGCTTCGAGCGTTGAGTGGTGAACTATTGGAACAAGTTGTTGGAGACGCTAGTCGGGACGAAATAGGTGTCGGAATTTAAGAGATTCCTTGACGCCCACTTTTCGGACTACAGGTATAGAAAGCTTATCGCACCCGGATAAAATGTAGTGCATCTGCAATATGCTGCCACCGCGCAGCAATCAGCGACGTGATTCCGCGCATGTGCCCGATCTACCTACGATGGAGCAACACAGATTATCTTCTCGCTCTCCATTCTCAGTATTCAACACGCAGGTACACGCACAGTCCAACTGCATTGATGATGTTGGATAAGTGCCACCTCGACCGCATTGTTAGCCTGAGTTAGTAAATTAAATCGGAGGCATCGTTTTTACTAAGCGCTGTGCTGATGATGATCCCATATTTATTTGACGCTGGTAGACTAGTGCACAGCACTCCGGATGTGTGTTCAGTGCGCGTCAACATCCGGGAGTTGAGGGCTTTTCAGATGAAAAGCTAACAAATTATGGAAAGCATCGAACATATTTAGAGCGATAAATTTAGCTACGTTAATCCGTTTCCGTTTGCCCTAACGAGCGTCACGTTGTGTATACCTACTGGCAACTCCGGGCCTCCAGCGCTTTGATGTTGTTTAGCAGCTTTTGCATTTCTTCTGAACGCTTCCTTCTCCCTATGGCAACGATATCGTAGGACGAGAGCTTCCAGTTGATATGCAGCCTGAAAACTTGCATTCTGCTTTTAACTGTCCGTCTTTTTAGTTGGAGTGGTTTTGGTACGATTTCAGGGTTCCGGACTAGGTTTCATTATTTAGTGGGTTACAAGACACTGACAAATTGGAACTTGCAAGCAAGTCAACAGATAGTTCAGATATCTTCGTCCTTCAAGCTGACACAACGTCGGCCGTAGCTTTTTTGTGAAAGACAGATTTGGAATCTTGCAAGCAAGTCATATACGACATCACCACGTTTTTGATCTTTTCTGGCAACCCCTATCAATGGTCATTCCAGTGACCACAGGTTAGCAGTTTCTCTCCGTCCTCAAATGAGCGCGGCATTATTCAATGGCGCCGATTCAATTCTCGTTATATTTTTCCTTTACTCATTCATTTTACACATCAACTAAGAGTAAGAAACCATCTGTTATGCCGCAAAACAATTCAAGAAGATATAAACCGAAACTAAACAAGACAACAATTATTCTGTTTTTTACCTTATGCATTAATGAGCTGGTGATACAAATGGGTAGAGACAAAGATACGACACAAAGTCCATTGAGGTCGGTTCTTTGCCATGTCAACCATTGTATCCAACCTTTACCTTAGCAGCACTGCTTTCCAGGGCGAACGTTCACATCGTGTCAACCGACGCCCACCAATTTCCTCAATGACCTGGACCCAAATTGGCCATATTCCCATCGCGACGAGACTGGACCTTAACGTGGTGCGATGGTTTGCGTGCCCCAGCGATCTATTGGGCTATGTTAGGTGGTTCTTTTTCACTTTCATAGCCGCTCATACTAGATTGGTCAATGATTTGACGCCAGACAACCTCAATCTCCTGACCCTCCGTTTGGGGGTTGAAGTGAGGATGGCTCCTTACTTCATAAAACGGACTCTCAGTAGCCCTGTGCCAAAAACCCGTTACCATGGGTTAAGGTTTTTGAACAAAAGAGGTTAGTTGAAAATCCATATTCGTTCTCCGGTCTAGGCCTGGACAACATGATAGTATTGTACCCACGCAATACAATTCACCTTTCTTCAAAAAATTTCTTACTGCTCTGGC
>OX104065.1:47153332-47479465 GCA_944474145.2 Dicrocoelium dendriticum
CTTTGATTATCACCCGATGGAGTTGTACAGAATTATTTTCTACTTGCTCCAAAATACAGTATTCAGTATTCAGTTCACCTGCTGCCCGTTAGCCGCATCAGACGGAATGACTTCGATGGTTACTAACGGTATCCGCTGTTTCCATCTCCGACGCATGATGAGACCACCAGGATTCGTGGGCACTTCTCAGAATAGCACGCAGTTTCGCCCCGAGATCTCATTGTGTTCGCTCCAGCCGGAACGTAGCGGCGGGCTTCCAGAAGTTTCAGCGACTGCTTGAAGACTCAATGTTCGGGTTAGCAATTTGATTTGTAACATAAAGACATGCCTGCGAATATACGACTAGTGGTCTTCAATATAGCCGGCACGCCGATGTACTTTGATACGCATTCAGTACATGTGAATTCGCCAGTTGGCTGAAGTCTATGCGCTCACGGAGTGGTTGCGGGAGATGGCCGGAACGCATCCGCAGATCGGCGCGCATAAGTACTTGATCGGAGTCCAGGTTAGTGAACCGAATCGATCGACAGTGTTGTACGCAAACTCTCCAGTGGCAACTGATCGCGACGAAACCGATTTGCGTCCATGGCTGTCCCGAGGCTAGTGGGCTTTGTGTCGAAAGTTAGTGCTCGCGAGAAATAGGCGAGCATCTTCACATAGGTGTAGTAACTGCTCACCCATATTAGTACAGGAGCTTACACTGTTGATCGTCCAAATGCAGCTCATTACTGGATATGCTTCTAACTTGGACGTTAAGATCATCAGCAAGCCCCACAGTATTCGTATCTCTACAGTAACGAAGATCATTAAATTGGTGATAGAAATCATCTTCCACCGAGTCTGTGCTTCGGTTTGTGGACCCGTATGCAGCAATGACAAACAGGCATCGTTTATCCTCGCGCGACTTCGAAACCTGGAACCAGCCGGCCAATCGGAAGGTACACTCCAAGTTGTTGATTGGAATCCGGTCGAACAGAGCGGCTTTGAAACGGGGCTCAAAACAATGCCCACCCCAGTTGACCGGTATTGGAAGTTGCGTCATCTCCGGACAGACGCAATGAGAAAGTGCCGCCAGCGTCGCACGTGGGGATTGAACGGTAAGCACGGAGGACGAATTCGATCAGGAGACTTAATGCGGTGAAAAATCCGTGGTTTAGTGTCACAGAAGTTTAGTTTACGACGTCGATATACGTCAATGTACGTGCATGTATTGTGACGTCTGTAGTGCCTCAATGCATGCATACAGTTGAGGTTGCATAACAGCGAAGGGATGGGTGATTAGTCGGTAGGCGCGAAATTATGTGGTGTTGACCCCGTATTACAACAGTACCTCGAAACAAGAAGGTACGAAACACTTTGAGACGTGCACCACTCTGTGAACCTGTCCAGCATCAGCGTAGCAGTTGGATTCAGCCCAAAGGGAGGTATACTGCATGTGGTCATTTATGTGAACGAGGCACGAGGGATGGCACAATTGCGCGGCCGTTTTATCATGTCCGCATAATAACTAAGATGGTAACTTGTTGCAGTGACGCTTGACAGCAGATCAGTGCGGCGGTTAGTTACACACGCAAAAAGCGGTGGTGATCCGCTGTGAAATGACGGCCGTGTTTGATTCGACTGGTCGTTAGCCTAGTTAGTCTATGATGCCTTGACACCACGAGGTTGAAGCCATGGAGGGCGTCTACAGGCGGCTCACTCCAGACTTTGTCACGAAGAGTTAGGTGTATTAAGTCTGAAATTTCTTTAATTTACCTCAATTATTTAACAGAAATAATCGCGAACAATTCAGCCTGACCTCCATCATTGACTGCATAACTTCCGTCAGATGACAATTCGGAAAAATCCAAGTACCTGATCGGAACAGCCAATTTTGGACCTGACAAAGAACCAAATAGAAGTACCTATAGGCTGAAAGATTGACTGTAGCAAGCTCCAGTATATGCTTTACACCTTGAGAGCTAAGTAACCGATGATTCTCACTATAACAGAAATCAGGCGTGGTCGACCGGGACATCATTCTGGGTAGACACAAGATCTCAGGGTGGTCAAAGAGATAAGGTCGATGGCTTCTCTAAGTCGAAGATGCTCACGAAGTGTTAGACACTATGTGCATTGTAACCGGACTTACTGCGCAGATCGGACCAGCGCATAATAACTAGCCGCGGCATACGAGTTCCCGCTGTAACCCCGTCACAGCAATTGCAAACAATGAGCAAGAATAAATAACGAAGACAGGTTCCAGACAATCTTCCTCCTCAAGATACTGTGGGTGGAAATCATGTCCTATCCAATTTGCTGGTAGTGAATTATGTACGTTCCCAAACTAAGCAAACGTCTAGGATATGTCCGTCCCCGTAAGCTCGGCACTAACCTAGTACCAACTCCTAAAACCCCATCCAGTTCCAGCTTGTCCCAAATATATAATGGACAGGCCTGGACACAGCATTCTAAGTGGGGTCACAGGACAACCGAGAATAGCTTAATAAACTTATCGCCAGCTAAGAAGCAGTGTATAAACCACATAAAACGGAATCCTTTAAAAAGAGCCATCAAGTTTTCACCCGGATGACGAGCTGAAGGGTGGACGATATTTGACCAATATGCTGAGTGACGGCAGGGATAACTCTTTCGCCAACCATATATCCCGTGGGGAGGCTAGTAGCCTCGATACGGAGAACAGAACACTTCGCCCGATTTATAAAAAGATGATCAGTAGTACGCGGGCACAAAGTACAGACTCTCCGGTGTCATGCGACCACCAACGGCCGCACGTGGGCTGGGTCTACTTCGAGGTGATCAGCAGTTACGCGGATTCCGGCCGCAGAATTACAACACAGGCGTGTAGTCGTTTCGTCCATTGGCCGACTTGCCTGACTAGTGGGCATCAACCATAAGGTAGATGATGCCCAAGGCCTATGCAAGATATTCGGAACTTCTTGAGAACTCCCAGGAACATCCCAATATTCCAGAGCATAAGGTCATCATTAAAATGGCGACGGTGCAGTAAACTTCTCGGGCAATTCATTTACATAAATCATGAAAAGTAATGGCCCTAATACCAAGTCCTGAGGGACGCTACTAGGCAGAGCTTGCATAGGTGAAAGGCTACCACTCATGCGCACACTGTTTTCCTCGCTCCAGAAAAGCAGACACTCATTTAAGAGTGTCACTAGACATTCCGTAAGGTCCTAACTTTTATGAGTCGCAGAGTGACAGTGATAAAAACTTTCGAGCACACGAACATCACGTCTATGGTGAAGCGGCTGTCGGCGGCACTAGTTTAACGCTCACGAATCACCAGTAAATTAGTCAGACGCGAAAACCACTTACAGAATCCGTATAGTGGTGAAATGAGACTGAATTTGCCTATATATACAGGGTGACTCAAAAAAGGTATACAAGTTAAATAAACTAGATGTGTTTACAACTGCATAACATTTGTACCTGTAAAAACGTTTGCAGTCTACGGAATAAAACCTGTAAGTTGGTGATTAGAGAGTAATAAGAGCCCAAGTGGTATCAACGTCAACGCACTCGGCGGCAACCCCGCACGGTGGCTACAATGCACGTCAGCTTGCCGGGGAGCACGTGATCAGTCAACTGTGTGTGTGCACGGGCAAGAAACTACGTTCGCCTATTCTGGCGAAGTTGGGAATCAGACGTCAAATGATTGGCCAGCAAACTCAAGCCGGCGGTCAGGGTTTGAGCGGAGTCGAACACGGAGGCAAACGATTCAGCCATATATGGCAAACCAGTGGAACGGAGCTCACTCACATTGGCTGAAGACCAAAGGAAGAAGATCAGGTGACCATACTTTCCAAAACTAGTACAGGCTAACTTGCTATGGCGACCAGCCAAACATCCCAACGTTTTCTCCTATGATTAATGTCTCTACGCGGCGGCCACCTGTCCAAAGCGAACACTTTCTGTTGGTCCGTTGAGTGGTCGCCTTAGACACGTTCGACTGTATGTGTTTCAATAATAAATAGAGACGAACTACTTTGCAGAAGATACCTCGTCAACCGAGCCTTAGGTTTTGATTTCCGTTGGTTGGTTGGGGGCGTAGCTGAGCAGGCAAACGGTCGCAGTCTCACAGGCGAAGCAGCGCAGCAGTACTACAGTGGCGACGGGCAATTCAGAAGGACCAAAAGATGTCAGTTAGTTTTGAACACTTGCAGGCTCTGTTGCAGAAGCAGCAAGAGCAGTTAGAGAAGGCACAAGCTACGTTAATTAAAACGCAGGTCAAGAAATTGTCACTACAAGCAGGTTTGATATCAGAGGCAAGTGAAAGTGGTTCCTCAGCATAAACATTGATGCAGTAAATCTGACTTCAGTCATTATCATAAACAACAGCAGTATAACAGCCAGTTGAACTGATATCTCGCTGCCATACAACCATGATAACCCATGGAATAAAAAATAATAAGAGGGAGAGAAGGGGGACTTACCTGAAAACCTTAATGCCCTAAGCAAACATTCAGGAGCAAGGCGCCTACACCTTATGTTAATAACATACCGTCTCAAACAGTTGGCTATCGCGCAAAGATAAGACGGCATCGGCGAGACAGCTTCCTTGCGGCTTTCACTGTACCGTGTGTCATAAACAGCCATTACCTCGCAGATAACTCAGCACCAAACATAATTTAAATAGGCAATCCGACTAAGAGACGGCAGCAGACGCGCCACTGGTGTCGGTTGCGAGCCATGTCCTGTAAAGTCTCGAGCCAAGCACAAGCCGAATCAGGTGGACTTCAGCCCGGAAGGCGAGACGGACCAACGGCACCCAGTTTGGCCGTCAGTCATTTCCCGCTGCCAAGACAACTTCTGTCCCTCTCCAGCTTTGCGCCATGCTACACCTGACAGACTAAACAAGGCCTTCCTAGGTAAGCAGTGACCAGGCATACGTAGTACGTGCCCAAGCCAACGCAACTTTTTCAGTGCTAACTGTTGTTATGGGGAGCTAGCATGATTATCACCCCCTAGTACTCGCCTATGTACATCATTGTTGCGGACAGCTGGTGCCATCCGACATCAGCAACGCTTCGCAGACAACGATGATCAAAGACTTGAAAACGCCTCAGATATTCAGACCGAAGGGGCCACGTTTCACTAGCATAGAGCAGGACGGTCTTCACTGTGGCGTTGTGTGCACGGCCTTTCAGAGAGGAATATATAGTCTATACAGCCACGTCCTGGGCGGAAACCTGCCTGCTCTTCCCTAATCCGAGATTCCCGTTCCACAGTGAGGCGAAGAACGAGAATCGAGGTCAGTAATTTTGTCACAACTGGCGTTAGGCTAATACCCATATGGTTAGCAGTCTGTGCAACTTCCCTGATTGTATGTTGCCCCTATAATCGATTCGCTCCAGTTAGTCGAGACACTTTCAGATAGGTTCGAATAGGGAGGTCAGTGTTTTGCAAAGGACCTAACCTCCGTTAAATAGTGCATGTGGGACGGAATCCGGGCCAGCGGCACGAAAATGATTGACGGCTGTGATCGCGTTTCGGACCTCGGACTCCGATGGTGGCACCAAACTAACAGTCCACGCCTTATCCTGCATCAGCTGAGTAAGAAGAGGTCCGGGAGCAAGGGGCCAGCTGAACTGCTCTTGAAAGTGTTCCGCCCAAGCCATACGGCGCTCCTTACTGTGCATCAGTGCACCCGCGCTGTCTGATTATCTCACTGACGCCTGGTTTCCTAGGACAAGTGGCGCGGATCAGCCGCAAGAACTTACTGCTCCTGCCTCACTCATTTGTTAAGTCCAACTGGTCTATCAAGCTTCCTTGTCAGTACGTAGGTTCCGCTTTAGTTCGCGCCTAATAGTCCGTCTGGTCACATTGTGCTCAGAGCTAGTCGGGAGGTTTCTTCTGGATCCCAAGAGATTCACCGACCTCTCGGATATCCAGTGATTGGTGTGGCGACCATTGATAGTGCCAGAAGCAGATGTCTCCGTGTCGTGAATGGCGGCCGAGATCCTATTCCACTGAAGCTCAGCGTCATTAGGACGAGAAAGTTCGGTACGCAGTGATTCTTCATAGGCTTGTCTGACCGAGGGCTGAGATAATTTCACAGTTGCCAATCGAGGGAGACACTTGGTGCGCCTCCCGGTAAAGTTTATGGAAAAACTACAGCGTACTAAGGCATCATCAGAGTCGACACAAGTATTCCAGTACGAGCGGACCACAAATGATGGAACCACGCCACATGTAACTTATGGCAATGTGGTCAATTTGGGGCCATCGCTGGCCAGCTACAGGAGGACGCCAAATGGTACTTCGGCGTCTACTGTATCCAAAAGCAGGGTTACCAAGAAACAACTGGTACTACGCAAACAGTTGCAGCAGACGCTCGCCGCTGTCAGTCCGTTCGGAGTTAAGCCCATAACTACCACCCAACTGAGCTTCTGAAGAGCTCAGACGCCCCACTTGTGCGTTCATATCCCTTGCAAGTACTATAACATCTGAAATAGTATCACTCCGTAGAAGCGCATTCACTTCACGATAGTCCGTGTGTTTGACAGCATTTGAACGGCAGTCAGTGAGAGCATAAGCGGAAATCACGAACAAACAGCGTTTGTACTATTTCGTGAATCCACCTTGGCTGATGTCGTCAAACGGGCTGCACATAAACGGCTGTTCACCGAAATCTAATCAACCAACAATGGCTCAACCTTCGAGCTTGAATGATATCTACACTAGCTTGACCCCTCAGTGCTGCATCGGCGTCTCCGGATGCGTGCAATCAATAACGAGAGGACCAACCAGGTGCAGTTAATTTAACAATCCCATTAAGGCCACTGACCCTAGGTTCGGACACACATCAATAAGTAGTGTGTCCAAGGGAAGTCTGATGACCTAATTGTCTTGGAGTGCGAACGCTGAACGCCGCCATGGAATTAGACAGCGCGACCTATTCAGAGGCTGTTGCAGATATGTGTCTGATGTGTGCTGTGGGAAGTTGGCTGCGGATGGTTCTATTCTAGTGGCACTTCGGTTGCTGTCAATTAAGCTGGAAAGTATAGAAGGAAGGTTAGTAATGGGGGTCGGGATGGGAGTAAGAGAAACAGGTGGAAAAGAAAGGGCACCAGCAGTAGCATGTTTTCGCCTATCCGCCCTGCTGTATGCAGCAGATAAGGCGATCCTTGATAATCTGCGCGACGGCCGATGCAGGATGAAGTTTATGTTTGAAGAAAATGTCATGGTTGTATGTGGGCTGAGATACTGTCAGGGCGCCCAGATCTAGACAGGACGGTTACGGTTCTCAACCAAAACCTTTGACTGAAAAGCCTGTTCGCAAGACAGCGCGGAGGGGGCAATGGTTTAGTTTTACAAAAATGGACGCCATCCCATTTCAAACCCCCAACCTGGAGGACCAGGAAACGGAGTTTGTCTGACCTCTTACCATTGATGAACCTGGTAGGAATAGCTCTCAAGAGGCCCAGGGGTACCACCCAGTATAGCTCATTGGGTCAAGAAGGTACGCGAACCGTGGCACTACGTCCAGTCCCTGTGACGAGTGAAACGCTATTCGTTAGACTCCTTCGCGGCATTACTGGCAGCCGATATACGGTACGTCGTCCAAAAGGATTATATTTTGAGTCTAAATTAGTAAGTAGTATGAACTGCATTCCGTATCCACAGGCCTTTCTAAGGGTAATGCTGATGGTATACTTTTGGGCTGCGCAAACACGTTGAACGAACAAGCGATCATGAAGTACGTTCATACTTATCTTCGGAAATAAACCGTCGCAAGTATGGTTGACCATGCAGTATTAGCAAGCAAAAATGGAAGACAAGTAGCTCTATCATAGCTCTAGAGTTAGGATAAATCGCTTTACATCATCAGAGTGGAATGCAACGCGGAACAATTATTATGTTCTACGTAAACGTCACTTAGGCGGACTCACTTTCTTGATCATCCGGTGGGCTCAAACTTAGAGCACTAAAATCCACGGGTGAAACAATTCTCTCATAGTGATACGGATTGATGCAAACACAATCCTGCTTCAAGTCAAAACCGAAAGGACAAAATTTGCAATGCTTTAACTCGTTGCGGTGGAGGTCAGGCCACCTCCAGATTCTTGCGTATATAACGTGTGGGAGACACTTTCGACCCGCAATCTAAGATGTTAGTTCTCGTGATGCATCTAGTTACCTGCATACGGCCATCAAGTGTCCGTTGGATGGTAACGCAACCGCTGGGTTGCATACCGTTGGAGCTCACGGCCGTTAGCAACGAATCGAGAGACTCCCTTTTTTCCTTTATTTTTTTAACAAGACTTTCGATGGCACGCATGGCAAATTCTTTAGATTCGCCATTCTGTCTGTAGCACATGAGGCTGTGAACGACCACAGAGACAGCATCCGCCTGCCGTGGCCGACCGTCCGGGTGCTTAACGCTACTAACAGTAGCACTGCTCATGTTTGACTCCAGAGAAATATTGTTTGACTGAAAAACGAAGCAAGTTAGTACGATATCGAAAAATATCACACTACCCACGTGAAACAAGGGCGACTTACAATTGCAAGCATTAATCCGCGAAAAACGAAGGTCCCAAGGTCACCCAACGACCTAGGCTCTGTCAAACGATGAAAAAGATTTGTAAGCTTCCAAACACAAAAGCAATACGGGCAAACTATTAATTACTAGAATGGCACAAAAACTCAAATGTCGTGTAACACTGTCGCTGCTTATACTCGTGCTCGCAAAGTTTCGTAGCTTGACTGCCAAAACTAGCACGTGTGGTGACCAAATCGGCGCCTGCCGAAATGCACCGCAGCCTGTAGATACAGCCTAATATACCCAGTTTTACTGCCACTAATCCCAGTTGGTTTCCGTTCGTGTTCCGTTGATCACACTGGACCATTAATCAATAGAAAAATCAACTACGCTTCAAGTGTAGGTGAGACTGGAATGATAGCTCGTTTAAACATTTCGTTGCTCCAGGAGAGTAGCAGGTGCTTCGAGTTCTTAAAGTGCCTTAAACGGGACACCCAAATCATACCGCGAACAACAATTTACTGCTTGTAGCGCCTCGGTGTCGCTGCAGCAATTCAACACGTAAGATGTCGTCGAGCGTTGCCTGGGTTGTGTTTGTCTATCAATCTTCTGTTAGCCCTCCTAATTCGTCTTGAGTACCGTTAGAGCAGCCCTCACTTCGTCGAGTTTTCGCGCAGTCCATTGAACCATGGCATTCCCGGTCCTCCATCAGCGGCTGTGACAATGCCGTCCAAAGCGCCATGAGGTGCAGTAAGTTCCCGCTCCGTACACCTCCAGCTTTTATTAGTTGGTTGTGAGGTAACTAGCCAGCCACCTACGAAATATCCTTTTGCCGTTCAATCTTCTCAGTCTATAACGACCCAGCAACCTCCTGAGCACTGAAGTTTCCGGGATCCTCAACCGGACTAATACAACATATTTGGTGACCCTGCCAACTCATAACGCCAGTCCCTAAAGCAGGACTTTGACCGTTACAGCGATCATTATACTTCCCACTTGCGGAATCATCCAAGCCTGTCATGGCGCTCCTTAGCCTTGCTATGCATCACATGCTGTCACGGGGCAGGGCTTCTACATGCACTGTGGACAGCGCCTCACAAGAGGATGGATAAGTTAGTGCGTCAGCGTATCGCTGCAGCAAGGCAACAGGTAAGATGTCATTGTGCGTAGGCTCGATTTTGATTGTAGCTACCCTTCTATTTGCCTTCCCAGTTCGACTCCAGTATTATTAGAGCAACTATATATGATGCGAGTTTTCACGCCTTCCATGCAGTCAGGCATTCCCGGTCCTACATAAGCAGCTGTGGCAGTGCCAACCAGCTCGCCAATTGTAATGGGGACACTCTGCATCCAACATTCGACTCTTACTGGTTGGTTAAGCATTACCTGTCGATCCACGTACGAAGTAACACCTTTGCATTTCAGTCACCTCGGTTTATTATGACGCACGATCACTGCGGACCCAGAAGAACTCGGAACACTCAACGGAACATATACTTCAATGCTCACGTCCACAGCACTAGCAGTGGTTGTTCTGCCGATAATGTGCATTAAACGGGAGATAGGAAAAGAACTAAAAGCTAAGAGAAAATACCAATGGGGATGAAAAACCGACAATAACATCCAAGTACGATTATAGTAGCTGTCTCGAAAAGCCAAATATTTCGTGTCGCGGCTAATTAAATACCAAGCCCATTTAACGTGTATTACCTGAAGTACGTTCTGGGAGCAAGTTCCAGCACTTGCCTACGCGGCATGTTGGCCGAACTTTGAATCTAGGCAGGTGGGACCTCGCTTTGTCCAGGTTCATAGAATACCTGCAGAGGCCAGGAAATTCAGCTGGACTAAACATTACAGAAGCATCCAGGACCAACTATCCAATTAAATTACGTAGGTCAGGTATGGGTCACCGCTAAGCTTTCAAATATTGCATTGAATGCATTTCCATACTACATAGGTCCTTAAAGCACCGTCATTCATTTAGCGCTTCGACCAACCTAATACCGAAAGGCAACACCCTTTTCAGTGTCATTTTATTCATGACAAAGGATATTGCGCAGTCCTGAACTCAGTAACCTAGGTGGAGTCGCGCAAGCTGCAAACGGTTCCGCAAGCACGTCAGCTGTATATTTCCAAAATAACGTGGGATAAATCATAACATCTGAAACCCTTTGCTAGCTGACACCTTCCAGCTGTCACCTGAGAACAAATTGCGACTGTCGACGACCCCTAGATGAGCCTGATGACTCACATGAGCGATTTCATTTTCAATGAGCATAGCAAATAAATAAATGACATTTTCCCGGTAAAACGAGACACACCTGTAAAGGCGTGATCAAATAGGCATAAAGGCATAGCCTCTTTGGAATAATCAAACATTACGTTTTAATGAAAGGTGTACCGGAAAAGATATGGTTCATGCGAGTGAGCATTTTGTCAGGTAATAGTCAGACCAGAGAACATGATGGCGCTGGGGCGCGTAAAAATAAGTCATAACTGTTGTGTAAAGATACAAGTTGGACGTGATATTGCCATGTAGTAATCCATTAGCAGAGGAGCCAAAACAAGGTTTTGGTGCAATCGATGCCCATTGCGATATCAGAATGAGCTGTGCTTTATCAAAGCATTCTTCGTAGTAAACTCAGTTGCACAGGTTGTACGTAGAAGGCTGAGGACTGCGTCAGTGCGAAATGTTCAGCTGTGAGTTTATTCAGTGGCGAGTCACGTCCGCCACGTTGCAGTGTTGTTTAGCGGCCACTTTGACTTTTATGTGGAGAAGGCTTGCCAACCGAAACGACCCCACTTCCTGGAACACTGCTGTAGCTTCCGTTGAACAGTGGTGCTAGGCGGCTATGCATCGTACAGACCGATTTGGCGCTCTAGTATGCACAGTCGGTTGACGGCCAAAATTCTTTCTTGGTTAACCTATTGGCTTGGTAATGATCCGGCAGGAGTCCTTGAAACCGGTCAATGATTGATCAAGGTCGCCTTTACATGCACTGAACATTTCAGTAAACTGATAGTGGACAACTACACTGCAGACCAGGGTCTGGACATAGCCCGTTGAAGAGCCTCAGAGCCCCCATTATCCTGTCCTAAATACCGGGGGCATTTGCCACCATTTACTAACAGGGATAGCACCTCAAGCTCACAATTCAAGCCGTTTCTTTGCACAATAATTGGCTCTGTAGTAAATCGCCTAGGACAGGTTGTCAAAACCATTGATTCCCATGGGCTCATACTGCTCCACAACCCAAATCACATAGCTATCCTACCACAAATATATCTATCTGAAGCTAAGCTATGGGAACAACGACCTATCTACCTATAAGGCTACCCTCTTCCACATAGAAGCTTTATTTATACTAATCCTACTACATTTATATCATTCCTAGGAAGTACCATTGACCGTGTAGCTACGCACTTTTGTGCGTCGAATCTCAAGTATTTGGCTACATTGCTCACCTTTATCCTTACCATCAAGCTGCTATTGTTATCACCAGTAATTGTCCCTCAATTTAACCTCAAAAACACGACACAGCCTCCCTTATCCTTGCTTCATTTTCCATGCATAGTCCTACTCCCTCTCCAATCTCTCTGGCTCTGGCTTCCATTTCCTCCAACGCACCAGCTATCTCCCCTGCTACACCTAGCTACCTTGAACAATGTAGCTCCGCACTTTTGTGTGTATGACTTCAAGTGGTTGGCTAGGCTGCCTGGTTATATCCTTAACCCCAGGCTGACATCGAGGTCACAAATATTTGTCCGTCAATTTAACCTTAACAATACTACACACTCCATCTTCTCCTTGCTTCGTAACCCCTACTTAGTCCTACTTCTCTTTTCCCTCTGGCTCCCGTTCACATTTCCTCTTAACACCACCTACCACCGCTGCTCCAGCGACATAACTCTGACACCGTAGTTCCTCACTTTTGGGCAGCGTTCTTCTAGTTTTTGCTAATGCACGCACATACAGCTTTCCCACTAAGTAAACACTTTTCGGCAATGCTAGTACTCGGTCTCCTATTAATCACAACAACACGACCTTTATCTCCTCACCCCGCTCATTAGCCCCTAGCTGGCCGCAAAAACTCTTTATTTCTTTAGCTCTGTTTCTTATTTCCTGGAATAAACCACCAACCTGCGCGGCTTCACCGACACCTATGACAAGGCAGCTCCGAAATTTTGTGCGTACGGCCCCAAATGCTTTGTTCTGCTGCCCACCAATATGCTTAAAATCCAAGCTGAAGTGGATATCAGGAATAATCGTTCCTATGTCTAGCTTTAACAATACCGCATAGTCCCACTTCAGGTCACTTCGTATCCACTGGCAAATGTTACTCCTTCTCCTATGTCTTTGACCTTGGCTATCATAGCCTCATACCCACCACCTTCCTTCAATGCTCTAACAACCCGTTCTTGACTTTGCATCTCCGCAGTGGTGTAAAATTCTTCCAAGATTTGACTATGTTGCTCACCTATATACTTCCCCCTCAGCAGACGTCGATGGGCATGGCTAGTAATTGTTCCCGGTTTAAGCGCAACGCCCCTACGTAGACGCTCCTCACCCCGCTTAGTATTGCCTTGCTTTGCACATATCTTCCCCTACCTCATTAGCTCTGGATTTTACTCTCTAGTAAGTGCCACTTACCTCCGCGGAACCGACGATTTACCCTTCGCATTGTGGCTCCGCACTTCACTGCGTAGAACTACCAGTATTAGACTTTGCTACCTAACAATCACCTTTCACTTTTTGACACCCTTATCCGACAGATTTATTACCAGTAAACGTTAACGACATAGACAGTTTTACTCTCCACGGCACTTTGTAAAGCTTGCGTAGCCTTACAACTTCACTTTTCGTAATTTATCTCTGGCTTTGAACAATGAACAATGAACAATGAATTTATACGGGTTAAAAAGCGTTGCTTTACAAGCCCCGTTGGATAGTTGCAGGGGATATCAACATAATAATTATGATGAAAAGGATGGTAAAATAGTTAACACTTTAAATACGAAAATAAGGACTTATCGTTTGCTTCGCTGCAGTCCTGCGATCCACTTAGATTCACAACACCCACAGTTAACAACAAATACTTCCAGGGTAAACTCCAGGTGTAGGATGGAGACATAGTGTTAAGTAACAAAGTGTAAGTGGATGAGTGCATCGTCCAACCGTCTTTTAAATATTGTTAGTGTCGGTGCAGAGACGACCGATTCTGGGAGAGCATTCCACGGGTGACAGACACGGATGGAAAAGAAATTTCTGCGGCACTCCAGACGACTGTATTGTTCTGCGAGTTTTAATGAGTGGCCCCTCATTCAATCGTACCCCTAACAACCCCCGCTGGTAAGCCAACTAATCTCTGACACGACATCCCAAAAATTTTAGGCTTAGGATCACAAACATTAAGCAATGCTGCCCAAATATATGCTTACTTCCAAATTGCCGAGGATGTCACGAATAATTGAACATTGTAGAAATAATCGCATGCCAAACCGCAGGGCAAATGAATCCAGCAGAGTCCTAAAGGAGGACGTTTTATTGGGAACACTCTTCCTCATTTATATTAGCGATATCTGCACAAATGCCCAGCAAGGACGCCCATTCCTGTGCGCTGGTGATACCAAGCACTTCGCCATCTTGCACGCAGTTCTACACATACCTGCACTCGACAGAGTACGAGGAGAACTAAGGGCATTGGAGTCATAGCTTCAACAATGGAAAATGAGTTCTCCGATGAAACTTCGGAAGCCTTGACATACAAACGATTAGTACCTGCTGAAGCGATCACGATTAACGCCATTTCCCCTCAGCACCATATATCAGCAAATGGTCTGCGCCTGCGTTACTTCACGCGTCTCAACTATTTTGTGGTAGCTCATTTTCAATTCGCAAGGGCTGGACAATCAACCCACCATATAAGCCGCCACACTCACACTGCCAAAGCACGTCTAGCGCTTAAACTGAGTCACATGCACCCGATCTTGCAAAGCTGTGCTTCCATATGTAACAGCTTGCGGAAGTCGGACTGCATTTTGTTTGAAAATGCCCGACGGCGCTTCACTAAAATGCTCGCTCCACAATACAAGGCGTTTAGTTACAGACAGCGGTGTGATCAGCTCAGACTCCAACCTCTGTGACTGCGACGTATTTTCGTTAACGTATGCTTCCTGTACAATGTAATACCTACCTTGGTGCATAGTGATAGTTCCAGCCTAAAGCTGAGAGCTAAAAGAGAACATAAGCTTAAAAACAGGGTGGTACTCTCACTCTGCTGAGAGGGAGGAAGAAACTACACGCTTGTTTCTTCTTATTTGTATATAGAAAAAGTTGGAACGAATTACGAACAAGGCTGCGAGAAACCCAGAACCCGCAGGCTCTCACGATGTTTGAAAAGCTCTTAGGTCTGGCTAATGCAAACAACTACTTAATCTGTGTGATTAAGATGATCGTATTTCGGGACCGGGGCGGATGGAACACGAACAACCCCGGTGTACCCCGGTGTAACATCGTGCGTTATCCAGCTGAAGCATGCGCTACATTGGCGCGAGGCATTTATGTCATACTTAGCATAATATCTGTATTTACAACTTCTGAGACCGCGCGTGGATCAATTGCAAGATGAGCCTATGAGCTAAAGCCTCAAACCAGCGTATACGACTAACTTCAATAATCTTCATTTTCGCTTGACCCATTTCTAGCTTGCTTGCAGTTATTCAGGTCCTAAGTACATATGTAGCAGTGTAAGCGCAGCTGCAACGACCGCCTAGTACGCCCAATCCGTGTCTTCACCTCCACGGCGGTCTACGTCACTTACCACTTTACTACGGCGCAGATAGGGCGATACTTGGCATACCAAACTTGAACAGAGTGGAAACTCCGCATGTCCAGTGATTGGAACCTTTCTGCTATTAGCGGTTTATTAATCGGCCAGCACTTACTTAGCTCATCTTTATCGCGCTCTAAGACGTACTGCGCAACAATGCTAACGCTAAACTGTAAGGCTTACTTACACTCCATGCCCCAGCTTCTGCGCCCGGAACCAAGTAAATAAATAAATAAATAAATAACTGGTATATTCTCGAATTTCCGAGACACACCTGACCATTCATGATCAACGTTTACAAGCAATTATGTTTCGCAACAAACACGTTGCTATGTATGTAATCGGCAGTAAGCCGAAAGTTGTCCAAGCTTTGGAAATTGTAAAATAATTCTTGAGGCATAAATTCGTCATAACATGACGACAAGTTGGGTTCTAGTGGGCGTAGTGTAAACAGGCTGGGCATTCCGTTTGTAGAGAAAACTTGTCAGGAAAATATTACATTAGGATTCCGGTCGGCTTGCCAGTATGTAGTTGTGGGCAGTGACTTTATTCAGTGGCGAGTCACATCCGCCACGTCGCAGTGTTGTTAAGCGGACATTTGTGGCTTTTGATAGGGAGAACGCTTGCCAGGCGAAAACCCACCAGGTCCTGAAACACTGTCAGAAATCCGTTTGTACACTAATGTAAAACTGGCAGAGCAGCTCGTCGACTGATATAACCCTTGGTTAACCGCCGTCAATTGCCTTCTAATTTCCTCTGTCAGCTGAAAAGGTTATTTTCGCTCGGGGCGGCCATAATGGCTGAGGCCTATGGAGGGTTAGGCCTTCGTCATCTTCGTGTCCAGGTGAGCAAAACTTCCGATTCTTGCTTCTAGAATTTACAGGATTATGTATACTTCGCAGGAGTATGAAGGCGTCATGTCCAGCTACCATTACTGGACGACGGCCATGGTAGTGAGTGCATTTTTATCCACTTGTTGTACAGCCGTGTTCTACATAGGTCCTTGGGGGTTTCTATGTCCTGTCCCAGACACAAGCTCTTTCACGTTCCGATACCAGATCCCCAAGAAGTTCCAGACCTCGGAGAAAGGGAAGGTGAGAGACAAACAGGGCCGCAAAGAACAGACGTGGGAACAAGCATTATTTATGTTCTATGTTCTAACATTTAGAGGAAACATATGATGTACAATGTGTAACAATGATTATGCTCAAAGTGTCTTTTGAATATTCATCGGAAGCAAAGCCTTATAGGTTGGTTGCTGCCGTATACCTTGGATGCAGAGCGTTGCGCCGTTAAGCAAATAAAACACAGGATCAGTTTGCTATGATGCAACCGTTGCGTGGGAAGATTCGCTGGGGAGCGTAGAATATGCTGACCCAGGGAAAGCCAGTGATTCTTTTGGACTCATACATGGGTAAGTTTCGCAAAAATAGCAGCGAATAATTGAGGAATGAACACCTGTCAGCTGTGACTCTTAACAACTAAGTGGCAGACAGTTTTAAACTGGACAGCCGTGCATCTCCCGCAAGATGCTGCTTGAGCTACGGCCTTCATTTCCTTAATCCTTGGTTTGCCGTTTGACAGGCCAACTTCAGTTTCCTCTCCATTCTTTTTATTCGGCTTCTATTCCTTTCTACTTATCAAGCCACAGATATTTGTCGGCAACGACGTTTCACAAGCCGAAGATCGCTTTTCGACCTCATTATGATCCACACTTGTCTCTCTAGGATTCGCTTTTGTTATAGCCGATACTGAGCGCAATGGCGGACCCTTTGATTTGATGGATTATATGCCTAAAGCACAACTCGCCACCAGTTCCTTATTTCCTTTTATGTAACCATTACCACCCTTTAAATATTTTGTCCTGCGGCTCCGCGTAAGTAGACCAAATTTGGTAAGCTCTTACCTTGTGATACTTTCCGCAACCGGACTTGTGTCGGCATACAAATGTGCTGATATTCCGTGGATCCCATCTCTCATCTGATATTGTCTGCGTCCAAATAAAACCGACGCTTACGTTTAACGCAACTCCACTTTATTTTTCCCCACAATGGTTTGTTTACTTTGCGCGGTTTATCTAAATTTGGGACCCACACTAGCTATTATCCTTCTGGTGGTTGTTAGCATGACATTGGTGCCGTTGTTTATATATACAATTTTCCAAGCTAAGTCACCACGAATAATGTACCATATTACTTTGATAAGATGCTTCTGAGTCAAATGTAATACTATGCGCACCGTCTGTTGAGTCTCAGTCTCCTATACCAGACAGTTTCGACTCCAATTTATCTTCGCTTGGTTCCATGTCTATTGCCTTTTTTCTTTGTTGTACATATGCCAATAACTACTAGAAACACTGGTAGACTCTCAGCTTGATGAAAGCGATCCATTTTTGATCATGCCCCATGCCAAAATAGCAGTTAATATTTCATGCTTCCTGATACTGGCATGAAAACTAGCCATGTGTCAGAGAACTAGGCACACAGGCTAGCTGGCAATCCAGCTAGGTCGAACTACTGCTTGCCTTATCTTAGTCAGCAGTTAAACATTTGTAGTTTAGCTGGCTCCATTACCCACCCTGCGTAATGCGTAGGGATAGGGAGAAGCCAGGGCCGCGTTCCGGCGTAATTTGCGGTTACTGGCATCTATTATATAAATAAATAAATAAATGGTGGATGCTCGTTAAAACGAGAGATACACCTGTAAAGGCGTGATCAAATAGGCATAAAGGCATAGCCTCTTTGGAATAATCAAACATTACGTTTTAATGAAAGGTGTACCGGAAAACATATGGTTTATGCGAGTGAGCATTTTGTCAGGTAATAGTCAGACCAAAGAACATGATGGCGCTGGGGCGCGTAAAAATTAGTCATAACTGTTGTGTAAAGATACAAGTTGGACTTGATATTGCCATGTAGTAATCCATTAGCAGAGGAGCCAAAACAAGGTTTGGGTGCAATCGATGACCATTGCGATATCAGAATGAGCTGTGCTTTATCAAAGCATTCTTCGTAGTAAACTCAGTTGCACAGGTTGTACGTAGAAGGCTGAGGACTGCGTCAGTGCGAAATGTTCAGCTGTGCGTTTATTCAGTGGCGAGTCACGTCCGCCACGTTGCAGTGTTGTTTAGCGGCCACTTTGACTTTTATGTGGAGAAGGCTTGCCAACCGAAACGACCCCACTTCCTGGAACACTGCTGTAGCTTCCGTTGAACAGTGGTGCTAGGCGGCTATGCATCGTACAGACCGATTTGGCGCTCTAGTATGCACAGTCGGTTGACGGCCAAAATTCTTTCTTGGTTAACCTATTGGCTTGGTAATGATCCGGCAGGAGTCGTTGAAAACGGTCAATTATATAAAATGATTGCAGTGTCGAATGATACATGATGCAGGTAAAAACTTTGTTAATGGAGGCTTGTTTCTTCTGTTATATATTCTTTTATGGCTCGCAAGCCGTGTTCAGCTATCCACGCTGGGCATGTCATGGGGATGGCGAGTGCAGATGTTCGTTGTGACTGAATAAGTCCAGAACAGGCGGAAATGCCATTCCGTTGTCCAATGCGGGCTAGCTACGCGTTTCTTACTCCTCAACATGTAATCGGAATTCCTTCAAACGCAAGCATGTGTAATTGTCTCTGTGGTCAAGTGAATACTCCATGAAAGGCCATCGGAAATGCCGATTATACGAGAGCAAACTCTCCGCAAAATGACATCGGAAAAGCTATAGGTGAATGGAAAACCGAACTGTTCGAGGCATTGAAGTTTAGCACGCCAAATGGTTTGTCTGAGGTTGTGGAACTGGGGACCGATGTAGATATATTGTTCCAGGTGCGTAAATTGTGATACTGAGTGTACGAAGTGAGCTAAACCCCGTTGTTTAGACCCGTGAAATTGGCGTCTCCAGAATGGAGGAAATAGCTCTGTTTGGAAAGATGAGTGGGTTCTTCATTTCCCTGAGATGGGATCAAGTGTTGAATCCAGTTGGCTATGGAGAACGTGGCAGCCAGTCCCAGTGTGTAATCCTTCTTGTCGTAGCCGAAGTAAATGGAAACCTCGGGCAACAACGGGCAGCGGACAAGAGGTAGCCAAACAGACAGAAAGCAGTGAACCAAGAAGCTCTACCGCAAGGCCGGTGTCGCGTCACGTGTCTATGATACATTAAAACCTACGTAATTTTGTTTAGTATACATGAGTTGCAAGCGCCTTCTTCACATCATGTCGTTGGGGTGGTTCCGACTACAACCACCGCGTAAAAAGAAGGTTCTGCACGCGCAGGCTCAAGCGACTGCGATAACAAGGCCTGTTTACAAAAAATACGATTGTTGAAGAGAAACAGTAAACCGATGATGATGCCAGCAGTCCGCATGCGAGAGGCATCTTAGTTGAAACTAAAGCCAACTTGGTTGAGGCCGAATGCAGGAGGAACAGTACGTAAAGCAACGTTCCAAGAGGAAAGGGAAATTCAAAGATATGGTGATGAGCGGAAGAATGTGGACGGCAGTGCGAAGCGTAATTCGTGAGTAATTACGCTAAAGCGCTCATAATTCTATAATCCAAAATCGGGCAGGAACTAGCGAAAATGGTCACAGAGGACCAAAACTGCTGTACATTGAGAGTCGATTTCTCAGGTACGGTCGCACTAATAGGCAAATGCGAACATAAGGTAAAGTGCAGACGCATATGAAGAGAGGTAAGGTGAGCATACTAATGGAAGTAATAGTCAAGAAACACTTAGCAGTGGTCCGAGTGTTGCCAGTAATCAAGATCGGGGTCGGAGCGGAGGAGACCATACGCACGAGGATAACTTGGTTCGGCGCAATTAGTGCAAGCCGTATGAAGCAAACTGGAGCGAAATAACAGAGGCCATGGATAAGATAAAAATAAAAGCAACCGGAGTCTAGAAGTAAGTGGAAGAGAGGGAAGTCACTGTCAGACCCCGGTCAGAAATGGCACGGCCATCCGGGAGTAGTAGGAGGGCAGAAGAGAGTTCAGATAAGACTAGTTTAGTCGGCGCACTGAGGTGGTCCTACAATCGTGGTGAGAACAACTGTGGAGGGACAGCGGAAATAGACGGGTTAAATATCAAAGAGGCTATATTATACAGGGGTGCTTAGGTCCGGCAAGCCTCTCGAAGCGAGAGAGACCAGTCAGATGAAATTGGATTACTCGGTGCATTGAGCTAGTGTCGTACAGATAAAGTGGAAAGAAAATAATGAGGATCGGTAGTACAGGACAGGAAAGAGAGGGAAGAGGCTGTTTTGACCTTGGATGAGCAACTTCAGCAGATTCTTGAGGTAATAAAAATAGCATTGAGTCTGCAGGGTCTAGACCGTTAACATACCGGTGGACTGGAAGAGGTCATAGAGAAGCAGGCTAGTCAGCTGAGGCCAGCTTAAGGAAGAGCACTGAGGTTTGGCTGCCCGATTGCAGAATTGAATACAAAGAGCGCAACAAGGAGATGACAGTCAGGATGAAAAAAGTTAACTACTAAAGTGTGGAGAAGCCAACGATACTCTCGTGCGACGGAGTATGAATCGTTCAGTCCTGAACAATCGCCGGTAATATTTCAGTAGTCTGAGAAGCTACGGAGAGCAGGAGACCGATAAGATGAGACTGGATTAGTCAACACATTGCGATTAAGTTGTACAGTTAATGTGGAAAGACAAATTAGGAGTCAGCAGAGATGGACAGGTTTGGGATGGAGGAGGTTATGTGTGTATGGGGTTTGCCAATGCAAGTCAAACGGGCTCTTAATGTGATAGAAGTTATGTGTTGGTTATGCGGAGCGTAAAGCGTTTACATTTCGTTAATCTGGAAGTAGTCAAAAGGAGAATAAGGCAGGACACGGAGAGCTCGTTTTTCGCTTGAGGAACAATAAAAGCAGCGAGCGCGATAAAGAGAGGACGGATTCGATATAGAGAAGGATTACGTATCAAAAATGGGAAAGTTAACGTGGATCTCAAGGTAACTGATACAGGGCGTACAGTCCCCTGAGCTATGGCTGGCAACGTCACAAGCGTCGGAGAAAAGGAGACCGAACAGATAAGACTAAATTAGTCGGTGCATTTAAATTAAGTCTTACAGTTAATTAGGGATGATAAATGGTCTGTAGGACTGGATAGGTCAGAGATAAGAGTGGCTAGATTAACATGAATAAATAAATAAATAATTATTTTATTCTCGACAAAGCGAGGCACGCCTTTTGGGCATGATCAGTAAGTCCAGTAGGCTGTCGAGGTGAGGGAGACATTGCGTTGAATCTACAGAGCTTAGACCGTTAACATCCCGGTGGTCTGGAAGAAGTCACAGAAGCAGACTGGTCAGATGAGACTAGGGTAGGGCAGGGCACTGAGCTTTGGCTATCAGATTGAAGAGGGAGCGAAAACAGAGACCGCAGCCAGGAAACGACAGGATCGGAATGAACATGGTTTACCGCTATGGTGTGGAGGAACCAGCGAGGCTTTCGTGCTAAAGAGTATCGAGCGTTCAGTCTTCCGAACTACGGCTGATAATGTCACAGTATTTTGAGAAAATTCGTTGAGCAGCAACCGATCAGAAAAGACTGGGTATGTCGACGCAGGGACCTTGAGTTATACAGCTAATTTTGCAAGACAAAAGTAGTGGGGCAAGAGATTGACAGGCTAGTGATGGAAGTGTCTATATTACTAAAGAGTGAACAGATTCAGCAGGCTGTCACCATGACGGAAATTTAGCTCTGAGTCTACCGTGCGTAGACCGTGTATATCTCGGTAATTTGGAAGAGGATAAAGAAAATCATACTGGTCAACTAAGACTAGGTTAGGGCAGAGCACTGAGAGTTGGTTGTCCGATTGAAGAAGGATTGAAAGCAGAGCGTTCAGTCTTCAGTACAATGGCCGGTAATGTCACAGTAGTCGGAGAGCAGGAGACCGATCAAACAAAACTGGATTAGTCGGCAGACTGAGATTGGGTCTTACAGTTAATGTTGGAAGACAGATGGTATGGGTCAGGAAATGGACAATTTAAAGAAGGAAGTAGCTACGTTTATATAGGGTGAACCAGTCCAGCAGGCTGCCAAGGAGGGGAAGACATGGTTTTGAGTCTACAGATCCTAGACCGCTTATATCTCGGTAGTCTCGCAAATGTCAAGGAGAAGCAGACTGGTCAGATTCGACCAGGGCAGTGCACTGAGCTGGCTCTCCGGTTGAGGCAGAAATAAAGACGGAGCGCGATAAGCAGAGGACAGAGTCGAGAGTAAAAGCTTAACGATAAGAAAGGCGACAGTTAACGTGGCTCTCGAGGTAGTGGTGACGGGGCGCTGAGTCTTCAGAGCAATGGCCGGCAACGTCACAAATTCGGAGAGAAGGAGACAGATTAGACGACACTGGATTAGTCGGCGCATTGTGATTGAGTCGTATAGTTCATTTGGGAAGACAATTAGAGCTGGTCGATAGGTGTACAGGTTAGAGACGGAGGTGGATATAATAATATGGGGTGAACACGTCCAGCAGGCTCTCGAAGTGGGAGGGACGTTGCGTTTAGTCTACAGAGCCTAGCACGGTAACATCCCGGTAGTCTGGAAGTAGTCAAAGGGAAGCATATCGGTCAGATGACACTAGGTTATTGCAGTGCACTGAGAGTTGGCTGTCCGGTTGAAGACGGATTGAAAACAGAGGACGCAGCAGTAAATGAGAGGATCGGGGTGGAAAAGTTGTACTGCTGAGGTTTAGAGAAGCCAACGATGCTTGCGTGTTAAGAGCAAAGAGAGAGGTTATGAAAGAAAAAGTGTTGGGATAGGAAGAATTTTGCTGATAAATAAATAAGGTGTGATAAAGATAGTGAGGCACTCGTGTTAAGGGGTATAGAGTGTTCGGCTTTCCGAGTATTGGGGTTTGAAGTCACGGTAGTCGTAAAGCAGGAGACTGAACACGATAAGACTGAGTTAGTCGGCGCGTTGAGGTTGAACCGTTTGGTTAAGGTGGGCAGACAAATGGGGAAAAGCAGCAGCAATGGACAGGAATAAACTACTTTAATAAAGTGTAAGCAATTCCAGCAGCCTAGCAGGGTGTAGTAGTAATAGCATTGACTGCAACTCGTAGACTGTTTGCAACTCGGTAGTCATGGATGCAGTCAGAGACTACTCAAATGAGACTAGGTCATGCAGTGCATTGCATTTGCTGTCCGATTGCAAGCAATGAAAGCAAAGAGCGCGATAAGGAGCAGACAGATTCGGGAGGAAGAGAGCTCTATTGGTGCTGGTTGAAGGATTTGTATGAAAGTCAATATATGATCGAGGCCGTTCTCCCATAGCTCGTCCTCGGGGATGCAGAAGCCCATGATCTCTGCTACTTTGGGGACGCTTAATAGTCTATTTATAACCGTGGAGAATTGCGTGATACTAGCAGAGGTTCTGGCGGCTTCCGGTAGCTTATTCCATACGTGCGCATATCTATAGAAGAAGTTAGAACGTATGGAGTAAGTTGTGTTGGGTAGTGAGAATGAGTGTGCCTTTTGGCGTAGAGGATAACGTGTATCGCCAAACGGCTGAAAAAATAGCGACCCTTGAGTCCGATGTTTTGCTTAGCTTATATAGGAAAACAAGTTTGCATTTAAGTCGTCGCAGCGAAAGTGGGGCAAAACCAAGCTGCTTACAGCGGCCTTGATAGTCGAGAGCAGACGTTACTAGAAAACACTTAGTGAATGAACGATGAACATTGCCAATAACCATCCTGTCACTTTTACGTGAATTAGTAGCAACCATTGAGCAGTACTCTTTGGTAGGTCGGGCAAACAACGTATAGGACATGAGTCGAGACTCTAGCAAACACAAGGACATTAGTATATATCCAATGATAAACTTAGCATTGGCTGAGCTATAGCTCGCTGTCTATAGAACTAGAATACATCTTACCAGGACATCCACAGACGTGATACCTTGCGTGGCCTTAAAACCTTGTGTTGTGCCAATGTCACCCATATTGAACCCCAAAATCGGAGACAGAAAGCTTATATACAGCAACAGTTGCACAGCAGAAAGTCTCAACACAAATATACTTCACATCTGGAAAACCCTATCCATAGATACAGTGCTTGTGCCCTACCCACAAAGGGCTCCAACACATTACACGGTTAGGAGTAGTTTGCCCTATTTCCGGATGCTAATTTCTTTATTCTTGACGATAGACGGATGAAGCTTATTGGCAGTGAGGGATCATGTATAGGAATGTATAAAATGTGCTAAAATTCTTAAAGTGTGCTGGATTTGTCTAGTAAATTGATGGGGTTTACAGACTCATTCGAGTCAAATGGACACCGGTCTGCTCTAGCTTATTGATATAGACCAGATTCATTTAGTATCAAAACAACCTTCACAACCGCATGAAGTTTAAACAGTTGGAAGCTTTTAAGTATACAGTGGTTCCTTCGACCAACTAGCCTCCGAAAACGACACAAACAGGTCTTTTGATCATGGTCTAATTACGAAAAGTCTTGCGATTTCACGCAGGCATAACATTCTATAGTGTCTTACGAGAGTTTCACTGTATTTTTTACCTCTTCGTCCACGTTTTTATTGCCTACGTATGGAAAGAGAAAGTTTATTCTTCTTAGCAATATTTACGCTATAAAACTGGTTTTAATTTTGACTGCGCGGAAAGCCATTTCAGTTCGGCACGCGAGCTCATCCGTTAAGCAGATATATTTGGCATACTCTACCTTCATGATTTCCAGCTATTTACGCAAAAGTACCGTCCGCTTTAAGAAGCTATATAGTTAGAAAAATATTTTCACCTTGTTACCAAACATCCTTACAAATCTTATTATTGAGATTTTTGATGCCGTCGCTTTTATTCGCTTTTTCCATGAGCGCATCATTTATCAAGACCCGAATTAACCGAAAATGGCTAGTGGAGCTGGAATGAATATCGTTGAGAGCTGGTTCCTACAGCGTTATTGCAGTGCTCGCACGCAAGAAATACCTAAACGTAACTCCTTTAATTCCCATGCAGTTGTATGTGATTACTGTAACTTATTGTCCAACGCAGCGTGGGAACAGCGTCTAGCCAAGTCTTGAAATATACGTTTATTTATTTATTTATCCATAACTTCAACAACACGACGTAATCTCACTTCATCGTGCTTCCTATCACTCGCCTTGTCCTACTCCGTCTTTTACATCTTTGGTCCTGGCTTTCATATAGTCGTAACACCACCTACCTCCGCTGCTACATCGACTTACCTTGGACAATGTAGCTCCGCCTTGTTATGAGCAGGACCTTAATTATTTGGCTCTGCTGCCTACCTATATCCTTACCACCGAAACTGACAACGCGATCGCTAGTAATTGTTCCTCTATTTTCATTTAACCACCCTGCATAAGCCATCACCACCACGCTTCGCATCCCTACCTCGTCCTACTCATTCTCTTATTTCCTTTACTCTGGCTTTCATGCAGTCGTGCGCACCACTAACCTCCGCTGATCCACCGACGGATCTATGCAAATGAAGCCCCCTATTTCTTCGCAACAGACCTTAGTTCATGTCTAACAGTACAGTGGCGCCTGGAGCAAACCGTCCCGTTAAAAAGACAATGCCCAGCAGCTCACCTAAACTGGTAATTTAACGTACATCTACCTAACAAAATATCAAACTCCGCTGCCATCATAAAAGGCCTATTGCCGCCCAGTTCCGACTAGGGCAACAATATGTGCCGCATCCTACTATTTAAGGTCATCGACGGAATATTGGTGGATGAGTTTGAGCGCGTTAGCTGCAGTACAAGGAATTGCGATAACTGCGTTTCAGGCATAGCGGCTGTACAAACGATCCCCAAATACCCGGCTCCAATTAAACTGAATACTGATGACGAAGCAGTCTTGTGCTTAGTAGCCCAACTCGCAAAGAACTGCGTAACGTAACCATTCTAAGCAGCTCTATTTCGGACCATCATAGCGTAATGAAACGAAGCCTGCCTTAACTAATGGTAAACGGAGCTCACGCATAAACCCTGCAGGTAGTACGCCCGTGACGCGAACTCCTAATAATAGGCTAGCCGACCATTAGCAACCTCTACCACGTCAACACTGCGACGAATCTAACCCACCTAGCAGTTCACTGTAACCGGGTTCTGTTTGGGGTAACGGAGGGTACAGTACATTGGTGTTTAACGTTCCAGCTGTCATCTCGGTGGCTGGTGTTCAACGAGCATTAATCGCGGTCAGTGGTTTTCATTCTGACACTGTACACCGGTTGCGAGGACCACCAAACGTTTCAATACTTTTGCGGCTCCAACCCAAATTGCTTTTAAGGATGTAGCTCAGCTGAAGAAACTTTTGAGAAACTGCGATCAACTCCGCGACGCAGCTGTGTTTAACCAGCTGTATCTGAAACTGCCAAAACGCGACATGATACAAACTGCCTTATCAATGGGGAAGTGATCAGCCGTTCTCCGAATGTGACTGTCGCACCCAAGTTTAGCACCCTGAGAGGTAGCAGTTCATGCGTTTCGCAGCAGGACCGCATTATTTCAGACTTCAGTACAATGGATACATCCTAAAAAGGATGCAAATAGATAAAACATTTAGCCCCAAGTAGTAACAGGGTACAGCCCCACAACAATAGCCTTTTCTATCAGTTGGGGAGGAGCAGGGACAAGCTCATCCCGACGCCCAACAACCCATTGCCGCGCAACCCACTCCTAAGCCTGCTCACCTAGTTCTACATCTTCTCTAGATGGCTCAGTAGCTGTAAATCTGAGACCCAGACCGCTCCTCCATACTCATACGTAACGACGCCAGGTTACTTAGTAATAAGGCGCAGGTTCAACGTCCATTAGCCCTTCTTAAAACACCGGACGCAATGTTTGTAGGTAAAATGTGGTTCACACCATGCAAGGTGGTTGATACACACACACTTCCTGTCTAACCGCTGTATACGTAATCTTGAAAGCGCAAAAGAGCTGGATAAAGTGCTATCTACCTAAAAAATTAACCAGAAATCATTAAGACTGCAGTGACCATAGACTACGTATTGATAACAGCTGATATCACAGGATCCACAGTAGTATCGTGATGCGTTTTTAGAGCCCCTGTCTCACAACAACAGAGTGATAATGCACTCATGGTAACTGTTGAGTAGGCAGCGAGTCATCCTTGTGCATACAATTTTGACGCCGTTGTTTTTGGCTAGTCTGAGCTGGAATAATCCCACCCACCGCTACTATGTAGGATACAAGGTTACTAGCTTGCATCAACCTGTGCGGTTATTAGCAATATGTTCCAGCCCCTACCAGCTGGATGTATATATTGGCCTTGGTATTTACTATAGGCGTACTAAAACTGAGAGTATCGGTGGGTCAGGAGTTCCATGGAAGCGATCATAATGCAGTTCACAGCTCGTTGTACATAAAATGTTGCGTCAATACTCCTGGTCTACCAGATGTAATCCAACTTCACCGGCAGGTGCATTCCGGGAGTTGGACTAACTGCTCCACTTTTTATTTCGCGAAATTGGGATGATTTTTGATCTGACACCCTAGAGAAATCTGGTGAAATCTTTTATGGAGAGAGTGCTTTATGTCTGAACTGCATGGCGCTCTTTTCTCGTTCAACAGAAAGCCCATCAAGAAATAATAGCCAAACAACGTTGCTCACAAAAATGCGTCAACTACGGTGCTCCTACTGTAAATAGCTAAATAACTGAATGTTTTGTTCTCGACTACGCGAAGCACGCCCATTGAGGCATGATCAGGTAGGTAATGTGCACCTCAGCTTATGCCATGAGGGCAAGGGAACGCGTAATTTCGTTGCCGGCCAGGTCAGCGCAAAAGCACCCTGATCAAAACCGGTCAGCCAGGCATAGTGCTAGTAGGACCAAGCAACAGAGCTGGCATCCCTTATCAAGTGCTAAGGACGTCCCTCGTAAGAACGGGAGCTAATGACGCTTCCAAGGAGCCACTTGTTATATGTGTGGCATTCAACTTCTATTGTAAGAATTCTCAAAGGTTAAATACCGGGCAAGTCAGAGATGAGTTGCAAGTGACCGCCAGCTATTCCCTTTGCACGGAAAACTTTGACATCTAAAGTATTCCTTCGGCGAGTTTGACCATTGGATCATCTTTAAACCTTGGTCCAGATAGCACACTGCTTATTAAAACCAAGGATGGGGAGGGGATATTACTATACTTCTGCTGAAACGTTTTACGGTCTCCTTGCAATATGGAAAATCTCCTTCTGATTGGCAACAGGCTATAGCTATGCCGCGTTATAAAGGTGGCTTTCTGCTCAAGGATAAGAAGCTTCGCTAGCTAAACCATACATAGTCCCGAGAGTAACAAAACACACTGCTATACGAACTCTCACAGACACTTCGTTTGAAGGAAACCACGTGCAAAGTTCACACCATATAGTTCTATGTGCTCGATCCTCTGCGACCTGTCAGTTGGATTCCGCTAAAATGGTCACCGAGGAGATGGACACAGATAAATAAGTACTGAAACTCTACCTCGAAAGGGAACTAGCACTTGATAGGGTTGCAGATAAGCACTTACTGCACGACGTAAGGCGTTATGGTGTGGGGAGTCGTCTGTTGGATTGGTCGGGACCATTCCTTACTGGACGCTCGCAATCAGTGAAACCGTCACATATCGAATCTTCCACGTTCACTGTCTCGAGCGGTGACATACATGGAAGCGTTTCGGGTCCAACAATCTTTCACATTTTTATTAACGATATCTGCAACAGCGTCCAGCACGGACGCCCATTTCTATAAGCTGAGGATATCAAAATCTTCTAATTTTCTACCAGGTACAACCACAACGGCAGTCGACTGAGTGCAAGGAGAACTAAGGGCCCTGGAGTCATGGATTCAGCAATGTCAAATGAGTTCTGCGCTGAAATTCGGGGCCATGCGTACAAAGGCTTAGTACCTGATGGAGCCCTCACGATTATTCTAGCGCCATTTTCTATGTTCAGCAGCAGCTAGTCGCCATAGGCTCCATGCAACTCTGCGGATATCCGGAGCTCGCTATGAGTCACCCTTATCCTACAACCTTTATTCTCTTGCATTACAGTGCAGCTGGTTCTGTAACACTGTAGGTATCTACAGGTGACTGAATTTCTTAATCGCTTGGCTACAGTTGGCCGCTGACGCACTGTCCACCAACGCTTTTATCTCGTTTGTCTCACCTTCAACACCTTTAGCCACCGCGATTTCGCGTACTCACCTCGCATCTCTGCGCATATTCGGGCTTGCTGAATGCCACTCCTTAGCTTTCCAACTGTTTCCTTGTAGACCGCTTGCATCACATATTTTTGCTGGTTTGTTGACCTATGCTTTGACACTGCAGTTATCCATTGCTAACAATAATGCTTAACCCAACTAGCGCTTTTGACCAATGAATCTAAGTTTAATAGCGCCAATTCTCGCTCGTCTTACCCTCGAAACTTAGTCCTCCGTACATGTCCATTTAATCCTGGCCGGCTTTCATTATGCTCAGCTCCCTATCCGCACAGACCTACGTACATAATAGCTACTAATTGGTCTTAGATAATCCTCCTCCCGTCGAGTGTATTTACGTATCTCCACCTCGCCACGGTATCTTCTGATTTAAGATTAAAACCAATCGTGATTACATACCCACCTTCTGGTCTCCGGTTGAATTTAAACACCGGAAGCTAATACCATGTGGATGTCTTCCAGGGGCCCTTCTCTCCATCTTCAGGTAAGTAAGTTATGCATTGGGCCATGCCTTCTGCTGCGTAATCAAAAAACATTTTCAGCGTAATATCTGTTACACATTGCACACCACATTTAAAAGTTCTGTGTATATATCGGCTCTCGCACGAACACGCCTACATATCTGATTAGTGACATACCACTATTCTTAAGTATTTTTCACCCGTTTCCTCATACTTCACTCACTGACTTACATTGCCAACGGGACCTCATCGGACTAGTTCCTCATCAGCATACCATATAAGTGGTCTGATTACTATCTTTACCTATCTCATTCTGTGTACATAGACTACATACAACATTTGGGCTCTATGAGCCCACACTACTGTCTCCAACTGTACTACTCCCACTGTTGGTGCTGCTTATTCCGCTATCATGTACAATAATGCAATATGCTGATCATGCCCAAAAGACGTGTCTCGCTTTGTCGAGAATAAAATATTTATTTATTTATTTAGTTGTCTCAAGTAAATGTCTTAAAGCAGGATTTCCAAAATGCTTGGTACCATGATTGTCCATTTTGGTTTTCTCTCGGCCTGTTCCTCTCTTTCTTTTTTCTCTGAGGTCGTGAACATCTTCGAGATCCGGGATCGAACTGAGAAACTGCTTCCGTCTGAGATAGGACGAAATAACAAAAAGGACTTACTTGGACCATGGCTTCACTACAAAACCAACCGTCTGCACCCAACACCTCAACCATCGATGTCCAGTGAGGATAGCTGGACAGGAATTCTTCACACCACAAAAAATAAACATAATCAGCGGATGTGAGATACCGTACACTGGAAATTCTACTTACCTTTAAAATCATGCTTCTTCATCGACTGACCACAACGGCCATGTTGGACTCTGACTGTGCCAGATGTCTAGCCTACAGAGGAGTCATCCGGCTGCGAATAACTGAATAGACAAATACTTCATTAGAAGCTTTGCCAGTTGTTCATGACCATTCACCGCAATCAACCACAGTGTTCCAGCACGTGGTTGGCTTTTGCCTGGCAAGTGTTCGGCCTATAAAACGCCAAAAAGTCCGTTTAACAACATTTTGATGTGGCAGGCGTGACTAGCCAATGTATAAAGTCACTGCCCACTGTTACACGCTGGAATACCGACTAGTCATTTTCAAGCTTTTACTGCTACGTATAACAAGATACTCGCAGTCTTCATCTACTGTCCCCACTCCAATAACCGTGCTTTTTAGTTACTTTACACAAACTTGAACCATTTTATTGGCACTCCATTAATGACGTTGCTCCCCATGCTTGCTTCGACTAGTTCCGCAAATAGCACAACTTTTATGCACGGCCAGGTACATACTTTGTAACGCAACTGCTGCGCCACGTATTCGCTTGTGAATGTTGAGCATACCTTAGGTGGTATGGCCCGATGAGGAGGAGAAAAAAATATTTATTTATTTATTAACTAAGGGTATTGCTATTCAGCACCATACATCCGCAATTGGTCTGCGCCTGCGTTACTTCACGCGTCTCAACTATTTTGTGGTAGCTCACTTTCAATTCGCAAGGGCTGGACAATCAACCCACCATATAAGCCGCCACACTCACACTGCCAAAGCACGTCTAGCGCTTAAACTGAGTCACATGCACCCGATCTTGCAAAGCTGTGCTTCCATATGTAACAGCTTGCGGAAGTCGGACTGCATTTTGTTTGAAAATGCCCGACGGCGCTTCACTAAAATGCTCGCTCCACAATACAAGGCGTTTAGTTACAGACAGCGGTGTGATCAGCTCAGACTCCAACCTCTGTGACTGCGATGTATTTCCGTTAACGTATGCTTCCTGTACAATGTAATACCTACCTTGGTGCATAGTGATAGTTCCAGCCTAAAGCTGAGAGCTAAAAGAGAACATAAGCTTAAAAACAGGGTGGTACTATCACTCTGCTGAGAGTGAGGAAGAAACTACACGCTTGTTTCTCCTTATTTGTATATAGAAAAAGTTGGAACGAATTACGAACAAGGCTGCGAGAAACCCAGAACCCGCAGGCTCTCACGATGTTTGAAAAGCTCTTAGGTCTGGCTAATGCAAACAACTACTTAATCTGTGTGATTAAGATGATCGTATTTCGGGACCGGGGCGGATGGAACACGAACAACCCCGGTGTACCCCGGTGTAACATCGTGCGTTATCCAGCTGAAGCATGCGCTACATTGGCGCGAGGCATTTGTGTCATACTTAGCATAATATCTGTATTTACAACTTCTGAGATCGCGCGTGGATCAATTGCAAGATGAGCCTATGAGCTAAAGCCTCAAACCAGCGTATACGACTAACTTCAATAATCTTCATTTTCGCTTGACCCATTTCTAGCTTGCTTGCAGTTATTCAGGTCCTAAGTACACATGTAGCAGTGTAAGCGCAGCTGCAACGACCGCCTAGTACGCCCAATCCGTGTCTTCACCTCCACGGCGGTCTACGTCACTTACCACTTTACTACGGCGCAGATAGGGCGATACTTGGCATACCAAACTTGAACAGAGTGGAAACTCCGCATGTCCAGTGATTGGAACCTTTCTGCTATTAGCGGTTTATTAATCGGCCAGCACTTACTTAGCTCATCTTTATCGCGCTCTAAGACGTACTGCGCAACAATGCTAACGTTAAACTGTAAGGCTTACTTACACTCCATGCCCCAGCTTCTGCGCCCGGAATCAAGTAGGGTCAGCTGTAACTCTTAACAACTAAGTGGCAGACAGTTTTAAACTGGACGGCCGTGCATCTCCCGCAAGATACTGCTTGAGCTACGGCCTTCATTTCCTTAACCCTTTGGCCGCCGTTTGACAGGCCAACTTCAGTTTCCTCTCCATTCTTTTTATTCGGCTTCTATTCCTTTCTACTTATCAAGCCACAGATATTTGTCGGCAACGACGTTTCACAAGCCGAAGATCGCTTTTCGACCTCATTATGATCCACACTTGTCTCTCTAGGATTCGCTTTTGTTATAGCCGATACTGAGCGCAATGGCGGACCCTTTGATTTGATGGATTATATGCCTAAAGCACAACTCGCCACCAGTTCCTTATTTCCTTTTATGTAACTATTACCACCCTTTAAATATTTTGTCCTGCGGCTCCGCGTAAGTAGACCAAATTTGGTAAGCTCTTACCTTGTGATACTTTCCGCAACCGGGACTTGTGTCAGCATACAAATGTGCTGATATTCCGTGGATTCCATCTCTCATCTGATATTGTCTGCGTCCAACTAAAACAAACTCTTTCGTTCATCGCAACTCTACTCTTTTGGGCGCGGCGCGTTAGTTTGGGTGCCTCAGTGATCCACTGAGCTTTGCTGGTTGTTGTTTTTATAACTTCTGCGCTACTCACACCAGTTTTGTCAATGGTTAGAATCCAGACAATACAAGCCTGCTCGTCCTTTAAGTTGGGGTTGAAATATGCTGGCTCCTTTTTCTTTACTACGGACTCGCTGTGCCTCAAACCTCACCCGCTTCCTTGCGGGCAGGTTTCTGAACCAAACGCTTTGCTTGTGAAGCCTAATTGTTCTCTCGTTTCCATCTGGACATCCGGACAACATCATTCCTACGCAGTACTGTGAATTTGTCTGCAAACAGCTTCTCACTACTCTGGCTACTGCAGAGGATATTCTACGATGCTTTAGCTGCTGCATTGAGTAAAGTGGATATGGGTGTGAATGCTACTTCTCAAGCCTACCCTTCTTTTTATTCCTTCACTTAAGCTTTATATTGTTTACCGTTCTGTTCCAGCATCACTATTATCCCCCTGCTTTTAATCCCCTAAGTCTTAGCCCACACCCACCCTGCTTTGACAGGCTTTTACCATTCATTTTTAACACATGTGAACGCGGAGCGTCCTTTTTGCCCTTTCGACAAGCACATGTCTAAGCAAGCAGCCAAGCCCAATTCATCGGCTTTTATTTAGAGCCCTCGCTTCTCCTTCAGTTTCGAGCATCTCAATGTACGCTCTTTGCAACCGAGCGGGCATTAAGCGGCATTTTCTCGAACATTAGAGACCCTTCCGATGGATATCTACTGCTTATCGGGGACCCACCTACAAGACTGGAGTTCAGTGCTCCCTCTTGTGATCATATTCAGGTGACATCAGCCGCACTTCTCCTTGTTCCGAGATGTTGACACTGCAGCTTTAAGCACCGGCCAATCTGGTGTTGGCAGTGCCGTGAGTCTGCTGGCTGAATCTGCTCTGGTTGACTGGCTATTTAATTCAGCATCCGCTTGTGTGCGGTCCGCTTGCCTGGCTCGTTCAAACCTTCAAGGCCGTACGGGAATAACAGGTGTCAATTCGTCAACGCTGCCTATGCACCCACAAACTCTAGCGTCGAGGCGGTAAAGAGGACTTCCAACTCTAATTGAACGAGCTCCTTCGCAACAGGAAAAGCCCGGACACACGTAGCGCCGGCTGGGGATCTGAACACTCAAATTGGAAATGCATCCACTAATGAACTGCATCTGGGCGGCCAACATGGTGTAGGTTCCCGTACTGAAAATGCTGAGCGGTTACTTCGTTTGTGGGAAGATGCTTGCTTATTTCTTGCGAGCACTAGTTTCCGACACAGCATCCGCTGGAGGGTGACTTGGCGCAGACCTGCCCCGAACCAGCTGTGGAAGCAAATCGCTCTCTTTGCCATAAGTTACTGACGGAAAGGCTGCGACCAGCACTGTCGCTCTATTTGGAGCACATGTATGGACACCGACCATGCGCTGGTATGTGCTGACGCGGCTGCGTTTTGGCGGAATCCCAAGAAGAGATGAGCGCAATGACCCCAACCAACTGGTGGAACGAGCTGTTGTGAATGCCTTCTAACCTACTCTGTCCTGCGAGTTGAGTAAGCGCCCACTGGATGCAATTGAAGCTCACTGGTCTCATATTCACCAGACCTTGCTAGCAGCATGAAAATCCTTATGTGGTAAGTCAAATCACCAACCTGGACATTGGATCTCTTCACAGTCGCTTGAACTTATCGATGCTCGCGGGCAAGTTCCGGCCGGAAAAGAACAAAATGAAAGTTACAATTAGCGCTAGGCAAAACCGTGCTAGCCTGAAGAGAGACCTAAAATCCCGGTGGTCTCATCGAGCTTCACAGATGATTATGACCACGGCCCTTTGTAACCATCACAAGTTATTTTGGCTGATGCGGGAAACGGGCAGCAGGAACTATGTTGCTAGTGAACCTATACGTGCCGAGTGTGGGCAGCCTGTATACAACTTGTCTAAACACTTTAAGTTCTGGGCTGAGCAATTTGAATCACATTTTAATCGTATGGAATGGTTAGGTGTTTCGCCGGTCATTGATCGCCCGGCTCCCTATGCTATCTCTTTGGATCCACCCCACAATCGGACGTCGAACGTAAGATCGCATTGTTGAAGTTAAATAAAGCCGCGGGACCAGACGACCCTCCGCCAGTCCTCTTCAACTTCGGGTGACCTGCTCTACTGGAGGATTATAAGCGTAACTAATGAAAATGAGGGAGCCGAAAGCTGTCGTAACCGACTGCAGCCGATGAGTCCTAGTCCCAATTCTTAAGGGCTTACCATCTTCCTGCATCAACCATAGAGGAATTAGTCTCATCTCCATCGCCTACAATTTGCTTGCCTCAGTCATTCTTCGCATATGGAATGGCACTAGTGAAAGTCAGATTCGTAAAGAGCATGTCTGGCTCCGTCGTGGTCGTAGCTGCATAGACCACATCTTCACTTTGCGTCGGTTGTTGGAGCACCGTCACATATATTGGTGGCCCACCTTTGTCGTGTCCCTCAATACCAAATGCGCATTCGATTCGTTGGCTAGACGTGCACTTTGGGACTGTCTACTCAGGAAAAGTGTACCTGAGAAATAGGCAAATATTACTCGTGCCAAGCGGCCCCGGCCAGATTAGCACTGGCTGTTCAGCAGTTCGGGGTTCGCCTTGCACGCTCGAAGTGTAAAGCGTTCCTCTAACATTGGCCTGAACCGCCTCCTTAGCCCACCATTTGTGGGGCACAGCTAGAAGTATCCTAAACATTCAACTACTTGGAAAGTTGTATCATTGTCCCTTGGCGGGAGGATGAGATCAAGAACCAACTTGCAAAAGCACGAGGCGCTTGCCAGCCTTCGCCACTTTTGGCGCCGGCGCGACATCACTGTTGCCCTGAAGGCTAGAGTGTACCACGCAGCGGTACGTTCGACCTTAGTGTAAGGTTGTAAAACCTGGCCCCTTAGATCCACGGATATAAAGGGGTTAGTTTCTTACTACCACCGGTGACTTCACAAGTAAGCTTACATCTGGTGGGAACACCGAGTAAGCAACGAGCGTGCTCGACGCGTTGTTTGCGGCACAGGAAATGTAAATGAACCACCCAGCACCGTTGTTTCACGACCCAGGCTCCGAAGGTTCGTCCATGTGTTACATTGACATCTTCCCGAGATTCACGATGTGCGTTGTTTGCGCGCCGCGGGTGTGGATGGAAGAGAAGAAGTGGCCAGGCGATGACTTTGTCAAAAGGAATGAAGGCCCTCACGTCGAAGTTGGCCTCTGTTGGATTGTCTTGGCACCATGGATATGGCTGAAAGCTGATGAAGTCGTTTAGCTGGATCATCTTGTTTATATGACTAGGAGCCGACCTCAGTGGCGTTCATGCTGTGATTTTCTTTGTCTTACACCACCGCTCTTAGCCTCCTCTAATCACAAACTCACTATTTAGCCTTTTCTAATTTTGCATACTTAATTATGGTTTGTGCTGCATGTCAGCCGGCAGGTAGCGTACCGGAAGGATGGCCATCCGTTTTTGGTGGCTCAGCTGGCTTGCGCCCGTGGCATTTTGTCTCCCTTTTTAAGTATTGCGGCACAATAGCTGTGATGTTTCCCATCACTTTTTAATGTGTATACTACTAATAATAACTTCTTTAATCCCACACTTTTGCCTACGTGGGCTCTGCTTCTCACTTTGGACTAAACCATATCTTCATCTCCCTATATTAGTCAACGATATAGCCCACATTACTGCTTGATTTGTTCAGACCGTGAATCTGTGAATATGGTTACCACTGTTAACAATGCGGAGCTGGCGACTAGGGGAACACCACTGGCCCTTATACTCGTAATTGACGTTAGCATCGCGATGGTGCCGTTGCTTGAAGCATACATTGTTCTAACCTAAGTTATGCGAGGAATGGACATACCTTGCTTGATACTGGAGGACCAGTAAATACCAGTCAGAGAGGCTGCGCGAAAGTACATGCGGATATCAGAAGTCGATTAGAGTCGGACAAGCGGACTGTATTTGATGGGATACAAGAAGATGGGGACGAAGGAAGCAAGACAAGTGAAACACGTTAGTGCGGGAACTGACAAGACGGTCGAGAATCGCGCCAGATATAGGTCAACGTTGATATTATGTAACGAAGTTTAATACAAGAAAGAATGGTGTACAATTGGTCAACCGTGACATTGTACCCAAACTAATAGTTATCTTTTGGGGCGCTACAGAGTTCTCCCGTAGAAAGCTTAATAAAAGAAGCTTTCGGTATCAAAAATGATGGGTGCATCCTAGTTGATTAAGCAAAACCGAGTGAGTGTGTGGGAGTAATTCTCAGATGGGGTTCGCTGGAAGTCAGGGTCCGCTGTGCCGTTACCGCATTATTACTTACTGATTGCAGGTCGGTGTTAATTTCGGCGGGAGGGTAGAGCGGGCTTGTTGGACTACAAAATATGGCTAGCCCAGAAAACTGTGACAGGATTTTAACCCATGCTGCAGCCAAACGTTGCGCTTGGGAGTGTCCTTCTACCCTGCCGCACGCCGCACAGCGCCAGAACGACCCACTTCCAACGGAGGAACGACTTCAGTCTCACAGGGAATCAACCCATGTCCCACGGAGAAGCCGAATTTGGTCCTACGAAGAAATGTGTGTCTACCCACGAAGAAGCTGTCATTGTCCCGCGGAGAAACGCCCAACTTTTGCCTCAGGATCCATGTTGCCTGCGCTGATCATCGAGAACCTCGATCGTGTTTGCCAATCGATCGAAGGGGAGCGTTGGGGAACGTAGGGACGAGAAAGCAGAAAACCGCAAGCAGAAGGGGCTAGAAAGAGCAAACGGATGATTTGTGTGTATAACGGTTGGAGTCTTTTAAGTTTCTGGATACGTTTAGCAGGGCTGTTCCTAACTTTTTGTTTCTTTTGTAGTTTCAAAACTTTACTCGAAAAGTATGTGGCAAATATTTACAATATTTACAAACCTAAATGTATTTACACTGTTCATCGTCGGAAAAACGAACGGGCTTACAAAGCTCTTGACCACTGAGATTGCTGGTGAGAGGCAAAGTGCTAGGTTCGGGAGGTATCGAGACGTCCGATGCTTGTTGACCGGGATCGTTGACTGGTTTGACTACGTTAGCATGCTGAACGTTGGTTTGGTTGGTTTTGCCGTCTCACGCAGCAGTATAGACGAAGTAGGGGATGTGGCGTTTTTCAGAAACGCGGGCTTCATACTTTGCTGTTGACGACTTCGCGTCAGCCACCGCGGTCAATCGTGCACGGCTTTGTCGCATAGTGTAGTATATTAAAATGTCCCATCTACAGCGACCAAAGAGGCTGTCGCCCACTGTCTGCGCAAAAAAGGAGGTGTGAACACTTAGAAGTTATAGCGGAGGTAAGAATGCTCCACCGCTCCCCGTTGTTTTGTGAGTTCTGCCCTACTCACCCCTACTTACTCTGCTCTCTTTTCCGTTTCCTCGCATCCGTTAAATTTTGCCTCACATTTGTGATTAGCTTGGATGGACACTGAAGCTTACGCTTATTAGCCTTCCTCCTACTTTGTGTATTTCGCTCTACGTGAAGCAAATTATCGATCCTACGCTTTTTGATCTGACCAGCCTTGACCGACTGAATGCTGGCCTTTCCCCATAGCATGGGTATCCGCGATGATTTGAAAGATTCGATTGGGTTGAACACATAGACGCTTGGCGGCCGGTTTGACGCGCGGCGTGAACATTGTTTGTTACCCTGTCGTTGGTTTTCTTACCACCGTTGGTAGATGGAATCAGTCGCGGGGCTCCGACACAAGAATATATACAGAATATACAGAAAAATATACAGAATATACCATCTACCCTCGGCGGAATTTGGACAACTGAGCACTCCTAAACCGGGTGGTTTGTATCTATCATTGCATCTGAAACCGTGGCCTGTTTGTACCCGTGTGATTCTCGTGCACTTTAGATAGGTAGCATAAGCCTTAAAATCCCAGTCTGGTGCTTCGGTGGTTTGTCGAAATCTGCCTGATTCCTCTTGATCACTGTAACAAAAACGGTGAAATTTGTCCCCTATTTTCTTGTTCTTGACCACATAAAATAATTGTTACAAGCCCTAAAACCGAGAGACAAAGCATTAAAATGACTGTTACCTCAGTTAAAATAAGAAACTCAAAGAAGAGACAGGAAGCCATTGAAATGCTGGCAAAACATCCTGCTTATAACCAGTCCGTCAGCACGGAAAAAATAAGGGCTTTTAACCTAGGATGAATATAAAGCCGAAATTGCGCGTAAGAGTAAAAAGAAGTCAAATGATAGTTCTCATAAGTTTTCTCAGATAGAGCAGAGCGCAGTTACTGCAGAATCGTCCTCTAAAGCGGTTGAAACGTTTGCTGCGCTTGAACTACAGTTGAAGGACTTGAAGGAAAGGCTTGAAACTCTGCACTAGGTGCTAGAGCAATTTAATTCGCTTAAGTATATTTTAAATATTCCAGATACACCAAAAATGGAACGCCTTTGATCCGTTGGGAATTTTATACATGTTGCATTTGAGGTGCATGAGCGTAGTAAATGCTCCAAAATTGTTACGGCAGTTATTTTACCAGATAAGGTATCTCTTGAGGCTATCTCCTCTGCAGTGGCAAACGATTGTCATATGGAAAGACTGCAGTTTTCGTGCGTGAGGCTGCGAAAGAAATCTCCGAAGCGGGTCTTTCCAGTACCTTTTAAATTTTTAAACGACGCAATTGCTGAAAAATTCATTTATAGAAGGAGTGCAGTATCCATGGTCTTGGAACCAGATTTAACACTACTACAAAGGAAGTGCAAATAAGCCTATTTCCGACAAACGGTCTTTGACCATTTTGTTCCGCTACCCACGGAAACTCGGTAACTTCCCCACTTGGTTGACCTGGATGACACTTTGACCATAAATGACTCAGCTCTAAGGTTTAAATCAAATAGCAACCTTTTACAAAATAATTAATGATTCTGACTATTCATTGTCACAGTAGTCCTGCATTACTGCGTAACTCGACCGCGAACGTACAAGAATATTCCCATTGCGCAAACTACTATTTACACTCACCCTTTTTCGTTCACCATCCAGGTGCGTAGACGCTCTGGTACGAAACTGAAAACCTCTTGTCCTAAAAGCTGTAAACCACTAAAACTGCGGTACGGCCTTATTGCAAAGAACATGGGCAACAAAACCTCAAGTGGAATCTATACGGGTGCTCCTAAGCAAAATAAACACCGTTATTTTAAACATTCCACCGAAGGCTGTCAACACTGAAAACCTGCAGACAATCGGCATATCACCAACCATGCAGCATTTGAATATGCAACCTGTGCACTCCATAACTTGTGAGCCACTTGCTAGTGAACTTCAAGTGGCAGAGGGAAATTGGCACCACCAAAATGCTCTCAAACTACCTCAACATATAAATAACCTTAACTGGCAGGTAAATTATTTGTAACAGTCAGCAAACTGTGATCTCCCAGTGGGTCGCCATTTTCCCAGTATTGCACCCTTCCGACCTATTTTGGGGGTCCAATTGCGTTTTACCCGCCACACAACCAAAGGACACTAATTCCGCAAATTATACGTCCACCGTATCCACCACACCCACTGCGCTCTCTCCAAATACCACCTCGTTGGGGTCCCGTACCTGGATTCCTGTAGACAACCCAACGGATAACAAGACACAGCGCTTACTTGTAATTAATTTCTGTTCACTGTTAAATAACATGCACCTCCTGCGTAATGTCTTTCATCGTACTTCTCCTGATATAGTACTAGTTACAGAAACATGTTCGGCAGGGATGCCTGACACATTGTTCGGAATACTGGGTTATAACATCTTTCGAAATCACCGCCTTTATGGTAGTGGTGATGGCTGTAGAAGCTACGCTAAAGACAAATACATAGTTTTTCCTCTGAATGAACACTCCTACGGAAACTTCCTGACTCGGTGTGGATTACCATTGCTATTAATCCCACAAATCACTTAGTAGGTTGTGTTTACATACCTCCATCATCTGCACTCACCGTAACCGATGACTTGTTGGACATATTTTCTTTAAGTGCTGACCTCTCATACACTAACAAAATAATCGCCCGGGCTTTTAATATACCCAAAATCTCATGGACCCTTTACCACAAGCCACAAAAACACAATCCTTTTATGTCTACTCTTGCTCGACTGGGATGGGTACAGCACGCCACAGAACCTCCACTGCTTGGTAACACACTTGATCTAATATTTACTATGGGATGTTCGCATGCGTCCACATACATCAGTGACAAGTTGCCGAGTAGTGATCATAACACCGTTTCCAAATTCTTGCCAAACCGGTAGAATCGGTGATCAATTACCGCCCATTCTCTTCTGTGAATTGTTCAATTTTCTCGGACCTTATACAGTCTTCATATCGGGATCCATTCTTCCTAGCGTAGAATGTACAAATTGCTTGTAATGAATTCTACCACCGCATTCAGTTTTGTGTTGGTGTTGTGGCTTCAGAACGTAGTCCGCAGTTGAAAAGCATTGCTGCATCCGCAGGCATCTCCAAAAAGATAGCCACTAAGCTTCATAAAATAAAGAAAAAATTAGGAAAACAAACGATTTTAATTGGCTGATGCTCCACACCAGATTGCTTACAGCGTTATAACATGACCACCACAAAATACCACGCTCTGAGGAAGTAATGGCATTAAAGGCGCTAACCTGGTAGGCTCCATCTCAAAACTTTTGGACTGCAGGCAGAATAGAAAATTAAGTTGTATATACACTATTGTAAACACTGACGGAACGCCATAACAAATCGTTCAATCAAACGTTCGAGCTTCAATGATTGCTTTCTGTCCACTTATGGCACTTATGCGAAAGAAGATCCTCAGCTCAAGCTGATGCATAGAAGCCGTAATACACTTCAAACTGTTGAATTTACACTTAGTGACATATGTCGCCAACACAGGTTAGTCCGACCATCATGCTCACCAGGCCCTGAAAACAACCCGCCAATACTGGTGAAGCATGGAGGTCCAGACCTCCCCTTGTTTTTGCTTAATATATTTACATTTTTCATGCTCAATGGGTAGTATCCTATACACTGGACACAATCAGCTATGATGCCACGACACAAGAGCGGAAATATGCAAGAAGTAAAATGTACCACCCAATCCGCCACACATCTAGTATCTCCAGAATCATGGAGAGGACACTTAAAGAACGCATAATAGAATATTTGAGTTCTGTAAGCCTTCTCAGTAAACATCAGCACGATTTTTGGAAGTTATGTTGTGCACCACCTGTCAGTTAGATTACCTGGATTATGTAACCATAGCAAGAGGCGCTGGAAATGCCATCATCGTAATATTTCTTGACATCCAACAGGCTTTTGACCATGTCCCACACAATTTATTGTTGCTGAAGCTTATGTCCTATGGTTACACAAATTCGCTTCTAGCTTAATTGTCTTCCTACCTCAAGTGTAAAAAGCAAGTAGTCAAAATCGGCAACCATACACCTGAAGCCACTACAATCTTTAATGGAGCGCTTCAAGATAGCGGGCTAGGCCCGCTTTCATTGTTAAGCTATTTCAGCGACCTTGATGAAATCTCGTGCGGGAAGCAGTTCATTTCGCTGATGATGTTAAAATTGTGTATTGTTCCGCCCCTGGGCAACGTAGTCCTAACTTAGCCTATATACCGTCTGAATTATTCGCATTGGAGCACTGGAGTGCCTATTGGAAGTTGCACTTTGCCCCTGACAATAGTAATCTATTGTACCACGGCTGTGGCTCCTCTTTGTACATCCTTACATTAAACGATACCCCTATTCCTGTGTGTGGCGCAGTCCGAGACCTTGGTGTATGATATTCTGCCTCGTTTAATTTCTTAGAGCATGCTATATTCTTGCATGCTTCTGCCAGAAAATTGATCATCTACATAAGTCGAACACTTGTTTTGAGGGGTTCCAGGCTTCATAACTTTAACATACGTGTAACGCCTAAGCTTGAATACTGTCCGATAGTGCATAGTAATCTGAGAAAAGTTGATATTATAGCACCAGAAAACGCTCAACGATCATACACAAAAAGGTTTTTAAACATGCCTTATACTATGACATACTGTGAGCGTTGCTAGGCGCTAAATCTGGAGCCGCTATGGTTACGCAGACTCAAGCTTAATCTGTGCCTTCTATACCGCTTACTATTCGGATTAAGCTTCAATGCTCAGTCACAACTCGAGGTTCAGACTCGTTTGCGTTATGAATTAAGGAACAGCGAGCGCACAGTGCAAATACCAAAGTCTCGCACAAAGCTCCGCTCAAGTGTTTCTCCTTAAGATATGCGTTAATATGGAACAAACTTCCATCGAGTGTTAGAAACTGCACTACCTATCCTCAATTCAGACGCATGCTTGACATTCACCTGACTGTTGCAAATATCTGGTCAACAAAAAGACAAACGGTGACTCTAGAATGCTTGTATGAGGTAGGTCCTAGATACAAATGTAAGTCACCATATCGTCTATTCGTTTCAATATTATAACGTTACCTACATATAGGTAAATTCTTGAGTATGTATTTGAGAACGATCTTTCTCTTATCAATCCGTCTAAACAATTCTGTTTTCTCCTTTAAGGCACTGGTTCGTAGATGCAATACGCCTTTCAAGCTGATGTCTCTGTACCATCGTCGTCACTCGCCAAGCTTCTCCATCAAATTCTCATTGGCCTATGGGCAAGCGTTTGTATTCACCATTATGTTTTATAATTTCTCATAATATCTTCTTTGTTTCACTGTTGGTCATGACTGGGCTGATCTCTTTTGGTGATGGCTTACAGATGCCAAATTAATAAAAGTATACCCATGCAAATCATATTACTACTGACTCGCTGGCTTAAAACAACAAAAGTACCATACTTCTTTGATCCGCATGACAGAACGGGCTGAGGCTTTATCGCCTATAATGTATGTATAAAACAGCCCTAAAATAGACTTTTGATATCCAGTTCTGATGGCCTACTTACTATCTTGTCACACAGGCACAAAGCCAATTGTAGCATAGAAGTGCGGGTGAAACCCATGGTGGGAATACCCTGAATGGAAGCAAGTACCCTGGGGACAGTTCCATGGATGACCGTATAACTTTACTTAAACTTTTCGTGAAATCTACGTTTATTATTGTTCCCAGTTTCTTTATCTCTCTACCTTTTCCAAACTGTTATCACTTCAAAAGCCCATATTGGAACCATTGAACAGAAGACGAAAAATTAAGTATCTTATGTGATCACGTTATACATGTTGATAAGACCACCCAATTGGTCCATGCCTCGCGTTGTTAAAGAATAAAACGTTTATTTATTTATTTATTCTTCGGCACATACACTGGTGTCTTCTGCCATCGAAGAGCGGGTGAACGTAGCACACGCATCTAATGAGCCAAGCAATCGGTATAACTTCTGTAGTCAAAAGAGAAAGCAAACGGGTCTGGTGCGATCATCTGTCCAAGCAACCGCTGAGTAAAGCCGTGGACTAACTACACTGGCATTGCGTCAAAGTAAGTATTAACAGTATTTCTTTGGCCTAGGAGGAGGAGAAGGTGCGTTTCCAACTATGCAGGAGCTGCATGCGCACAAGGTGCAGCCTACAACTGGCATTGTTGCCGCGCCACCATACCGTTAGCGGCCAGATGATAGGCTGTTGTCTGAACGTGGCGATGGCCCACGTTCTGAAGCGACATGGCAAACTTCTACCAGAAATGTGACCGTCGATCGGTGGTCACCGTGGCGGGACAGCCGTATCCAGCTAACTGGCACTTCAACAAAGCCTCCGCTACTGCTTTCAAAGTGCACTTAGGTGTGTGAATAGCTTTCGGTCACAGTGCGTCGCTTGGCACAGGGCAGTAGATATACAGAACCGTTCGAAGGCGGCAGTGGACCTACGTGGTCGACGTGCACTTGATGAAAACGTGCACCTGGCTTGGGAAAGGTTACTGCTGGGCGTTCCATGTGTTTATGGAATTCGTGCGTTGACACGGAACGCAATCAGCTGCTCAAGCACGAACGGCACGATCCGACTGAGCCAGTCGAAACTTGTGGCTACGAGTTTAACCGACACACGAACGCCGGGATGAGACAAGTCGAAAAACGTGTCGAACACGGTCCGGCGATACCCGCACTGGGCGACTGGGCGCGAAGTGCACATAAATCGCAAAGTTTAGTTCGTTTATGATGTCCGCGGAACAGGTGGTATGTTCATTGAGTGAGACATGCGTAGTATATCAAACTTAGGATCACTGAATTGTTCTACGGTCACGGCTGGCAAGTCGATAATGGTGCCGGCGTTGGCGACTAGGGCTTAAACTCGGAAAACTGCGTCAGCGACAGTGTTGTGCACACCTGCGGCATGTAAATAAATAAATAAATAAATAGTTTATTCTCAGTTTTATAGACACACCAACTCAGGCACGATCAAGGTTTAAAAACAGATGTGTATCACGAAGATACATCGGGTTCAATCGTGTGTAGTTGAAACGGTGTCGGGAAGAGTTGATATGTGAGTCTAGTCGACTTGCCAGTGTGTAGTTGTGGGCAGTGACTTTATTCACTGGCGAGTCACATCCGCCACGTCGCAGTGTTGTTAAACAGATGTTTGTGGCTTTTTATAGAGAGAACGCTTGCCAGGCGAAAACGCACCACGTCCTGCAACACTGCCGTAAAGCATTTTGAACATTAACGTTGAACTGGCAAAGCCGCTTGACGACTGGTTTTACCTTCGGTGTTTCGCAGAGTAATGGCTTCTAATTTCCTCTGTTAGCTGGACAGGTAATTTGATCGGGGTCGCCATGATGTTTGAGGTCGGTGGAGGAGTGGGATATCGCGGTTATTCTTCTTGTTGTATGTCCAGGTGAGCAAAAGTTCAACTTTTCCGCTGTCCAGATATTTCAGTTGTATACTATATGAGTGTATGAGGATATGTCCAGTTCTCCATACTGGACAAGGGTTGTGGTGATTGTATTTCGGTCCTTTCGGAGTTCTACCATGCTCCAGGTAAGTTCTTGTAGGTTGTTAGGTCCGTCTTGGGCCAAAACGGTTCCTCAGTCCAATCCCAGATCTCCAAGAAGTCCCGGACCTCAGAGAAAAGGGAAAGTGAGGGACAACCGAGAGCAGAGCGCGAAAACAGGCATGGAGTTGAACATTGTTAATGTCTTGTGCTAACATTTGGTCTTATACTTAGCAATATTGTCTACGAAGCGCGACTGTCTATTTTGGTATCGGTCGTTAGTAGAGCTAAGCACGTTAGTCAGGTGTTAGTGGTCAGTGAAGAGGGAAAAGAAGCGGCCTTCGAAGACATGTCAGAACTGACGCAAGGATAAATAAATGGTTAAAAGTTTTCTGCTGTATTGACTGTAGCGAGAATCGGCAGGCTGCAAATGTTTGGAGAAATATTACAGCAGCTTCTAAGCGTTAACTACATTTTATTGTAAAACCACTCCAACTGCCACGTCAGAAGCGTCGATACTGAGCAACAGTGTGGCTTCCAGGTCGTGATGTGCCATAAAAACAAAGCCGGGGATAGCTTATTTCAAAACATGGAAGGTGGCGCTTGCTTCAGCGAGAAAATGGAATTGATTAAGTTTCTCTGGAGAAGCTCCTTGATAGGTTGCATATGCGAAGCTTAACTGGAAATAAATCAGTGATAAAATTTGACAGGGCTATGAAGCTTCTTAGTTGTTTTAAGATTGAGACTTAAGGTGGTTGATACTGGCCTTACTTTTATCCGGTAGTGGCACGATGCCACCAGGTAACCGAGAAAACTGGCCGAAATGATACCAAACGAGCACTGCCGCGTTGTTTGTCAACAAGTTTTGAGGTAAACACTCAACAGCGTTCGAATTTGGCGTAAGTGCTTCGATCGTGAGGAGGGCACGATTAAGATGTCGCCGAGGTGGGCATGAGCAAAACCTAGGCCTTGACAAACTTAGCCGATAAAGCGCTGAAAAGGTTACGAGTCATTATCAAGACCAACTGTCAATAACAGAAAAACGAACGAAACAATTATACTCGTCACTGCAGTATTAGCGACGTTCGCTTCCGTTACCGAAATTTGGTTATAAGCGCGCACCAAGTCAATTCTACTGAATACGATTTACCCGCCAGACTTTGGTGGGGATCACGCTGTGTGAGGTAGGCTAGCGATCAGGCGTAGTTGCATTGTTTAGGGATTGCTGCTCGCCACAAGAACGCCAGGCTTCCATAGTTTTTTTGGGAACCATGTGGAGTGTTAACCCCTATGGACGGCTGGATGAACTAATGATACCGAGCTGAAGCATGTGATCGTATTCAACTATTGCAGCAGGTAATTTGTCAGTAGCGAGTCGTCTTCGTTGTGCATGCTTTGGCGGGACGACTTCTGTAGCGACTGGCTGAAGCTCTGCAAATGGTCGTACAAAATAATAGGTTCTCATAAGCTGAATGTATACCGGCGATTTGGAAAAAGTGCCTGATTATCAAGGCGTCCCCAAGGTGGCTTCTACTTCCTAGCTTACTACAGTCGTCTAAACACCTGTGGCAGCTAGCAACAATAATCAACCAAAAATGTAGGAGTAAGTCGACGCCGATACTTTCGCAGGGTACAGACGCAAACTTGTAGACTCACTGAAAATATTGGCGACGGTTAACGTTAAGGTTTATTATGCGCTGACCGAATAATGCAATTGTTAAAACGTTGGCCGCACGCAGGTTGTAGGTAAGCTTTGAGAGCCTGTCTTTCTCCTTCGCATGGATGACGCTAACTTTGGCTCTTTTGTCGATGAGGGACGTGCTGAAAAAACGTGGAGCCTTAAAGTAAAACAGGCAATTTGTTTGGTTATTGACGTGCTGGTGTGCAGGCTATTCGCTTTCCCTGGAGCAGATGAATCGTGCCTAATGCAGGGAGCCCGACAACGTCCAGCTTTTCCATCATATTGGCGATGATACCAGCATTATTCTTCGTCGAAGTTGGTATGGTCGTAAAAAGAAAATGCGGATAAACCCTTGCGCATTTTTGTCAACCTAGACGTACTCGGTACAGGTTCAGATGAGTCACAACGAACGGTAGCAAAATCGTGGTGTTCGTCCGATCGTGGCACATGCCACATTAAAACCTTTAATGCAGCCATCCTGTTGCTATATAGCGCACTTTCATCGTCTTGAGTTCAGGTCGGCTTGAAGACTTAGAGAAAATATTAGACTTGGTTTTCATCGGTAAAAATGCATAATCGGAGCTACTGGTCGTCTATTGCAGAGGCAATTCCAACGCCGCGCCTGCCTTAGTAACTAGTTCTTGCAGTGGTGTATCCAGAAATATGGAAAGTATTCTTGGCATTGGCACTGGAAGACGTACAAACTACAGTTACTTCCTCCTTTTTGCTCAAGAATATCAGCATAGCGATGAGCTGAAGTTAGCTTAGTAACGCCGACGGCTTACCGTCTCCCAGCTTCAAATCATTGAGCTGGACAACTTGAGCTTTTGTTCTGGGCTTAGCTCAGTTAGAATCGTTTGCTTCGGTGTTTCATATTTTGCCTCCTTCGATAGGCAGAGAAGAATATCATCAATGGGTGTCACAACCAATGAAGGAAGGCGTAGGACGAGATGATTGTACCTCAGGCGGTCTGCAGGGATGCGCTTATTTACCAGTTTGGTTTCCAATATCGCAAACCAAACCTCTGGGAAGTGTTCCATAAAAATTAGAACGGCCAAAGCAAGCATGTTTACGCTGTACTACAGAACATGCCGCTTTCGAAATGTTATTCGAAAAGTGCAAAGATGAAAAAACAGGATGAAACCATTAAATGTACGTAATAAAAAAATAAATGCACGTACATAAGCAAAAATGGAACCAACCCAAAAGCTACAAACGACAAAATATATCAACTCCCTCGTGCGAATCGTCGTCACTAAGTTGTGAGACTGGTGCATACTAATCCTAGGCAGTGTGCGAAATTGAGCGTGGATAACAGAAGGCAATTACAACCGGACAAGGTGAACTGTAACCAATAGGCTCCAAAATGACGCCAAAGGATGAAGCATGGCAAATGGAACACGTTAGCGTGAAGATCTGCAAGGCGGTCGAGTGTCGAGCTGAGCGTAGTTCAACCGTGGCGTCATGTGAGGGGAGTAAAACAATGAAGAATTGTGTGCAAGTGGTCAAAAGTGAAATTGTATACATGATAATGGTTATATTATGTGGCGCTACGATACAGTTTCTAAGCCAAGGTGCTACTTTGCGCTACGACACTTTAAGTCGCGGTCCCTTAGAATAGCCATTTTGCACTCCAGTTAATCCTCTTGGCCACATATCTCTTACCTTTGGTCCTTGTTGCACATTCGCCAATCACTATTGTGAACACTGGTAGGCTGGCGGCATGATGAATCAGATCCATTTTTGATCCTCATTCATGCCAAACTAACAATATATTTCATGTGCTCTGACACTGACACGAAAGCTAGCCATGTGCCGGAGAACCGGTCACATAGGCTAGCTAAAAACCCAGCTACTTCGAACTCCTTCTTGCCTTATGTTGGTCAGCAGTTCAACACGTATCTTTTACCTGGCTCCATTGCCTACCCAGCCTTGTGTGTAGCGGAGGGTGGATAACCGTGACGTGATTCCTGCGTACCCTGCTGTTCCTGACATATACTATTATTCATGTACGCACTCTAGCGAACTACAAATGCTCTCATAAGGACATGCACCGACTTGAGAGCGTGTGTGATTCAAATATGATCTTATGCTGGTGTCACCTATACTGGACCTTCAAAATTAGCGATAGCATCTTCAGAAAAAGTAAACCATTGCACAGTAGAGCGTCACAAAACATGGGGCACAATAATGCTTCATGCATGGAAAACCCTATCTATAGAAAACAAACTTCTTGAGGCCCGAGCCTAGAAGTAAATGTTAATAAGCATTTTACCGTTTACAGCTATTACCTTCTAGATTCTTGACGACGGAATTATTTGCGGTGTGTGTCCATGCATAGAGAAGTCTAAAAAGAGCTGAAATTTATAAATCTTGCTCATTTTCTCTAATAACTTGATAAGTATACGGGCTCATTTGTGTCAACTGGACACTAAGCTGTACAGGCTTATCCATGTAAACCAGACTCACGTAGTCTTGGAACAACATTCACAACTGACTGCGCAGCAGTCCATCTTCCCTTAGTCTCTCAAAAAATAACGGCTACTGCTCTGTAGTCAATACGGCTCTCACCTTCATTGTTATCATAGTCCACTTGGTTTCTGTTGACACCGTATAAGCACAAATTCGGGTAGTTTGCCTTAGATTTAATAGCGCCGGTGCGCAATCCTATTAAAAACCTGTTGGTTTAGTAGGGTTGCTTGTTCTTCCGTTTAATTTTTGCTAGAACTACGGCTGTTCTTCTGCATTATAATCTTCTTCCATTAACTGATTGCTTGGCAACCCATGTTGCCATAACCTCTAAATAAAGCGCAGCTTCTGCTGTAAAGTTTGTCCGGATCTTATCCTCATTGTTTTCAGCGCCCATGTAACTTCATTGTGACACAGTAGATTCCACCTCCGAGCAGTTCACCTAATCTACTAAAGCGCCGATGGGACACCCAACTGTACAATTGTTTGTTCAAAATATTGCAGGTACTACAACCCAATCTGTTCTTCTGCTACGGTCTGGCTGCTTTTACTATAACCCACCACCAGCTTACAAACTGCTCGGCAGTCCAGGTTTCCTTAAGATCTAAATATAGAGCGGTTTCTGCTTAATAGTAATTTTGGCTCTTATCCTCAGCTCCCTCTGAGTCCACTTGGCTCCCTTTTGACAACGTAGAATCCCACCTTCGGGTTGTTTAGCTAATATACTGAGGCGCCACCATATTTCACAACTGTCGGTTCATAATAGTGCTTGTTCTGCAACCCAAACTTCTCTTCTGTTGTGGCCCATCTTCGTTCACTTTAACCCTCGTCCACTTCATTGCCTGCTCGGCACTCCACGTTTTCTTAATCTCAATAAAACGCAGCTACTGTTATGTATTTAATTCGGCCCTTCCCTTTAGGTTCTCTGCGTCTAAGTGGCTTCTTTTTGACAACCTAGCATTCCACCCTCACTGATTTACGCAATTTATTGATGCGCATAATCGCCACCCTGTTTTACAGCTGTTGGTTCCTATTAACGTTTATTCTACAAACCAACCTTCTGTTACGACCTCTCTTCTCTCATTTTAACCCTCCTTCACTTAAATGACAGTTGGGCTGCCCACTTTCACTTAAACACCGCAACGAGCGGCTTTCGCTGAGTGGTTAATTTGGTTATTAACCTCACTGTCGTCTGCGTCCAAATGGCTTAAATTTGACACCGCAGCCTTCCACCCTAGGTGGTTTACCTACTCCATTTATCCCCAAAGCGTCGTAATATTCAACAACTAATGATTTGACAGTATTGCTAGTAATTCAATTTGATCACTGCTCCAACTGCGATCTGTCTTCAAGGTAACCCTCATCAAATTAACTAACATCTGGGCAATCAAAGTTTCCATATTTACTTGTCGCAGAGCGGCTTCTGCTAGGTAGTTAAATCGGCTCATACACACTGTTCCATGCGTTCATATGCCTTTCTGTTGACACTGTAGAATTCCACCTTCAATTGACTCACCTTATTTACTTTCGGGCCAATTTAACCCAATTCCACAATGATGGGTTCATAATACTGCATGTTCCACAACAATATTTCCGCTTCAGCTACGACCTGAATTCTTTTACTATAACCCTCCTTCAGTTAACTGACTGCTCGGTAGTCCGTGTTCCTTTGAGTTCAAAATAACAGTGGTTTCTGTTACGTAGGGAATCCGGCTGCTACCCTCACTTTTCCAAGCTTCCGTCTTGATTGCTTATGGAACCTCAGGAATCCAACATCGAATGACTCACCTAATCCATTAAAGCGCCGGTGCGACAACTTGTTCTACAATTTCTTGTTCAGAGCTTGACTCGGCCGCTTATTCACCCCTCAAACGCCACACGCATTCGAACAGTCATCTTTCTTCCCATAACTTAATGCCAACCCATTTACTTTATAATACGTTGAATGCTTACGAGAAACATGCTCTAGATCTACAAGCTCAGCACACAAATATACCCTTGTGTCTTGCCGTTGTTGCGTAAGCAAGAAGTAGCTTTAGCGTTATATCCTTCGACATTGTACATCATTCTGTCTCACGTCTAGATAGCTTGAGCTAAGACTTCCACGCTGCTGGGTTCCATGACTGTCTTTTTCGGACTTTTCTCAACCTGTTCATTTCCCTCCTATTTTGCCACGGTCGGGAACTTTACCAAGATCAGGAATTGGACTGAAGGACTGCCTCCGTCTGAGAAGGGACGAAACAACCAACATGGACGCCCCTGGACCCTGGACTTATACCAAAGCCAACCAAATGCCCATCGCAATGACTGATATCCAGAGAGGTTAGACGGACTAGTATTCTTCACACTTAAGCAGGTATACCAAAGCAGCAAAAGTGACCTTCTAGCTACTCTGGAAATGTAGCCCTCCTGTACAACGCAGTTGTCGCGAAGTTCTCCAAGCTGGGCAACTTTATTGCAAACGTTTCGCCACCTTTCGAGGTAACGTCTTCATTGTGAGAATAATAGCAGTTAAGTAGCAGTAGCTTGTAAAACGCAAACCCAATACTGGATACTGTCAGCAGCAACCGTTCCTCATTTAGGCATACGGGGCTAGTAAGTTTGCCTCGTTCTCAGTGCAGCATTGTGTCCAGCGGTCGTGCTCGAGTCTTTGTCATTGGCTACAGAGATGTTGTTGCCCGTGGTTGGGATTATCGCGCTTGGATTGGTGCAACGGGTGTGGGTGGGCCGTCTGGGCTCACATGACTATGCTGTGTGTTGGTTTGGGTTCTTCCAAACAGCGGTTATTGCTCCTCTTGAGCTCCCTCTGTCTCAGCGGTTGGTATATTGGATGGATGTCAATATGCGTGTTGATTGAGCTCGTGGTCGATAACCGTTTGCGACCTAGTTGACCAGCTCGGAGAACTGCACAACAACTGAGCAAGCCACCCGAGCTGCCAATGTTCCTAATTATTCCTACACAATTACTCACGCTGCTCGACTGGTCTCAACCTCTATGGCAGGCCTCGACGGAGCTATCTGATCGGCTAGCAGAGAGATCATTTGACTGCCAATAACAGTGAACAAATAGTTGCTAAGTGGCTTTGCCATATTACAGCACCATTCAAATCAACCGACTGCGGTACTCCAGGACGTGATGGGCTTTGGCCTAGCAAGCGTATCCCTATAAAGTGCCACCAAAGTCCGTTTATCAACACTACAACGTGGCGGATGTGACTCGCCACTGAGTAAAGCCACTGTACACAATCACGTTTTGGCACACTCACTAGCAAAATAATGGCACTAATTTATTGACCAGTACCAAAAGGATACGCTCAGTCTTCGCATGCTGTCATCAAGTTACCTACTGTGCTTTTCCTGTTTACTCTGCTCAAACACGAATCCAGTTCATCGTCGTCGCACTGACGTGTTTGTGATTCCTCAGTGTTTCCTCCGTTTCTGCACCTTGTACAATCTTTGGCTAAGGCCAATTACGCGTATTGTAACAAGTCTGTTGCGCGGCGTAATTGTTTTTAAATTTTAATCAAGCCTGAGTTGGCGTGCCACGATTAATTTGAGACCAAAGATCTATATTTTTTGTTTGAAATATTGCGGCAATTGTAGCAAGTTTCTTGGCTTTGACAGCTACATTCGCTTCAGTACTAGTGAAATACTACAAGTACTGCGCTGAGTTTGCCATCGTCATGTACAGAGATTCCGTCGCAACGAGACTGGACCTTAACGTGGTGCGACGGTTTGCGTACCTCATTGACCCATTGAGCTATACTGGGTGATGCCTCCGAGCTACTTCTACCAGGTTGGTCAATGGTGAGAGGTCAGACAAACTCAGTCTCCTGGTCCTCCAGGTTGGGGGTTTGAAATGGGATGGCGTCCATTTCTGTAAAACTAAATCACCGCCACCCCGCTGCCTTGCGGACAGGCTTTTGAGCCAAAGGCTTTGGATGAGGGCCCTAATCGTTCTCCTTTCAAGGTCTGGGCGCCTTGGCAGTATCCCAGCCCACATACAACCATGACTTTTCCTTCGAACATAAACTTCATCCTGCATTGGCCGTCGAGCAGATTATCAAGGGCACCTTGTCTGCTGCATACAGCAGGGCGGATAACCGAAAGCATGCTACTGCTGGCGCCTCCCTTCTTTCTTTTCCACCTTTTTCTCTTACTCCCATTCCGGCCCCTATTACTAACCTTCCTTCTATAAATCCCAGCTTAATTGACAGCAACCGAAGTGCTACTGGAGTAGTACCGTCTGCAGCCACCATCCCACAGCACCTATCGGACGCCTATCGGCAAAAGTTCCTTGTAAGGCCACGCTGTCCCGGTTCCATTACGACATTCAACGTCCGCACTCTAAAACAAACAGGTCAGCAGGCTGCACCCGCAGGCACCTTGGACACACTGGGTGTTGATGTGTGTTGTGTGTCCGAAACTAGGATTAATGACCCTGACGAGGTTATTGAATTAACTGCACCCGGCTTATCCTCTCGTTATTGGTTGCACGCATCCGGAGACGCCGATGCGGCACTCACGGGTCTAGCTGGTGTAGGTATCATTCTCAGCTCCAAGGCTGAGTCATCGTTGGTTGATTGGATTCCGGTGATCAGCCGTTTGTGTGCAGCCCGTTTGACGACATCAGCCAAGGCGAATACGCGAACTGAAACAAAACGCTGTTTGTTTGTGCTTTCTGCTTATGCTCCCACCGACTGTAGTTCTAGTGCAGTCAAGGACACTTTCCATCACCAACTGAACACGCTGCTACGCAGTGCTACTAGTTCAGATATTATAGTACTTGCAGGGGATATGAACGCACAAGTAGGGCGTCTGAGCTCTTCAGACGCTCAACTGGGTGGTAAGTATGGACTTAACGCCGAACGGACTGAAAACGGCGAGCGCCTGCTGCAACTGTGTGCGGAGCACCAGTTGTTTCTTACTAGCACTGCTTTTAGACACAGTGGGCGCCGAAGTGCCACTTAGCGTCCACCTGTAGCTGGACAGCGATGGACCCAAATTGACCACATAGCCATAAGTTACAGGTGGCGCGGTTCCATGCTGGATTGCCGCTCGTGCTGGAGTACCTGTGTCGAATCTGATCATGCCATGGTGCGCTGTCGTTTCTCCATGAACTTTACCGGAAGGCGCACAAAGCGTCTCCCCCGATTTGCAACGGACAGACTGTCCCAGCCCTCGGTCAGGCAAGCCTACCAAGAAGCACTGCATAGCGAACTCTCGATGTCTTGTCCTAATGACACTGAACTTCAGTGGAATAGAATCTCGGCCGCTATGCCCGACGCAGGAGCATTTGTTTGTGGCACTATCCATCTTCATCGCACCAGTCACTGGATATCCGAGAGGTCCGTGAACCTTTTGGAAGCTAGAAGTCACTACCGGCTGGTTCTGAACACAACGTGACCAGACGGGCTATTAGGCGTGAACTAAAGCGGAGCCTACGTGCTGACAAGAAAGCCTGGTGGACCAGTATAGCTCAAGAAATGGAGGAGACAGGAGCAGTAGGCAATTACCGGAAGCTCTTCCAGCTAATACGCACCACTGGTCCGAGAAAACCAGGCGTCAGTGAGACAATCAGGGACAGTGCAGGTGCGCTGATACACAATAAGGAGCGCCGTATGGCTCGTTGGGCTGAACACTTTGAACATCAGTTCAGCTGGCCCCCTGCTCCCGGACATCTTCCTTCTCAGGTGATGCAGGACGTGCCATGGACGGTTAGTTTAGGGCCTTCGTCGGAGGCCGAGGTCCGAAACGCGATCACAGCCCTCAATCGTTTTTATGCTGCTGGCCCGGATTCCCTCCCACCTGCACTATTTAAGGATGGAGGTGAGGTCCTCTGCAGGGCATGACCTCCCTATTCGCACGTATCTGGAACGAAGAGAGTGTGCCGGCTAATTGGAGCGAATCGATGATAGTAGCAATATACAAAAAGGGCAGTCGTACGGACTGTGCGAACCACAGTGGTATTAGCCTAACGCCAGTTGTGACAAAATTACTGGCCTCGATTATCGTTCGTCGCCTCGTTGCAGCACGGGAATCTCGGATTAGGGAAGAGAAGGCCGGTTTTCGCCCAGGACGTGGCTGTATAGACCATATATTTACTTTGCGGCAGGTGCTAGAGCAGCGCCACGCATACCGCAGACCGACAATAGCTGTGTTCCTCGATTTCAAGAGTGCGTTCGATTCGGTCGATCGATCGATTCTGTTCAAATTACTTGCGTGTAAAGGTGTTCCCACGAAATATGTGAACATCCTTCGTGCCCTATACTCGAACACTAGAGACCGCGTTAGGGTCTATGGTGCCCAATCGGGTAGCTTTTCGACTACACGTGGCGTTCGACAGGGTTGCCCGATTTCCCTGTTTCTGTTCAATTTCGTCGTGGATTCTATCATGGAGTGTTCCCTTGCGGAATCTCATGATATGGGCGTTGTAGTGCTGTCTGGTGAAAGGTTAGTTGATCTAGATTATGCGAACGATATCATCTTGCTTTTCGACAAGGTTGGCGCGGCACGATCAACCATAAATAGCCTATCCAGAGTGGTCCCATTATTTGGTATTCACTTCGCACCTTCAAAGTGCAAAGTGTTGCTGCAGGACCACCAGCCACTCGATGACCCCTTGACGCTTGCTAGCGGGGAACTAGAGGTGGTTGATCAATTCAATTATGTTGGCAGCTGCATCAGCAATGATTGGCGCAGAGAAACTGACGTGAGCTCACGCATTGCAAAGGCCAGAGCTGCCTTCTTGAACCTGTGGCATCTTTGGCGACAGAAGGGAGTTTCCCTCCTTCTGAAAGGCCGTGTATACAAGGCCACAGTAAGGGCCGTTCTGCTCTATGGTAGTGAAACTTGGCCCCTTTGGTCTGAAGATCTGAGGTGCCTTCAAGTCTTTGAGCACCATTGTTTGCGAAACATTGCTGGGGTCGCATAGCACCAGCGTGTCCGCAACGATGATGTGCGTAGGCGAGTACTAGTTGATGATGATCATGCTAGCTCCCTAGAACAACAGATAGCACTGAATAAGTTGCGTTGGTTTGGGCACGTGCTACGCAAGCCTGGTCACCGATTACCTAGGAGGTCCTTGTTCAGTCTACCAGATGTAGGATAGCGCCAGGCTCGAGGTAGACAGAAGTTGACTTGGCAGCGGAAAATGAAGTCACTGACGACCAAACTGGGTGCCGTTGGTCCGCCTCGCCTTCCGGGTTGGAGTCCACGTGACTCACCTTGGGCTTGGCTCGAGACTTTACAGGACATGGCTCGCAACCGACACCTGTGCCGGTTCTGCTGTCGTCTCCTAATCGGATTGTCTGTTTAAAGTATGTTTGGTGCTGAGTTATCTGCGGGATAGTGGTTGATTATGACGCGTGGCAGTGAAAGCCGCAAGGAAGCTGGCTCGCCGATGCCGCATTATCTTTGCACGATAGTCAGCTGTTTGTGACAGAATGTTGTCTACACAAGGTGTAGGCGCCTTGACCCTGAATGTTTGCTTAGGGCATTAAGGTTTTCAGATAAGTCCCCCTTCTCTCCCTCTTCTTATTCTTTATTTCCTAGGTCCTCATTGCTGTATGGCAGCGAAGCATCAGTTCAAATAGCTGATGTACTGCTGTTGATGTACCGAGATTAAGCGATGTTTCAACTTGTCAATCAAGTTTTTACTTTGGACTGCTGAAACGTTTTTTGCATTTGGCTGCAATTATTGCCGTGTACGTTTAGCGCTAAATGTCAGCTGTTATTCAGAGATTTTGTTATACTTTCCGCTTATGATTTCAAGATAGGTAAGCCGCATTTGTATCCGTTTTTAGATAGTTATTTGTAAATTTTTTCCCTCAATTTTAACGCAAGGCTTTACCCATGTTCACTTTTCTCCATTTCAGCTGATGTCCATCAGTTCGATTTTCAAGAGGTTACCATCTTTGAACCCCTACTCTACCGATAAAGGCTAATGTAGTAGGAATGAATACATCTGTGGGACGGTTTCTACAGCGCTGGCTTCGGGTGAACAGAACGTGCAAAAACGAGCGTTAGTGCACTATAACGCAATCGATTCGTTCAAAATGATTTAGAATATTGGAAGCTTGGGAGGCTTGCTCAGTGGCTATGGAGCACTTCGAGGTAAGCAAGTTAGTTGCAGAAGTTTCGCCACCATTCTAGTGGCATCTTCACTGCGGGATTGATAACAGTTAAGTAGCAGTAGCTGGTAGAATGCAAGCCCAATAATGGATATTGTCAACAACAACAACTCCTTTTCTTATATAGGCATACAGGGCTATTAATTTTGCCGCGTTCTCATTGGTGAAGCCTTGTGTTCAGCGATTGTGCACGGGTTATCGTCATTGGGTGCGGAAATGTTGTTGCGACGTGGTTGGGATTATCGCAATCGGCTTGGTGCAACAGGTGCGGGTGAGTTGTCTGGGCTCATATTGAATATGCTGTTAATTGTCCGTGTGTTGGATTAGTTGCTTTCGGACAACGGTTGTTGATCCTCTTGAACTCTCTCTGTCTCAGCGGTTAATATATTGGATCGAGGTCGATATGCATGTTGCTTGAGTTCGAGGTTGAGAACCAAGCTTCGAGAAACTCGCTCCATTTTGTTTCTATCCTCCGGTCAACATCTCTACCTTGTTCCAGTAGAACCTCTGTCTCTCTTCATCCACGTGCGCTGAAACCAGTGAGGTTGCTTAATGGTTCTTGCACGCTCTTTGGTGTTCATGTATCCTGGTGGACCTCTTCCTTCCTGTTTGTCCCACACAGTGCATTTCACAGTTTGCGCAGTTTCTTCTATATGCGACATTTCGTCGTACTAGTGTCTCTCGCTTTCCTTTTGGGTTTGACAACGTTTTCCTCAGAGTGGCGGTTGGTTTGTGAGCTAGCATGATATGCTGTTGTTTGAAAAATCTGGCAGCCATTTCAGACACGTTCTTTATATATGGCAGAACCATGCCTTTTGTCCTAGCTGACGTAGGTTTGGTTTTTGAGGGCTTGCGGTTTAAGCATCTTCGGAGGAAGCTGCGTGGGTATCCGTTGCGTTCAAATGACTTGAGTAAGTGTTTTTCTGCTGCTCGTTTCGCTTCTGTCGTACCGCAGTGAGTTGCTATTCTATGGACCAGTGTCTACACACAGCTTATCTTGTGACATCTTTAGTGGTTGCTGTTGAAATTCAAAATCTTATCGGTGTGCGTGCTTTTTCTCTAAACTGAGGGTTGCAACTCGCCTCCACTGTTCTGGCTACTAACACATCCAAGAAAGGAAGTTTGTTTTCCTTCTCTGGTTCTACGGTAAACTGTATGTAGTCCATATATTTGTAATGCTCAAAGACCTACGAGCAGAACACGATGAAACCATCGTGTCCTTCGACGTAGCCGCCCTATTCACTTTCTTCAACTTACAGCTTGCCAAAGAAATTAGCGCAGAACGTCTTTAGAACAACGGTGGGATGATTGGCTACATGACGACCAGAAGCGTATGCAAACTTCTCAACTTATATCTCTCAACTTACTTCGCGTTCAACGTATAAAGGTATAAACAAGTGAAAGGTGCACCGATGGGATCACCTTTATCCGGACTCATCGCAAAGATTGTCATGAAAAATTGGAATAGAATCTACTACCAAGGGTTATCCGAAACTTTGGGTTCGCTGCGTCGATGATACGTTTGTGATACTAAAAAGTAGTCAAGTATCGGTGGCACAACAACTGCTTAACAACAATATGGACGACATACAGTTTACCGTAGAACCAGAGAAGGAAAACAAACTTCCTTTCTTGGATGTGTTAGTAGCCAGAACAATGGACGGCGAGTTGCAACCCTCAGTTTAGAGAAAAAGCACGCACACCGATAAGATTTTGAATTTCAACAGCAACCACTAAAGATGTCACAAGATAAGCTGTGTGTAGACACTGGTCCATAGAATAGCAACTCACTGCGGTACGACAGAAGCGAAACGAGCAGCAGAAAAACACTTACTCAAGTCATTTGAACGCAACGGATACCCACGCAGCTTCCTCCGAAGATGCTTAAACCGCAAGCCCTCAAAAACCAAACCTACGTCAGCTAGGACAAAAGGCATGGTTCTGCCATATATAAAGAACGTGTCTGAAATGGCTGCCAGATTTTTCAAACAACAGCATATCATGCTAGCTCACAAACCAACCGCCACTCTGAGGAAAACGTTGTCAAACCCAAAAGGAAAGCGAAAAACACTAGTACGACGAAATGTCGCATATAGAAGAAACTGCGCAAACTGTGAAATGCACTGTGTGGGACAAACAGGAAGGAAGAGGTCCACCAGGATACGTGAACACCAAAGAGCGTGCAAGAACCATTAAGCAACCTCACTGGTTTCAGCGCACGTGGATGAAGAGAGACAGAGGTTCTACTGGAACAAGGTAGAGATGTTGACCGGAGGATAGAAACAAAATGGAGCGAGTTTCTCGAAGCTTGGTTCTCAACCACGAACTCAAGCAACATGCATATCGACCTCGATCCAATATATTAACCGCTGAGACAGAGAGAGTTCAAGAGGATCAACAACCGTTGTCCGAAAGCAACTAATCCAACACACGGACAATTAACAGCATATTCAATATGAGCCCAGACAACTCACCCGCACCTGTTGCACCAAGCCGATTGCGATAATCCCAACCACGTCGCAACAACATTTCCGCACCCAATGACGATAACCCGTGCACAATCGCTGAACACAAGGCTTCACCAATGAGAACGCGGCAAAATTAATAGCCCTGTATGCCTATATAAGGAACGGAGTTGTTGTTGTTGACAATATCCATTATTGGGCTTGCATTCTACCAGCTACTGCTACTTAACTGTTATCAATCCCGCAGTGAAGATGCCACTAGAATGGTGGCGAAACTTCTGTAACCAAATTGCCTAGCTCGGAGAAATCTACAACATCTTAGCAATCGGTTAGTTTGGGAAGCATGATACTGGACTATGGAATCCATATTCTATGACACGGAAGGCGTTGAAGCCTGTTTACATCTTGCAATCTCCTAGGTATCTATTAAGGGCAATAGAAGCCATTCCCGCCATCTTGGTTCCGTATTACCGTGATTGAATATATAAACATAACTTTACTGTTACTTGTGCAAGGGCAGGTGATTACTGTGCAGTAGGATCTGACCCATTGTAAGTACGGCTTCTAGCCAAGTTCTGAATTATACCTTTTTTATTTCTTTATTTAGTTCGTTATTATCCTACCAATCACCGCTGCATCCATAGCTTAACGTGGACACTGCTGCACTGCACGTTTGTACAAAACTGTTCTAATAATTGATTAGGTTTTCCACCTGAATTCTTGTCACCATTCTGAAATCGTTCGGTATGTTTATTGTTTGTTCTCCTGTTAACCACAATAACATTATAAAGGCTCTCCTTACCTCACTGTGTATCCCTTGGCCAGTCCTTTCATCTCCCTATTTTCTCAAGTTTAGCTTGATATCCTATTAGGCACCACTTACCTCCGCTTCTCTGTTGACTTACCTTTGACTATGTGGCTCTGCACGTTTGAGCATAGGACCACAAATATTTAACTACGCTGACCAACAATATCCTTCTCCCTACTTCAGCATTATTTCTCTAATAATTGTTCCACTGGCCTCATTTTGCACTACATTATTTTTCACCTGCTACACAGCTTCTAACCATACTACGTGCCCTAAGCGTACATGTTTTGTTCTTCCTGCCTGCCACATGCAACCTATCCTTACCCTTCCTCAACCCAAGTAACCATCGTATAACCAGGTCCATACACTTTTCATACTGCGAACTATTAGAAAGTGCTTTACTCAATGTATACTACAAAGGCGGATGAAACAGATCGATATGGAGATAACTATGGGAGTCCATTGTACTTCCTCCGCTGCTTGAGGAGGACCCATTTTTGTCGATTTCTTTAGTTGTAACCCAGTTGCTAGAGCTCAACGCAAACGGAATAAATGGGTTTAGTCAAACTATTTACAGCCGTGTTTCGTCGATACCGTCTCGCTCACAAAAAGAATGTGGCTCACAATCCATGCACCTTCGTTGGAGTACTATATAGAAGCGGATATACTTGGAGCCGGAACAAGTTGGTAGAGTGCTATATATATGTTCTGCAACGAAAACGAAATATCCAGCGTTAACCTACGATGCACACTTTACCTATCTCGCCATTAAACTCTACCATTGCACTCTGCACCGTCCATTTCGCCAGTGAATTGTGTCCAACAAAAAAGGATAGCGTTCACACTTTGACTTTATTATCCTTCTCGAAGCATACAAAGGAAGGCCAAACGAAACTACCTTGTCGGAGTGAACCGATTTACCATTGTGGATTCTTCTCTCCTAGTCCAGCTAACAGATTTACTCTGTCAAACATATTTAGGGTTTGTTGTCTGCGCCTAGAAGCATCTTTATTCAGCCACAAGCAATCCGAAAACAAACAAAGCTGCATTCATTGAGTAAAAGCCCTCTTCACATAGTCATTCTTCAACCATCCCGCTATAACCCATACATTGAACTAAATAAAACGATTTTGCCACATATTGTTTGAAGAAAGCAAATGGAGGATATTATTTTTTGGGCTATTCATGTTATCTATTTGTCTACATATGGTCATGGTTACCGTAATACAAAGCTATTTTAACCTTTCACTAACTGCCTAATTTTGGACCAATTTTTATCAAACCGAACAGAACACCAAGGTGGAGGTATATGTTCTCTTCTCATTCAAACAGAACTAAATGAACAACACAAGCATTACCGTCTTCCGTAAAAAATTGCTTAACACTCATCTAACTTCGACTCCTACCGCCTGCTTTTGATGGTTTATGATGTCCATAGGGACCACTAAGAGGATTGAGAAGCAGACTCCGCCGTCCTAGAGCCAACTGGAAACAAAGTATGTATAAAAAAGCTTCGAAACCGAGACCGTTTCGTTAACAATAACCATTAGTGCATCCGTAGACTCGGCAACACAAAGCCAGTGTTCACTCCACCTGTCCGACATGCGGGACGCGGAAACCAAAATTGCGCGCATCGGCTTCCCGTCAGCTTACACTCCTTTTGCCAGTAGCATATAAGACCCCTTTCGATCTCCCATTGGTCGGACGCCAACGTCTAGTAACCCTCATAGTTAATGTTTGATTGATAAGACTCCTTGGCCACCATCAAAGCCACAATCGTACTACGGTACAACGCACAAGCCTTCTACCATGGCCAAGACAAACACCTCATGGGTTCCGAATAAGCTAAACTCCTAGTCAGTTCACACAGACATAGCAACCCTCCTACCTTCCTAGTATGGACCGAGGCCTACTAATGTAACCACCAATTTGGCACCGTCTAAGCGTCAGAAACATCTCCTGAATACTCGTAGCCCGAGCTATGTCAGACGCTCCAGTGAAAGTCGGGTTACGCTGCTGGTCGAACCACGAGGCCAAATAGGCAAAGGCCACATATATATATATATATATATATATATTTCAACTGTATGGTTGTCACAAACACCACCAATCCTGGCCTTATGAACACCGCGAAACTGCAACTCGGCCCCCACATGCCATCACTTCGCGAATCGCACAGACGTCTGCCGTATCCCCTTTTGTTGAACGCTGCGAGTTGCGGGCTCCTGTCCAAGCATACCTGGATCAGCATATTGCGCTACATCACCTAGTTGGGCTACTGGATATGATGCAACTGACGCCATCCAGGCTGCTCCAGCAACTTTGATGATATAGTTGACTCAATGCACTACACCTGCTCACGTGCCTGACCTCCCAACTCAAGTTTAGACGCAACCGACTTTATCTTACACTTCGCTTCAACCTACTGGCCCTGGCCTCCGACAGTTACATACCTTATATAACGCCGGTCCACCGATAACGCACTTCCTTGCATGCTTACACACAACCTTACGCTAAAGGGGTTTGCCTAGTGTGGTGTTAGAGGTTATCAATATGCAGATAAATCCAGCCGATCCGTATACGATCCTCCTCTTAAACCATCGATCCGAAAACAACAAACTGCCTCCCTTCCCTTCTCCTCCTTCTGTTGGGCCTGCAGGTGATGCTGCTGCTAAAAGAAAAGTGGCACGCAGTTGACACGTTTGATGCGTCACTGCAAATTCCTGGGTACACGACCATCAGTAATGGACGTATCAGTCAATGTGGCAGCGGTTGTCTTACATACATTACCGATGCATGTACGTGTCATCTTTTCAAAACATACCGCTTGGAAATCCTGAAGCTTTTGTCGGGATTCCGACCCTAGCAGGGCATACTGACATCTTGATAAGCTGCATCTACAATGCGCCGAATGCCACTAGTAATGGATTTGAGGAATTGGCTGAGCTATTTCACGAAGTTTCATTGCTCCCCGCATGTCATAAAATAATCGGCGGAGATTTCAATATTCAGCACACCTCTTGGCTTAGCCAAGCAGCACCATTCAGGTATAAGGCCTTCGTAGATACTCTCTTCACACATGACCGGAGTCAGCATGTGCGCGCACCCAAAAGACCATCCAACACCCTGGACCTATATTCAACAACGGTATCCCGCATGCATGCGTTAGCTGGTTAGATAGCATTCCCGGTAGTGACTACAAGGCTGTGATGCTATTATTCAAGCATCCCAAATTCCATCATCATGTTTGCCCATTCCACATTGCTTTTAGGCCTCTTCAACCCATGAATTTAGAGGCCTTCCCCTCACTTACCCGTGCCGCTCCGTAAGTCGCTTCCTTCCTAGAAACTAGTACGGAGACCGCGACCTGTGAACTGTACACTAACTTAAAGCGTTTTCTCGATAGCGTAGACCCACTACAGAGCTCGATCAGGAGACCTCAACCATCTGATGACGCCCCGATGAGTAAAATTACCAATAAGCTTAAGCAGATGCTCTCTTGCTACAAAAATACTAAGGACGTTCAGCTCATAATTCGTGTGAACGACATCCTAGTCGACTGGAAATACTCGCAAAGTCATTTAGGTGTTTTAGCTAAGCGCACGGCACCACGTAGTAGGAACATGACGAAGTCACTTGTAAGAGTTCTGAAACATCTCAGTGGCCGCAACGAGTGGCCGAGTACTTCACTCATGATTCCCGATAATAGGTCATCGTCGACGCAACAGCGTTGGGCGATTTCATTAGAGCACACTTCTGTGACCTCTTCATCATCGCTAATTTGTCACAACCAACGACGAGTGCAAAGTTTACAATAGAGCGCATTCACACCATTGATTTCAAGTTGAACAATATCAATCGAATTCCACGCTCACTGGTTACCACAAAACTCCGGTCCCGACGGAGTCTTGTCTTCCCTACTGCCACAGGGAGGCCTGGATATTCCAACCCTTCTGCGTAAAGTTTTCACCTACTCTATGATGAGCGGAAACTACCCACCCATACGGAAGCACTCGATAGTCGTCCTAGGACACAAACTTAGCTCTCGACCAAATATCAACAACTATCGACCTACAAGACACACACCCCTGGCGTCTAGGGTCATGAAATGGATAGAAAAGGAGGAAAGGTTTCAATTCCTACTGCAGTGCAACCTTATCGATAGGTATCAACACGGATTCCTGCCGGCTAAATCATGCCAAACATGTAAGTTTGAATTCCTGAACTAAGTGTTGCAGTCCATTGACTCGGGGCAAGCGCTGGTCCTTATCTGCCTGGACATAAAAAAGCGTTTGACCGGTTTCCACCCAATGGAATTCTGACGAACCTAGCTGCATTCGGCGTCTCTAGCCGTCTTCTTTCTCGGTTGGTTTATTAGCATCCTGGTCGAACGCTGTCAGTAAAACTACAACAAAGAACCAGAAAAATCTGAGTATTATAAGGTAGTGTAGTGGTTCTCTGCTGTCTCTGTTATATATTAATGATGTCTACCAGGTCTTTAGGTGCGGCACGCCATACATTTTCCCCGATGATATGAAAGTTGCATTTTCAAGCGATGCTGGCTGCATTCAAAATAGTTTCTTAAACATTCAGTATGATATTCCTTCCCTGGAAAATTGGTGTGATATTTGGAGGCGAGAATTCTTACCACTGAAGCGCAATGCTCTCCCATACCGTTGCACCATATCATACAAGGCCCAAACTCTCAAAGGTTCATCCTTACGCGCGCGACGGTGTGCATAATTCTAGCTCACTAACCTCTCCGAACAAGCAAGCTATAGCTCTGCTAAATCCGGAGTTATTATTGGGTATTTACCAAAGTCAGTAAGCCCGGCAGAGTCTCGGCTCACGCCCTACTAATTATATGCCAGCCTGGTGTTGTAGTACAGCGCGATTGTTATTACGTACTCACCTAAGTGTGCTAGGATGACGATCGTGAAAGTGCAGCGGTATTTCACTAAGTGTCTTCTAGACTCATCTACTCTCAGCTATCATGGATGCTGCATAACGGTTGGCCTGGTGCCTGTATGGTTCCTCAGGCTTAAAGCCAAACCAGTATTCCTCTATAAACTTCTCAAGACCTCTGACACAAGAGTAAGCAAATTCCTTCAATCGATGTGTGTTACACTTTACTTCCTACGCAAAAAGGCACATCTGTCTCTCTCAATAAGACAAGTCGCAAACTTCGTCCAAACTTCTTTCTCCACAGATATGCGCACGTACGGAACAAGCTGCCAAAACTTTTCAAACGTCAGAAGCTGTAGTGGAATGCTAATCGGCCGTAAAACGTTTACTAAGTGTCCCCAAAGTGGCGGAAATTCTGGGCTGCTGCAGTAACCAAGACGTGTTCTGACAACAAGGGGCTTAGCACATATGGACATGTTTCCATTCAAACGCTGCATATTACGTCTCTGGGTATTAAAACAACAAGGTTTCCAACTTAATAGTTCCATTCTCTGGATGTTTCCGTTCTCATGTGCCTTCAAGATTCATGCGCATGAATCTGCTCCCACTTGTTATTTGCACTTATCTCTCCCTTCTGGGCTTGTATAAGCATGGCTTCATTCCTTGTCACTCTTACCATACCTGGGCTACTGACAACAAATGTACGACACTGCCTCCCCATACCATTATTGGCGATTTATCTTCCTACTTGGACGTCATTGTAGCAACTGCAGCCTAATTTTCATTGGCCTAGATAGGTATGACGTCACTGGCCCTTTGACAATTCTTTCGAATCACCAATCCGCAGATGCCCTGGGATAACCTGCCCAACGGAATAAGGAGTTGATGCCCAAATCTACATAAAGTCTTCACACTCCTTATGACCTTAGTTTCCCCTTACATTCCCTTTTTACTGAGGTCCAGAACTACTTGGGGATCTAAGGTTTGGCCAAGAAACAGAGTATTCGACCGGTACAGGGCATAAGAACGTACCAGGACCTACTGAGAACATGAGTGTACACCAAGGGGATATGGCTGCACTCACTACCACGACGGTAGTCTCGTAATGCTGAATTGATACGACGCCTTCACACACCTGAAAAATATACATAACCTGAAAAATCCAGACAAAAAACTGACGTTTTGCTCACGTGCACACTAAAAAGCACGACTCTTCATGCCTCTCCCATTCTCGATTGGCCTCAGCAAGTATGGCGGCCCTGACCAAGCTATCTCCTCAGCTAACAGAAGAAATTGGGAATCATTTGGTTCCTACTAACCGAGGGTGAAATCCGTCGGCAAGCTGCTTTGCCAGTTGCACCTTAGTGTACATACGGGCTTAGGGCAGAGTTCCAGGACGTGGTGGGTGTTTGCCTGGCAGGCGTTCTCCCTATAAAAGCCAAAATTCGCTCGAGAACACTGAGATATAGTGAAGGTGATTCTCCACTGAATAAAGTCATAACCCACAACTACATACTGGCAAGTCGACTAGCCATAATTCAATATTTCCTTGACACACAAGATTACGATATGCCCTCTCTACACCTAACTTTTCACTTCACTTTAGTTACCTGACTCTTTGCATCACGCAGTTTGAACCTAACGTTTTGGCCTTTATTGACGACTGTATTCCTCAAGATTACTTTTACAATTTTTGCAGTCTGTACAACTTTCAGTTTACGGCCGATTACCTACATAGGAACATGTTTTTGCGAAACATACATGCCTGCAAATGTTGATCATGCTTGAGTTGGTCTGTCTCCATGAATCCAAGGAGGGACTATTTATTTATTTATTTGCCCAATCATCACTAGCATCTCTGTAAGCTTGTCTAGCTGGCTTAGACTGTGGCTTGACCTAGTCTTTTCTCTCCTTCTCTAGTCCTCCGAGCATTTTATTCCTTACCTTTCCTGACCCCGAAATTTGCTTTTCTGATAAGCCTGCATACTTTTATTCCCACCTTAATTTGGCGGCATAGCAGCAATGCGCTTACTTATCGGGTCTCGTCTGAATGGCCTCCTGCTTCCTGACTTCTCCCAGACTTTTAAGATCTAGGCTCTAAGGATACAACGCTCTGTAACGCTTACGTCAGGAGTGTTGCAGACGTTGACTTACTGATATTCTTGTATCCCCTTACCTCTTTAACGTGTGTAGTTTTGCCGAGGCTCCTTATTATTATTCGGACTTAAATATTACTGCTCAACCACAATAGGGCGACATTCTAGTCTCGTCTCAATGCACTCCTGCATTCCGACCTCTGAGGCAGTACCGATCAAGGATCGACAGACCCAACGGTCGGTTCAACTCATTTCTACTTCTTCTCAATAGTAGCGTTTTCCCGGTTCCACTTTTTCTTTCCGCGCTCTCTGTTTGCATTTTTTCTTCCATTGGAGAGACATATCTTCGACCCCGGCCCTAACCATGCCTGGTCTGACAGGTCTTCTGCCTGCTGAGTGCTTCCAGAAATCAGAAGCGCAATCAAACTGGGAGCTGCATACCCAATAAGCTGTTTTACTCATCCTGAGCACTGTGCTTTGCATGCTAACTACACCGTTTGTCCGAATTGTCCCCGGTATTTGTTGGCTTTCCAAGACTTAAAAGCTTTGTCGGCTCTTGATTATCACTTCACAGTACCAACCCCACGTCCTACTGAAGTACTAGTTTCTTAATCATGCGCTACCTCTGGTAGGACTGGCTTCGCATTACGACTAGAAGAACGCTTCTCACATCACTGACCATTATCCAAAACTTTTAGTACGTTCCCTCTGCTAGCACCCTTCACGTACATAGTAGTTAAAAGCAAAAACACTGTCTGCTGTTGCTATTAATGTGGGGCTCCAAACCTTGAGAGAAGTTTTCGTTACAGTTCCTTACTGACAAGCTTCAACTGATCAGTTTTATCTTCTCTTCCATCTACCTCTCCGGCTGGTCATACCATATGTCTGGGCGCTTGCGTCTATTAGATCCGCCTGTCTTCCACTGCTGTCCGTCTAAAATATTCCTGTGACAAGAGGCTTTCATCGGAATAAAAGTAGCAGCAAGCTTTGACAGCCTAGAATTTAACATTCGACTGCTAAACCTAATCTATTTAAGCACAGACGCACCACTTTTACTTGCAAGTATTGGTTTGTAGTATTGCTTGTTATGCAACGCAATCCTCTCTCCAGCTGCGGCCTTGTTTTTCTCACTATAACTCTCCACGCAAATGACTGCAGGCAGTCTAATTTGCCTTAACCACTCAATAAACAGCGGATGCTTTGATGCAGTCAATCCGCGCCACCCTATTTTACAGTTGTTGTTGCACAGTTTGTATGTTTTACAACCTAATCTTCTCTTTTGCTACGGCTTGTCTTATTTCACCTTAACCCTCCTCTACTTAACTGACTGCTCAGCAGTCCACATTTCCTTAATCTCTCAATAAATAGTGACTGCTGCTGTGTTGTAAACCAGGCTCTTGTTCATATCTCTCTCTGTCTCCAGCTGCCTTCCATTGACGCCGTAGAATCCCACATTTAGGCGGTTCGCATAAATTTTAAATGTGCCTTGTCACCATTCTATTCCTAAACCGCTGGTATGATCGTATTGCTTATTCTACAGTCCAGTTTCAGCACCGAATGCGGCCTTTCTTTATACACCAACACCGTATTCCCCTTAACGGACTGCTCATCCCTCCATGTTTTTCTAATCTCTCAATAAAGAGCAGCCGCTGCTATGTAGTTAATCCGGTTGCTACGCTCAGTGACCTTTGCGTCCATCTGGCTAATGTTTTACACTGCAGGCTTTCACCCACGAATGGTGCACCTAACCTATTAAAGCGCCGACGCGCCACCTTAATTTACAACCATTAGTCTACAGCATTACCTGTTCTAGAACCCATCCTCGTTCCAGCTTCGGCTATTTCCCTTAGCTATAACTCACCCTCAACTAACTGACTGTTCGGCAGTCTCCGTTTCCTTAGTCACTCAATAAATATAGCTTCTGCTGTATTGCACGCTTGACACTTATTCATATAGCCCTCTGCCTGCATTTGGCTTCAGTTTGACACGTAGAATCCCACCTTTAGGCGGTTCACCTACTTTACTGAAGCGCCGGCTCTCAATTAATAGGGGTTTACGCGAGGTATTTAACCGTGTTTTAGCCTTCTCGCTCTCCGCGTCCATCGGACTTCCTTTTCAAATCATAGCATCATACCTTTGGTTTTCTTACCTGATAACCTGAATCGCCCACCTATTTTAGCATTGCTGGTTCATGGAAGTGCTTCTTATACTACCCAAACTTCTCTGCTGCTACGGTTTGTCTTCTTTAGCTTTAACCATCCTCCGCCTTGTTGACTGCTATTCAGTGCATGTTTACTCAATCTCTTAACAAGGTGCCCTTACCCTCACTGTTCTCTGCGTCCAAATGGCTTTCTCATAACACAGTAGCACTCCACTTCTGTTGTTCAGCGAACCTATTGATGCGGAGACACGCAGTCTGATTCCACGACTGCTAGTTTGTTAGTATTGCTAGTACTTCAATACAATCCTTGATCCAACTGCAGTCCTTCTTCCCTATAGCCCTCAGCAACTTAACTAACTGTTTGAAAATCCACGTTCCAATATTCACTTATTATAGAGCGGCTTCTGCTAAGTAGTTGATCCGGCTATTTTCCTAACTGCTCCATTCGTCCATCTGGCTTACGGAGGGTGACAGCTCCCACACTTAACTGCTTGCTCGGTATGCCATGTTTCTGTAGCTTTTCAACAACAAGTGGCTTTTGTTACCTAATTAATCCGGCTCTTACTCTTATTGTTACTAGCTTCCGTCTTGATTGCTTTTGAAACCGAAACACTCCACCCTCAAATGGATAACCTATGTTACTAAAGCGCCGATGCGACATCTTGTTCTACAATTTCTTGTTCAGAGATAGACTCCGCTACTCATTCACACTTCGTTGGCCAAATTATTGCCAAACCATTTACTTTATAATACGTTGAATGCTTATGAGAAACATGCTCTAGATCTACAAGCTCAGCACACAAATATACCCTTGTGGCTTGCCGTTGTTGCGTAAGCAAGAAGTAGCTTTAGCGTTATATCCTTCGACATTGTACATCATTCTGTCTCACGTCTAGACAGCTTGAGCTAAGACTTCCACGCTGCTGGGTTCCATGACTGTCTTTTACGGACTTTTCTCAACCTGTTCATTTCCCTCCTATTTTGCCACGGTCGGGAACTTTACCAAGATCAGGAATTGGACTGAGGGACTGCCTCCGTCTGAGAAGGGACGAAACAACCAACATGGGCGCCCCTGGACCCTGGACTTATACCAAAGCCAACCAAATGCCCATCGCAATGACTGATATCCAGAGAGGTTAGACGGACTAGTATTCCTCACACTTAAGCAGATATACCAAAGCAGCAAAAGTGACCTTCTAGCTACTCTGGAAATGTAGCCCTCCTGTACAACGCAGTTGTCGCGAAGTTCTCCAAGGTGGGCAACTTTATTGCAAACGTTTCGCCACCTTTCGAGGTAACGTCTTCATTGTGAGAATTATAGCATTTAAGTAGCAGTAGCTTGTAAAACGCAAACCCAATACTGGATACTGTCAGCAGCAACCGTTCCTCATTTAGGCATACGGGGCTAGTAAGTTTGCCTCGTTCTCAGTGCAGCATTGTGTCCAGCGGTCGTGCTCGAGTCTTTGTCATTGGCTACAGAGATGTTGTTGCCCGTGGTTGGGATTATCGCGCTTGGATTGGTGCAACGGATGTGGGTGGGCCGTCTGGGCTCACATGACTATGCTGTGTGTTGGTTTGGGTTCTTCCAAACAGCGGTTATTGCTCCTCTTGAGCTCCCTCTGTCTCAGCGGTTGGTATATTGGATGGATGTCAATATGCGTGTTGATTGAGCTCGTGGTCGATAACCGTTTGCGACCTAGTTGACCAGCTCGGAGAACTGCACAACAACTGAGCAAGCCACCCGAGCTGCCAATGTTCCTAATTATTCCTACACAATTACTCACGCTGCTCGACTGGTCTCAACCTCTATGGCAGGCCTCGACGGAGCTATCTGATCGGCTGGCAGAGAGATCATTTGACTGCCAATAACAGTGAACAAATAGTTGCTAAGTGGCTTTGCCATATTACAGCACCATTCAAATCAACCGACTGCGGTACTCCAGGACGTGATGGGTTTTGGCCTAGCAAGCGTATCCCTATAAAGTGCCACCAAAGTCCGTTTATCAACACTACAACGTGGCGGATGTGACTCGCCACTGAGTAAAGCCACTGTACACAATCACGTTTTGGCACACCCACTAGCAAAATAATGGCACTAATTTATTGACCAGTACCAAAAGGATACGCTCAGTCTTCGCATGCTGTCATCAAGTTACCTACTGTGCTTTTCCTGTTTACTCTGCTCAAACACGAATCCAGTTCATCGTCGTCGCACTGACGTGTTTGTGATTCCTCAGTGTTTCCTCCGTTTCTGCACCTTGTACAATCTTTGGCTAAGGCCAATTACGCGTATTGTAACAAGTCTGTTGCGCGACGTAATTGTTTTTAAATTTTGATCAAGCCTGATTTGGCGTTCCACTGGGAATTTGAGAAAACCTCATTCTTTATTTATTGTGCATACTTGCGTCTTTACTAGCCCGCATTTAATGATTAGCTTCGCACGTGTGACAATACTTATATATTAGGGTCGATACGGGTCGAAAGCAGGGTTCCTTAAATTAGTAAGTTTGACGTTTTAGTCGTTATACCAGTAAATCGCCTCAAAATCCGTTTATACCACAGCTAAGTGCCGGCTGTTTTTGGCTACTGCATAAAGTCACTACCTACGGCTGTTCACATTACGCTACATCTACTTTGACGCACGCAATTTTTACTTCACCTTTGATGTTTTTTCGCATGTACTTTACCCAGTTTTGCCTGTAACACAATGCACCGACAGCGAAACCTTATCTGTAAAACTTTAGGTATGTCTTAGAATGAGTGACCCGTTACTATCGACCGTAAAACTTTTATGTATTAAGTTATCCAGATTAATGGACCTCCACCAAATTCTGCGCCCAAAAATCACGTAGGACCTTACTCTTTTAAACGTCGCGAGTAGGGGATGTTACAACTACCCTGGCGCGGACAGTGAACAACAAGGGCAATGCGTGTCCAATGTATACGGCATCAGCCGGTCTCACTAGCTACCAAAATTTTCGGTGGACTCAAAAGTACTTTGCGGGATCCAGTTAAATTGTTTTAAGTGACCTACCACTGAATCTCTTAACAGCTTTTGTTTAATTTTATCACAACAATAGCCAAGCGGACAGGATCAGACATGGCGTGGTGGTCTTTGGCACTGCTATTTAAAATTAGGCAAAGTAAAGCAACCTTTGATTAGAGAGACAAGACGCAGCTTCTGAGTGGCTACTGCAGCACGCAATCCGTAGATCAAGTAAGTTCTGCAGCAAAGTTGTGCTGCAGTTTAGGCTGAACAGAACCTTGTTCGGAAGTTTTAGTTGGTACTCTTCTTTTAGCGACCGGAAAAATTGAGAAACCGTTTCGGTAATTTCGTCCAGACAACTGCTGTCAGGAACACGCAAGACAAATCCACAGTGTGGAGTGTTTATTCCATGGACAAAGTCGGGTGCTGCTGCCCACCAGACCCACACGCCTTGTCCAAGTCGCTAAGAACTTGGGTCACTTCCTTTTGATGCAACGCTAAAATAAGCAATTTTGTGCCGCAAAAGTCACTTATCGTATGCGAAGAACTTCGTTTAAATGATCAAAGCAGTATCAGACATTTCTCCCTGCCGAATTCAGATTAACATAAGATATAGACTGCACTTACTCCGAACTACCCAGTACCGGTTAAACGTGTTAGCTGACGGAGCTGTTCGATATGTTCGCCGACAACAAGTCACTTGTTCCTCTCTCCCTTTTCTCTGAGGTCGTGAACATCGGAGAGCTTCGGGATCGAACTGAGGAACTGCCTCCGCCTGGGATGGGACGAATTAGCCAACAAGTACTTACCTGGACCGTGGCCTCACTTGCACTCTAACTATTTGCACCCAACTACCGATGTCCAGTGAGGGTAGCTGGACACGAATTCTTCGCTCCCCGGCAAATATACATAATCAGAGAAGACTTCATGTGGTTCTGCGAAGGATCAACACATCATATTCAATAAGAATGTTTAGTACCCGACCTACCAATGGACAGGACCCAGGAACGCAATAGGCAACCAGTTATTGCATCAACCAGCGGAAAAAATGGGACGCAACCTGACTGCGAATAACCGAGCAAACAGACTTTCAACAAGAAACATAGCCAGTTACAATTTGCCATTCAATGGATTGGTGGCAGTGTTCCAGGACGTGGTGGGTTTTCGCCTGGCAAGCGTTCTCCCTACAAAAAGCCACAAATGTCCGTTTAACAACACTGCAACGTGGCGTATGTGACTCGCCACCGAATAAAGTCACAGCCCATAACTTTACACTGGCAGGTCAACTAGCGTCACAATTCTACATGGGATCGTTACACTGGGACTTCTACATTTGTATATACTGTTGTCGTTTTACATCCTACGACACGTTGCCCTTTTCCTTCCTTGTGTGCGGGCTCTTCCATTACCTTTCAATGGATCATTCAGGATTCTCAATCTCTTATTAGCTGAGGTCCCGTATCTCACGACAACCAACTTATTGTTTCGCATTTTCAACATTGTACAGTTCCAATCATGGATATATGAACAATTTTCTACGTTACTGTTACAATTGCATTAAAATGTTTGTACCGTTGTACATATCTGATCATGCCCTCACGAGCGTGCCTCGCATAGTCGAGAATAAAATATTTATTTATTTATTTATTTATTCTTCATCCCGCCCTTCCTTAACAACTAGCCACGGAGGCAGCGCTCCCAAATTCCTTCCTTCACTAGTAGTATGTTTGATTCAGAAACGGTGCCCATGTAAGCCATAAAAAGTTGCATGGCTGCCTAACCTGTGTCGGTCTAGGAAACTTGACAAGGCAAGGATAAAGCCCTTGCTGGCATCGCTTGTTATTTCTTGGCCCAGTTGCTAGCCTGTCAAACGCCCATACGCCTTCAAAGTCTGAGATGAGCACACTGGAAAGCTAATCAGACATAGGCGCTGGAATCATGATGGGATCCGCCATATCCAATAAAAAAGCATGCGTGTTAGGAAACACAAGGTCAAATTTAGACGGTATAGGGTGGCTAAGTAACTAGTCAGTAGGTCCACGAACCAATACGACCTTAGTATTAAAGCAAGCTCAAGAACATCTGTACTGTAATTACCTGACGCTTAGGTGCAAACTCTATCCGTCCAGCAAATTCCTGTAGGTTTTATTAACCTCATATGAAACACTTCTTTGCAAACTGGTTGTGTATAATACCAAGCACCTCTTCAGATGAACCATAATGCTTGTCCAGACAAACACAGATGCACATTTTGCCTGAGACTTGCTTATCACTTCCAACTGAGCAGCAAATGTCTTGCCTATCGAATGAAACACGTAGGTCTTCAAAACATCGAGGTTCCAGCTAACATAACTTATGGCGCCAGGCACTCGTCGGCTAATGAATCGATCACAGGTAATTATGGCGTAGAGAGACACAGGACTTAACCGGACGCAAGGTCGTGCGATGGATGCGTTTCGGTTATGCAAGTATAAAATTACCTAAATTACTAAAATATTTATTCTCGAATAAGCAAGGAAAACCTTCAAAGGCATGAACAGTTTAGGGGCGCAAAACGTGTTCAGTCAATGTACAATGGAACAATAGGATTGTTGCACAGGTTGTTAAATAATTGTATGTAAGTGTGCAGGTAGGCGTGTGTAGCGGTGTGTATGACATTGTAAACGTTTTTCTGCCCTTTTGATTGTGCCTGAAGGTGTCGCCAGCGCTAAACAGATACTTAAAATCTGTAGCTTTGAATCGGTTGTTCGAATAAGCAATGAGTGCCTTTAGTTGATTGGGAGTCACAAGCACCACGTTACAGTGTTTGTAAAATAAATAATTAACATTCAAAACCCCTTCTTGATTTTAAGGCGCAAAGAAAACTTTACAAGCATTATCATGTTAATCTACCGAAGGGTGGTCAATAAGGTAAAAAGCATGTTGTATACAGCACAGAATATACGTGTATAGGGCGACAGAGTTGCGGACACGGAAGTGTTGCGCCATAGTGGAATGCAGACAGTGGACCGCATACTTTTGCCACTACAACTGAGCTGGCTCTGTCATATGAGCCGTACATATTCGAAGTGGTTATGGCAACAACTATTACATTGTCAGCTGAGTATTTGGAGGCCGCTTGAGGAGAATTTAACGCTACGTTACCAGGGCGTGCTCAAAGTGTGCTTCGCATGTTCTTTTCTTGATTGCAGGTCAGGAGAACCAAAGGCGTTTGATGGGCGTGCATGGCGCGATCTGACCACGAAGGCAGTTGCCGAAGAGAGGGTGAAAGTGCTCATACATACAAAGCAGAAGCAGTAAATAAGGAAGCGGCAAGCGTCGATAGGTTGTACTCTATCGACATCGAGCGCATGGTGCTTTAACACATGCGGTCGCCAGTGCCTGCGTCAGCTAGGCCTAATGATTCATGAGCGCGGCCACTCAGGACCGTTAACGATGCAACGACGAGGCATGCAGAGAACGTAGACAGAACCGGTGTAACCTATGTAGGTAAGCTGCATTAGGTTTACTAACGGTGTGCTTGCATTCTAAGTCTCTTTATCTCAGGTGGTGGGTTTACAATTTTGTCCTAATGCTTTATTTTCTCAAATTATTATCTACCTGTACTATCTTCTATACACTTGCACACGTCACTAGACCCAATGGTGGTTAATCTCACTAGCCTTTTAGCGTTTGTGGCGTTTCCTTAAAAGCTATTTGCTGACGTATTGAACTTATGGCGCATTCGTTCGTAACCAATTTAGTTCATACCCTCATTTAGTAGAGTTGTCACGGGATCTGTGTGTAGTATTCGATTATTTTTATGTCATATTGTCATATTAACTGGTTGGCCGTTTCATGCTAGCCTCGTTGTGGCTGCGTTTGATATCCACGTCGACAAGGTGCCTACCTATCCTTTAACTATTACCTCGTCCATACTGGCTCCAGGAGACTGTTACTGGTCGCTAGAAAAGACGGAGTTCACGGTCCTTCTTTCCGCGCTAGGATCAAAGGTTGGTTCCATGCACTCAGTGTAGAGTGGATTACGGTCAAGCGCCCGTCGTTTATGCACTGGATAGCCAAATACAACGTGCTTGTATCTGCCGGTGAAGGGTGGTGGGCCGGCTCTGTGGATACAACGTGGCCCTCATCTACATGCCTCCTGGCCTTATACCTTCGGGTTTACACTGAGTATGTAGTGTGTGGATGGAGCTGTGGGTGGTGCAGCGCAAACTGGCCATGATGTATCTGCAGACACAAGCCTCCCGCGACTGGCCACGGCGACAAGCAATTCGTAAACCAGGGTGGCGCCAGCCATGTATGTGTTCGGCTGATGCTTGACGTACCCGGTGTGGCTGCGCTTGAAGTGCAGTTTGCAAGATGCCTATATGATACATACCCACTACCTCGACCATACTAGCGTTTGGAGAGAGTGGAGCGTTTCTGGAGGGAAGAGAATGCACGGTCCTTGTGGTCGTGTAAGGCTCGAGAAGTGGTTCCGTGCACTCAGTGTGGAGCGGACTGCCGTCCAGCCACCGCCTTGTGGGCAACGGATGCTCAAGTACAGCCTGTGTGTTTGCCTATAGAGCGGCATGGGCCGGCTCCTTTGCTGAGACGTGGCCGACTTCCATCTGCCTCCCGGACATATTCCTTCGGGTTTACACTGGAAGTGGGGCTTTTGCTTGGAGCTGCGGGTGGTACAGCGCAAGCCACCGATGGTCCCTCTGTAGGCCAGCCACAATGCCAAGCAAATCCGAAAATGGATGCCACCAACCGTGTGTCCTCTAAGTTTCTGTGTAGCTTGTGTCTGTGTGTCACCGTTTTATTTACAGTTTGACAGCATCAGCATTTTGAAAATAGTGACTGGTAACCGTGCGTTGGATAGTATGTTCCGGATATACACTGGGCAATGACTTTAATTTGTGTTGAGTCACATCCGCTAAGTTACAATGCTGTTAAGCGGACATAGGTGGCTTTTTATAGGAAAATCACTTGCCAGGCGAGAACCCACCAGGTCTTGGAACACTCTCGCCAAACTATTTGCTGGAACGCGTTTGATCCGAACCACCTAGCTGGTAGCACGAGGAGGTTGTTCAGCTCGCTATTTGTTAATCGACCTAACTAGTACACTTTAATTTTTAGATTGTGCGCGTTGCTAAGAATTAACTGAAGGTACTCGCGTGGAAATAATGTTGTACTGCGGACAGAATGGCTGTGTGTAACAAATCTCTTGGTATAAATAAATAAATATTTTATCATCGATTATGCGAGACAAGACCATGGAGGCATGGTCAGGCATGTGAAACTTTACAGACCTATTATGGCAACTATAAAAGTGACAGTAGAAAATTGTTCATAAGTCCATGGTTGGAACTGTGCAATGGTGAAAATGCGAAACAATAATTTGGCTGTATTGAGGTCGGGACCCGTTTGTTAGGACATAACCGGTCTGCGATATATTTCAGCTCTACCTCGGCTAATAAAAGATTGAGAATCCTGAATGGTTCATTTGAAGATAACTGAAGAGCACGCACGATAAATATTTGACAATACGGTGAGTTCGTGCATAAGTAACGCAAAAGTCAACGGTGGTATCGTCGAACTAAACAGAGGACAGTAAATGGGTGAAATGGTGAAAATGGTGAAATGGCCGTATATGCAAATGTAGAAGTTCCAGCGTAACGAACCTATCTAGAATGGTAACGCTAGTTGACCTGAAGGTATGATTTTATTCGGTGGCGAGTCATGTTCGTCACGTAGCAGTGTTGGTAAACGGATATTTGTGGCTTTCTATAGGGAGAAAGCTTGCCAGGCGAAAACTCACCACGTCCTGAAACAGTGCCGCCAATCCATTGAAAGGCAAGTTGTAACTGGCTATGTTTCTTGTTGAACGTTTATTTGCTTGGCTTTTCGCAGTCAAGTTGCATCCCATTTTCTGCTGGCTGATGAGTTAGGCGAGTGCCTATTGTGTACGGAAGTAAATGCACTGTTCTTAAGAATGCGCATACAAACATCAGCTAATAGCGATATTCATGTATTTAGAGGTCAATATCGTGCAGAATTAGGTAATTTCTTATATCTACACTGGGAAAATGTGGTATTCGGCCTTTATATCATACTTCGAGTTTTTCTGCTCCAGAAAAAGATAGCATGTCTAGTTACAGCTCCTGATGTAGGATTTTAAACGCGGGTATTTCCCTAGCTTTTATTAATATTCCTTAACTGCTTGCGGTATGTTTAGCTAGATAAGAAAGAAGGTTATCCGTAGTCTGCAAGTTTAGTCATAACTAGTAAATTACAACTGGTATCACAATGATTTTATCCTTAAAAGCTTTAGAAACTATGTTCAGTACGAGTATGCCAACCGCTCTAATCATTTATGGCAGGTGATTTTTGTTATAAGGGGATATAAGGTGACTTGTGGCGGCGTTGGCGAGCTTTTGATGGTCGTGTTTGAGATTATATTGTAGCGCGGGGGTGTAACAGTAGAAAGACCAACTAACTTTTCGTCCAGCCTAGCCTGTATTGCAACTATCTTTCTTTCAAATCTATGCTTTTCCATTTTGTCTTCCGTGTTATTTGAGTAACTGCCTCTTGTGTGCATTCACGCCACCTATTCAGTCACGTTTGCACGGTCGTTTATTGGCTCCAGTGACAATACCGTCCAGGTAATCACGAAATATAACACATGCACACAGTCTATTTAGCGCCGACTGTGAATAAGTGGTTGTGCAGCAACTACGAAGCAGCACTTTATCATTTCAAAACAACCATCAACAAAGACTCACTTATTTCACGAACATTGAAATCCTTGAGACCCACGAACGAACGCATAAAAATTTTTAGTGCAAAAGTATCGGTACGGTTTACGTAGTTTAAATTTTTTCAACTAAATACGCCGCTTGGTTAGGTCGCCGATTTCAGGCGGTATTTACAATTTATTTGTTTTTACTGGGAGGCAGTTTGTAGGTTTCCTTGCTTTTCTTGACGCCGTTGTTTTCCTTTTTCGTTACGTGAACCCGTAAGTGTTTAGAAGTAAGTAAAGCACTATAATAGTCCAAACGGCATGGGCTGTATATCTTTAAAAAGCATGCCATACGGCGCCTTAAAATGCCGCATGAGTTTGGTACCGGGAGCTGGACCTTCCTTGCCTTTATGAAATTGCACCAAGGTCATTCAAATTAGTCCACTCATAACTGTGCGTAGGCACAAAGCCGTCGGCTTGACAAACCGATATAACCATAGCTAACCTTCACGCGCCGCAAAAGACCCAACATCCTATCGCTGCACTCCTATGTAGGGCACCCCGAATCGGAGGATTTAAACAAATTCTATACTGTACGTCGACGTTCATACAATCAGTGTTCATGCTGCTCTCATTCCGCACAGGCACAGCTTCTATCCAAACTAAAATCTACCCTTTAATTATTTATATGTGCGGAACTTATTATTCCTGGCATCATGGATACGGTATTGGTAGCTCACCATAGTGTTCGTATTCTGGCATACGTAGAATGGCCAAGTTATTCGCGTGCTAAAAGTATAAATGCAATGTTACCACGCCATTGACTTGCTTTATGTAACCCAATGATTAATACACCTTAAAAAGGAAATTGTGCATAGGACGATGCTTCGTCGGGTCGCAGTTTAGGGATCTTTTGATAGTTGGTAGCGACGACATCAGGTCGGTAAGTGTTACAAGACTGACACTCTGGAAGTCGGAACACATATTAACAGCATTTGTGCGGGCTATATCGCAGTATCATTTCCAACTAGGAGCCCTACAGGTTCGTGTAATGTTTCTGCTCCTGCAGCAGTTGCAAATGTAGTGTAAGCTTTTTAAAACTTGGTAAACCATTAAGAGTTGCTCAGCAAGGACCAATGTCGACTGCTGTACATTCCCATGGATATTACTCTAAGCAGGTATAGCAGATGAGAGTCTTCTAACATCCTTTGTCGCACTTCGCTAAGGATTCTCCAGAGTGACGAGATCCTTCTTCTACCAAGGATGATACGCTTGGATGGCGTATTTCAGGTGCGGTCTCACGTAGGCCATAAACATTTTGGTAAGATATAAAGGGCAGACCAACCGGAAGCTCCGTGAAGATGGCCAAAGTGGCTATTCTCGGTTCTTAACGACTATAGGCTTGTTTTAAGCACCTGAGGGTTGCTTGTTCATTGACATCCAGGGCACGCCTATGGGGGAGCTATTGCAATGTACGGTCTACGCATTTTTAAACGCGTAGCTAAGGATGACGCAGGTGGACCTTCCTTCACCCCCGTTGACCACGCCTGTTGGCAATCCAGATCATTTCGCTGGTACAGATCGCTGGCCATAACCAGATATCAACGACAAATATCAAGAAATTGAAGGAAATGGCTGTTGTCCGCCCATTAAAAGCACCGGGAATTAGAGCAGTCTCAGCATCGTACCAGAGCGACATACTAAGTCATCTCAATCAAATTGGAAATGGTACACTAAAACGCGTTGGAAACCGTATTTGAAGTGATTTGCTTAGTTAACCAACACCACGTTCACCGATTCGTCGCCTGAAGCGCGGCGGTAGAGTGCAGTGCTCCAGTTGTCCTAGGGCTTGTAGCACACTAGATAGCTGATGCCGACTCTGGCCCCACAATCTACCATTTCCGGTAAACTAACTCGCGCCGTCAGCTGCTTGTTGGTGCGTGACCGGAGTAACGTAAGCCATGCTGCTCCGGTTCCATGACGTCGCCCTTTTCCAGATGGTTTATTGCAGTCTCAAAAACAATATCTTCTATGGCATGCAAAAACACGGAGGCGAGAGTCACTGAGAGATTGTTTGCAAGATAAGCACAACTGCCAAGGATAACCATCAAAAGAACTTCCTTGGTTTGCCAGCTGGGTGAGATACGCGCACCTTATTCTAACTAATAGTTATGCCGCAGTGTTCCAAGACGTGGTGGGTTTTTCCTAGCTAGCTTCCTTTATATAAACGCCACAAATATCTGGTTGAAAACGCAGTGCCCAAACGTTTGTGACCAGCCATCAACTAAATTCACCAGCTTGCTTATCCCGACAACCGAATTTAAGTCCAAAAATAGCAAGCACCTCTTTGGCACAGCGAAATGACCAAAAGCGCTGCGAAGCATTCATAGAACACACAGACACGGCTATATATGCCTACATGGATGGCGGCATCCGGTTTAGGATATTTCTGCCACCGTGGCCAGTGACCTGACGCCTGCGCTGACAGAAGGACCACGGGGTGTTTGCTCTGCGCAGCACTGCCAAATACCCCATATTCAGTGTAAACCCGAGGGAATAAGACCAGGAGGCATGTGCTTGGGAGCCAAGTTTCAGCAACGAAGCCCGTCCAAACTCCTGCACAGGCAAACAGAAGCAAACTGTATTTGGGAACCAAGCACACCCAGAAAGCTGGATGTATCTTCGTCCTCTCCACACTGAGTGCATGGAACAAAACGTCATGCTTAACACGACGACATGGACTGTGCACCCCATCCGTTACACCAACGACTAACTGTCTCCTGGAGCCAGTATGGACGAGGTAGTTAATAATAGACGGGTAGGCACATTGTCAACATGCACAGCAAGCGCAGCCGCACCGGCTATCACAAGCCACGGTCAAACATTTGAAGCGATAAACTGAAATAATATAAATCGGATAATGCTTTCAGATATGGTGACATCATTCTTCGTTAACTAAGCGTATACAAAGTTGATTACGAACGAATCCGCGATAAGCTCAAAAGGTCAGCAACCATATTTTAAGGAAATGCCACAAACCCAGAATTTTCAAGGAAATTAACTACACTTAGCTTCACTACACTTAGCTTTAGGTTAATAGAAGATAGATCGGGGAAAAAGTAATACGAGAAAGAGAATTATCAGAACAAAATTGCAAACGCTTTACCGGAAATCTAGAGACCATGCACACAAGCATGCTGTTACCATATCGGATGCATCCCACCTACAAACGCCAAGCCGGTTCTGCCTACTTTCTCCGCGGGAGCCCCTGTCGCTTCGGTGCTAAGCCCTAGTGTCCCCGCTAATGGCTCCCTTGGCTTGCCTGATTTAGGCACTAGCAACAGAATATGCTACAGCACCAATTGCTTGCTGGCGATGGAGTACAAACCATCGGAGCTTGCGCTTCCGCACATGCCGCCTGTTCGCCGTATGCGTGATACTTTTACACGCAACTCAAGACCTGCCTTCGTGCTCAGATCGCGCAGAGCAAGCTGATCATCCGGCTTTGATTCTTATGAGCTTCAATCAAGCTTGGAACTTCAGTGGCTCACTTTATTTATGTCCTTGTAATGCAGCTGCGGTTCCCCACAAGCCGCTTCTCAACACTCAACTGATTGTACAGTAGTTTGTTGGGTATTTGCGTTGAATCCATGCGGCACACATAAACGAGTCAACACAGGTGTCTCAGCAATAGGTGGAAGTCCATTGCATACATTCCGGCTTGATGCACCGCTTACGTGTCTGAATCTATGGCGCGCAAACAGATGGGCAGAATCCATCGTAAACGCTGTTGATGAAACCGCTCGAGATATGGTACATTCCGCCGGTACATCGTGCACGTTTCAATTCTTTATAGAAAAACGGCCAGCACCGTAGATTTTTAAACCGTCAGCTACGCGCTAACGGTAAGGTGATGATTGTTTCACCCTCAAAATGTTAGCTTCCCAAAGCCGCCGCTGCCAACCAGTGTCAGTGTGTCGGTTAGACACGCTTTGATATGGTGCTGTTGCAGGTTGTACAAAGTAGACTAGTTAATCTTTGAATGGTTGTTCCAGAGGCAGACAAAGTGATTTTAGTGTCTGCATTATGTCTGCAGCCGGCTTGCAGTTAGTAGCTGAGCTATTATCGAGCAGCGTCCTCAGCGTCTCCAGTCTCAATCTATACACCGCCTTCAAGGAGTCGAAAATTCCTTGTGCTGGCGGCGTTGGTCGTAACCTTCCATCTGTTTAGCATTCTCCGTCCACCATGCATATTTATTGCGACGGAGCTCTCGGGTCCGGGGCCACCGAAGTTGCAAACCTAGTTATTCTTCCCAAAGTCCAAGGGATCCGCGACAGGTAATACAAATGCTACATTCTTCTAACTCACTGATGTACTAAGCGTCCAGCTGTTCTCCGTAAAACCATTAGGCGGTAGCAGCTGTCGCTGGATCGCAAAACTTGTGCCACCGTTCGCTCCCTGTGGCTATGCTTTCCAGATTACACAGGCGTAAAGTCAACTCTTTCTCTAGTTGGATAAGTTTCGTCACAGTACCGAGTGTGAGAAAGTTAACTTTACGCCGAAGCACGGCGGGCATATAACACAGCTTTGCTAATTATATATACCGTTTGGTTCTTACCGATTTGTGAGCAGCGTTACATTTAGCTGCTTGCAGTACACGTGTCATGCATACTTCATGCCTATCGCACTGACATATGATGACGAATTTGCGTAGATGAGCGTAACCACTCCGTGGACGCTTCCAACTTGCGGTAGCACTCGCACTCATTGCAACCTATGTGCTTATGATCGTCAGACCGTGGGTGATACACAGTGATAGAAGCTTGTCAGCTTTCGCATTCGCTGAAACAATGCCAAGCGGACCGATGAGTTCTGGCTACACCGATGCACCACGTCCAACAAGCGTGTTGAAATCGCGCAGCAAATTAGTCGGTCGCTAATCGGCACGGACCGGATCACGGAAGGGAGCTGAGTTTAGAAACGTTAGCGCATCTCACCAGGATAGCACATGTTCAAACTTTGCGCACTTATAAAAGTGGCAAACTTACCTCTTCCAAGTCGTAGGCGCGTAGTCATCGGTCGCGCGGTGAGGTCTGGTTTTCACCCACCAGCTATCCATTTGGGCAACGGGCTAGGGCGAACCCGACCACATAGTTAAGCGGTGCTGAGCGACGTTGCACACCTAATAAAATGTGTAACCCGCATATGCTACATGCAAGTTACCTTACGCAGCAAGCCGAGTCTCACTGAGCGCAGCAATATCGACGTGGTAGCACGACAGTTCCTCGCGACTAGTGCAGAGCGTCGCTCGGGCATTCACTCGACTTCCTGCCCCGTAGTGTTCGCACGTTCCAGCAACTGATGATGAGCCTTCTGCGCGCAGGCATACGGTTGCGTTGATAAGCAATCGCACGCGAGGTGCTGGTTGCGATTCGGATGTTTGCTTGAGAGACTCCACCCGGAGCCTTTGGCCCAACAGCCTGGCTCAAATGCCAGTAGGTGGTTTGGTGGTTTGCCTAAGAGTCTGCGCCTGGAGCCTGTGGTTAAACGGCCTGACCCGGAAGGCAGTGGAGAGCAGATCCAGCTCGGAATAGTGATGGCGGAGGTAGATTTGGATCTGCTTGACAGCCGTCACCTGCAGTCTTTGAGGTACTGGAACGGTTCGTAAATAGTTTGCGACAGTATTATCGTGCGCACTTGCCAACGCGGTCAAAAGCAGGTAGGTTTTGGCGAAGTTGCGCCAATTTGACCAGAAGTTGCTTGACGGGAGTCAACCATTAAGCACCCGGTGGTGCCATCCCACCGTCATACACGATACATTGTGCTCGTGCTATACGCCCAACGAGCCGTGGCGTTTAGCCTGTGCACATGTTGTCTCACATGTCTAGGTTTTATAGGGTGAGGGCCAGCGACCACTTCTTAACCTTGGTAGATGATGAACCAGCATACTGGCAGGGCGCACGCACCGGACAGGGGAACCACTCGGTCCTCAAGCAACAACTTTGCCTTACTGCACACTTGAAAAGAAGCGTGTCCAGCCCATAGTCGGTTCACAGATGCATGCGGGTAAGTGTTCCGGATCTTTGCAGGGCGAGCGGCGTAACCCAACCCCCTGCCAGTGCTCGTCACAATGATGCTTCAAGGACATGAGGCCGTGGCACAACAGCAGCCACATTGGGTAGGCCCACTGGCAGGATCTAGCCACCACCAGCCTCTGTGCACCATTGGCTTTGAAGCACAAGCTACACAGCTACATACACCTACAGGTATGTACGTATTTACACCTATGCACAAACGTAGACTGTATACGCAATCGTATCAGATGTTTGGGCACGATTGATCACGCATTGCTATGTTAACACTGTTAGTCTTGTACCTGCGTGCACAGCGTTGCCGAGAATAAAAACTATTTAGCTATTTATTTAAAAATGTGTAAAACTAAGTTGGATCGTACACCAGGTACATACAAAAGTGTCTGCAATGTGATAAGGAATTTTGCTGGAAAGCTTTGCCAAGAAAGATACGTGAAGCTATGCTGTGACGGCTTGAAAGGGGGAGTGTTAAGTGTCCGCTAATAAGTGGGGTTGAGGAATATCTTGTCTGCTGACAAGTGGGCAGGTGCTAGATTATTGGATTTCTATTGGGCAGCTTACGTTGGAGAAAAATATAACAGGTGACACTAAACCAGTCCAGTTGAAGTGAATTAGTATACGAAGTAAGGTGCTGCGGCTGCTTGCCGAAGTTAGAGGTGATCCAGGATTTAAGCTAGCGTGGTAACACGAGCACATTGTTAGTGGTTGTGGCAGTCGTGAAGACTTGCGCAAGGGTAGAGTAAGGTAGATAGGTAGGAAGGAAATAACGCTTTTAGGCGGATTAGCGCTAAATGATCCCTAATAGTCACTGATTAGCCAACAAGCGAGAGATAAGCCTGGCGAGACAAAGGAATAAATAAGTAAATAAATAAATAAATAGTTTAGTTTCGACAGAGCGAGGCACGCCTTTTAAGCATGATCAGCATATATGTAATATTGTACATGCTAGCATGATTAGAAGCACCGAGAGCGGGAGTAGTACACATGGAGTCAGTAGAGTGGGCCCATACGGCACAAATGTTGTACGAAGTCTATGTCCACAGAATGCGAGATGCAGAGATAAAAAGCAGAGCACGGATGTGGAGTACGTTGATGAGGAACAAGCCCGATGAGGTTGTGTACACACTGCGAGTCAAGTGCGTGAAGCATGGGAAAAGAGCTGCGGGAATATTTAGGGAAAACGGCATGTAACTGATCAAATATATGGACGTGTTCGTACGGGAGCAGGTTTATGCACCGAAGTTGTAAATGTGGTATCGATCAACTTGCCAACGTGAGATTGGGGCGGTGACTTAATGTAACACATTAAGCATAATGTCCAAATAAAGCAGGAATGAGAGATAGAGAATAGGCAGACAGAATCGGTTGAGGTAGAAAGGAATCCGATAAAAGGAAGATAGATATAGTGGTTGGGGTCGACAAGGAGGACAGGTTGGGTAACCCTGGCAATTCGAACAAAATAATGGGCTAAGAAAAGTAAGATGCTACATCTTAAGCATTGATGACAGTGGCTGGTGCTGCGGAAGTGAAGTACATCAGTTTTATATGAAGGAAGCGGGTTATGACCATTATGGCTCTGTTGTCGTCCCATAGCACAAACGCGATAAGCTGAGAGAAGGTAGCAGCCAATGGCAAAATTTAAGGCATATAATAAGTGAATTAACGATGGATCAAATATATTGACGCTTACAAGGCTTAGACTAATTTGTGGGGGATTGGTTTGTATAGAAGATCAAAATAGGATACAAAATGAAATCACAGCGTTTTTAAAGTTGTAATAAGGTCGTCGTTGACCAGGAATGATAAGGAATAACATAGGTTCCAGAAGGAGACCTTATTTGCAGGTCCCTGATGATGGTTAATAAATAAGTTAATAATTAGGTTAATTAATACATAGGGGTATAGCACTTGATTTCCGCTAGAAGCTGTTCCCGCAATGGGTCAGAGCATGTTGTTCAAACTTTCCGTGCAGTTGCAGGACTAACAAAATTGTTATGATCAGCTTTTTCTAACTGCCTTGGGGTGTTTTATTACAGAGTTTGCTAATTTTCACGTGTTAGCATTTTCAAGCACTCCATTAATATGCGTCCTTACTCAGTTGGCCGATTTCTTTTCGGTTGCGTATGGTTCATTGGAAGCCATAATACAGAGGCGCATGTACACATCCTTCAGTATATAGCTTATTGCTTATTACTACTGCTATTACTGCTACTGTTTTCAACGTGCTTTTTATAAGCATTCAGAGGTCCAGGTATTTGGCTCGCTCATAGAAGAGAAGCGAGAGGGATAAGCATGGTAAGAAAATGTCAAAAGCGATCTCCAGCAGTAGTAAATGAAAGAATAATATATGTTGAAAAGTGCAGCTTACAGAGCCGCGTAAATTGTTATTGTATTTGTAAGAGGTGCACTTGTTTCTAGTGTTTTGTTCTTAACACGTGTCTCTTAGCACCAAACCCTTGAGGTAATAGAAAAAATTGAATAACCATCTTTTAGCACAATTATAATAAAGGAAAATTTAATCCTTAGACATCGTACAACTCCAGCACTTGCTATGTTTAAGGAGAAAAAACTACAAAATTCGCAGTCATTTGCTGGTAGTTTGGCGTACTGGACACTGCTTCTACCGCCAGTAGCGACCATATTATGCAAAAACTGATAAAAGAATTGCTGTAATAGGTTTTGCAAATTTTTTACACTATAATAATTTAAAATGTATGGTGGGTTTGTTGATTTTTGCAATCTGCGCTTTGAAGTTGATTTTGTGGACGGTTTATCGGATAACTTACAAGTACAGCCTAGTGGTAGATTGCAGCATTCTTAACCGTGCGGTCTGGCTTCGAATACTTGGTGCTCTTTCTTTAATGCTCACTTCGGCGGTAGATATGCCAAACTTAAACCATAAAGAGATGGTCGCAATGGTCAGTGCAAAAGTATGACGTACAAACTCCAAAAGTTTAAAATGGACCTAAGTTTACACTTCTACAGGAAGGTCTTTATGAATTCCAAACTCATTCTTACATAATGTGCTGGGGTAGAATAGAATATAAAGTCAAACTTTGCGCAACATTGTTTACTAGATTTATTTGCTCCCCAGTTTCCTTTCATTTCGTGCTTGTAAGATATTCGCTAGCTGCCACGCTGCTTACATGTCCTTCATTAACTACGGAGGCTTAATGTCCCCTATCTTCATGTTCAGGTAGTTTAACCAGTTGTTTAGTAGGCCCGTATGGCATAAAATTTCTCATATAGTGCCGTTAAGCAGTAAGCCGTGGTAGAACAATTTTAATTTTGAATGCCCACTGTTCTGTGAACTATCGCGCGCAAACCGACGTTCGCAGTAATGCTAAAAACCTCACTACTGGTACTTAGTGACTGTGTATAGCGCCTTTACTTTTCCAGGCTAAAAATGACGCATTTGTCTCGCTAGAAACTACAACAAAAAGCGAGGAACTATTATACATGCACTTTGTCACTGTTAACTTTTAAACGCAGTGAAGCTCAAGGTTACCAATATTACTTTCCAGTACGTGGTTTACAAAATAGCCGATTTTATAGACCTACGCTACAGTAAATGGGAAAAGTGTGATAAGGTTGCGCTGAAACGCTTGGTTGCCCAAAAAGAAACTTGTATATACCAGAGTATGTTTGACTTGTGGTAATGAACCTTTGGTCGAACTGTCTCATCGCGCGGTATCTCGTAGATACGAAGCGTTGCAAAGCGCTGTAAATCTGGAAACCACAATGTTTATAAACGATCTGTGGCTGCGTATAACGCTGGGAAGTTACAACGGCTACGACCGTATGCATTAGTTAGGGAAGATCATAATTTAGTTAGCACATATCAGCCTATCCATGCCGCATATTTTCTAAGATGGGTACTGCGCAGTTCATGAGTTTGTACACATTTTATATAACCATAGACGTAGGCCTAGCTCTGTTGATGCAACACCTAGCTCTATCGCTAATAATAGGCGACGGATGATCAAAAAGAAAAGCGAGATGCTACGAAGTGTTCAATTCATTGTTACTTCCATGTGTGAGTCTTCAACAACTATGGTTGTCAAAGCTAGCGATTTTAAAGGTGAAGGATTAGTAAGTCTTGTATGTTATGACATAATATTGTGCACTTCTTCTCTATGCGGTGTAAGAGGCCTGATATGGGTTTTGCACACGTAGGCCTAAACAAGGACATGTGATGTAGCTGTGGCGTTGTATCAGCAATCACGCTGGCGGCTTATCTGGCTGAAGGTATTCCAGGACATCAGGCAAAATGAATGAATAATAATATAAGCTAGGAGTAGTAAACTATATGCAAAAGTGAAGGCTACCTGTCTACCCACCATGATGCAAGGCATATGGGCTCCTTGAAGCCTAGTTGGAGATAAATTTAGCACAGCTGACTGTGGTAGGTAATGGTGATAGGCAAAACGTTCTGAATATTCAGCTAGGCAAGGTGGCGGGATACTCCGGCGTGTGCCAAACTTTCTTGCCAGTCTGTGGAGAGGCAAATAGTGGACGTTATGTCAGCCTTACCGACCATAAGTTGTTTGGATACCAGTGTTTTCAATATTGGTTGGTGACTGTTAAACACATCGAAACACTACGAAATATGATGCCAAGGGAAGGAGACTTGGAATGAAAGAGGACGACTTCTGAAAATGATGGCAGCAATATTACCCACTTAGCTAACCAAGTGATCAGAATTTTTCTAAGCAGCAACTGACTTAAAAATCACACCGGCTGTGGTCCGGGTGAATAAATGAAATATACTCGCCGTAACCGTCGGTTGCCTACTGTGAATGAAGACGTAGTTGTTTTAGTCCGGATTCTCCTTAGCAAAAGCGTCTCTCCAGTTCAGTGATAGCTTCTACTGGTACTATTTGTACTTTCAGTAGCCATAGCTTTAAAATTTTGATGCCTTAGGGGTAAGCTGGGACCAGAGGAACAACCTTAATGGCCCAATCGAATATGTTGTATGTATAAACAATATTCGCAGCGGCATTGGTCGAACCATTTTTAAATTATTGCTGGAGATCATGATGAAGATAAATGGAGGTAAATGTATGGTTTAATCTATTTACCATCCTGAAGTACAACGGTCTTATAAATATCTTACAAGTAGAAGAAATGGATGAATTATGTATGAGGATCCGAGGCAGACATAAGCATGTGGCCGCACAGTTTATAAGGCCCTTGGTTTTCTGGCTTTGATGATGTTGCTGAACGAAACCCTTAAACGACAGCTAGAGGCCCAGAGACGAGGACGGATATAGCATTTAAGGAGGTAGTTTGCAGTAAGCTGGATGTAAATCAGACCACGTTTTCCACGTAGGTGCCACACTGGTAAGAAAAGCACAAGCGTGAAGAGAAGCGGGGTTGGGATGGGAGCTGCTTATATGTACCTGGTCCCTGCGGCCGCGAACTATTTAAATTTACAAAGTTGGCGACGTCTCCTAACAACATGGTTATAGGAAAGACGGTAAAAGCTGCGCTTGCGGCTCGAGATATGAATTTGGTGGATCAAATTTTTAACGTGGCTCAACTTGCTATCCCACACAGCAGGTTTCAAAAGTTTAAGTGAAGGCTTCCGCAGAGTACAAAGTGGAAAGGCGTACCGCTGACGGGAGCTCGATAGGCTAAGTTATGGCAATTATTACGGTGTTCTAAGCGCCCGATTTCTAAGGATAGCTAAAGGTAAAATGTTACCTAAGAAACTAAGGCGTAGAGCCCAGTTTCGGGTTGCTAAGGGAAGCTGGTAACCGTTGGAACGCATTCTCGCTACTAAGCAAGTTTTCTGTCAAATTAACGGTATGAGTAGGCGTCAAATCAATACCGTGTTGGACCGGGCCTTTAGGAGTGAATGTTCGAGTCTGGAGGTAGTTTCTTTGGTTTGAGGTAGAAACGTTATGGGCTGTGGCCTGATTGCTCGAATAGGTGGCGCGATTATTCTTTCTCAAGCCATTTACAGTTGGTCATACCGATACTGAGAAAGGATGGAAGGAAGACCTGGTATGTGCGGTAACAGATAAAGTACTAGCTAACCCTTCGGACGTTAATCTAACCAGAGCTGTTTTAGCTCATCAGGCAACATGAACGAATAATAGTCTAAGCCAAGTATAGAATAGTACGCAGAAAAGGTGGGAGCTGGTGGTGCAAAAAACATGCCAGCGTTGGAGCCAGGAGTCGTAGTGACAAGGTCCACGCTGCCACGTGGTTAGCTTTCGTGCAAAGTAAAAGCGGTTGAGAAAAAGCTTCTGGAGTTAAAATAAATAACTATATAAATCTTATTCTCGGTGTTAACCGAGGCGCGCCAACAAAGCATAATCAAATGGGTACAAGCAAATCTGCGACGAGCAAATGTGTTGTTGTCTTTTGGTCTTGACATTGGGACTGAGCAGCTTTGTGAGTTACAAGGAACGGGTAAAGGTTGTGCTAACTGTTCGACCTCACAGTTATTTTAGTGTTGAAACAGATTGATAATGCATATGCAAAAATGTTGATAATCGGGTTTTATGGCACCAAAATTTGTCCCTAGTTAACGCCGTTCTGGTCGGAAACGGAACGCTTGCGCTCTTACTCGCAGTCGTATGGTCTCCCCTTTCCAATCTCAGGCGTAGAATGCGTTCTACTGTGACCGCACTAACTTACAATCCTGTCCAGTGGAGCGAAGCTTTCAGTACGAGGTATCAAGGTAGCTAAATTTTGTACCGCCCAGTTGTTGAAAAATGGACCATTCTCAATGAAAGTATCTGTGGGAAACTTGTAAGGAGTCGCAACGGACAAGCACAAGCCAAAGAGCAATGCAATTTAAACGCACACGAAGAAATGGATAGACTGTAACGAAACGCTGAGAGTTGTAACGCCATGCATCCTGTGGATATTTCGTTAACTAATTTACCTAAACATGGTCTTCTTTTGAACATACGGTGTGAAACCGTAAAGATTTGAGATGGGGTTGGTGCCCCATTTGTTTACAACTATCGCTCTGCGTTGCGCACGTTTATTACTTCTAACAGCGTTGCGGTTTGTTAGTACCACCGGCAAGTTAAGTAACAGAAGGCCAGTATCAAGCTGGATTGTGGATAATGGTAAATGGTGAGGGAATGTCAATAGTTACACGGCTAGCATCACGCGTGCAAGTGTTGGGAAGCCAGTAGCAAGCGGAGTGCCAAGTTACGGCAAAGAGCAGAAGCGGTGGAGACGGTTATACGTAGTTCAGTTGGAGAAAGTCAGTAGCAGGCATAGCGGCTACCCTAAGCTGGGGAATATAGTAAATGGAAAGTGAACGTTAGGTGTTGAACGGCCAGTGCGCTGCATCACGCGTTGTAGATAACCCCCTGATGGCTAGAGATAAGTGATAGTGTAGTTTGAGAAGTGAGCGGACACTAGGTAAGCTGGGCGCATCATAACTGCGGCGCCAGAGGCTATAATGTAGGAAAAGGAGTGTAGATTAGTACCTACGTGGCTACAGCGCTGTGTCGCGCAAAGTTATTAAATCTATCAAGATTGCGTCTTGAAGCTAGAAAGGGTGAGTGACGTAATGGAAAGTTGGTAGCAAGCTAAGCAGACTTACGAAAGAGCTCTATAGCAATGGATACAGGTAAGTGCATGGTTAGGTGACGGGAAAACCACAACTAGCTTAGCCGCCACATACGCCTAGGCTAATTATCCAAGGAGCGAGGAAATAGAAAGTGAGCGGGGAACGTCACAAAGCTATCGCCTTGCATTGCGCGTTGTAGGCGTTGTTCTGGTGGACCATAGGAAGAGAGCCTACACCGTTTTGCTGATAGGAGCCGATATGTGCGCTAGACGCTTCAATCTAGCGGAGTAAAATTGGCCTTTCTTTAACATTAGGTGAACCTCAGTATCTGGCTTAATATGGCCTTACACGGCGCGTGATTATTACGACGAACATGGTTGCGAGATGTGGGTCGAAGTGAAGAGTGAAGTGCTGGAAAACGAGTGGCACGCGGAGCGCAGATTTATGACACGCGCAAAAGAAGTAGAGGCAAGTAAGTGCGAGGTTAGGTGACCAAAAGCCGGCAGCCAGTTTAGCGGCCATTTACCGCAAAAATAATTGGCCTAGATGCAAGTGAATAGAAAAATAACGTCCAAAGCTACCTGAATACAGTGCTGCGTTGTGCGTTATAGGTGTCGTTTTGGTACACCAGCGCGAGAGCAACAGCAGTTATTGTGTGTCTTTTATTAGGGGAGTTTGACGTCTCAATATGGTGGTGTAAAACTGTTTTGCAGTAGTGTTAGGTGCAAGTCAGTATCTGGGTAGGCAAAAGCTATATGGTGCAAAGATATTAAGTCTGACAAAGTAGCAAGCCGATGGTAGAAAAGGTAAATTACGTATTGGAAAGCCAGCAGTGTGCTGCGCGCAGCGTTATGATGCAGATCAAAGGCAGTTGAGGCATGTAAGTGCAAGATTACTTGACGGAAATCTAGCCAAAATTTTGGCGACCATTTACAGACAAGCTAATTGGAAATGATAGCAAGTAAATAGAAAGCGAACGTCGGAATATGCACTACTGCGTCTCGGGTCGTAGCGGTCGTTCTGGTGCACCGGAAGGAAAGAGCTAACATTAATTTGTAGGTAGTAGCCGTTAGCCTGTGAAGATGGAATCGGAGCAACCATAGCCTTGGAGGCTATTTAAAGCGTATCATTCATAATAAACAGATAGAGAAAAGAAGCAGCGGGCAACGACGTTCAAAAGCAGGAAGGAGGTACTAATAAGAATGTATGACCACAGGGGTCTGAAGCTTGTGGTGAAGCAATCAAACTGTCGACTGGTAGGTGAACTGTGTGCAATGCGGCAGCAAAATATAAATGAATGTCTTTTAAGAGGAATGAGGCATCAGCCACGGGTTAGTTGGTTCTTCAGCCTTTACATTTCCTTGCGCAACGTTATCCTTCTCCGCAGACTAACGTTGATATCACTAATAATTTTTCATATATATTTAACCATGCCAATACGGCAAGGTCCTTCTTCACCTTGCCTCCTATTCCTTGGTTCGTCCTACTTCTTCACGTCACTTTTGCTCTGGCTTTCATCCCTCTTATACATCACCAAGTTCCAACTCTCCAACACCTCGTAGTTGACATGGTTGCTTCGCGTATTTGTAGGTTGGATCTCAAGCTGCTGGCTAAAATTGCCAGACTTTCCCCTACCCCCTGGCCTACATCGAGATCATTGTTAATTTTCTACATTTAGCTTAAACAAAACTGCAAAGACCATATTTAACTTGCTTTGTATTCTTTGGCTTGCATTACTCCTCCACTTATTTCTTGGCACTGGCTTTTCTTTCCACTGGTGGACCACCTACTTACGACGGTCCAGCGACTTACCTTCCACGCTGTAACTCCACACTTTTGTGCGTAGGAGCTGAAAAATTTAGCTTTCTATGCGCACCGTTTTCGTTTTTGCAAGCGAACATGGATAGCACTAATAATTGTTCCTATATATTTTACCACAACGACACAGCAGAGTCCCTCTTCAGTTGGCTTTCTATCCCCTGTCTCCTCTCACTTCTTCATTTATCTCTTTTGCCCTGGCTTTTATTCTCGCATACAACACCAACGTCCGATGCTTCACCGACTCATATTTAACACGGAAGCTTCGCACATTTGTGCGTAAGCTCTCATTATTTTCTGCGTTTTCCGCTTACTAAAAGCGACAGCCACATCTCTAATAAATTATCCTAGATATGCTCTAAACTATACTGAATAGTTCATCTCCACTTTGCTTCGTAGCCCTTGTCTTGTTCTTTGGCTTTTGCTATCCTCTTTCATTATGAACCACCTACCACTGATGCTTCATCGACTATCCTGCGGCATCGTAGCCCCGTACGTTTGTGCGTTGGCCCTCAACTAGTTGACTACGTTCTCCGCCTATAACACAATCTCGTTTCACATCTATACTTATCACTTTAGCCATGGCATCCCCTCTCTTTATGGACCACCTATCCCCAATGCTCCACCGACTTACATGCCACACTGTGGCTCCGCGCTTTTGTTCGCACAACGTCAAGTATTTAGATAAATAAATGGTATATTCTCGGTAAAACGAGACACACCTGTAAAGGCGTGATCAAATATGTTTACAAGCATAGCTTCTTTGGAATGTTAAAACATTTCGTTTTAATGAAAGGTATAGAAGAAAAGATGTAGTCCATATGATTGAGCATATTGCCAGGTAATAGTCAGACCAAGGAACATTATAGCGCTGTGGAGCGCAAAACTCCGTCAAAACACAAGTTTAGGGTAATTTCGCCAGGTAGTGATCCATGAGCACAGGAGCCTAAACAAGGGTTTGTTGCAACCAACCACCATTACGAGATCGGGAGGATCTGTGCTCCATCAAAGCATTCTTCATAGTAGAATTGGTTGCACTGGTTGGATGAAGGATGCTGAGGACTGCGTCAGTGTGAAATGCTTAGCTGTGACTTTAGTTTGTGGTGAGTCACACCCGCCACGTTGCAGTGTTATTAAGCGGACATTTCCGGCTTTTTGTAGGGAGAACGCTTGCCATGCAAAAACCCACCACGTCCTGGAACACTGCCGTAGCTTCCGTTGAACAGTAGTGCTAGTCGGCTATGCATCGTATAGACCGAGTTTGCATTCTATTCTTCGCAGTCGGTTGACATCCAAACTTCTTCATTGGTTGGCCGAATGGCTTAGTAACGCTCCGGCTGTAGTCGTTGAAGCCGGTCAGTGATGCAAGATTCAAAGATTCGAATGATAATGTTGCAGATTAGTAAACACATTGTAATTAAGGACCGGCTTTTTTATTATAAATAAATAAATAGTTTATTCTCGACTGTGCGAGGCACACTCGTGGAGGCATGTTCGGCTCGCAAACCGTGTCCAGCTATCCACGCTGGACTTGTCATGGGGTCCGTGAGTGAAGTTGTACCTTGTGGCTGAATATGTCCTTAATAGGTAAAAACGCCATCCTCCGCAAAGTGGATTCGGGATTACTTCAAATGTAAGTAAGTGTAACTGTCTCCATAGCCAAGTGAAAATTCCATTGAAGGCCATCGGAAAGCCACGTATACGAGCGCAACGGTGTCCGTGAAATGACATAAGCACAGCTCCAGGTGACTGGCGAATAGGAATATTTGAAGCAGTGAAGTTAATCACGCCAGAGTTGTTTGTCTTCGGTTGTGGAACGGGGTATCCAGGTAAATATTCCAGGTGAGAATATTGTTCTCTCTGAGTACGAGGCGAACTAAACCCATTTGTTTAGACCCCGTGAAGTTAGCGTCTTCAGAATAGCGGAAAGAACTCCATTTGGAAGAGCGTGTGGGTTTTAAATTTTCAGGAGAAAGGACCAAGCGTTTGAGGATGGATCGACCAGTCCAAGTGGATACACCTTCTTGTGTTGGCGGATGTAACTGTGGGAATCTCGGGAAAAACAGGCAACAGACAAGAGGCAGCCAAACAGCGACAGCAATGAATCAAAAAGCACTACCACAGACTGGTGGCGCTCACCGGTGCCTATGATACATTAAAACTTTTGTAATTTTGTTTAGTATACATGATTTGCAAGCGCGTTATATACATTACGTCGCTGGTGTGACTCAGACTACAACTACTAATTGTGAAGAAGGTTCTGCGCGCGCAGGGTTAAAAGACCAATATAACGAAGCATTTTAACAAAAGTTAAGGAATGATGCGATGGTTGGAGAGAAACAGGTAAACCGATGATGATGGTAGAAGTCCGAATGTTAGAGACATCCTAGGTGAAACTAAGTACAACTAGGTTGAGACCGAATGCGGGAGCAAGATAGGTAGAGCAACGTTCCAAGAGGAAAAGAAATTTCAAAGAATCATCTAGGAGCGAATGAACGCTGACGGCAGTTCGAAGAGTAGTTCGTAAGAGTAATCACGCTAAAGCGCTCATGATTCCACAGTCCAAAAGCCGTCAGAATCGAGGAAAATGGTCACAATGGGCCAAAGCTTCTGTGCACTGGGAGTCTATATGACACGTACGGCCTCAGAAATAGACAAATGCGAGCATAAGGTAAATAGCACAGGAAAAGGAAGTGTGGTAAGTTGAGCATGCTAATGGAAGTACTAGTCAAGAGACACTTAGCAATGGTCCGCGTGCCGCCGATAATCAGGAGCGAGCTCTGAGCAAGGGAAACCATGTGCACGAAGATAACTTGGATATGCGCAATGAGGGTAAGCCGTGGGAATAATAATTTAGCTGTGCTTGCACTCCGTTACACTTCTCCGCAGACTGACATTGATATACTTAATATTTGTTCCTATATTTAATCATGACGACACTGCAGCGTCCCTTTTCACCTTGCTTCTTATTAATTGTATAGTCCTACTTCTTCACTTATTTCTTTGGCTTTGGCTTCTCACTCTTGTTATTCAGCACCTACCCCCAAATCTCCGACTTACCTTTGTCCTTCTAGCGCCGTACGTTTGTACGTACGACCTCAAGGATTTCGATTTGTTGCTTGCGCATAGCCTTATCCTTAAGCTGACGTCGTTTTTTCTAATAGTTGGTCCTTATAGCTCCGCGGTTTTGACTTATGTACTTCACGATATATCCCATGTATATCCACCCTCCCATGCAGGCATCGTTCTGCATTTCTGGTGCCAGTAGTTTAAGCATAACAAGGATGCTTAGAGTGTCTTTACCTCGAGTTCCCTTACTCTCCTAATCAACAGCGGGTGCCCTTACACAGCTACTTGAGCTTTAACCCTCACAGCCCTCTGCGTCCAACTAACTTACTAGTGACACCGTACCTTCACCGCCAAATGGTTTACTTGAAGTGCCACTTTTTTCGTAAAGGTAGGTTCCTAGGATTGCTTGCTTTGCAACTCCCTTCGTTGCAACTACGGATTTTTGTCCTATCACTACCGCCCTGCTTCTAAACTGACTGCTCGACAGTCTTTATCTCTTAGCCCTTCAACCACGGAGTCCTCTGCTACGAACCTAAACCGGCTCTTAGGCTAATAGCCCCTGCGACCAACTGACCTAGGAGTGACACTGTAGGACTCTACCTACAAGTTTTTCACTTAATGCGTTAAAGCGCCGTTGGGCCACTTCGTTGCACAACTGATGTTCCCAAACACAGTTTGTTCTGCAACATTAGGTGCTACAGCAACGGCATTTTTCCCATCAAGTAAGGCCCCACCCCTGAAGCCGTTGCTCTTTCATCAACCCACCCCCGCGTACTGCGCCTTACCTTTGCGGAAAAGTTCCACATATTCTGATACCTAGTTTCTGTATACGGTTATCGCGGCGTCAATATAAGAAGGCACAACTTTACATGACGCCGTAGGTTGTATATAAATAGAACGAGTTAAAGATCGTGATGCAGCTCCAGGTTGCCAGCTCTGCTCACTTCCTCCTTTCCGTTTGTAATTGTTCCTCTTTCTGACATTTTCTTCCCTGACCCTCCACGAGACCTATATAGATGGGTTAAATAAACGTACCTTGATCGTTGTGTCTCGGTAAAGACCTTGTATGTAATCCTCATTGTTCCCAAGGCATAGGTAGATAGCCCGGACCACCATCTCGGACACTCTGTCACAGATTCCGGCGGTTTGAACAATTGGGTTCAAATCCTTATCGCCATCAGAACATAATGAAAAAGCATTATTGTCCTGCAAATGTTCCATTTACTTGCGATTCCATGGCTTTATGTTCCGTCCAACTCGCCAGCGGGTTTCTCCAAGTATCAGCATCCCCAGTAGTTTGGCGCCATTACCATATGGATATATTATCTACGTTGCCAGTGTGTACTACCAATGAGCTTACGCTCACTAGATGTTTGCCTACTATGATCTGTTATAGTAAATTGGCCATACCTTTATTCTGGAGAACGCAGTGAACCTTTCCGTTCATACATTTTACTGGGTTGAACCGTTGGATTCATATCACTTACATTATCTCAAAAAAGGGCTTTGTTTACCAGCCAAACAACCCCCTCGTGGTGCTAACTGGGTTGTTCGGGTTTATCCCGTTCCAGTTAATAGTTCGGCGGCAGTGTTCCAGGACATAGTGGGTTTTCGCCTGGCAAGCGTTCTCCCTATAAAAAGCCATAAATGTCTGCTTAACAACACTGTGACGTGGCGGTCGTGGCTCGCCATAAAATAAAGTCACTGCCCCGTGGATATCTGGATAATCCTTTCAGTCCCACGGACACCAATCTTCTACTCGCACATTGCTGACGATAGCAAACATTCAAGAATGGAGCAGCACAGTTACAAGCGCAAATTACACAGCTACATAAACGCACACACAATTACATACTTACGTTCCCTCAGCACAAATAAGCACTGTTGTGGCAAACATATCGGATTCTTGCAACTTTCGATCACGCATTGTTTTGTCAATTTGATCATGCCTGTAAAGGTGCGCCTCGCCTTGTCGACAATACAAGCTTTAGTTGTTTATTTATTTACTTAGTTTGGGATACTATGGCGATATGCCTCTTATACCTCACCAGTGGCTTCCTTCCCTTGCAACCTCACAATCTTTAACTACGTGGCCGCACAATACTATGGATAAATTATCCACCTCGCCAGTTTGGTCTGCAGATGGCCCTATGCCTTTTATATGATCTTTGCCAGAACATTGCTTTGGCTATGCCGGAGACTACCGCAAGCCCTTTGATCCGTGTTTTCCACAGGGCCTGAATAATTAGGAGCAAAACCACTTTACGTCTGCAAAACCACACAAAATATATATCTCACTGAAAGTGTACCACTTACGTGCAATTGTTCTTCCTCCTGGACATGTTTTCTTATCCTACCCTGCCCTTGGTTTATCTACTTGGACGATTATACTGCGTATGGTATATCCGACTCTCACTACTCTGACATTCTTGCTCATCCACAAAACTGCAGCTTAATTTACATAACTTTATTCCGTCCCATACTGCCGGTTCCAGCCTGTAATGGTGCATGCAGACTAACTCTCACTAAGCCGATGGAAATACTTGTGCACGATGACTGTGATTAAACGTGCAGAAAACCGATCGTAACGTCCTTGCTAATGGCGCATTGCTGTTCCACTTATGGACAGCGACAGAGTTGCAGGACATGATGGGTTTTTGCCTAGCAAGCGGTCTTCCTATCAAAAGCCACACTCGACTGGTTAACAACACTGCTTCGTGGCGGATGTCACTGGCCACAAAAATAAAGTCACTGCCCACTGCTAAATACGGACGAGATCCTGGTAACTGAAGTCTGTGAACACAATGGCATATAAACCAAACCTCACTCAGTCGTCAAACCGTGTTCATTAACCAGTCTTTCGGTCACATACGTACGCGGAACAATTGAGAGCAATCTCCTGAACTATTCGGAATTTCACCCAGCATTGCTGTAACGGAAACATACAGAATTTATATTGCTTCCGTGCCACACATCTACCTGACTCTACTCGGTCTACCACTTATCTTTGTGACTTTATTTTAAGGCAACCACTTAGCACTAATTCAACTGTTATTCTGCGAACACTTAGATGTCACTGGTAGTGTATATACACGCGGTATGTTTCTGTGGCTCCGTCACTCAGCTGATCATGCCTGTATTTGTGTGTCTCGTTTCATCGAGAATAGCACTATTTATTTATTTATTTAAACGACACACTAGGTTGGAATAGGTGCAACTATGGAGCAGCAAGCATCAACCTTTAGACTAAGGAAGTAGACGATACCCAGGATGTAGGACCAAAGCTGTCTCAAGCATGTGGCGGGGAATGAAATTCACGGCATGTCGGAGGATTGTGAGTGTTGCAACATCGAAATCCGAATGGAAGTATGTGAAATTGGAATGGGAGTATGTCAGGAGCTAGGTGCCTAGCTAAAACTTAGCAGATATACTAAAATGAAACAGGCAGAGCATAGAACCCGTGGACAACGACGTTCAGAATCCGGAAGGAGATCTTGCTAAGCATGTAAAGCCGAAATATCATCAGGCATGAGGTGAAAAGGAGAAAATTTTCGCAAGGCGGCTGTTGTGGGTTATGCGCCAGCATCGTCCTAAAGGAAGCCTGTTAAAATGAAATGGAAGCGGGTCAAATGCTAGGTGGTTATACGAAAACTATCAGTCATACTATTGATAAAGAGCCGGAGCTAGAAGGTGACAGACATCAACATTCGTGGGCTGGAAAGTAGTGTTAATCGTTATTTAATGACACAGCCACCTTAAGCATAAGATGCAGAATTAAAAATGTTACTAAGTAGGTTGGCTGTGAGTGGTGAGACCTTAGAAGGGAACTAGCAGCCTTGAAAGATGAAATGGGGTGGAGCCGCAGCCCACGTGGCTCCTCGAGGCATATCAACCATACGAGCGATATATAGATAGGGTGGAGATACCTCCGAAACGACGTTTGCACTCCGGATGGAGCTACTGATAAAAATGTAACCGACGTAATAAAATGCAGGAGGTGTAAAGCTTAAGATTCCGGTATGTCGAATGGTTTTGAGCTTTGCAGCATTCCAATTCAAATGACAACCCGTTAAGGTGAAATGGGAGTTAGCCACACGCTAGGTAGTTCTTCAGTGCCCATCAGTCGCACTAAGGTTAAACAGACGTAGATAGGGAGCGACAAGCCACAACATCCGGATACCGGAATTGGCTAATAATAATAATAATAATAATAATGTAAGACCACAGAGACAAGCATATGAGGAAGTAAAGAAGGTGTTGGCAATCCCCATACTTGTAAGCCATGCGGCACCACAATCCAAAGGGAGGCCTACAAAGTTAAAATGGGTATAAGTCACAAGCTAGGTGTTCCTTCTAAGATTAACTGTCATACTATGGGGAACAGGTGGAATTTAGAAGCAGAAGGCAATAGCGTTTAGAATACGGAAGCAGACGGTAATAAGAATGTAATGCCAGAGAACATAAGCTTGGGGTGAAGGTATCAAACTGTCGGCAAGTAGGTTGGCTGCGAACGATGCGGCAGAACAGTAAAAATAGAAGCTTGTTCCGGTGAATGGGGCATGGGTTACGGGTGATTTCTTTCTCCAGAGCTTAACCGACGTACTAGGCTGGAATAGGTGTTGCTAAGGAGCAACCAGCATCACCGTCTTTCCTTGGTATTTAGCTTCTGTCAGACCTTTGTGCTTTCCGAAGTGTTTCGCGCCTGTGAGTTTGTTCCGATTATTTGTGTTAGTAGCTTAACGTGTTTGTATTTTCACTACGGTTCCATGCACAAATGTTGTGGCATCCTTCCGCTGCCTGGTATTTGCGTTATTATCCCGTTTATTGCTGTTTAAGTTTACTTGGTGCTTTTCCATTTATAATGGATCCTCGAGTTACATGCAAGTGCGCAGGTACCTGTGGCACTGCAGTCACATTAAAAATTCAGTAAATATAGGTGTCCCCCTTGGAACCACAACAGCTGTTCTAGGTTGGAGCAAGATTTTATCGATTTGTATGCTGGCTTTCTAAAGTTAAAATAGTTAGTTTCAAAGTGTCTCCGTAGCTGACAATTGATCGTAAATATTACGCGCTCAACAGATCGCCAAACCTGCTGACGGTGCAACCAGGCTAAACCCGAAATTGGTGCCACAACGAGCTTGTACCGGGAGCCCGGAGCGATTCGAAAAAACAAACCGCGTTGCAGGAAAACTTTTATTGGCACAGTAACAGATTCCCTGTTATCTTGCTATGAAGGAACGACGCCATGGACGCTATGGCTAGGGGAACGGAGGATGCAAAACACACAGGGTAGTCGCGAGTTGCAACCGAAACGAGCGCCAAGCTAAAATGGCGATGAGCAAGTAAAGCATTCGAACTCAGCAATCAGTTCAACGAACCACGCCGGTTGCCTAGATGTAAAATGAAATAAATTTAGTTAGAATTTTCCACAGACAAACCGGGGAATCACCAGACCGCTACATAGCCCTCCTCCAGAAGGGACTGTGTAAGCAGTCCTTCGATCTACGCGAGGACTGTCCGCTGCGAACCAAGTATCTTCGGGACCAGGTTGTGACAACTGATGCAGCTGCTTAGGGAGAACCATGCAATCGGACCATAGCGGGCTCCCACCCGTGTCCTCTCCACGGTGTCGTTCCTTTATAGCTGGATAACAGGGAAAGTTTTACTGTACCAATAACTATTTCCCTGCAACTCGATCTGTCTTTTTGAATCGCTCCGGGCTCCCGGTACGGGCTACTCCCTAACTTGGTGACCTCGAGTCCGGAACAATCTCAGCGCCGGATATTTCGAACTTTTCTCAGGTGAGCTCGTTCCAATTATGTTTCATAATTTGAGGCTTAATTTTGCATACGGTAGCCCATGTTTTCCGTCTGCTTTTTAGCCATGGATTCTGTAGACCCTAAGGTAGAACCTCTGCTAAGCGTTCAATCTCTCTGTGCCACCTTTTTGGGACATTGATCCTCTTTTGTGATTCGCTCAGCTTGAGGCTTAGTGTTACAACCATAGAATCACTTCCCACTACACGAAGTATAGAAAGCTCCTGTCCTATCTCCCCAAGGAGATAGCAAGGCAGGTTCGTGCCGCCCGAAAACCGCAACGAGGCTCTCAACGAGGCTAAGATTAAGCGTGTTATGCCCTCTGAGAAAGTTCGCCTGCTGCAGCTTTGCAAGGTCTGCTGTTGGGCGACAAACTGCTCTCAATCCTGCTACGAGAGAAGCAGCAACTCCTTGGTTCCTTAACCATGGACGAGATGTTACTTCGCGAGCCATGGCTACAGCTGCTACCGGAAAACGCGCAAGCGATTTTCGCTACAGTGAGCTACGTTGTGCTCACTCAACTAGCAGATTTAACGAATGCAGTTATTGAGCGATCACAGCCACAAGCCGACGCCAGTAATATCAAGGCCGTTGCATCCCAGGGCACTTCTACCACTGGCTTACAGTTAACTATAGAAGCCATGCAAACACAAGTTGCAACACTTAGTCGCCAGGTCCAACAGATTACTGTTAACCGTTGTCGTCATAGCCGCTCAAAATCGCCCTTCAAACTTTCAAAGTATAGCAACTGTCAAACTAGCTGTTGGTACCATCGGCGCTTTGGTACCGCTGCTCATGAATGTGTAAAGCCTTGCACTTTCGCCGAGAAGCAGGGAAACTTCTCGGCCAGTCTGTAACTGGGGCGGACGCGACCGGCCAACACCAAAGTCGCCTCATCCGCGTTGGGGAGTTAACTTTGGGCACCGAGTTTCTAGTCGACACAGGAGCCGAAGTTAGCGTTATATCCCTTAGCCCAGATGAGGTCGTCCCACAAGCGCCGAAGAAGCTGCGTGCCGCCAATGGCACACCAAACGCAACTTGCGGCGAAAAGCTGCTAACACTCATTTTAGGCCCCCGGCGAACCTTAAGCTGGTCTTTCATAATCGCTGCCGTGCATCTTGTCATCACAGGCATAGACTTCCTTCAACGCTTCGACCTCATCGTCTAAGCTAAAAGAAAGAAGCTTATCCACTCTAGGACACAGCTCATAGTTATCGGGACTAGCACCAACGTGGCTGGTACCACTACCATTCGTGTCCTACCTCAAACTGCACAACCTTTTATAGAACTTTTCAACAAGCATAGGAAACTCGTTCGCGTCCTGCGCGACATACCTCCTGTGACGTCAAACGTTACGCATTACATTTGCGCTAAGTGCTCACCGGTTTCGGCCTGCCTTCGCAGACTAGCCCCAGACAAGTTCAAAGCTGCCAAGGCGGACTTCGAGCAGGGGCTCGAACTGGGAACCATCCGCCCGTCCAAAAGTACAACGGCATCAACATTGCACATGGTACCGAAGAAAGCCGGTGACTGGCGCTCTCGTGGTGACCACAGGGCACTTAACAAAGTTACCGTCCCGGATAAATACCACATTCCGCACATGCACGACTTGAAGTCAGCTCTAGCTGGTAAGTTAATCTATAGCAAAGTCGACCTAGTTCGCGCCTACCATCAAATACCTTGTGCGCCAGAGGACGTTGATCAAACAGCAGACATCACGCCATTCGGCCTATTCGAGAACCTCAGAATGCCTTTCGGCCTCAGTAATGCTGTCCAAACATTTCAGCGTTTTATTCATGAGGTAACGAGGGGACCCGAAGGTGTTTATCCTTATCTAGATGATATTCTCAGCGTCGGCTCTCCTGCCCAGGAACATCATCATCTGGACGCTCTCTTTCAACTATTAACACAGCACGGGATTACCCTCAACCCCGACAAATGCGAGGTTGGCTAACGTTCCACAGACATTCTTGGCCACCGCATATCCGCCACTGGTATCAAAGCTCTGCCAGACGAAATCCAGGCACTGAAGGACTATCCTGCTCCCAGTTCCTTCAACAGTTACGCAGATTCCTTGACTTGGTCACGTATTATAGACGCTTTATTTCTAACTGCGCGAACCTTGTTTAACCAATGACTGACCTGTTCCACGGTAAACAACGGGCTTTTCATCTTGCAGACAACGCGAGACTGTCTTTTGAGCCCATAAGCGTTGTCTCCAACAAAGCGCTTCTCGCCCATCCAGACACACCTGCAACACACTTCTTGACAACTGACGCATCCGACACTGCCGTCGGTGCAGTACTTCAACAACTCGTCGACCAATGATGTATACCTCTATGTTTCTTCTCGAAAAGTTTACAACCTGCCGAATGGCGTTAAAGCACCTTTGGCAAGGAACTGTTAGCTACCTACCTAGGTTTCAGACATACGTCACTATCTCGAAGGTCGACATTTTACAGTCTTCACTGACCACAAGCCATTGAGCTACGCAATCAGTAGCACAATTGACAAGCATCCTCCTTGCAAAACTAGACATCTAGACTACGTTGCTCAGTTTACGACAGAAGTACGACATGTCTCAGGTGCTGTCAATCCCGTCACGGATGCGCTTTCACGCAATCAGCAGACCAACTTACCTCCTGGCCACAACATGAATCTAGTCAATATGGCTGCTGTCCAACAAGCTGATCCCGCCATAGACAAGCTATGACGCAACACCTCGTTGAAACTACTAGAAGTTCTACTAGCTTCACCTCAGGGGACCATTATTTGTGACGTTTCACAAACTTCTCCCTGACCCGTAGTTCCTACTTCGATGCGTCGACTAGTTTTCAACGCTTTACACAACCTGTTTCATCCTGGCATACGTGCTTTTCAGAAGCTCGTAAATGAACGCTTCTTATGGCCCAACGTCAATCACGATGTTTGCCTTTGGGCCCGCGCATGCTTAGAGTGTCAGCGCGCCAAGGTATACAGACACACCAAAAGCCCACTTAGTGTCTTTCCCGCTCCTGACTCTCGTTTTGCACACGTCCATGTCGACGTGGTCGGACCTTTGCCTCCATGCAAAGGCTCCGTGTACCTCCTCTCTTGTGTTGACCGATTCACTCGTTGACCAGAGGCGATTCCGATAGTCAACTGCTCAGCTGAGACAGTTACGCAAGCTTTCCTGGAACGCTGGGTAGCTCAATTCTGTTGCCCAAGTGTAGTCATCACTGACACAGGATCACACTTTAACGGATCCCTCAGCAAAGTGCTCAAAATTCTTGGTTGCCAACATAACCTAACCACCGCATACCACCCCGCAGCTAACGGGATAATAAAAACGTTCCACCGGCAACTCAGAGCATTACTCTGTACCCAATTTACCACATCCTGGCATAAAGCACTTCCGCTCGTTCTCTTAGGCATAAGAAACACGACTAAAGCGGATTTGCACGCTACTCCATCCTCGCTAGTTTTTGGATGCACCCAAAGCTTACCTGGTGAATTAGTCTCACCAAAAGTGCCAACAGCCTTCGACTATGGCTATTACGCAGCTCGCCTATCTCATCACACGCGACAGCTTCAGCCTGTGCAACCCAGAGCACAGATCTTGCATACCAACGTGGACGAACGCTTAACTACTTGCACGCACGTGTTCGTTCGCGCTGACAACGTAGGCCGGTCACTTCAACCTCCTTATTCTGGTCCGTACGGTGTCGTATACCGAAGCGACAGAACGTTTACCACTGACTACAATGGTAAAACTGAGACGATCAACCTCGATCGACTCAAGCCAGCATTCCTCTGCAAGCCTGTCACTTTGATGCAGCAAGTACCTTCACAGCCCACGCCATCGCAGCTCGCACCGCAACCTCAGACGCATCGTTTCGCTCCAGCAGAACGGACAACCTCAACCGACAGCACTCCTACTCGCCCTACTATCAAACGACACGGTAGGAAGCTCAAATCTCCTGCTCGATTTTCGCAATTTATTGGTACTTATTATTTTACATAGCACGTGTCTCTGAAATTTTCTGCTGTTACCAAACTTTTCGAAAATCCACAAAACATGATGAAAACGTTTTGAAGCTACTAAAAAACAAAACCTTTGAAAACCCAAAAACATCTTTGTAAGTTCTTCGCTTTGCACTCTTTGGTGTATGGCTATGCATTTATGCTGCTTTTTCATTTTGCTTTCCATATACACCGCCAGATGGTTGCATTTCGGTTTCACTTTTTGCTGGATCTCCGCTCGTCAACTAGAAGTGGAACAAACATCGTGCTCAACCGCCTATGTGTACTTTATTAACTGTCTCCACACAAACAGTTTTACCGTTTCGACACTGTAAAGAGGACACAGATTGGAGCCCGCTATGGTCCGATTGCATGGTTCTCCCTCAGCAGCTGCATCAGTTGTCACAACCTGGTCCCGAAGATACTTGGTTCGCAGCGGACAGTCCTCGCGTAGATCGAAGGACTGCTTACACAGTCCCTTCTGGGAGAGGGCTATGTAGCGGTCTGGTGATTCCCCGGTTTGTCTGTGGAAAATTCTAACTAAATTTAATTCATTTTACATCTAGGCAACCGGCGTGGTTCGTTGAACTGATTGCTGATTTTGAATGCTTTAATTGCTCATCGCCATTTTAGCTTGGCGCTCGTTTCGGTTGCAACTCACGACTACCCTGTGTGTTTTGCATCCTCCGTTCCCCTAGCCATAGCGTCCATGGCGTCGTTCCTTCATAGCAAGATAACAGGGAATCTGTTACTGTGCCAATAAAAGTTTTCCTGCAACGCGGTTTGTTTTTTCGAATCGCTCCGGGCTCCCGGTACAGGCTACTCTTTAAATATGCAGAAGCTTAACGCAACGGAGCAGTTTATCCGAGAGGAGTGGCTGGCTAGCCGAACGAGGCTGGCTAGCCGAACAACCTCTTCGTGGTGTCAGCTGGGTGGTTCGGGTTTAACCCTTTCCAGCAAATAGTTCGGCGGCAGTGTTCCAGGACGTGGTGGGTTTTCGCCTGGCAAGCGTTCTCCCTATAAAATGCCACAAATGTCTGTTTAACAACACTGCGACGTGGCGGATGTGACTCGCCACAAAATAAAGTCACTGGCCCGTGGATATCCGGAAAGTGCTATCCAACCCAAGGACATCAAGTGCTTATGCGCACATTCCTGATGATAACAAACAGTCAAAAATGCGGCGGCACATTCAAAGACACAAGCTACATTCATACACAATTACATACGTATATACACCCATACACTTACATACACTGTTATGCCAAACATGTACTTTTGTACATTTTTGAGCACACTGTTATCTAAACATGATCATGCCTGTAAAGGTGTGTCTTGCATGGTCGAGAATAAAGTTTATTTATTTATTTATTCTTTTTGTACTAACAGTGCACATTGCTAAGATGAGAACCTCATTTGTGTAACTTATGCGTAACGCCGAAATCGCATCAGACAGTCAGAGGATCGTACCCATATACAATCATTAAGCAGCCGATAATAGGTAAGTCTAGGGTCAGACTCTACTTGGATAGAAGGCGTGTGCAGGATACATTTCGTATTTTGGGATACCGCTGCCGGTGGATATAAGTGGGTGCAGGGTCAAGTGCTGAATCGGAATGGTACTGTTGCGTGAGAAGGAAGCTGCTACGCCCACTTTTGTTGAGGTCAAATGCAGGGTTACGGCGAGCTACTGCTTGACCGTGTACTGTCAAGCTATACTAATAGTCGGTACTCAGTGGCAGCGGATGTATAAGCTCCAGGGAGAAAAGCTGCCCATAAAAGACATGTAGTCCTGCCGTCGCCGAGGCTGCTAGACAAGTTAGCTGACGCTTATGCTGGAGTGTATCGACAATGAGCCAGGAGCAGCGCAGAATTGAGTTCCGCTTACTCAACTGCCTGGCGTGGTCGAACCCTGATAGGACGAACAACTTTCGACCCATAAATTATGTTGGTACCTCTCTCGGTCCCTTGAGCGGGGGTATCATGGCTCGTTTGTGAGCGCTGAGCGCTTGGTGTTATGGGGTGATCTGCATTCATCGTCAACGGTAGAAAATGGGAATAAACCAGTCACCTTGAGTTTAGTTGATAACTGCAGACTATCAAACTCGCCCGAAATTACAACGTCAACGGCGACTGTGCATTTTCAGCTTCTTGTTGCTTATTTTGACGTATAGCTACTATTCATTAGAACAGTTAGACGCGTTGCCTCGATCTTTTGACGTACTATACTTTAAGGTTTTAAATCACATATACAGCAAGACAGTGTTCCTGGAAGACGAATTATGAAGCCGTGCTATTCCGTAACGACTAACAAAAAGGAAATGAAAGGTAAAGTCGCTCGAGCCAAAATCCGGGACAACCGTAGGAGTACGCATTCGAATACCGCCGTTTCTGTCGATCACAGCTCTGCCCCATGCACCGCAAATGAGTTTGAGGCAAACAAACTTCCTGCATCAAATGACACCTGAATAAACTGCGCCCCTGCAGTGCCATTCTTATAGACCCCCAAAAGGCACTTAACAAAATCCGTGCAATCTCAAATGAAATAGCTGCTCTTAAAAAGGAAATGGCCGTTATCAAAGCAGACCTAGCAAAACTTATGCTATTGACCCAACTCGCAGACATAAGGAAAAAATGGCAAGGCTGATGAGCCCAAAGATGCCGGCGCCCTTCTTACTACCATCACTAATGAGATAGAAGAGCGCGCCCGTTATGTTCGAAACGTGATCATCTTCAATGTTCCTAACAAACTTCCTTCGGAGAAAGTCATCCGCTTACTTACGTCCATGTGTAACTTCCCTCCTGACACGTGCGTGGGTAAACGGCTCAGAAAATCGAAGATCAGTCGTAACTGCCCTATCCTTATCGCCCACAAAACTCAAGAACTGGCTACACGCTTCATAGCAAATCGATTTACCTTACGAACAAACGCAAACATTGTGCCTATTCCTATCAAGGCTGATCTAACGCCGCTGCAAGAGCTTTTCTACCGGAAACTAATACCATAGCAAGACAATCGCCATCTGACTCATCCCCGGTGGCCAGGGCTACCGCTTGCTCTACGACAAGCACTAACGTGGATCTGGACCTAACCTCCCAGCGTCGCTCGTCCACGACAGCATTACCTACCGACTCAAGCCCCATAGCCCTAATAGCTAAAAAGTCAACCGACGTTCCGGACTCGTCCCAGCTAGCGATACACGAAGCGGAGCCGATGAATACTTTTGTACATAACGCCTCCGACATGAGAGATACAGATTTCGAACCGATCCGTGTAGATTTCCAGCTGATCAACTCCCTTCCCTCCCCTTATGCAAAGCCGAAACCACCCTCGCCACACAACAGACTACCAACAAAGTTCAACAGACGAAACACGGCACGCATCGTATTACCAACCACTCCCCGCTGATGCGTCACCATAACAATGATAATCGCACCCAAGGAATGTCCTCTTGGAACAAGCGGATAGCTGATAAGCAACAATCAACATCTGTACCAATGAATCGCGTGAGGTTGAAATGATTCCGATCACAAAAGCCGCCCTCCATGCAGGTTTTGAGCCAACCAGCCCAATCACTGCGTAAGCCGTACCTAGCCGAGGCTCCCAACAATGCTATAAAGCCCCAGAACTATAACAAATGCCGCGGTTTACACAAACTGAGGTCATCCTACCAGTCACCACAGCGAAATGTAACTATAGGCAGCCCGCGCAGCATCAACGCAATGACTTCCCTAATAACGAAAAAGGCTAGCTATCCGCCTGGTACGCTATCGCCCAGTGGGCCCTACAAAAAGCGCTATGCTCTCCAAAAGTCAAGTGCAAAACACCGTTACCAATCCCCACACCCTCTTGCAACAGTGGGCAACAAAGCACCCTCCCAAGGACGACGCTCTTCTGAAAATCTCTACCGCCCAATCAACACTACCCCGCGCCCCACGAATGTACGCTCTCCTGAACGAAAAATATATCCGGATGACAAGCACTACAACCGGGCCATGCTATCCACAGCACCTTTTTTACGGGATGCAGCAGGGCACGACCCAACTCGCCCAATCCCCAAAGAGTTCTCGCCAGCTCTCTATTACCTCCAACAGCTACCATGCTCACTGCAACTAACCCCACGGTTGGGTTCAGCCCTCCGGATAGGTTTTACAGTCAACAATACTGCCAATGCCTCATTAGCGGCCGAGTACCATCAGATACCTACTCAATCACTTCCTGCTCACATTACTATAACACACTCTCCATCTTTTCTTGTCACTTCCATGTACGCTGCGCCAGTTTCACCCTATTGTACAACTTACCTCAAAAAATCTAGCTCCTTTAGCTCTCCTTGCGTTGAATCATACTGCATGCTGCTTATTAACGCGCGATCTATTACACACAAGGTGCACCTCATTGGCCCATTTATCCTACTCTCATACCCACAGCTGGTTCTCATCACAGAAACGTGGCACCCCTCAAATGCCTCTGACAGCCTACTACGCATCCCTGGCTGCACAACATTCTATAACGGGCGGGACAACCAGCGGGGTAGCGGCTGCCTTATCTATGCCCGATACCACTTTGGTGCACCAGATTTCGAACTGTTATCTATAGGTTACCCTGAAGACTCCATCTGGATCCAGACGAACGGAGGTCAACTTGACCTGCTTATCGGTTGCGTATACAACCCTCAACACACATCTAGCGAAAAGATTAATAAACTCATCGAGCTTTTTACTGAAATCTCCTTACTGCGCCCATGTTACAAGATAGTGGGCGGAGATTTCAATATGCCACTTATTCCCTGAAACGATCAGGTTGCCCCACTCAGATATGAAAGATTCACTGACACCGTCCACGCAAATTACTAGACCCAACAAGTTCACGATCACACTGCGCTTTATAACACCCTAGACTTAAGCTTTACGCAAGGTGTCTCCGATGCAGTCGCTGGTTTACCAGATAATATACATGGCAGCGACTACAAAATGGTCAAACTCATATTTACGTTTTCTGCTCCACAATGCGCCACTTCTTCTTCTTTTTCTCTCAATGAGTTTTGAATGTTCAACCACATTAACAGGGACAGCTATGCGATATTAGTGCGGTCTGCGAACCGGGACAACTTCTTTTTAGACACCGATGTAGACGCAGCTGCACAGGTCTTATATTTAATTTCTTAGCTGCCTAGATGTGATCACCCCACTCACTTGCAGAAGCCTCTTAAAGACGACAGTGAAATAAGTGAAGGCCTACGTTGTACTTAGGAAGATCAAAAATGCGCTATCGATATTTCAAAACTAAGAAATTCCACGGCCTTGTTCACATGAACGAAACCCTAACCAACTGAAAACTGCAAAGGAATCAGCCAAGATTGCTGAAGAACATACTGCCCTTAAATCTAACAATAAAACCAACTCACTCAGTCAACTACTCCGACAAAGAAGCAATCAAAAAGCTACGCCTGTTGCATTACTGAGACTTTCGGCCACATCCGTTATTAGGAATCCATCAAAAGAATGTGAGATCCTCAATGGAAGCTTCTGCAATTCCTTCACTGACGCTAAAGGAATCTCATTTGCCATGCCAGCTAGGCGCACCAATGACTCACTTGACCCTATTAAGTTTGACCTACGTTCTAACACTCGAGTAATCAGCAGAGACAAATGGTCATCACATCCTGGTCCCGATGGTCTCCCCTCTGCGTTGCTGATACTCGATGACCAGGACATTCTAGTTCTACTTCTCAACCTATTCCCGCTTTCCATGAAAAACGGGATTCATCCAACCACATGGAAACATGCCACCGTCATCCCCATACACAAAAAGGGCAGTCAACAGAACATAGAGAACGACCGCCCCATCAGCCACACGCCTATAGCTTCAAGAGTAATGGAACGAATAGTCAAAGAAACCATGCTCACCTACCTGCTTACTTCTGACCTCGTCAATCGAAAACAACATGGATTTCTGCCGTCTAAACCTCTCAGACCCGCCCATTTCAATTCGTCAACCACGTAACGTAACAGACATAAAATCAGCATGCACTAGCCATCATTTTCCTTGATCTGACAAAAGCTTTTGACAGAGTACCACATACAGAACTCCTGAAGAAGCTGGAAGCATACGGTATCTCCGGCAAACTGCACACTTGGTTCTCATCATATCATACAGCTTGCTCATGGTCAGTAATGGTTGGGGACTTTATGTCACTTCCAAAACCAGTCAGAAGTGGCGTAATTCAAGGAAGCATTTTAGGCCCTCTACTTTTCCTACTATATATCAATGACGTGTTCCAGGTTTTTAAACAAGGGACACCCTACCACTTTGCCGACGACATCAAAATTGTCTTCCTATTTTATCCGTCTAACTTCCACACCGCCCTCTCTCATATTCAATCCGACTTAAGAGCACTAACTGCATGGTGCGACACATGGAAGTTGGCATTCACACAAGCAAAATGCAATGTCCTTACATACAGATGCCCCATGCCACCCAATACATTAATGCTACAAGGCACGCCATTAAGGAACTGCCCAACAGTGCGGGACGGAGGCGTGCACTACTCCTGTTAGCCGAACTTTGCAGAACAGGTAGTCTACTCCGCAGCGAAAGCGCACTATCTCATCGGATACATCATCCATACCATGACAATACAAGAATCTAGAACTACGCTTTATGAAATATGTGCCTGGCCTCTGCTAGAGTACTGCTCTATTGTATTCACCAACCTAAGAAAATGCGGCAGAATAGCACTCTATAAGGTTCACTGTACCTTCACAAAACGCCTCCTGGGGCACTCAAGTCTCAGCTACCGTGATCGATGCAACACACTTAAGTTTGACCCGTTATGGCTGCGCCGACTGAAAACCAACCTCACTTTCCGATATTCGCTTATTAACAATCCCAATGGGAGCCCACTAACCCCTGTCCCAGACCCATGTAACACCTCTAGGTGATAGATCCCACTCCATTACCCTACCAAGAACGCGCAGTAATATTCGCTCCAAATTCTACTTCTATAAATACGCACATGTATGGAACAAGTCACCTTTCATAATAGCGTCTATGAATATAAACCAGTTCCGCTTCTCCATTAGCAACTACCTCTGTGTCACACAAGTTTTCAAGCTACTGAATATCAACTGTCCAGAAAACGAGTACTTTGAAACTGGACCAGACAATTTATAATCGTCTTTTCTTACCTTCACACACTATCCCCTTCCCGACTCCTAATATTCCTGTCTGCCTGCTCCCTCCAACAACCCATTATGTTTTCCATCCCCTAAGGATCAGCCACCGGATACCGAAGATCTCTACATTCCCTCAAACCTTCCACAGCTGGCTAGCTCGAGGCATCCGCCTCTCGCTAATGGCAAAACTTAACTGGCAACTACATTGAAGGTGAAGCCGGCGTGCGAAGGACCTCAAGTACCAGTTGACGTTGCCCAAATATATACTTTGCCAAGCTGAAACCGCTCGCTCTTATACTTACTACCATATGCATCACGACAACATTGAATATTTACTCTTAATCGCGCTTCCACTTACAGTATAATCCTACTACTTCTCTTACTTGTTTGGCCCTGGCTTTCATCTCCCCTTACCGAATGTCTGTCTCACTTACCTTCACCAGCAAGTTGACGCCTTCTGTGACACTGCAGATATACACTAGTGACCAAACGTCTTATTGGAATGGTTACACCTGGCCACTGATAGCTTTTCCTAGCGCCACCATCTGTCGATGGTCTTAAATTCGGTCCCTGTTTAGAAACAGCCAATGTTGGTAAGCTCCAAGGATCTCTGCGCATATCCGGAGCCTGCTAAGAACAACCCACTTTTATCCCCACTCTTCATTCCTTGAGACTGTCTGCATCAACTACATGCCTTTAGAGGTGTGTTTCGTTTTACAGAGAATATACCATTTATTTATTTATTTATTTATGTGCTGTTTGCTGTTTTATTCTAGGACACTTTAGGTATCCATTAAGCCACTAGAAAGCTTCACCCCAATGCTATTGCTAGTCGTCCATACTCTCTCTCTCCCATAGTACTATTAGCAGTTCCACGTATCACCTATTTCACCACTTTCAGCTGCAGCGAGTCATCGTAGGTGGCATACGTCTGCGCTAAGACCCACTCCTTATCTTTCCAACACTTACTCTCTTGAATTGTTTGCATCACATACCTTCGCTGGTTTGTTGAATTCTTCTGTCACTGTAACTATCCACTAATAACTAGTAGGCTTAATGCTGATTCAGTTTCTGTCCAGTGGTTCTCTCAGCACCACTACCCTTCGTTCCTCTTACTTTCACGACGTTTTTTGCAGTGATTCGCTGTACAATTTATACATCTTTGCGCATATCTGGAGCTACAAGGAGACTTTCCTTGTTTCTCCATCCTGTAATCTTTTAGCATGTCCGTATCACTTGCCTTTGCTTGCTTGCTGATGTATTCTGTGACACTGTAGGAATCCGCTAGTGACCAAACTGCTTAATGGAGTGACTATGTCTGGCCACCGAAAGATTGTCATAGCGCCATTATCTGTCTATCCTCTTCACCTCAGCGTGTATATTTAGTAGCAACTGGTGGTCGTAGGTTCCAAGCAGCTCTGCGCATATCCGGAGCTTGCTAAGAGCCACACTTTTATCTCTAACCTTCATTACTTGGGACTGTCTGCGTCACATACATTTGCTGTATGTTGACTTATTCCGGGACGTTTTGGGTATACACTCTTAACTTGAAGGCTTCATGCAAATGCCCTTCCTGATCAGTGATACTATTACTCCTAGCGCCCTTATCTGTTATCCGTATTACCTCTGGCACCTATGTTTTCCAACAGCTGCTCTTCGTATGCTTCAACCATCTTTTCGCATATCCGGAGCTTGCTAAGAAACACTCTTTTATTCTTCTCTGGGACTGCGTGCGTCACATACGTTTGCTGTTTGTTGACGTAATTTAAAACACTTTATATTTCTACTGGCAACTAGAAGGCTTCCCCCAATGCCATTGCTAGCCGTCGATATTCTTTCTCCCTTAGTACCATTAGCGGTTCTTCGTATTACCTATGTCACCACTTTTCAGCTGCAGCGAATCATTGTGGGTAGCATACGTCTGTGTTAAGTGCCACTCCTTATCTCTCCAACCCTTACTCGCTTGATTTGATTGCATCACATACCTACGCTGTTTTGTTGATTTATGCTGTCACTGTAGGTATCCACTGGTAAGTAGAAAGCTTAATCCGAATGCGCTTGCTGGCCACTGATACTGTCTCTCCTAGCGCCACTATCAGTCGCTCTTCTTATATTCCTCACCACTTTGCAGCCATTCGCTGTAGGCCCTATGTCTTGTCTGCGCAGATCTTGACTTTGCTAGGATACACCCCTTGTCTCTCCATCATGCATTCGGCTGGAATGTCTGTATCACTTACATTCGCTGGCTTGTTAATGCCTTCTTTGACTCTGTAGGCATACACTAGTGACCAAGCGTTCTATTGGAATAACTACATCTGGTCACTAGTAGTCTTCCCTAGCGCCCCTATCTGTCGGTCGTCTTAACTTCTGCACCTCTGTTTAGAAGTAGCCAATGGTCTTAGGCACAATGCATATGCGATTATCCGGTGCTTGTTAGGCGCCACTCCATATCTCAATAAGCTTTATTTTTTAGTATAGCTGCATCCAATCCTTCCGCGGCCTTACTGCCAATCGACCTATAGATCTCTCTTGCGGCAACCTAATTATTTTTCACTTTCTTATTCTGCGCTGCCTACCGGATTAGGCTAGCTACTTGCTGTGCAGACACATTACAATCACCACCAGTCTTCTAAACATCCTTGCTCTCTCCCCACGCAATTTTTGCCTCATACTAAACTGATAGCTCATGGATCACTTACTGATAAAACGCTCTTATCTCTACGCAGGCTTTAACAATCTACCTATAAGTCTAATAATTTTATAGGACATTCAAAAAACACTTTCAGCATAACCATTGTTGTACAGTGTACATACATTTGTCTCAACACCAAATGTTGTAACATAAGACTTTACCGATGTTTAATTCCACGCCTGTTCCCGTGGTCTTCTCTCGGTTGTCACTCACGTTCCCCTTTCTCCAAGTTCCGAAAATTTTTGGAGATCTGGGATTGGACAGAGAAACAATTTGCACCAATGACAGACGTAACAACCGACAAGGGACTACGTGGAGTATGGATGTACACCAACGGGACTTAATTGCAATCACCACAACTGTTGTCCAGTATGGAGAGCTGGACACATCTTCACACTCCCACAAATTATGCATCTGAAAAGACAGAAGCAGATAATTTGAAATTTTGCTCACCTGGACACAAAAAGAGACTATTCGCGGTGTTCCCATCCGTAAAATGCCTCAACAATTATGGCGGCCCTGATCAAATTATCTGTCCAACGACCAAAGAAAATTAGAAGCTACTTGACTGTTCACTTCAAATCAGATGGGATAGGAACGATAGACAAATCTCGTAAGTGTTCCACCTTGAGTGGACAGTTGAGCCAGGAATTGATGAAGTGCTCAGTTATTGATGGATCTAAAACGGAACATCCGTACCGCACCCAGGCCAACCAGTTACTTCCCACGTTTCCTCTCCTAACAGTTCCTGCTGTGGCAGTCACGTAAAGTAAGCAAAAATAGGAAGAAAATTCGAAGGTACAGCATAAGAAAGTGCACTTAAATAAGTAAATAATACCAGCGCGTGAAGAAAAGTACAGAAAAGAAATTCGAAGTACGAAGATGCAAGTTACTCAGGAAAATGGAAAGGTTTCATGTTGCCAACCAAAAGCGTCAAGTTGCCGCTCAAACCCCTAAACCATAAGTTTCCTGATAACAGTTTCAAGAAACATGTTCCAGTGGTCGATAACTCGGCGTGACAGCCGGATTTCCGACCTAATCCGATGGGACCGCGGTTTGTCCAGCTTCAAGGAATGACCGTTAGAACGGAAAACTTAGCGGGAATAAGTAGCCAAAATAAATCTGGACCAACCTTCCCAGTTAAATTACGGTATGTTAGGAGTAGGTCTCCTCTAAGCCTTCGGTAGTGCATTGAATGCATGCCCAAACTACGCAGACGCTCGGGGTGCGTCCGTCCTCGTAATCCCACGACTAACCTAGTACCCACTCGTAAAAACCTCTGTAGCTCCATTTTGTCCCAGACGAGGCAAGGCGGATAAGCCTGGACGCAGTATTCCAGACGAGGCCAAACGAAAGCCGAAAACAGCCTCGTAAGGATGTGGCCAGTCAAGGCTCCCAAGGAAAGCAGTATTAACCATAACAGGCGGAAACCTTTGCTTTTTCCAGTTGTCGCCGGAGTGTAAAGCCGAAGGGTGTACAACTCCTAGGTCAACCCGGCTAGATACACGGGGGAGTTCGACCCCAACGACTACGTACTTCGTAGGAGGACAACCTCTTCTATTTCGAAGAACAAAGCACTGCCAGTTTTATGGGCAGCAACCATAAAGTAGACCAGTCCCGGAGCTTGACCAATGCTCGCTGAATAGCTTCGGAACCCCCAGAAACATCTACAATGTTTCAAAGCTTTATGTCGTCCTCAAATAGCAGCGATAATACCTCAAGCTCCGCGGGTAGGTCATTCACATAGATAGAGAACAGCAGCGGGCAAAGGAACGAGCTTTGCGGCACGCTACAGAGGACAGACTTCGTAAACCAAATGCCTCGGCCTACGCATACACACTGTTCGCTACTCTGCGAGAAGGTAGTCACCAAATGAAGGGCGCGGCCAGATACCCCGTAGGAGGACAGCTTTTGCGCGATCGTCAAATGCGGTACCTTGTCAAATGCCTTCGAAAAGTCGACGAAAAGCACGTCTAGCGCGTGTCCGTTAGCCACTTCATCCGCCCAAATTCCGCGAGCCACCAGTAGGTTCGTCAGACACGAAATCCCCTTCCGGAATCCGTGTTGTACATAGCTGAATAGAGTAAATCTTCTCAGATGACTTTCCAATGAATGTCCCACCAGTTTCTTGAGGAGTTTAACTACTACACTCGTCAGACTAACTGGCCTGTAATTTGCAGGCAGACCCCTGTCCCCATTTTTGAAGATGGGACAGATGACAGCTTCCTTCCATTCGGAAGGCAATGCACAGCTCTCAAACGATTTCTGAAACACGATAACGAGCGGTACACTTAGTTCCGCAGCCAGCTCCTACAACAGTTTTGGGTGAATTAAACCACGCCCAGAGGTCGTAGAATTGTTCAGCCCTTGTAACATCCTACGGACTTCTGTCTCCGCCACAATACATTCAGTTAGTTCCGAACCCCCTTGGGTTTTTCAAACCAGCTCTGAATAACCGAATATGAAACCAGCCGTCAAGCGGCTTTGCCAGATATACGTTAGTGTTCAAAATGCTTTACGGCAGTGTTGCAGGACGTAATGGGTTTTTGCCTGGCAAGCGTTCTCTCTATAAAAAGCCACAAATGACTGTTTAAAAACACTGCAACGTGACGGATGTGACGCGCCATTGAATAAAGTCATTGCCCTCAACTACATACTGGCAAGTCGACTAGGTTCATATTTCAACTTTCCCCGACACGTACAAGAATATAATACTCTATGTCTACATTCACCGTTTCCTTGCACTTATAGGGCCTTCACTGATTTAACTACATACGATTGAACCCGACGTATCGTTGTGAAACACAAATGCCTATAAACCTTGTTAATGCCTGATTTGGTGTCTATGAATTTGAGAATAAACAATTTATTTACTTAGCATGGGTATCCTGAGAGATAGTGAGCACTGTAAAAGCTAAATGTTAGCGTGTATTAAGTAGCCTCGATCATGATAAAATAAAAGCGCGTAGTCGAATCACTCACCACACAACGTGTAGTATAGTTCTGCCTTAACGAATGGGTAAAATGCTTAACGGAACTTGCATAAAAGGAAGTAGATCAATAATGGAAAAGCGGAACACTAAATAACCAATTTGAAAGTTAGCTCTATAAAGCAAGGCACATCTTATGGGCCTGATCATAATGGTTCCATGATGTACATGCTGGCATAATAAGCAGGACTAAGAACAGGAATAATGCAGACGTGGTCAGTACTCTATGTGCACATGTCCCGAAAATAACAGGAAGCCTATCTTCGCAGTACGAGTTGTAAAGATAAGAGTTGCAGAGCTCATTAGAGTGGAGTATGTTGGTGAGAAACAAGTCCGATGATGTTGTATGCACAGTGCGTGTCAGGTACGTGAAGCGCGATAAAAAAGCTGTAGAATGTTTATTTTAGAATAGTGGCAGGTCACGGATAAAACAAATAGGCGTAGTCGTGTGAGAGCAGGTATATGCACAGAACTAGTGAACTTTGGTATCGGTCAACCTGCCAATGCATGGTTGGGGTAGTGACTTTATTTAGCGGCAATTTATATCCGTCACGCCGCAGTGTAGTTAAAAAGCTATTTGTGGCTTTCTGTAAGGAGAACGCTTGCCGGACGCAAACCCACGACGTCCTGGAACACTTCCGACCGGTGACGTGACACTGACAAAGTTGAATATGACCGGTTGTCCACGCGGTTATTCACAGCCATGTTTTGTCTATTAATTTCCGATGGCTGTGTAGTTGGCTTCTTCGGAGTAGACAGGGACTGATGGTAACTTATAAAGTCGAACAACGGGTGCCTTGTATCAGCAGGCTAGCTTTCCGGATTAGTTTACATTGCCAAGTTTGCGAATTGCAACAATTTCATTGTTCTGAGTTCTTTTGATGGCCAGATGGGCGTCGCATTTATGTTCTCGGTGATGTTTGGTCCGCATAACAATATGCTATGCAAGAAGAGGGAAAGGAAAAGGTGGCGACGCGCTAGAATCAGTTTTGCCTTCTTAGTCTACAATTGAAGGATTGCGACATGAGTGGAACAAATTTTCAATAAACGGGTTAGCCCGTCAGGTTTTATCCCTGAGGGGAAAGCAAAACGAACGTAGAGAAGGAAAAATAACAAATTTAGGGTTTAAGAGTGTGGTATACAAAATATAGCATAGGGAATAAATGGGAAGAATTAACAGTAAGCTGTATCCTTCCTGACGCACTTGCAGTCAGCAAAACCCGGATTGCTGAAGGTGCACCTGTCAGGGACTTTCTGACTGTCATCCTTGCGTATACATTTGGTAGACCAGGAAAGCACTTTGGTGGTAGAATAACTGCTTAGCCAGAGCCACTATGGAATTTAGGAGACTCCATTCACCATGCAAAATCAAATATACAGGTCGTCGCTTGTTTCCTGCGTTAATGTTGGCTAGAAATACTTATCTGTGTATAACGTATCCTCTTTTCCAAGCGAGCTCAGCAGCCTGCACAAACGGACAGCGGCAGGTGCATCCAAACTTTTGCCTTTTGGTGCCTTGTACCTTCCACATGCAGACAAGTAACGTGCTGCTAGCAAGATAGGTACCTTGGAAGGAGAGCTGGTGAAATGGAGGCACCCAAATGCCTTTGTCCAGCATGGCAAAATCCCGAGGCCTATTCGCCTTGGCTGCTCGTATTTAACCTTCGACGTTGTAATAAAATGCGTGGTCACTAGTCGAATGTTCATACGAAGACCTTCATAAACAAGGGTGACAATCACGTTCTCACGTTCTAGGTAACACAGTTACCGACCACCTCTAACAAGGAAGACCTCGATTGAAGATAACTGTAGTTCACCCGGAACCTTTTAAATAAATAAATAAATAATTCTCAGTTTCCTAGAGACACACCAACTCAGGCATGATCAAGGTTTGAAAACAGATGTGTATCACGAAGATACACCGGGTTCAGTCGTGTGTAGTTCAAACGGTGTCGAGAAGAGTTGATATGTGAGTCTAGTCGACTTGCCAGTATGTAGTTGAGGGCAGTGACTTTATTCAATGGCGCGTCACATCCGCCACGTCGCAGTGTTATTAAACAGACATTTGTGGCTTTTTAAAGCGAGAACGCTTGCCAGGCGAAAACGCCCCACGTCCTGCAACACTGCCGTAAAGCATTCTGAACATTAAAGTTGAACTGGCAAAGCCGCTTGACGACTGGTTTCACCTTCAGGTTTTAGCAGAGTAATGGCTTCTAATTTCCTCTGTTAGTTGGACAGGTAATTTGATCGGGGTCGCCATGATTTTCGAGGTCGGTGGAGGAGAGGGACATTGCGATTATTCTTCTTGTTGTAAGTCCAGGTGAGCAAAAGTTCAACTTTTCCGCTGTCCAGGTTTTTCAGATGTATAATGTTTAGGAGTATGAGGATATGTCCAGTTCTCCATACTGGAGAAGGGTTGTGGTGATTGTATTTCGATCCTTTCGGAGTTCTACCATGCTCCATGTAAGTCCTTGTGGGTTGTTACGTCCGTCTTGGGCCAAAACGTTTCCTCAGTCCAATCCCAGATCTCCAAGAAGTCCCGGACCCCAGAGAAAAGGGAAAGTGAGGGACAACCAAGAGAAGACCGCAAGAACAGGCATGGAGTTGAACATTGTTAATGTCTTGTGTTACAACAGTTGGGCTTGAGACAAAAGCATGTACACTGTGCAGCATTAATTATGCTGAAAATGTCTTTTGCATATCCTATATAATTAGTAGCCGTATGGGTGGAATGCTAACGCCTGCGTAGAGATAAGTGCGTTGTACCAGTAAGTAACGTACGAAGTATCGGTTTAGTATGAGCCAGTAATTGCGTGGGGAGAGAGCAAAGAGAGTTAGAATATTGGTAGTGATTGTCAGGTGCATGAACAGCACGTAGCTAGCGTAATCCGAGGGGGAGCGCAGAATAAGTGAAAATACATAGGTTGCCGCGAGAGAGACCTAAAGATCAATTGGTGGCAAGGCAGCGGATAGATTGAATGCCGATATTCTAAAGTAATAAAGGTTATTGAGATACGGAGTGGCCCCTAACAAGCACTGGATCATCGCATAAGCATGGGGCCTATGGCCACTAGCTACTTCTGAAAAGAGATGCCGAATTTACGACGACCGACAGATGGTGGCACTAGGAGAGACTCAGTGGCCAGATGTAGCCATTCCAATCAGACGCTTGGTCACCAGTGTACGCCTATAGGGTCGCTGAGTTCATCAACAGGCCAGTGAAGGTAAGTTATAGACATTCCAGCGGAATGTATGATGGAGAGACAAGGAGTGTATCCAAGCCAGCTGATGATCTGCGCAGAAGGGACATGGAGCATACGGCGAATTGCTGTAGTACTAAGGAAGATAAGAGGAGCGGCAAATGGTAGCGCTAGGATAGAAAGTATCAGTGGCCAGCAAAAGCATTCGGGTTAAACTTACTGAGAACCAGTGGATACCCACAGTGACAGAAGAAGTCAACAAACCAGCGAAGATGTGATGTACACAATTCAAGAGAGTAAGTGTTAGAGAGATCAGGAGTGACTCCTGGCGCAAAGATCAATGTTACCAACAATGACTCGTTCCAGCTGAAAGTGGTGATATAGGTAATAGGAAGAACTGATAATGGCACTAAGGGAGAGAGTAACAACGGCTGGCAATGGCATTGCGGTGAAGCCTTAAAGTTGCTTGTGGATACCTAAAGTCTCTCAGAATAAGTCAACAGACTGCGAATGTATGTGACGCACGCAGTCCCAGAGAGGAGTAGAAAAGGGGCCATTAGAAAGTTACGGATATGCGCAGAGATAGTTGGAGCCTAATAAGGATGGCACCTGCTAAACAGAGGTGCCCAAGGTAATACGAAGGACTGATAATGGTACTAAGGGAGAGAGAATATCGTCGGCTAGCAATGGCCTTGGGTTGAAGCCTTCTGGTAGCTAGTGGATACCTGGAGTGTCCCAGAATAAGTCAGCAGACAGCAAATGTGTGTGCAGCAGGCAGTCACAAAGGATGAAGGTTGGAGATAGAAGAGAGTGACTCCGAGCAAGCTCCGGAGAGGCTTGGAGCCTACGACCACAAGTTGCTACTAAATAGAGATGTTGAGGTTTATATGATCGACTGATTATGGCGCTATGAACATCTTACTGCGGTCAGATATAACCATCCATTAAGCAGATTGGTCACTAGTGCATTCATAGTGTCTGCAGAATACATCAGCGTGCCATCAAAGGCAAGTGATACAGGCATGCTAAAAGATTGCAGGATGGAGAATCACGGAATGTCTCCTAGTAGCGCTGGGTTTGCGTAAAGATGTATGGAGCCCACAACGAATCACTGCAGAAAACGTGATGAATATAAGAGGAACGAAGGATAATAACACTAAAAGAAAGAACCCGCGGACAGCCACTGAATTCGCATTAAGTCTTCTAGTTCTTAGTGGATACTTACAGTGGCAGGAGGTTCAACAGACATGCGTAGGTGTGTGATGCAAACCATTCAAGGGAGTAAGTGTTGGAGCGATAATGAGTGACTCCTAGCGCAAAGATGTATGCTACCTACATGGACTCGCTGTAGCTGAAAGGCGGTGACACAGGTAATACGAAGAACTGGTAATGGTACTGAGGGAGAGAGTATCGACGGCTGGCGCTGGCATTGGGTTGAAGCCTTCTAGTAGCTAGTGGATACCTGGAGTGTCCCAGAATAAGTCAACAGACAGCAAATGTGTGCGATGCAGGCAGTCTCAAAGGATGAAGGTTGGAGATAACAGAGCGTGGCTCTGTGCAAGCTCCGTAGATACTTGGAGCCTACGACCACAAGTTGCTACTAAATAGAGATGTTGAGGTTAATTTGATCGACAGTTTGTAGCGCTATGAAAGTCTTTCGGCGGTCAGACATAGCCATCCTATTAAGCAGATTGGTCACTAGTGCATTCATAGTGTCTGCAGAATACATCAGCATGCCATCAAAAGTAAGTGCTACAGGCATTCTAAAAGAATACAGGGTGGAGAAACAAGGAATGTCTCCTATTAGCGCTGGATATGCGCAAAGATTTATGGAGTCTACTACGAATCACTGCAGAAACCGTGATGAATATAAGAGGAACGAAGGATAATGATGCTAAGAGAGAGAATCAGTGGACAGCAACTTAATTCGCCTTAAGCCTTCTGGTTCTTAGTGGATACTTACAGTGACAGAGGAAGTCAACAAAATGCGTATGTATGTGATGCAAACGATTTATTAGAGTAAATGTTGGAGAGAAAAGGTATGGCTCCTAGCGCAAAGAGGTGTGCTGCCTACAAAGGCTCGATGCAGCTGAAGAGTGGCGACATAGATAATAAGCAGAACTGAAAAGTGTACCCGGGGAGAGAGAGTATCGACGGCTAGCAATGACATTTGGGTGAAGCCTACTGGTGGCTAGCGGAAACCGAAAGTGTCCCAGAATACGTCAACAGACAGCAAATGTGTGACGCATGCAGTCCCAATGGATGAAGGTTGGAGATAAAAGAATGTAATTTATAGCAAACTCTGGATATGCGCAGAGATGCTTGGAAGCTACGACCACAAGTTGCTACCAAATAGAGGTGCTGAAGTAAGAGGATCGACAGATCAGGCGCTATGAAAAACTTTCGGTGGTCAGATGTAACCACTCCATTAAGCAATTTGGTCACTAGTGGAATCCTACAGTGTCACGGAATATATCAGCGGCCATCAAAGGTAAGTGATACAGGCATTCTAAAAGATTGCAGGATGGAGAAACGCGGACTGTCTCCTAGTAGCTCTGGGTATACGCAAGGATGTATGGAGCCTACAACAAATCACTGAGGAAAACGTGATGATTATAAGAGGAATGAAGGATAAGGGTGCTAATGAGAGAACCAGTGGGCAGCAACTGAGTAAGCATTAAGCCTTCTAGTTATTAGCGGATAGTTATAGTGGCAGTAAAAGTCAACAAACCAGCGAAGGTTTGAGATGCAACCAATTGAAGAGGGTAAGTGTTGGAGTGATAATGAGTGTCTCCTGGCTCAAAGAGGTATGCTATCTACACTGATTGGCTGCAGCTGAAAAGTGATGACATAGGTAATACGTGGAACTGATAACGGTACCAAGGGAGAAAGAGCATCGACGGCTAGCAATGGCATTGGGCTGAAGCCTTCTAGTTGCTAGTGGATACCTAATGTGTCCCAGAATAAATCAACTAACAGCCGATTTATTTGACGCAGACAGTCCTAAAGGATGGAGGTTGGAGAAAAAAGAGTGGCTTGGAGCGTACGACTACTAGCTGCTTCTAAGCAGAGACTGAAGTTAAGACGATCGACAGATAGTGGCACTAAGACAAGCTATCGGTGGCCAAGTGTAGCCATTCTAATAAGACGCTTGGTCATTAGCGTGTATCTACAGTGTGACAGAATGCGTCAACATGTCAGCAAGAGTAAGTAATACGAGTATTCCGTAATGGGAGAGGAAATCCAGAGCCAAACAAGTAATAGAAGTAGTAGGAATATGTGGTAAGGAAGCGTGATTAAAGATAATGTTGTCTTGAGTCACAGGGCAACAAGTATACTAGAGAAGGTGGCAGCTTGACGATTGGGATATACTTGGGCAACGTCAACTGGTAGTTATGGTCTTACGCACGCCGGCTTCACTATTTAAGTAGTAGCCAGTTAAGTTGCTGCGATTAGCTAGAGGCGGATGTCTCAAGCTAGCCAGGTGTGGGAGGTTTGAGGGATTGCATAGGCATTCGGTATCCAATGGCTGGTGCCTTGGTGATGGAAGACTGTAGGGCTTGTTGGAGGAAGCAGGCGGGTAGGAATAGTAGGAGTCGGGAAGGGGATAGTTTGGGCAGGTAAGTAGTGGCAATTATAAGTGGTCTGGTCCAGTTTCTAAAAGCTCGTCTTCGGGACAGTTGATATTCAGCAGTTTGGAAAATTGTGTGACAGAGAGGTATTTGCTAATAGAGAGGCGGAATTGGTTTATATTCATAGATGCCCTTATTGTGAGAGGTAACCTATTACATACGTGTGCGTATCTGTAGAGATAGAAGTTGGAACGAATACTACTGCGCGTTCTTGGCAGGATAATGTAATGGGGTCTATCACGTAAGGGGTACGAAGTGATATGTGAGTCTGAGACAGAGGTTAGTGGGCTCCCATTGGGATTGTTAATAAGCGAATATCGGAAAGTGAAGTTGGTTTTCAGTCGGCGCAGCCATAACGGGTCAAACTTAAGTGTGTTGCATTGATCACGGTAGCTGAGACTTGAATGCCCCAGGAGGCGTTTTGTGAAGGTACAGTGAACCTTATAGAGTGTTATTCTGCCGCATTTTCTTAGGTTGGTGAATACAATAGAGCAGTAGTCTAGCAGAGGCCGGGCATGTGTTTTGTAGAGCACCGTTCTAGATTCCTGTATTGTCATGGTATGGATGATGTATCCGATGAGATAGTGCGCTTTCGCTGCGGAGTAGACTACTTGTTCTGCAAAGTTCGGCTAACAGGAGTAGTGCACGCCTAAGTCGCGCACTGTTGGGCAGTTCCTTAATGGCGTGCCTTGTAGCATTAATGTATTGGGTGGCATGGGGCATCTGTATGTAAGGACATTGCATTTTGCTGGTGTGAATGCCAACTTCCATGTGTCGCACCATGCAGTTAGTGCTCTTAAGTCGGATTGAATATGAGAGCGGTGTGGAAGTTAGACGGATAAAATAGGAAGACAATTTTGATGTCGTCGGCAAAGTGGTAGGGTGTCCCTTGTTTAAAAACCTGGAACACATCATTGATATATAGTAGGAAAAGTAGAGGGCCTAAAATGCTTCCTTGAATTACGCCAATTCTGACTGGTTTTGGAAGTGCCATAAAGTACCCAACCATTAATGACTATGAGCAAGCTGTATGATATGATGAGAACCAAGTGTGCAGTTTGCCAGAGGTACCGTGTGCTTCCAGCTTCATCAAGAGCTCGGTATGTGGCACTCTGTCAAAGGCTTTTGTCATTTTTAGGAAGAGTATGACTAGTGCTTGCTTGTTGTCAACTTGTTGAGTTCTGTGGTTGAGGAACTCAAATTAGCAGGTCTGACAGGATTTAGACAGCAGAAATCCAGATTGTTGTTGATTGACGAGGTCACGGGTAAGCAGGAAGGTGAGCATGGTTTCTTTGACTATTCGTTCCATTACTCTTGAAGCTATAGGCGTGTGGCTGATGGGGCGATCGTTCTCTATGTTCTGTTGACTGCCCTTTTTGTGTATGGGGATGACGGTGGCATGTTTCCATGTGGTTGGATGAATCCCGTTTGTCATGGAAAGCGGGAATAGGTTGAGAAGTAGAACTGGAATGTCCTGGCCATCGAGTATCAGCAACGCAGAGGGGAGACCATCGGGACTAGGATGTGATGACCATTTGTCTCTGCTGATTACTCGAGTGTTAGAACGTAGGTCAAACTTAATAGGGTCAAGTGAGTCATTGGTGCGCCTAGCTGGCATGGCAGGTGAGATTCCTTTAGCGTCAGTGAAGGAATTGCAGAAGCATCCATTGAGGATCTCACATATTTTTGATGGATCCTTAATAACGGATGCGTCAGAAAGTCTGAGTGAGGCACCTGGCGTAGCTTTTTGATTGCTTCTTTGTTGGAGTAGTTGACTGAGTGAGTTGGTTTTATTGTTAGATTTAAGGGCAGTATGTTCTTCAGCAATCTTGGCTGATTCCTTCGCAGTTTTCAGTTGGTTAGGGTTTCGTTCATGTGAACAAGGCCGTGGAATTCCCTAGGTTTGAAATATCGATGGCGCATTTTTGATCTTCCTAAGTACACCGCAGGCCTTCACTTATTTCACTGTCGTCTTTAAGAGGCTTCTGCAAGTGAGTGGGGTGATCACATCTAGGCAGCTAAAAAATTAAATATAAGACCTGTGCGGCTGCGTCTACATCGGTGTCTAAAAAGAAGTTGTCCCGGTTCGCAGATCGCACTAATATCTCATAGCTGTCCCAGTTACTGTGGTTGAAGCTTCGAAACTCTTTGACATAGGAAGAAGTGGCGCAGTGTGGAGCAGAAAATGTAAATATGAGTTTGACCACCTTGTGGTCGTAGCCATGTATATTATCTAATATACCAGCAACTGCATCGGAGACACCTTGCGTAAATATTAAGTCCAGGGTGTTAGAAAGCCTAGTGTGATCGTGGACTTGTTGGATCCAGTTATTTACTTGGACGGTGTCGACGAAACTTCTGTATCTGAGTGAGGCAACCCTTTCGTTCCAGGGGATAAGTGGCATATTGAAATCGCCACACACTCTCTTGTGACGTGGGGGCAGTAAGGAGATTTCAGTGAAAAGCTTAGTGAGTTTATTAAGCTTTTTGCTATATGTGTGTTGAGGGTTGTATAAGCAACCGATATGAAAGTCAACTTGACCTCCGTTCGTCTGGATCCAGATGGAGTCTTCAGGGTAACCTATAGAAAACAGTTCGAAATCGGGTGCACCAAAGTCGTCCCGGACATAGATAAAGCAACCGCCACCCCGCTGATTGTCTCGTCCGATACAGAATGTTGTGCAGCCAGGGATGCGAAGTAGGCTGTCAGAGGCATTTGAGGGGTGCCACGTTTCTGTGATGCGAACCAGCTGTGGGTATGAGGGTAGGATAAATGGGCCAATGTGGCGCATCTTGTGTGTGATAGATCGCGCGTTAATAAGAAGCATACTGTATGTTTCAACGCAAGGATTGTTAGAGAAGTTAGATTGTGTGAGGTAAGTTGCACAATAGGATACAACTGGCACAAGGAACATGGAAGTGGTAAGAAATGGTTGAGAGGGTGATGTAGGAATGTCATCAGAAAGTGATTGGTTAGGCAGCTGATGGCAGTCGGCCGCCAATGAGGCTGGGGCAGTTTGGTTGACCGTAGAACCTATCCGGAGAGCTGAAGCCAACCGTGGGGTTAGTTGCAGTGAGCAGATTATTAGTTGGATGTAATAGAGAGCTGGCGAGAACTGGTGGTAGAATGGGCGAGGTGGGTCGTGTCCTGCTGCATCCCATAAAAAGGGGCTGTGGATGGCATGGCCTGGTTGTAGTATTTGTCATCCGGATATATTTTTCTTTCATGTGAACGTATGGTCATGGAGTGCGGGGTAGTGTTGATTGGGCGGTAGAGCTTTTCAGAAGAGCGTCGTCCTTGGGAGGGTGCTTTGTTGCCCACTGTTGCAAGAGGTTGTGTGGATTGGTAACGGGGTTGCACACTCGGTGTTTGGATGGTATAGCGCTTTTTGTAGGGCCGACTTGGCGATAGCGTACCAGGCGGATAGGTATTAATTAGGGGAATCACTGCGTTGGGGCTGCGCGGGCTGCTCATAGTTCCATTTTGCTGTGGTGCCTGGTAGAATATCCTCCGATTTTGAAAACCACGGCATTTCTTATAAATCAGAGGCTTAATAGCTTTGTTTGGCGCCTCGAGTAGGTAGGGCTTTCGCAGTGATTGAGCGGGTTGGGTCAATACCTGCGTAGAGGTCAAAGTTTGTGATCAGAATGATTTCGATTTCATGCGATCCATTTGTACATACGTTGCTTGGTGTTTGTCAGCTATCCGTTTGTGCCACGAGGGCTTCGCTTGGGTACGGTTGTCTGGTATGGTGATGCATCAGCGGAGGGTGCTTTGTAATACGAGGCGTGCCATGTTTCGGCTGTGGACCTTTGTTGGTAGTGTGTTGTGTTTCGAGTGTGGGTTCGGCTTTGATCAAAGGGGAGGGAAGGGAGTTGCTCAGTGGGAAATCTACATTGATAGGTTCGGAATCGGTGTCACTCATGTCGGAGGCGCTATGCATTGACTCAGCTTCTTGTATCGTTAGCTGGGGCGAGTCTGGAACGTTGGTAGACTTTTATCTATTAAGGGTGTGGGGCTTGGGCCGGTATATAATGCTGTTGTGGACGCGTGACGCAGGGAGTGAGGTCCAGATCCACGTTAGTGCTTGTCGTAGGGCAAGCGGCAGCTCCGGCAATCGGCCATGAATCATAAGGCTGTTGTCTTGATTTGGTATTAGGGTCGGCTAGGAATGCTCTTTGCAACGGCGTTAGATCGGACTTGATAAGAATTAGCCTAATGTTTGCGTTTGTTCTTAAGGTGAATCGATTTGCTTTGAAGCGTGAATCCAGTTCTTGAGGTATGAAGGTGATAAGGATAGGGCAATTATGACTGATCGATTTTCTGAGCCGCTTACTCACGCACGTGTCAAGAGGGATGTTACACATAGACGTAAGTAGGCGGGTGACTTTTTCCAAAGGAAGTTGGTCAGGAACGTTGAACACGATCAACTTTCGGGCTCGGCGGGTGCTCTCGTTTATCTCAGTAGTGATGATACTAAGAAGGGCGCCAGCATCCTTGAGCTCATCAGCGTTGCCATTTTTCCTTAATCCTGCGAGTTGGGTCAATGGCGTAAGTTTTGCTAGGTCTGCTTTGATAACGGCCATTTCCTTTTTAAGAGCAGCCATTTCCTGGGTGAGTGCACTGATTTGGTTAAGTGCATCTTTCAGTGGGTCTAGAAAGGGGACACTGCAGGGGAGCAGCTTATACAGGCTGCCTTGTGCAGCGGGACGTTTGGTTGCCTTTACCACATTTGCGGTGCATGAGGCAGAGCTGTGATCGACAGAAGCTGCGGTATTCGAATGAGTACTTTACGTTTGCTCCGGATTTTGGCTCGGGCGGCTTTACCTTTCAGTCCATTTTTGTTATTCATTGCGGAATAACACGGCTTCATAGTTCCTGTTCCAGGAACACTGGTTCGCTGTATATAGGATTTAAAAACCTTAAAGTATAGTACGTCAAAATATCAAGGCAACGCGCCTAACTACTCTAGTGAATAGTAGCTATACGTCGAAATATGCAACAAAAGGTCGAAAAGGCACAGCCTCTAACTTCTCGTGGTCAAGGTCAAGGTCAGATTGTCAGTTTGAACAAGCTGTAGCTCATAGCTGTACTTAGCATTTTCCTGCAGCATGAATGCTATTTTCCGAGTACGTTTGTGATGTAGTCAACGTCTAAACCCTCCGGCTTCCTGAATGCTTTTCCAGGAACCTTTTTGCCTCATAATAGCCCGATCAATTCGTTAACGACATCAGTGTGGCCTTTTGGGATGCTTACTGCGGCGCAGTGGAGTATATTCGTCCAACTGTTGCGCAAGGCCATCGTCGGTATGCCCCATTGCAGTACGAATGTAGCGTGCGCTTGTAAAGATGCTCAGTTGGTCCGTAGGACTCTATCCCATAACGGATTAGGGTTCGTACGGCTGTGGTTTCCCACCGGTTTTCGAACATGGCTCTACTCTTGAAGTATTCAGTGACAATGTGGAAACGTGATTGTCACTCTTGTTTATGAAGGTCTTTGTATGAACATTCGACTAGTGATCTTGCTTTTATATTACAACGTCCAGGACGCTACAAGTGCTGCGGATAAGGTGCAGAGGTTGCCGCGTACCTTTTATGCATCTTGTTGTGTTGATAGCGGCTGGCCAAATGCCACCCAACCTCAGCACTGTTAAGAGCATATGGTTAAACGCTCACCAAGTGCAGCTGCGGTCCTCGATATCCTGACGCGCTGAGACCACAACAAATCGGCTGGGCCTGATAATGCGCATCCTGCTATCAAGCCGTTTTCTACATTAATCTAGTATCCTGTTTTGGATGTAAACAACATGTCAATTCAGGAAGCTAGGCTACCACAAGGCTGGAAAGTGGCAGCTGTTTTTCCAATTTATAAATGAGCTCTAAATTAGCCTCTAAAGACTATAGGTCAGCTAGCCTTACTAAAGTCCTGTTCAGACGTGTAGAAAACTAACCTGCAACCGGATGTGTAGGCTGTAGCTGCCCGTAAATTGAAAGGAACGGAGAAGCACTGCTTCGTCAAGCGGAAGAAGCGCCTTACTAATGTTTTGTCCCTTTTGCATGAATTAACTCGCTGTATTGAAGGCACAAGTTCAGTCAAATTTTTCTAGCTAGACATCAATAAGGCGTTTAAATTCTTTAATCTTCGTTACTTACTTGAAATATTGTCACGATTTAGCATACATTCCTGATAGTTTAATTAAACAGCAGCATTGCTTGGTAAGAGAATCTTCTGACTTAAATTCTGTAACTTCTGCATTATTGAGAGTGCCGCCCACAGCGGTGTACCACGTAGCTCTGTTTTAAGCCCACTTCTGTTCCTTTTATATCTCAATGCTTTGGACTCACGCCTCAAAGACCCTGGCTAGGTCTTTGAGGCCATGTATAATATGTAAAAAATGGCAACCGAGCACGCCTTCAAAGCGTCTTTGCACCGTGGCAAACTAGTCTTCTTCATGAGGGTTGCTTCTTGCTGCCAGTTAATGGCAGTTTTTGTCTTCCACTAACGATGGCGTCAGAGTGCAAACTACTACTGATACCCTGCCATGGGGGTCATTAAACGAACCTATATATTTTGATATAATAATGACGAATACCTACAAAATCCAAGCACTTTTACAGCATGCAGCTAACAAAACGCAGCAGGAATTATTCACCTTTAAGAGAACGTTATGCAACACCTAACCAGAGGTTTTCCCATCTTTATGTAAGACAGTGGTATGACCAAAGTAAGGGTATTTTGTGCCGGCAGTAGCTCCGAACCTCAGGAAGGAGGTGACCTGAATAGAATTTGTCCAAAACTTCGCGACAATGATGATAGATGACCAGAACGGGAAATCATACGAAAAAGTCTAGGGAGCGTAGGATAGTGCTCAATGTAGCGACAGTGGATACGTGCGGATTTAATAGAAACTTTAAAGTTTATAAAGGGCCTCAGTGGAATCAAGCTCCTCAAGTTGTTGGAAGCCGTTTTGTCAGACGAAATATGAAGGGATGAAATTATGTTTAAGCATCCGAAGTCCAGACTAAAGGTTAGGGCCAAGCTTTATGTAACTCTTATGGTTCATAATTAGAGCAAACTTCCCTAGGCCTTAATTGAATATGCCGTTCTAACAGCCTTTAGAAAACCTGGATAAGCGTTGGCTGGATCCTTTACTTGAACTATAGAAAAAGTATGGTCAATGGTATTAAACTGTAAGGTACATACTTCTAGAACGTACAGCGATTGCTCTTGCCTTGCTTCATATTTTTGCAGAGGCAAGGATGACAACTCAGAAGCCAACGTACTGAGGGCCCCGGTTTGCTTTTCAGTATAAGAAACAGGACGCTCGTCAACCGTGAGCCTTTTTCTTTTGGAAACTGTTCTTACTCTACCTGACCTAAAGTACAGAAGACGAGCCGAACTACGGGTATTGACGCTATCTGTGAGAGTACTGCAAGACAGCAAGACCTTAATAACCAAAGCTTCCTATCGTTAAAGGATATTTACAGTATCACAGTAGTAAGCTTAGCGACTTTCGGACGTAATTAATGCATACTTGTTAAGCGGTCAAAAGCTGGAGAGTTAAGGAAATGTCTCAGAGCTGCCACAGGATATACGCAGTTGCAAGAAGCTTACGTCCTATCATCCTAGGTTTACCAGGAAACTGGGTTCGAACCGAACGAGCGATAGTTGCTTTAATACATTAAACCGCCGTGGAAGGGCTCAGGACATAAGTAGAGATGCGAATGCCTACATAAATTTGTGGTAGATGAGCAGGCCAAAGTATTTGTTTAACTTCAAACAAGCCAGTATCAAAAATGTGATCGTCCGAGTCGCGTAGACTGAACAAACCGTATAAATTATCTAACTACGGAAACTTCTGTCCTTTTTGCTTTAAAGACCGGTGCTGCCCATTCTATCGAGTCATTGAGGGTAGTTTGTTCTAAATTACTGTGTAAAGGCTGAAAGTAACTTGAGAGTAGCAGTTTCTTTGCTCTCAACGGGTATTGGTGCAATACCTGTTCCTGGGGTTATGTTCGAACCCCTTTTATAGTATCAAAGTTAACAATTCACTATGCAGCGCGTTAATAATTAAATTATTTAGGAAACGAAGATTTGTGACAATCTATCGCTGTCACCGAGGTTAAAGTTAGCGATGAATGCCCTATTTTCTGCAGGTGAACCTTTGCCGTTGTTGGGCTAGCTTATACGTAAAACGTTTTTAGGCGCCCAAGAGCAGCATGCGATTTGCTTTGTGTAAGTTGCTGCATATAAAATGTGATGCTCTGCTTGTGGGCGAAACAGAACCGATAAGCTTTTAGTCTGCGTCGTCGGGGTTTAGATGCCAGGTAGTGTGTAATGCTAATTGGCCAGCCTTGGCGACTTAAAGATTCAGTTGCTCGGAAAATTTGACATATGGAAATAAGTAAACACAGGACTTTTGCCAAAGAAGTAACTTAGGTAGGAATGCTGTTTAGTTTAAAGTTTCCATTCAGTAGAAAACATTTGTGTAGCACGATACGCCATTTGTCGGCTGAAGAAACCATGTACAATTGCTTGCCGTATAACAAGAACTTTCTGGACTTCTCTGAGTTAATCTAGTGCGCATGTTTGAGCTGCTGTTGGAAGGACGTGGACGAAATTTAAATCGGCTGCGAAGCGAAAGTGTGGAACGTGCCTTAAGCGGCTAACGATGTCATGCACATAAAAAGGAAGGGGGTTGAGTTTGGCATGCTCCCCTGTATGACACCACTGGATTATATGATAGGCTTAGGTTCCATCTGAGGCTTTCACAGATTGTGTACTTCAGGTTAGGAAGGAAACCAGTCAAACTAATAGAGTACTGCTTAATCCATAATCATTTAGCTTAGGTACTGAGTGCGTACAAGGACGCTAGCGCACGCTTATGGTGTACTGATCACAGGTCGGGATCAAACAGGCCAGTGCTGAGGTTGAGAAAATCTAATTGACAGATTGCACATGTGTGTATTAAGATGCACCTGTTTGCTTAGTTTACATGGTCCCCTGCATACTGGTGTTACATACCCGTCCGTTTAATTACTTGAGAGCTAATGGAGGCGTAGTTTATGGGGCGAAAGTTGTTTTCATCCTGCAGCCAACTTTTGTTATGACTTGGCGTGAAAATAGAAAGTTTTCAGGCGGAAGCATACTAGAATCCTTGCATGTATATTGTGAACATATATAAGGGGGTAAGAGGATGTCTATACTATTGTCCTTATTTAGGTCAGGTGTGATGCCTTCAGGAGCGGCGTTCACAGATGGTCTCATAATTGAAGTTGCTGATCGGATACATATCATGTCAAATAGCACCGTGCCTAGTAAACGGCTGGTAGACAGACGAAGCTCGTCGTTGACTGGACCTACTTCTATGCATTGAGACATTAAAAATACACGTTAAGTAATTCTCTTACGACACTTAGATCATTATATATATCTTAGGACGAAGTTCTTTGCCTCCTACTAATTTGTGCAGAAACGCAACAGCCATCTTAGTTGCTTAGCTCCGTTAACATTTACTAACGTAACTCGTGCTTAGCAATTTCTAACCTGTAAAGAACTGGCAGCTAACTGACCCGTGAATCCGTTAACTTTAATGACATATGGAATGTCAAAAGTTCTTCTGGAGGAACGTCGTAGTTAGTGCGCCCTTACAAGCTGCTTTTATTTGCTTCTTATTTTCTGCTGGGCGCCTTTATGAACGAAGAAAGTGGGTCAAGTGGTACACGCCGAAGAGACTGTCCTTCCAAATTTTCAGCTGATTGCCTGAGGATGTTTGATAAGAAGGATTCATCCAAAGTTATCAACGTGCCGACGCAGCAAACTTAAGCCGGTTTACAGAATACAGCTGGTGGTAACTACCAGATTTTACTTTTTCCGCGGGCAGCTGTCAGGGCTAGTTTAGTAGAAAGGACAGTTCACTATTTTGTGGTTACTCCCTAGGAACCCCGGATCTAATGATGTACACACGTTGGTGAAGCCTATGTTGAACAACAATGTACTATGTGGTTCTGAAATACGGAAGCGACAAAGAAGGCAGCCAAATACGTAGTGCCTATTGAATAGTGAATGAACATCATAAAACCTAAGCCTAATACTCCACGGTACGCAAGCTAAGTAAGTATCACTGGCCTACTACGTGAGCTAGAGCTAAAGTAGTTATATTTTTGGTAAAAGAGCAGTAAGACAGGAAGTAAGCGTAAAGTGAAACTGTTCCGTGAATCAATGGATGAAGTAAACGCGTAACCGTGCGTAGAGATGGTGCTCAAGTAGGTTGGTTTAAAGAAGAAATAATATGGTGCACAGCCTGTCTCCTTTATTGAGTCCTACGGTCATAACTGAAGGTCTACGTTGCCAAAAGCTACTCATAATAAGAAGCGGAGTAAAGTGCTGCTTATAATGCCGTGAAGGCTAGAAGCAGACCTACAAGATAACTCTATCAAGATTGGGTATATAACAGAGGCGCAGGAATCCTACGTCCTATGAGTGTGGATAGCCAGAAGTGCTAACAGTAAACGTAGCGTGAGACGTAAACGTAAAGTGGAACAACCTAGGTGAGCAGCATTGTCTCGGTTACTAAGTCCTCCAGCCACGATTATGGTCTACAATGGACCTAAAGTTGAAAAATGAAATAGGGTTACGTCTTCTACTCTGACGTGGAGACGTATGCTATCACGTTTGCTCATCTGGTTGGCTGAAAATAGCGCAGCACCAGCGGAGTCAAAGCGCAGCTAGCATTGAAAGAGGACCGTAAATTACAGGCCCGGGAGTTAAATAGGATTGATACTTACATCTACTCTTAGTGGCTCACTTGAAGTAAAACGACAGGGCAGCAGCTCCTGGAACCGTTTAATGCTCCACACGGAGGTGTTATTCTGCAGCGTCACATGTAGGTCAATGGACAACAAGGAACATTGACGGTAGGAGCGGGTTTACTTACTGAGCAGAACAATGAACAATGAACCATGAATTTATACGGGTTAAGAAGCGATGCTTTACAAGCCCCGTTAGATAGTTGTAAGGGATATCAACATAACCATAAGGCTGAAAAGGATAGTAAAATAGTTAATACTTTAAATACGAAAATAATGAATTATCTTTTGCTTCGCCGCAGTCCTGCGATCCACTTAGATTCACAACACATACAGGTAACAACAAATAATTCCAGGGTAAACTCCAGGTGTAGGATGGAGACATAGTGTAAAGTAACAAAGTGTAAGTGGATGAGTGCATCGTCCATCCGTCTTTTAAATCTTGTTAGTGTCGGTGCAGAGACGACCGATTCTGGGAGAGCATTCCACGGGTGACAGACACGGATGGAAAAGAAATTTCTGCGGCACTTCAGACGACTGTATTGTTCTGCGAGTTTTAATGAGTGGCCCCACAGATTTGTATTGCTGCTGAGTTGCAGTAAAGGGCGGCACACATGATATGGGTCTCGCGGAATCAAGTATGTCATAATCAGGTCGCTTCATAGCCTGCGATAGCTTCCAATAAACAATGCTAGTCGTCGCAGCCTCTCCTGGTAGGACCGATTGCGCATTCCAATTACGTTCTTAGATGCCCGGCGTTGTGGCTGCTCCAGTGCATTAGGGTCGTGTTTCAGCCATGGATGCCAGGCTTGAATTGCGTATTTGACATGGGGGCGAACATACGCACTGAGAATTTGTTGAAACATGGAGCCGTTTATTTGTCCAAACGCCCGCCTCAACAGCCCGACGTGTTGATTCCCGGTCTTCGAAAACTTTTCGGATTGCCTGGAGCAACCCAAGTCATCTTGAACCAGGACACCGAAGTCACGTTCGAGAGTTGATCGTTGCAGTACATCCGTTCCGAGTTGGTATGAGTAGCTGCCGTGATGTCGGATGGAAAGCACCTTGCATTTACTGACGTTGCAATGCAATAAGTTTTGGGTCGACCATTGACACACTGTATCTAAGTCACTTTGGAGCACATGTTGGTCGGCGTTCACCTGGATCCTGCGCCAGATCTTGATATCGTCGGCAAACATTAGGAAGTTTGAAACGATTCCCTGTGCAAGGTCAGTAATAAACACCAGAAACAAACATGGACCTAGAACCGAGCCTTGCTGCACACCACACTCCACTTGTATGGGGTCCGATAAAGAGCTCCGAACCTTGACCACTACTTGCTTTTGAAATAGAAAGTTGGTGATCCAGCTTAAAAGAGGGTCGCCGATCCCGTAATGCCGCAGCTTGGATAGTAGTAGCCGACGGTCTAGGCGATCGAAAGCCTTGGAAATATCCAGGTAGTTCACATCAGCACCTTCTCCAGCGTCGGCTGCCTCGGTCCAACTACTGCGCGCAAATATTAAAGTTGTTGTACATGACCACTGTCGACGGAAACCATGCTGTTCAGGAGTGATGAGGTTGCAGTTTTCCAGATAGCACACCAGTTCATTGGCAACAATGGATTCCATGACCTTGGAGAGTATAGGAAGAAGGGATACTGAACGGTAGTTAGAGGGATCAGTTCTGTTTCCACCTTTGTGAATCGGGTTTATTTTTCCAAGCTTCCACATGGCGGGAACTTGGTTCTGGTCTAAGCAGTGCTGAAAAACTGAGCTAAATGTCCTGCCCGTTGGTTTGCTGCTGTTCCCAATGCCTCAGGACGAATGGTGTCGATACCCGGCGAGCTGTGTTTGCGTAGAGAACTCAGCTTTTGCAATACAGCCACTGCGGTAAAATTGACGTGGGTTAGTCCTGGTGAGCAGAATACAAGGCTTGGTAGATCGCTTGGTGGCAAGACACTTAGAAAAGTGGGGGCGTATTGCATCTGCAGCGCGTTTGCAGCTTCCATAGACGTTGTTGTTGGGCCATCAGCTGTCTTGAGTGGAGGAAATCCTTGCCTCACCTTTCGTAGGCTATTAACGTGTTTGTACAGCAGCTTGTGGTTAGCACTGAAGGTTTTTGCGATGTTCTGCTGATAGGCGGCTTTGTCTTCTCTTAACAGTTGGGTGCAGTGGTTACGTTGGGCTACGTAGTTGCCCCACGTTTCTGGTGCTAGAGCTGTTTTGTACACTCGCCATGCTGCGTTGCGTACTGTCATCCATTTTCGAGTTCTGCTCCTAATGAAAGAAACTCATTTGCACCTATTGCAAGCTTTTGTCTCTGAAGCCTGTGCAATCAGCTGACTGAATTTTTTGTCGAACTCGAGCCAGGCGACTTTTGGGGGTTCTTCTTCGAGGAAAGACCAAGTTGTGGCGCTGACTAGCTGGGCGAGTCGGTCGTACCTTGTGATGGTTCGCACAGTCTCATCGTTAGCATTCAGATATTCTGCACAGGAGATGAAGTTGTAACTGAGGACTGCGTGATAACTGCGACCAAACGGATAGTCTATAACCAACGCATCAATCATATGTTGCTCGCTGGTAAGCACAAGATCTAGCACAGATGGCCTGATACTAGTTCTGTACCGAGTGGGCAAAGTGATGTGAGTATAAAGAGGAACAGTAGTTACTAGATCTTGTAAATCGGTTTTGAACTGTTCTCCGATCGTGGCAGGGGCTTCTAAACAATGTAGGTTGAAAGCCCCCATGATAAGCATGTGGGTGTACTTTTGTTGTAAACTGCACCTTAAAGCAGCCGCTAAGTGGTAGTCGGTTTGGGGTGTTGAGTTAGGGGCGCGGTACACCAAGACAATAAGGCAAGCGTCCCTGCCTTTTAACTGCAACCGGCACCAAAGAGAGTCAGGGAACTGCGAGTCTGAATCCTCCACGGCTTCGCACTGTAGGTCGTTTCGGTAGTACAGGATTACCCCTCCTCCCTTTGTAATCCTGTCGTTCCGGACCAGCGACAAGCCCGGTAGCGTAACTTCAGCGTCCGTCATTCCCGTGTGCCACCATGTCTCGGTGATACCAGTGACACCATACGAGCCGGAAGCTTGGTGATCTTTCAGTTCAGCAAGTTGGTTAGAAAGTCCCTGAGTATTTGTATACAAGCAGGCCAGTTTCTCGGTCTCTAGGAGCTCGCAGAGAGGTGAACCTGTCAAGTGTGGGAGGATGCCGACCGATGGAAGGCCGGCAGTTATTCGTTTTTTGATGGGTCAATGATACCTCGTTTGCAACTTGATTCGGTCAAGGTGCGTCCCAGCCTTCGTTTAGATCTACGTCAGAGTCAAGTAAAGCAGCAGTCAAGTTACACTTCTGTACATTCGTCAGGATGCTTGCTGCTTCAGTTGCTTTAATACTTGAGCTGTGCGAATTGTTTGCGACCTTTAACCGAATTTCGGAAGGAAGATGTTTCCGATTTCTCCGCCATCGATCCAAAACATCCTTTGCTTGTTGCTCTGACTGAACCACAATTTTTAGGATTCTAGGGCCGCATCCTCTATAATTCGATGAGAGAGGTATCCTGGTGAGCGATAGTGCCACAATATTATCCAAAGAAAGTGTTTCACGAATGAACCGCCACCGTTCTAAAGCGTGCTTTTCGGTATCTTGAACATGGTTAGAAGGATGTTCTGGCACGCCATGTAAGAAGACTGTGTTTAGGCGGTCTTGCTTGCTGTGCCCCTCTTCGGTGTTTCGTTTTGGTTGTCGCGCGCTCCAAGGGACATCAGGATAGATGCTTATCACACAGGATTCGTGTTTTAGCGCGCTTGCGAAGAGCAAAACATTCTCAAGTCGGTGGAGGATTCTAGAGTTACTTGAATAAGTCTAGGTTCACCATAGTGTGGCGAGTTCCGATGACGAGCAATTCGTAACAAGTTTATGGGCTTGGCTTTAAAACTCATCTGCATACACAATGAGTTCCATTGGTCTTGGTCGTCTGATAACTTATCCTGCAATGTGATGGCAGTAGATTCAGGGACATTTGAGCATACCACCGTCCTGGGTACTGTTGTTGGATCCATTTTTAATCGATCTACAAGGTATGGTACTCATTTGTCTTGACTTGTTGACAAGTGTTTGTTTGCTGTTTTTCTCTCCATTTGCGTTAACGGTGTTTACAATTGAAGAGGACGCAACGGCGGCCTCCCGGTGGACCCTTGCAGCAATCGCTGCATATGTAATCGATGTTCTGGGAGGCTTAGTCACGACAAGAGATATTTAGGCTACAGGTACCAAGGGTTGGTGTTTGGCTGTTCCATCCTTGTTAATACTAGATGTCAGATCTAGTGGAATTTGCTTAACCGGACGTTTGGAATGGTGCCTGATTTTCTTTGCTGTGAGTACTGCTTGATTCACGTAGGTACAGTCTGTTTTCGCCCGGCGTTCTACCAAAGTTGGAGAAGACAACGGAGATGGAGACATGGCTGATTGCGGTGCAGGCGAAGCGATTTGTTCAGCATTCCGTTGCTTAGCAGCCGCTACGCTTCTGTGGTCCATACTCGCTCCCATTGAAGTAATCTCATTGTTTATCCTCTGCTCTGCTTCTGCGATTAACAGGTCGCATTTTTCAGCTAGAATAAGCAAGCACTTAACGAGGGGGATGGTGGAACACGCAGTACAGAACCAAAATGCATCTTGGGAGCTATTTCGCTCCCGTAACTGCTGTTGGGACACATTTGCACATTTCGTATGGTACCATGCTAAACAGTGCGAACAAGCTTGACCGATTTTTACTACCCGATGACATTCTACTAACCCGCAAATGCCTTTCGATGGGAGTCACTTCGGTTTCGCCTTTCTGCCATCCAATTTGGTGTCGTTACCTGGCCCAGTGGGTTGGTTAGCGTTCTGTTTTTTTACAGCTTTGAGAGCGGCGCACATCGGTCAGGCGAGCGTGGTGGTTGCAAGGTCAAATGAGCGGTCGGCGTGGTCGCGCGGTTCTTGTGATGGGTTATGCAGCTGCACTGGCTGACAAGGTCGCAAGGAATGGCGAGTGACTAGAACCTGAACAGAGCGCTGAACACAGATTCTTTCACAGCTGTGTTGAGAAACACTGAATCGGAGTAAGTTTAGGCTTTTCAGCCTGCCACGAGAATTCTGTATCAAATGGTGTCACACACAATGGCAATCGGCTCAATACGATTGAATTAAACGCTTGCGCTTAATCGCAGATTCCAGTGAAAACGCTTAGTGATGGCACAGCCTCTAATTGTAGAAGATATTTTCACGTATGATGGAGCACTGTGTAGAGCTGGTAAATCCGGTTCGAATGAGCGTACAGTGACAACGCTGCGAGAAGACGGAGAGAGGATAGAGGGAAATAATCCAAATGAACCAGTAGCACGCAAGTCACGCGTGTGAATAAGAACACACCGGACTGGATTGGAGGAAGTCGTGTATAATCAGCACAAAGCAAACGGTATAAGTTTATTCTGCTTCACCCAAGTCACCATCGTCCCTTTATGTCTATTGTAAACCACAAATTAAGCCTCTGTTATAAATAGGAATACTTACTTCACGTTGGTGCGCCTACTTTATCATGCCCTTGTAGGCGTGCCAAATTGCAAACGGGAATAAAGTTCAATACTTTGGCTTCTAAGCTGGTAATATCCACCGGACCTCAAACCAAACTCTCTCTAATATATGGAAAGTTTTCCACTCTTCAGATAGCACGAAAACTAGTTTCCATACTGACTATGTTTTATTAATTTTTGGGCAGCGGCATCCTTCATAGGCATCAGAATCAGTCCACACCAGAGCCTGCAGCTGTGGACTGTCCTACCTCTGATCACCTCTGGTCCACGACTGAATCTTCCCTTTTCTTTAATCCTCTCCTAAAAGTTGGTCAACGACAGCAGGTTCCTTGACGAAGCAACTTGTTCCTCGTACACCTAGGAATATTAGCCTCGTAAACCCCAACAAATTTGGACCAAAACAGCTTCCCTTCACAGGGCTTTACACTCTAGTTTGTATTATAAAATTAAAGCTGCTGAATTGGTTATTTTCAAAAACGGCTAAATCAGCGCCTAACCTAATATAAAGAATCTACCTCTTGCTCCTCAGTTGCCAGCAGCCTTTTAAAAATAAATAAAAAAATAAATTAAAGGTATACCTTTTAACTGAATAGCAGCTGCGCCAGTTTAAAAAACCTCAGGATGAACAGGGTTTGTTTGCTGCTTGATGGAGGTTAGTTAATTCAGGTTTAAGTTTTCTGGTACGGGTGTGCCGTACAGATCAGTGGAGTAATAGGATATGGTATCTTCTGTGACAAGGGATAGCTAGCTGTTGTTACGTCGGTTTATTAAGGCGACAGGCTGTGCCACTGCACATTTTAATCAGACTGCCTCGGCCGATGTTTCTTCACTTTGATAAGAGCAACAATGGACAAGCTCCCAGTACCATATATATACGGTTTTGTAATGTGCTGCAAGCTTTATTCTTTGCAGAAATTCAGACTAATCAACTTAGACCATTCCGGTACGTAAATTGCTCCAGAATAATTAGTGGTTGTCGTACTGGAATAAAAAAGCAAGTTAGCGTCAGTGGAAACAAGGAGAAAGTTAAAAGGTATCCTATTATACACACGAAGAAAAAGTAAATACTGGATAAAGACGGAGAGCTTCATAGGGTTTTGTTTAGCATGGGAAATTTAAACAATATGAACTGTAACGTTATTTGTAGTTACTTTATTATTGCGCAACCACCAAAGCCGCGCTAATACCCACACAAAAAATCTAAAAACCATGTATAAAGCAAAGCTGCTACTAATTAAAACGAATAACAAATTCCGGACAATTTCTTTATTCGTTTGATACCTCGGTTTACGTAGTAGCCAACCCTGTCATCTTTCGCATCAAGGTTTCCAGCTATCTTCTATCTTACCATTTATCACTCTTGGTCGACGGCTGCTTTGCACTCATTATTAATCCTAGTACTATTTGGTCTACAACAGAATCTTTCTTGACAAAGAATACAGGCCCTTCACACGCCTTTTAGAGTCTGCCAAGTAAGCACTAATGTTTTTGGGCTTATACGGCTTCTCTACATCCTGCTTAAAACTCCTTTTTGACACCTATTATTATGGCCTCGGAATTGGTTATTCCACCGGCTACCCAAACAGGGTTTTCCTTAATCTATACAACCAGCTCCTACTCACCAGAACCTACGCGACATATTTTCCATCCTGACTATATTTTCCACTATATCGAGCCACCGGCTTCTGGCTACTGCACTGAGTTTTGCCTTTGTAAATTAAGGAACGATCAAATGTTGTCAGCCTAAGAGCAAAGAACCTGTTCCTAACCCTTCAGGCAGCAACGTCCAGAGGTCGCCTCTACTACTTTGAACAATATATGCCTTCAACCTGCATGCTCAATCTGGCACCCGGATAACAGTGAAGCGGACTTTAAGGCCAATGCATTCATTTCTTCCTATCTCACAACAACCTACTTTTCATACCAGTTGGGCATGAACCGCGGCAAGCCCTTCCGGACACCTCACACAACGTTGCCCATCAGTTCTTTCTTATACCTACTGACCCAGTTCCTCCAATTTCGACAGTCAGCCCAGCAGTTACCCGTGACTTTACGCATCATTTATATAACTACAAGACCCGGTCTAGCTTTATTAATCACACATATAACCGCCAGGTCCGGTAACATTAAGATGCCTGGTTTACGTCTCGTTGTGGTTCTAACTGCAACTGAAGCGACGTTTAGAAATGAATCTTGAGTGTACACCGAGCAGGGTGGTTGTTTAATACTCTCTTCCAGGCTATCATTTTTCTAGGAAGGCCCGTGGGCATAAGCTAGGTGATGAAAGAGTCATTAACAAAAAACATACCTATTCAGCAACATCTGAAATCCTTGGCGCCGCCGAGACTGAGGAGCACATGTGGATAACAGCTGACAGCATTAGACAATAATATAAAAGCGCATTGCTGTACTGTGGCCAGTTGCTGTGACCGCGCAGGATCAGCTCAAATTTTACACATATACTTAGCTCTTGCATGAATAAGTAACACATTGCGAGTAACTGCTCATTCTACACAATGCTGGAAAGTCTAAAAGAAACCTCAAAGCTTATGACGCGTTTAAACAGTGATCGCAAAACGGTTTTAATAAATAAATAAATAAATGGTATATTCTTGGTAAAACGAGACACAACTGTAAAGACGTGATCAAATATGCATAAAAGTACAGCTTTTTGGAATGGTAAAACATTCGTTTTAATGAAAGATATAAACGAAAAGATGTAGTCCATGCGAGTGAGCATATTGTCAGGTAACAATCAGACCAAGGAAAATGATGGCACTGTGGCGCGAGGAAACCAGTCAAGATACGTCGGGGGTAATTTCGCCATGTAGTGATCCGCGAGCACAGGAGCCCAAACAAGGTTTTGTTGCAACCAGTGACCATTACGAAGTCGGGTTGAGCTGTGCTCCATCAAAGCATGCTCCATAGTAAGGTCAGTTGCGCAGGTTTAAGGTAGAAGGCTGAGGACTGTGTCAGTGTGAAAGTTTAGCTGCGACTTTATTTTGTGGCGTGTCATATCCCCACTTTGCAATGTTGTTAAGCGGACATTTGTGGCATTTTATAGGGAGAACGCTTGCCAGGCGAAAAGCCACTGCATCCTGGAACACTGCCGTAGCTTCCGTTTAACAGTAGGGCTAGTCGGCTATGCATCGTATAGACCGAGTTTGCACTTTATTCTTCGCTGTCGGTTGACATCCAAAATGCTTCCTTGGTTGACCGAATGGCTTAGTAATGCTCCGGCTGTAGTCGTTGAAGCCGGTCAGGGATGCAAACAGTCTCAGAGTCGAATGATATATGATGCAGGTTAGTAAACACATTGTTAATAGTGGTCGGCTTTTTTCATTATATTCTTGTCCGACTCACAAACTGTGTCCAGCTGTCCACGCTGGACTTGTCATGGGGATGGTAAGTGTAGTTGTTTCTTGTGGCTGAATATGTCCATAACAGGCGGAAATGCCATTCTCTGAAAGTGGATCCAGAATTCCTTTAAATGTAAGTAGATGTAACTGTTCACATTGCCAAGTGAAAACCTCATGAAAGGCCATCGGAAAAGCCACTTATACGAGCGCAACGCTGTCCGTGTAATGACATCAGAAAAGCTCCAGGTGACTGGAGAATCGGAAGGTTTGAGGCAATGAAGCTAATCACGCCAGAATTTTTTGTCTTCGGTTGTGGAACAGAGGATGCACATAAATATATTATTCCAGGTGAGCAAATTGTTCTACTGTGAGTAAGAGATGAGCTAAACCTATTTGTTCAGACCCCGTGAAGGTAGCGTCTCCAGAATAGCAGAAAGAGCTCCATTTGGAACGATGTGTGGGTTCTTCATATCCCGGAGAAAGGATCAAGCGTTTAAAACAGCAGGCTATTGAGGGTGGGTCAACCAGTCCCAGTGGATAAACGTTCTTTTTTGCCGGATATAACTGTGGAAATCTCTGAAACAACGGGCAACGGACAAGAGGCAGCCAAACAGAAAGACAGCAATGAATCAAGAAGCACTACCACAGACTGGTGGCGCGCAACGGTGCCTATGATACATTAAAACTGTTGTAATTTTGTTTAGTACACATATTAGCAATGGCCTTCTTTACGTCAAGTCGCTGGTGTGACGCAAACTACAAGTACTAGGTAGGAAGAAGGTTCTGCACGCTCTGGGTTAGCAACCAATATAACGAAGCGTGCTGACAAAAGTCAAGCGAATGATGCGATGGTTGGAGAGGAACAGGTAAACCGATGTGGATGGCAGCAGACCGAATGCAAGAAGCATCGTAGGTGTAACTAAGGACAACTAGGTTGAGACCGAATGCGGGAGCAAAATAGAAAAGCGAGGTTTCAAGTGTGAAAGGAACTTCAAAGAATCGGATAGGAGCGGATGAAAGCGGACTGCAGTGCGAGGAGTACTTCGTGAGAGTAATTACGCTAAAGCGCTCATGGTTCCACAGTCCAAAAGCCTTCAGAACCTAGAGAAAAGGGTCACAGAGGGCCAAGACTGACGTGCATTGGGAGTCGTTATCCCACGTAAGTCTCACTAACAAGCAAATGCGAGCATAATGTAAAAGCGGAGGCGTATGAAGAATGGTAAGATGAGCATACTAATGGAAGTACTAGACAAGAAACACTTAGCAATGGTCTGAGTGCCGCCAGTAATCAGGAGCAAGGTCGGAGCGCAGGAGACCATACGCACAAGGATAACTTGGATAGGCGCAATGAGTGTAAGCCGTGGGAATAACAATGGAGCCCAATAACAGAGAAGGCCATGGATAAGAGGAAAATAAAAGCAACGGGGGTCTAGACGCAAGTGGAAGAGAGCGAAGTCGCTGCCAGACCTGGTCGAAAATGGAAATGACATCTGGGAGTAATAGGAGGGTAGAAGAACGTTCAGGTAGGAATAGATTAGTATGCGCACTGAGGTTAGGTCATAAATTTGTGGTGAGAACAACTGTGGACTGGTCGTAAGACTAGACCCGCAGCAGGGCAGTGAGAACTGGTCCTCCTTTGGAGGCAAGATCGAGAACATAGATCATGACAAGAAAAGGTTCGGAACGGGATGAGAAAAGTTTATTGGTAGAGAGTGGAGGAGTGCACGAGGCTCTCCAGGTGATGTAAACAAAACGTTGAGTAAGCCGAACCAAGATTTGTAACGTCGAAGAACGCTGAGTGAAATCAGAAAACTAGTGGCCGAGCTGGCGAGACTGGATTATTCAGCGCGTAGGAATAGCGTGTGAAATAAAGGCAGGTAAAGAGGCTGTAACAATAGAGGGTGGACGAGTCTAGCAGCCTCACGAGGTAGGGAAACAAGAACGCTGAGTCTGCGTAGAGTATACCGCTTAAGTCTGAGTAACAAAGGAGCAGTCAGAGAGAAAGAAACTGATCAGTGGGACCAGATAACCAAAGGGCAGTGAGATCTGGCACTCCAGTTGAAGAAGAATTGAAAACAACTTGCGATAAAAATAAGTTAGCGACAGGATGAGGAAGGTTTATTGACGAAAGTTGGGAAAGCCCATGAGGCTCCCCAGGTAGTGTAAAGGGATAATGGAGTCAGTCGAACCAAGAGAGTCGACGTCTCCGAAGTCTGAATGAATCCGGAGAGCAGGATGCCGATCGGGTGAGACTTGATTATTCAGCGCCTTTGCATGATCACACATAGTAAAGGTGAAAAAAGGGCTAACAATAAATGGTGGGCAAGTCTAGCAGGCTCTAGATGTAAGGAAAGCATCATGCTTAGTGTGCGGAGAGTATACCCCTTAAGTCTCATTAGCATAGGAGCGGTCAGAGACAGACAGACTTGTCAGTTAAGACAAGATCACGGCATGACAGTAAAGCCGGCCGTCTCATTGAAAAATGAATGAAAACAGAAATTGATATAAGAAAAGGCTAAAGTCTGGATGAGAAGGGTTTATTGCTAAAGCGTAGAAAAGCCTACGAGCCTCCCCACGTAATGTAAACAGAAACATTAGGTCAGCTGAACCAAGAGAAGTGATGTCGCAGAAGTCCAAATGTATTCATTGAGTAGGAGGCCGACTAAGCGGGACTGGATTAATCGGCGCTTTGGGACTAGGCGTACAATGAAGGTAAGAAAAGGGCTATAACACTAACGAGGGAACAAGTCTAGTAGTCCCTCAGAGTAGGGGTAACAGAGTTAATTCTGCGGAGCATGTACTGTTTAGGTCTCGGTAACATGGGACTAGTCAGCGAAAAACAGACTAGTCCGGTGCGACATGATCACGGCAGGGCAGTAAAGCTGGCCGTCCGATTAAAAAAGGAATGAAAACAGTAAGCGAGATAAGAAAAGGTTAGGGTCGGGATGAGAAGGGTTTATTGATAAAGTATGGAGGAGTACACGAGGCTTTCCAGGTGATGTAAACAAAACCTTGGGTCAGCCGAACCAAGACTTGTAACGTCGAAGACTGCGGGAAATCGGATAATAAGTGGCCGATCTGGCGAGACTAAATTAGTCTGCGTGTAGGAATAGCAAGTGCAATAAAGGCAGGAAAAAGGGCTGCGACGATAGAGGGTGAACGAGTCTAGCAGCCTCAAGGGTAGGGGAACAAGAGCGTTAAGTCTGCATAGGGTCAGGATGAAAATGGTTTATTGACAAAAGTTGGGAAAAGCCCACGGGGCACTGCAGGTAATGTAATCGTTTAATTGAGTCAGCCGAACTAAGAAAGCCGACATCTCAGAAGTCTGAATGAATCCGGAGAGCAAGAGGCCGCTCGGGTAAGACTGAATTAATCGGCGCATGTTCTCGAAAGTCAGGTAATCTCGCTGAAAGAAGAGTTTACATCTCTTGCGACGCTACTAAACAAAGTCATGCCTTTGGTCAATCTGGACATCGTCCAAACAATGGCTAGCCAACCTGATATGCTAGCTGCAGGTAAAATATTGAGTAGCATTACGCACGAGGTCAGCGAACGCATTCGTCGTGCCAATAACGCGGTTGTCTTCAACGCACCTGACAAGATACCGCTTAAAAAGGTTTTGCGTATCCTTTTTAATGGTTGTAGACTACTACACGATTGCTGTTCAGCCAATCGCTTACGTAGGATCCCCGGCCGATCTTGCCCAACAGTCATGAAATTTAGCAGCCTTGAGCTGGCTAAACCATTCCTTGACGCCCGATATGTACCGAATCAGCACTCGAACCTCGGGCGAATTCGGATAAAACTGGACAGAACCCCGCTGCAAAAATCAACTTTGCCTACTAGTTTAGTTTATCAGAAGGAAGCAACCCGTGCGACTTCATTCACAGAACCCCAAATCACCAATGCGCAAGAAAATCCAACCCACACGGCCTCTTCCTCGACCCTGTGTGACGTTGACCTGGATTCTTCACAGCGACTAACATACCGCGATGCAAAAATGCCCTCAAAAGTCAAAAATCAGTCAAAAAATATTGTTGCTAAGTCCGTAACATCAGCTGAAGACTCGACTGTTGTCGTAGACGTGACCGAATACAGTAAATAGGCTGTTGATATGTCTGACTTGTGCGACATAGACTCTGAACTGGAGAGCGTGGAACTTCTATCATTATATACTCTATTAGCCAGCGTTGCCGATGACCCCACACAACTCTCTATTGACACAACGCCAGCGACCAGCAGCTCAAAGCAACGGTGTTCCACTGCTCTCCCCCATCTTCTCCCATCGAATCTAAATCAGTACAACAAAAGGACTATACCCAGACGTTACGATATGGCTAAAGTGTATTCATTGCCAGTACCAGAAATACCACGCCACCAGATGGCTCGCCAGCATACAACAGAACCTCCAATTACCAATTTTGGACCGCAGTCCATTGTCAACCAAGCATAGTCTCATCGTCGGAACTACCTACTCAACACCCCAAACCCAATAAACACTTTAAAATTCGCAACAAACCCCGTTACACTACCCTCTGTGTCAAACAAATACCCCTGCAAACACAACCGCTGACTAGTACACCTTCTGTTCCGGTTTATTAAGCGTTACCCGGGATTGCTGCTCCGCCCAGGTCTAGCCATGCATTCAGAAAACCATATCTACTCAAACCAACAAATCAAACTGCCCAAACCACAACGTATCAACATCGTCTCGGATTACGCTAACTACGTGCTGTACATGCACCGGACAATCACGACCAATATTCTAACTCTCTTTGCTCTCTCCCCACGCAATTATTGGCTCATAACAAACGGATACTTCGTACTTTACCTACTAGTACAACGCCTTGTCACTGCGCAGGCGTCAGCAATCCACCCATACGGCTAATGATGTTATAGGATATTCAAAAGACATTTTCAGCATAATTAATGCTGCACAGTGTACATGCTTGTCTCAAGCCCAACTGTTGTAACACAAGACATTAACAATGTTCAACTCCATGCCTGTTCTTGCGGTCTTCTCTTGGTTGTCCCTCACTTTCCCTTTTCTCTGGGGTCCGGGACTTCTTGGAGATCTGGGATTGGACTGAGGAAACGTTTTGGCCCAAGACGGACGTAACAACCCACAAGGACTTACACGGAGCATGGTAGAACTCCGAAAGGATCGAAATACAATCACCACAACCCTTCTCCAGTATGGAGAACTGGACATATCCTCATACTCCTAAACATTATACATCTGAAAAATCTGGACAGCGGAAAAGTTGAACTTTTGCTCACCTGGACTTACAACAAGAAGCATAATCGCAATGTCCCTCTCCTCCACCGACCTCGAAAATCATGGCGACCCCGATCAAATTACCTGTCCAACTAACAGAGGAAATTAGAAGCCATTACTCTGCTAAAACCTGAAGGTGAAACCAGTCGTCAAGCGGCTTTGCCAGTTCAACTTTAATGTTCAGAATGCTTTGCGGCAGTGTTTCAGGACGTGGTGCGTTTTCGCCTGGCAAGCGTTCTCCCTATAAAAAGCCACAAATGTCTGTTTAATAACACTGCGACGTGGCGGATGTGACTCGCCACTGAATAAACTCACTGCCCACAACCACATACTGGCAAGTCGACTAGACTCACATATCAACTCTTCCCGACACCGTTTGAACTACACACGACTGAACCCGGTGTATCTTCGTGATACACATCTGTTTTCAAACCTTGATCATGCATGAGTTGGTGTGTCTATGAAACTGAGGATAAACTATTTATTTATTTATTTATTTTTTTATTGTACTGTTCCAGTCATGGACATAAGAATGATTTTCTACTCTTACTGTTACAGCTTCCATAAAATGTTTGTACAGATGTACATATCTGATCATGCCTCCATGGGCGTGTCTCGCATAGTCGAGAATAAAATATTTATTTATTTATTTATTTACATGAATATACAGCGCCCAGCCGACGAAAGTGTGCTGCTATTGACAACTGGACATCCAACATGAATACCACAGCTTCTTTTACTTCGACTAGCCGCTCCCACACATCAGGACTTCTGCAGAATGTCTGGTCGCCGAGAAGTGTCACACCTACTGCTGCCCCATATTTATGGCATACTACAGGGCATGGTCCACCACGCCCAGTTCTCCAAGAGCTCGCGCCTGCTCTGTATCATTTCCAGTGACCCATTTATACACTGCAGCCAACCCAAAACGGTTAGTCCCATCCCTACGCGTAACCTCCTTGGACCTCAAACCGACCAGTGACTCGTCAGCGGCCGGCTGCCACCAGTGTATCAATCCGCCACCCCCCGGCACACATATCCGCTGCACTTAACTCAACCATCCAAAACACTTCCAAACTAACCGGTCACGACACCACTGCAGAAGCTGGCGACCAGGCGACGGGACTCTGCGGTTACTGCACGCATACATTCTTCTTACTTAATCTACAATCGATCAAAATAAATGCACCTCCCAGGCTTCCTCATTCTTCTGTCACCCCCGCATCTGGCGTTAGTCACAGAAACATGGCATTCGGCAGATGAATCAGCCACACTATTACACATTCAAAGGCACACCTTTTTCTGTAGTGGACGCGCCAATCGCCGAGGCGACGGATGTCTCATATGCATCAAGAACGAGTTTCATTCAACATCTTTCCAAACCGTATCCCCTGGCAAATACTAATGACTCAGTATGGCTTCAAGCCGCTGGAGGTCAACTAGGCCTCTTGACAGGCTGTTTATACAACCCACCGCACTCCTCTTGTGTTGACGTTGACAAAATGGTCAAGCACTTCCAGGAAATCTCATTTCTTTCTGCACGCCATAAAATTATTGCAAAAGGTTTTAATATGCCTAATGTCCCGTGGCTTAAGCAGTCAGCCCCATTCAAATATAGAGACCTGGTAGACACTATTTTCACACACGACTGGACTCAGCATGTTAATACACCTACGCGACAATCTAACAAACTAGACCTAATATTCAACAACGGCCTTCCCCATGCATGCGCCAGCGTGTTAGACAACATACCGGGCGGTGACCATAAAGCGGTGAAGATGTCTTTTGCACTGCCTAAATTCCCTTAGCAGGAAGATAAGTATGAGGTATCACGCCTCCTCCAGCGCATCAACCGCGGAAAATTTTCCTCCCTCATCCCAGCATCACCCTGGGACGATTACTTCCTCTTAGAAAATATAGATGCTGCGATCAGGAAGCTTATTAAAAATCTCACCAAGTGATTAGACGTCTTTGCCCCCAAAAGAGGAAGACAAGAACGCGGCAGAATCTTGATGATGCCTCCACACGCAAAATAGATGCTAGGCTTAAGAAAATGCGCTCCCGCCACAGCAAGACCAAAGACTTTCATCTAATCATCCGCATGAATGAATTACTAAGCGCCTGGAGAAGTTCACAAAGCAATGGTCGAACAGTAGCTAAGCACGCATCGCTTTGCACTGACAACAAGGCAAAGTCTCTTATTCGACTAATGAAGCAGCGGGGTGGCAGCAAAGATATACCCATCACTACCCTTCTGCTTCCTGATAAAACTATAGTCACTAATGCAGTCGAGCTATGCGACTGCATTGACGTGCACTTCTGTAACTCCTTCACCAGCAATGACACGGCATTGCCAACTACGATTCACAAGTCCACTGAAGATCAAATATATACCATTGACTTTGCCTTAAACAACAACAAGCGAGCACATTGCTCCTTGAAAATGTCACACTACCCAAGTCCTGATGGTGTACCATCTTCCGTATTAATAATGGAGGACCGGATATTCCAGTCCTTCTGCTCAATGCCCTCACGGTTTCTATAAAGAGTGGATAATACCCGTCTAAATGGAAACACGCAACCATCCTACCACGACACAAATGAGGCTGCCGACAAAATATTGAAAATCACCGTCCTATTAGCCACACACACATTGTGTCTGGACTCATGGAAAAAAATAAAGGACGGGATGCTTCTTCCTCTGTTAAAACGCAACCTTATTACTAGGTCCCAACACGGGTTTCTGACCACTAAATCCTGTCAAACTTGCCAGTTTGAATTCTTAAACGACGGTATACACTCCATAGACCTGTACCGAGCGCTGGTCTTCATCTTCCTGATATGAAAAATACATTCCACCGGGTTCCACACAATGGTTTGTTGAAAAGATTAGCTGCATTCTCTGTTTCTGGCCGCCTCCTTCTTTGGTTTTCTTCTTACCTTTCTAACCAAACGCAGTCAGTGCTACTGGGCGATGTCTCGTATAAATGGCATCTGTAACCAGCATGGTTTTCCAAGGCAGTGTCCTAGGTCCTTTGCTATTTTTACGGTACATAATTGATGTATTCCAGGTCTTCCAACAAGACACTCCCTACCTCTTTGATGATGACATAAAAGTGGTATTCTCATTTTATCCTAGCTGCCTACGCAATGGCCTCTCCAGCATTCAAAGCGATCTCGGCGAGCTTGAAAAAGGGTGTGACCTCTGGAAACTGGAGTTCTCATCAACGAAATGTAACGTCCTTTCCTACCGGTGCTCTATACCGCCCAACATATAAAACCTTAACGGAATACCACTAGATAACGGCATTATCGTGCGCGATCTCGGTGCGCAGTTCTCAAGCTTACTGAATTTTGCGGATCGAGCGAGCTATAGCTCTGTAAAAGCCAGGTCTATCGTCGGCTATATACCAAGTCAATGAGCCTGTTAGAGTCGCGACTCATGCGCTACAAGTTGTGCGCCTGAGCTATAGTAGAGTACTGCTCGCTAGTGGTTACTAAATCACGCAAATGTGCTAGGATGGTTATCGAGAAAGTCCAGCGTTCGTTCACTAGGCGCCTTCGAGGAACAACTATGTTCAGTTTTCAAAGCTGCTTCAAGCAGCTGGGTCTGGAACCACTTTGGCTGCGGAGACTTAAAACCAACCTAATTTTTCTATATAAGCTAATCAAAACATCAGACTCAAGTACTGAAAGCTAGTTTCAACCGCTGGGCGGCACACGCTATCCTCTACGCAAAAAGTCATACTCGTTCTCACTACCAAAAACCCGCTGCTCCATACATTTCAACTTCTTCCTCTATAGATATGCGCATGTGTGGGATAAGTTATCTGAAGCCATCAGAGCATCTGATAATAACCTGCAATTCACTTGGCCAGAAATAGACTGCCAATTGTCCCCAAGGTAGAAGATATCTTTGGCATCTGAGGACGAGCTGTGGGCGAACGGCCCTGATCACACAAATAATTCCATACAAATCCTTTATTGTGCGAAAGAATCCCAATGCGCCAAGAGCCTTGTTAAACTATACACCCAACACCAATAAGGCTCCTTTCAAACCGACCCTGTTCTCGCCTTATCACACTCTTCGCATTTACTTCCTGTCCTGACCTAGTCTCATTTGACTGGCCTACTTCTCTTTGGCTTACTCCAGAATACCGAAATGTAAACACTAACGACTCTGTAGACTTCTGGCCATGCCCTCTCTTCCCGAGAGCCTGCTGGTCTTGCTCACCTTATTTTTTAACATAGCCACCATCTCTAATCTGTCCATTTCTGCTGACCCTCTTGGGATATTGTGACGGTACCGGTCATTGTTCGGACGGATGAACACTCTGTTCCCCCTCACTTGCTGCTATCCCCACCTTATCAGTAACCCAGAGCTGTGCGTTAACCTAGTTTCCTCTGACCAGTCTCCTACTTTCTGACTGCCTACAGAGTACTGAGCTGTAAACGGTATAGGCTCGGCACAATCAAAACACTATTTCCCTCAACCCGGATGCTTTTACCTAACTAATTTAAACTCTCTCATATCTAACATGTCCCTTTCCGTCGACACTTTCTATTCTATCTTCCAAACTTGACTACCACTAAATCTCGATGTGTCGACTAATACAGCCGCGTGTATTTCGGCTCCTGCTTTCTGACCTCTCTGATTATTCTGACGTTACCGGCCAAAATTAAGCAGATCAAGTGCCCGGTCCACATTGCCTTAGAGAGTCTCGTTGGCTTCGCTACCCCTAAGCAGTAAAGCTTTCTCCACTCTGACCCTGTTCTTCCTTACTTCGCTGTCGTCATTTCTCCTTCCATCGGATTGCATTTGTTTATCTAGACAGTCAACTCTGTACCTTGCGTTAATCTAATCTCATCTGACCAGTCGCTTGCTTTCTGACTACATCCATACTACCTTGACGTAAATGACCTGGGCACTACATATCCAATGCACCGATTTCCTTACCCCGAGAATCTACTAGGAGACATTCCTTGTTTCTCCATCCTGTAATCTTTTAGAATGTCTGTTTCACTTACCTTCGCCGGCTAATTGATGTATTCTGTGACACTGTATGGACCCAATAGTGACCAAACTGTTTAATGGAACGGTTACATCTGGTCACCTAAAGCTTTTTGTAGCGCCCTTATCTGTCGATCCTTTTAACCTCAGCACCTCTATTTATTAGCAACTAGTGGGCTTTGGCTCCACGCATCTTTGCGCATATTTGGAGCTTGTGAAGAGCCACCCTCCTTTATTTCCAACCTTCATTCTTTCTGACTGTCTGCGTCGCATTCATTTGCTGCCTGTTGACTTATTCTTGGAAACTTAAGTTATCCACCAGCCACTAAAATGCTTCACCCCAATGACACTGCTAGTCGTCGATACTCTCTATCTCGCCTAGTATCGTTATCAGCTCTTCGTATTACCTACGTCACTACTTTTCAGCTGCAGCGATTCATTGTAGCTAGCATATATCCTTGCGCTAAGAGCCACCCCTTATCTCTCCAACACTTATTCTCTGGAATTGTTTGCATCACATACCTTCGCTCGTTTGTTGACTTATTCTGTCACTGTAGGTATCCACTGGTAATTAGTAGGCCTAATCCGAATGCGCTTGCCGGCCAGTAATACTCTCTCTCTACTAGCTTCACTATCTAGCGCCCTTCTTACCATCCTCACTATTTTGCAGATATTCGTCTTAGGCTCCGTGTCCCTTCTGCGCAGATCTTGAGCTTGCTAGGTTGCAGTCCTTTTCTCTCCATCATTCATTCCCCTGGAATGTCTATCACTCACCTTCGCTGGTTTGTTGATGCCTTCTGTGACCCTGTAGTCAAGCGTCTAAATGGAATGGCTACATCTAGCCCCTGTTTATCTTTCCTAGCGCCACCATCTGTCAATCATCTAAAACGCTGCACCTCTGTTTAGTATGCAGCTAGCGGCCGTATGCCCTCTGCGTCTGCGATTAGCCTGAGCTTGTTAGGAGGAACTCCCTATCTCAATAACCTATATTTCTTTAGAATATCTGCATCCAACTTTTCCGCTGCCTTACCGTTAATTGAACTTTAGATCTCTCTCGCGGCAACCTATTTATCCCATTAGCAACCTAGCATAATTTGATTATCTGCTTGTCGCTGTGTCTTAGTCTCTATGCTCTGAAATATCTAACAACTGTATTGTATGCTTGCGCCTCATCCATTCGCTGTCCTTGCTTCATGAAACCTTTCTTAGCTCTCTTCTGTGAAGCAAACATAACTCAAGTAGTTAGCGCACAGCGCTCCTTGCTAGACGTCCATTTAGCTATTACTTCCTACGTCTATGACACCTACTTATACTAAAGTCCAGCTCTCTCACCGGCTATTCCCGGCACAGGCTTCCTTGCTAGAGACACAGCTGTCATCTACTCATCTGCGACATCTGCTTGATTGTAGTTCAGCTCTCTCACTGGCTTCTCCCGGCTCAGGCTTCCTTAGTTATATTCCATTAGCACCCCAGCATGGTTTGATTAGCTGCGCGTCGATGGGTCCTAGTATATTAGGCTCTGAACTATTTACCAACCTCATTGGATGCTTGCGCTCTTCTCGTCCGCTGTCCTTCTATCGCGAAACCTCTCTTAGCTTTCATCTGTCGAGCAAGCATATCCGTGTATTCAGCGCAAGTTGCTGTTTTGCCTCACATTTCTAGATCTTCATTTATCCCTTACTCCCTGTATTGTCTTAGGCATTTTTACCTGCAATCCTCCAAGTCCCGGGCTAGCATTCCCTGGCTCAATCCAGCTTGGTACTATTACCTTAGCACGCTAGCTGCTGCGGTTAGGTCACAGGTTCTGATATCCTCATCAACTTTAATGTACTCTTGAATTCTGGCTAATCGCTGCTCTTCCGTAAATTAACCTTTCCTAGCCGTTTAGTTCGTCACTTTTCTCATCTGGTCAGTACACAGCCGCCCGTTATCTTCTCATTTATAAGTGTTCATTTCTCACTTACTCGCCGCTATGTTTGTGACACTTACCAATGTATGAGTCCAACAGACTCACTGGATTTTCCTGGGTCAGCATACCATAATACTATTTTCTTGGCACATTAGAATAACTCGTTTCTGTGCGCGACGCTACGTATACATTTGTTACGCACTTTTGCTTTCATTTAACTGATCTTTATTACAACACTTCTATCGATCAATGCCTTCCCACCTAATGTTCTGTGTCCGCTTTTACAGCAAAGGTTTCGACACTTACTTATGTAGGAGGTAAGCTCTCTCCCAGCACTATACTCTTAATACCATCATGTCGGTTTGCTGGCTTGATCTCTAGAAGCTTTTGCTCAGCGCTTGAATCCTATATATCCGCTGACTTACCAACTTTTGCCCTTTGAATCTATTTCATCGCAAGCCATTTATACTTTCAATTACTTATTCTGCGCTCCCTATCAAAGTAGGTTGGCTACCTGCTGGTCTTTATCTTCTGATTTTGGTCTTCCCACGCAATAGTTGCATCATAGCAAAGAGATACTGCGTTTTTTTGCTCAATTGCGCAACGCTCTGTATCCCACGTAGATGGTAGCAATCAACCTATACGGCCATTGCTTGCGTAGAACATTCAAAAGACACTTCAGCACAATCATTGTTGTACATTGTACATCATTTGTTTTCACTAAATGTTATACCATAGGACTTAAACAATATTTGTTCCCACTTTTGTTCTTTGCGGTCTTGGTTGTTTTTCACCTTCTCTTTTATCCGAGGTCCAGAACTACTTGGGGATCTGGGATTGGACTGACAAAAGGTTTTGACCGGAAAGGGACATAATCCACAAGTACCTACAAAGCAAATGGCTATACGACAAATCAGTTAAATTTAGTTCAGTTCAGATCAGATGGGACAGGAACGATAGGAAAATCCCGTGAGTGTTAAACCTTGAGTGGATAGTTGAGCCAGGAATTGATGAAGTGCTCAGTTATTGATGGATCTAAAACGGAACATCCGTACCGCACCCAGGCCAACCAGTTACTTCCCACGTTTCCTCTCCTAACAGTTCCTGCTGTGGCAGTCACGTAAAGTAAGCAAAAATAGGAAGAAAAATCGAGGGTACAGCATAAGAAAGTGCACTTAAATAAGTAAATAAAACCAGCGCGTGAAGAAAAGTACAGAAAAGAAATTCGAAGTACGAAGATGCAAGTTACTCAGGAAAATGGAAAGGTTTCATGTTGCCAACCAAAAGCGTCAAGTTGCCACACAAACCCCTAAACCATAGGTTCCCTGATGACACTTTCCAGAAGCATGTTCCAGTGGTCGATAACTCGGCGCGACAGCCGGATTTCCGACCTAATCCGATGGGACCGCGGTTTGTCCAGCTTCAAGGAATGACCGTTAGAACGGAAAACTTAGCGGGAATAAGTAGCCAAAATAAATCTGGACCAACCTTCCCAGTTAAATTACGGTATGTTAGGAGTAGGTCTCCTCTAAGCCTTCGGTAGTGCATTGAATGCATGCCCAAACTACGCAGACGCTCGGGGTGCGTCCGTCCTCGTAATCCCACGACTAACCTAGTACCCACTCGTAAAAACCTCTGTAGCTCCATTTTGTCCCAGACGAGGCAAGGCGGATAAGCCTGGACGCAGTATTCCAGACGAGGCCAAACGAAAGCCGAAAACAGCATCGTAAGGATGTGGCCAGTCAAGGCTCCCAAGGAAAGCAGTATTAACCATAACAGGCGGAAAACTTTGCTTTTTCCAGTTGTCGCCGGAGTGTAAAGCCGAAGGGTGTACAACTCCTAGGTCAACCCGGCTAGATACACGGGGGAGTTCGACCCCACCGACTACGTACTTCGTAGGAGGACAACCTCTTCCATTTCGAAGAACAAAGCACTGCCAGTTTTATGGGCAGTAACCATAAAGTAGACCAGTCCCGGAGCTTGACCAATGCTCGCTGAATAGCTTCGGAACCCCCAGAAACATCTACAATGTTTCAAAGCTTTATGTCGTCCTCAAATAGCAGCGATAATACCTCAAGCTCCGCGGGTAGGTCATTCACATAGATAGAGAACAGCAGCGGGCCAAGGACCGAGCTTCGCGGCACGCTACAGAGGACAGACTTCGTAAACCAAATGCCTCGGCCTACGCATACACACTGTTCGCTACTCTGCGAGAAGGTAGTCACCAAATGTAGGGCGCGGCCAGATACCCCGTAGGAGGACAGCTTTTGCGCGATCGTCAAATGCGGTACCTTGTCAAATGCCTTCGAAAAGTCGACGAAAAGCACGTCTAGCGCGTGTCCGTTAGCCACTTCATCCGCCCAAATTCCGCGAGCCACCAGTAGATTCGTCAGACACGAAATCCCCTTCCGGAATCCGTGTTGTACATAGCTGAATAGAGTAAATATTCTCAGATGACTTTCCAATGAATGTCTCAGTTTTTTGAGGAGTTTGACTGCTACACTCGTCAGACTAACTGGCCTGGAATTTGCGGGCATACCCCTGTCCCAATTTTTGAAGATGGGAGAGATGACAGCTTCCTTCCATTTGGAATGCAATGCACGGCTCTCAAACGATTTCTGAAACACAATAGCAAGCGCTGTCGCATATTGCCCCTAAGTAGGCAGGCCTTGTCATAGTCCGTATGCGCATGAGTCCTGTCATCACGCATCAATACTGGAATTGACATGTTCGAATCGCAGCGCCTTTTGACTTAAGCGAAGATTCTTTTTGGATTCTCTGAAGCTTCGTCCGCTAACCCTTTCTCTAAATTGAGCCGAGCTTCCTTTAGTTTTGCTTACCCCAATTTCTAGCCTTACAGTACCTGTCATAATTATCGGTGGACGTAGCTTTTCGGTAACTCTGCAAACATCTAGACCTCTTTGTGAGCATATGCTTGCCGGTGGGGCTTATCCAGGGCGGCTGTGCCCGTGCCTCTTTTCTCCTTTTGACTGGAATGAAGGTAGCAGAGACCTCTGTTAGGTAGGACTTAAATTTATCCCAGGCAACCTCGACAGTATCTTCGTCTGAGATCTCACAATGTAAACGCGATACCTTGGCTCTCATGGATTGTTAGTCTGCGTGCCATGTGTTCGGGCGAGACTCCACAGTACTCTGGTAGCGTCCAGACATATAACAACTGAAGAGCAAACAAACATGATCACTGGAACCCAGTGGAGGTCCGCAAGTAATGCCACCAAAATTCGAGTGATTTAGCAAATACAAGGTCTAAGATAGACGGTATTTGGGCGCCCATTTTCCAAAGTGGGGAAGTCAATGAACTGGTGCAAATATACTTGGATCGTAAGCTCAAGCAGATCAGCGCCGAACGTGCCGGACTTTGAGTCGCAAGAAAGGTCTGCCCAGCAAATCTCTGGGAGGTTGAAGTCGCCCATCACCAAACGATTTTTTGCGGACTGGGAGCGAATGAATTCAGGCACCTCTTTGGATAGGCGCCCGGGACTTCTATGCACAATTGCAACTGTAATCTGAGCCGAGGATGTGCTAATAACATCCGGCAGAACATCAACAGTTTTGACTGCTGCTTGCAATAAGCAAGTCTTCAAAATGTCAAGTCTAAAGCTTACATAAAGAGCGACGCCTCTTCCTGTTGGCCAGCAGAGCAATCGCATCTAAATGGTGCGTAGCCAGGTAGATGTACTTCACCATCCGTGATGTCCTGAGATAGCCACGTTTCAGTGCATGCGAGTGTATCGGGATGATACCCATCTACAAGCAGACCTAACTCGTACACCTCATTCCTTCGGCTGCGCACATTACTTAACACTATCTGAAGGTATTCGTTAGATCCAGATCAGGGTCGTGCGCTACCAGAATGGGCAGTGGTAGGGCGGAAAAAGGCCGCCGGCTGGCCACCCGAAAATCCACTACCTGGAGACCCAGTTCACCGGCCGCTCGCCTACTTTTGAGGTCCTTGATGGCCTCCCTTAGCTTTGGCCTATCGACCAGCGGAAGGTTGGGCTGAACGCTAATATGTGTGTACTTTTCAGCTTAAACGCAAACCGTGTGAGAGCGCTTCGTTCCTCCGGGGTAGAGAGTACCACGCGAAGTAGCCGCGGTCGAGGGTTTGGTAGGTTAACTGGGACGTTCCCCAGTCTAAGCAGCTTCCTGACAGTAACGCCTAAAAGCCGGGTGGAAGAAGCTTCATTACGCACAATTTAATTCATTGAAGGTTGTTCAACGTGCCATCAGCAGGAGGGACAGCCGTAGCCTCAGCCGCGTTAAGGAATATAACGTTACTATCCGTGAAAAAATCGCCACGACGGGGTGTATTAACCTCACGGGACTTTGATTCGAGACTTGGAGAAGGTAGCATCACCACCGGTGACGGGACTGTCTTTAGCCCTTCCGATGAGGTAGCAACGGCAGCGTATGTTTATCGCTCCATTGTCAATGTCTTACTTTTGTTAGGGTCATCGATTACACCGAAAGGCTCTATGGCGTAGTTGGTCTGCTTTTTCTTCTTAGTAACGGCAGCATGGTCCCGTGAGGCTATTCCGCTTTGAGTAAAAGCAGGCAATCTTTCAGTACACGCCTTAACGGTGAGAACCGAGATGGCCGACAACTTCGGTTGGCAAGTAGTGCGTGTTGGAATCTTTGCCTTCGCACAAACGTCAGACGGTCTGCCAAGTAACGACACTTGGCTTGTTTCCGGTGCCGAGACAACTATAACTTCTTGCATAGCAAAGAGCTCACGGGGTTTTTTGGCTCTCTTTCGTTTTACTCGAATGGTTTCTTGAACCAGAAACGGCGTCGATCAGGGTAGCTTTAGATACGACGTCCGAAACTGCTTCATTTTTGTGGTCGGTAGCCATCTGGACCGGGGACATAATGCTTGGTGCCACAAGTTGACCATCAGCGTAGGCGATCAAACTTGCGTTGTTGGAGACCGGAAGCGTCTTTATGAGCAGATCAATCTTAAAGCAAAAATCTGAGAGCATCGAAAGCGAAAGCACTACAGTTCGCAGCCGGGTATCAAGAGATTCGTCTCTCGTACGAAAGGCCACGCAGCCTTGCCGGCGGCTGCAGCAATAGGCACAACTGAAAAGCAACCTTTCGCTGGAGGCCAGCGTTGCGTATTGCTTGGTATTCGGGTGCGTATAAAGCTGATGGTATTATCGGTTTCAAGCATCGCAATGGCTACCACCGGAATCGTCAGTTACTGGTATATTGCAGCTTGGACCGCCACAAAGTGCGTTAACCTCAGAATGCAAGCCACCAAGAACAACAACCTTGGTGCATTGCGAGACCGACATAGTGGAAACAGAGTAGAAGTATGACGCGTACACAATAGTTAAACGACCTCAATAAAAAAGGCAGAAGCTGGGTGCAAACCGGGATTAAAACTGATAAAACCGGAAAAATTACCAGTAGGCGCTAAAGACGCTTTGACCAGAACCGCTTTAGTCGATCCAATGTAGCTTGGATCAGAGGAAATTTGACAACAGTCAAATTCCGTTGCAATTTTTATTCAAACACCGCTTTTTACAATATTGTAGCTAAAGCGCTCGATTAGTATGACAGGCCAAAATAACCGAGTTACTGCGTAGAACTCGCTGTGCAAATGGATTCAAATGCACTCACTACCACGACCGTTGTCCAGTAATGAAAGCTGGACACAAGGCCCTCACACACCTGAAAAGTATACATAAACTTGAAAAATCCAGGCGCAAGCAACTGACGTTTTGCTCAACAGGACACTCACAAAGATGACTCTACGTGAAGGTCTCGCCCTCCATGGGCCTAAGCCCTTATGGCCGCCCCAACCAAAGATACCTGATCAGCAAACAGAGGAAATTGGAAGTCCATTGACTGCGGAGAACCGAGGATGAAATCAGTTGGCAAGCTGCTCTACCAGTTTTACATTAGTGTACAAACGATTTGCTGACAGTGTTCCAGGACGTGGTGGGTTTTCGCCTGGCAAGCTTTCTCCCTATAAACAGCCACAAATGTCCGCTTAACGACACTGCGACGTGGCGGATGTGACTCGCCACTGAATAAAGTCACTGCCCATAACTACATACTGGCAAGTAGACGAGCAGCATAATTTAATATTTTCCTGACACGTTCAAGAGTAGGATACTCCCTGCCTACATGTATCGTTTTCACTACACACGTAATGCCCGGACTGTTTACACTACGCACGCTAGAACCCAACGTGTCGTCATGCACTGACAACTTTATTCCTTATGATTAATTTTACAATTTCCAAAACCTGTACAACTTTCGGCTTACTGCCGATTACATACATAACAACGTGTTTGTTGCGAAAAATAATTGCATGTAAATGTTGAGCACGCCTGGTTTGGTGTGTCTCGACAAATTCGAGAATATACTATTTATTTATTTATTTATAGTAATGGTGAGAATAAAACTAACAATAAGTAGTAGGCAAGTCTAGCAGGCTCAAAATGTAAGGGAAACATTATGTTTAGTCTGCGGAGCGTATACCGCTTAAGTCTTAGTAGCACTGGAGGAGGCAGAAAGAAAGAGACAGCTCAGTGGGTCTTGCTTACGGTAGAGCAGTGCGAGCTGGCAATCTAGTAGAAGAAGGAATGGCAACAGAAATTACATTAAGTCGTACTATTAAAGTGTGAAATAGGCTATACCAATAAAGAGTGAAAAGTCTAGCAGGCTCTCGTGGGGAGAGAAACAGCATCTAGGCTGTAGAGTTTAGATTGTTTGTGTCTTTGTAGCATAGAAGCAACCAGAGGTAAGGAAATCGAGCCTTGACAGAGCACTGAGAGAGGGCCGTCCGATGGTGAAATGAAGGAATACAACAAGCGCGATAATGAAAGTACTGGATCAAGGTAACTGGTGAAGAAGCTAAGGAGGCACACAGCGATCGGTCAACCAAACAATGACCGTTAACGTAACAGTGATCTGAGAGATTTCGGAGAGTAAAAGATCTTTCAGGCGATACTTAATTAATCGACGTACAATGAAAACAGAGAGCACAGTACGGAAATGAGAAAGGAAGAAAAGAGACCAGGCTGCTTTAGAGGTGCAGTTTGAAAGTCTAATCGCTCAGAATAAAGACCTGCTTCCCACCTCATCAAGTGATGTTGAGCATTTAACATCTAGCCCAGTTCATAGTTGTCACGAATACTTTGGGACAAAACCATTTAGTAATACTACTAGCACTAGGAAACAAATTCAGTCACTTAAAGAGCTACGGTTAAACAACGAATTAATAATCTTTAAGCCAGACATAGGCTCCGGCATAGGGTTAATGAATAGGGTGGATTATATCCAATAAATGCTGCGCATCCTCAGTGACGAGGGTAAGTTTTAGAGGTTCGTGGCAGGAAAAGACAACACAGGGGAGGTAGAGAAACAGCTAACCGGCTGTCTCAGTTGAATGAGGCAAGCCAAGCATGTCACGAGGAAGGAATTCGAAAGCTCAAGACTTCAGGTGGACAGCAACCAAGATTATATGGCCTGCCTAAAGTTCACAAGGAAGGCGCCCCACTGCGCCCAATCTTGGACTTGGTGGGTTCTCCTCGGCATTTTTGGCCCAGGGGATGGTGGCGAAGCAGCAGCCGTTACGGACTTTGGTTTGTACTTACTGCGTGAGAGATACATTCGAATTAATTGAAAGGTATCCGTAAGCAGCCTTGTTAACAAAAGGATGATATCATTCCATGCCCAGTCGCTGTTCACAAAAATTCATTGCACGAAACCGGGGATTACATATGCGAGCTTGCTTGGCAACTGCCCATATACGCAACTTTTCTGGAGAATTCGCTAATGGAGGTGCGACTTCATCGCACGTTAAATGTTCAGTTCACCTTCAATGCTGAAATGTATCGTCAGGTGGATGAAGTGGCCATGGGATCTCCCTTGGGGCCGTTGCTGGCTGATATTTTCATGGCGAAATTGGAACATGGCCCACTTGCGACGCACATCCGCGAAACCGAAATGTACGTACGATATGTTGACGACACCTCAAATAAATAAATAAATAAATGGTATATTCTCTGAAAAAAGAGACACACCTCGTACTTTGCAAATCCGAAAAGCGTGCGGAACCGTTGCTGAAAGCTTTCAATGAAGCACACGTTAATCTTCATTTCACTTGTAAACACGAACTCAGAAACCGGTTACCTTTCTTGGATGTAAAGGTTATCCGTAACTCGGTAGGGTCATGCAGCGGAAGGGTACACAGAAAGCACACATGGACTGGGCAGTACACTAACTTCTACAGCGCAGTAGCACTAAAACATAAGCAAAGTTTAATCAGACCTCTCGCCTTCCGGACGCGCAGTATTTGTACACCGGATACCGTCAAAGAAGAACTACAGAGAATCAGCGACGCCCTAGGGAAAATGGCTATCCTGATAAATTTATCATGAAACATTTGGAGGAACGCAATCGAAAGCCACCTAGGAGCATTGCTCCTAAGAAAGAGCTTTCCATACATATCCCCTTGACGGACGATTCTCCGTCGGATATGTCATCCGGACGCCTAAAAGACGCTGTCGAGAAAACTTATACCGCGGCTCGGCTGAGAATCGTTTTTCACAATAAGCCGTTGCTTACGAAACTCTTGAAGGTTAGACTACCGTCGTTGACCGGTTCAGTGATCGTTTATCAGTACTTGCGCTCCTGTGGTCCACGATTTGTGGGTCGCACGACAAGACGCCTATCTCAGTGGATTCGTGCACACGTCCCGGCAGGGTTTAACATAGGCTAAATGAGGTCTTCAAACAGCTCAATCATGTCGCACCTCCTTGAATGTGGCCACACAGCTTCAGTGAATTACTTCAAAGTCATTTATTCACTACCTGAACACTACACCCAAGGATTACGCAAACAGCTCTTATCCATCGCGGAGGCTATCTACATTCACCGTCTGAAGCCGGAATTATGTATACAAAACGGTTCATACGGCCGATACTACTACCTTGGCCAACGGACACTGCTACTTAGTTATTTAGCTGTTCTTTTACCTACTTAATCACTTTGGACTACTGAGCCTTGCGTATGTATGTGTATTTAGTTTACTTGGTTTACCATCGCTATCTATGTCTCAGGTTATTTATTTTGATCAATCAAACAGTCCAAAGTAAATCCCAGCCCGAGTTGACTTTTACACCACAGTATCAGTGTTTTGTAAACGTTTGGGTCCGATGAGAGTTACCGAAAAGAATTCTTCACCCGGAACTGATTTCTGCTACTTAGTCATATTAATGGAATGAAAATATTAGCTTTGTTGAAGATCAGCATTGCCCTTGATTCACTAAAACGATACTAATAGAGTGCATGCTAATCCAGCAAAATTCTCAAGGTGAGGGAGTCGGCGCGTTGGATATGTAGTGCGTAGATCACGTAGGTCTCGGTAGTATGCATGCAGTCAGAAAGCCGGATACTGGTCAGATGAGATTAAGTTTAGGCAAGGTACAGAGTTGACGGCCTAGTTAAAGAAATGCAACCAGACACGACGACAAGAATCGGTCAGGATAGGGATGAGCACGCTTTTATTGATAAAGTGTGAAAAAGGTGACTAGGCTTCCAAAGGAATTTGAACAGACCACTAGGTCATTTAAAACAACAGTGGCAACGTCTTAAAAGTCTGAATGAATCCGGAGAACAGGAGGCGGATCTGGCAAGACTGGAGTAGTCGGCGTGTTAGGATTAGGACATACAATAAAGCTTTGAACAGAGCTAAAACAATAAAGGGTGAAGGAGTCAAGGAGGCTCATGGAGTTCATAAGTTAATAAAGGATAAGTAATTCTTGCAGGCGCTAGAGGTAAGTGAAACATAGCATTGAGCCAACAGAGCATAGCGTGTTTGTACCTTCGTAGTTTTGAAGGCAGGCAGAGGAAAGTAGGCTGGTCGGATGAGACCCGGTCAGGGCAGGGTACTGAGAGACAGCAGTTCGATGGAAGAAGGAATGACGACAGCGAAGTAAGGAAGAACAGGGTCAGAGTGGAGAAAGCTTTACTGCTTAGGGGTAGCGAAGCCAACGAGACTCTCTAAGGCAATGTGGACAGTGCATTTGATCTGCTTAATTTTGGCCGGTAACGTCAGAATAATCAGAGAGGTCAGAAAGCAGGAGCCGAAATACACGCGGCTGTATTAGTCGACACATCGAGATTTAATGGTAGTCAAGTTTGGAAGATAGAATAGAAAGTGTCGACGGAAAGGGACATGTTAGATATGAGAGAGTTTAAATTAGTTAGGTATAAGCATCCGGGTTGAGGGAAATAGTGTTTTGATTGTGCCGAGCCTATACCGTTTACAGCTCAGTACTCTGTAGGCAGTCAGAAAGTAGGAGACTGGTCAGAGGAAACTAGGTTAGCACACAGCTCTGGGTTACTGATAAGGTGGGGATAGCAGCAAGTGAGGGGGAACAGAGTGTTCATCCGTCCGAACAATGACCGGTACCGTCACAATATCCCAAGAGGGTCAGCAGAAATGGACAGATTAGAGATGGTGGCTATGTTAAAAAATAAGGTGAGCAAGACCAGCAGGCTCTCGGGAAGAGAGGGCATGGCCAGAAGTCTACAGAGTCGTTAGTGTTTACATTTCGGTATTCTGGAGTAAGCCAAAGAGAAGTAGGCCAGTCAAATGAGACTAGGTCAGGACAGGACGTAAGTGCGAAGAGTGTGATAAGGCGAGAACAGGGTCGGTTTGAAAGGAGCCTTATTGGTGTTGGGTGTATAGTTTAACAAGGCTCTTGGCGCATTGGGATTCTTTCGCACAATAAAGGATTTGTATGGAATTAGTTGTGTGATCAGGGCCGTTCGCCCACAGCTCGTCCTCAGATGCCAAAGATATCTTCTACCTTGGGGACAATTAGCAGTCTATTTCTGGCCAAGTGAATTGCAGGTTATTATCAGATGCTCTGATGGCTTCAGATAACTTATCCCACACATGCGCATATCTATAGAGGAAGAAGTGGAAATGTATGGAGCAGCGGGTTTTGGGTAGTGAGAATGAGTATGACTTTTTGCGTAGAGGATAGCGTGTGCCGCCCAGCGGTTGAAACTAGCTTTCAGTACTTGAGTCTGATGTTTTGATTAGCTTATATAGAAAAACTAGGTTGGTTTTAAGTCTCCGCAGCCAAATTGGTTTCAGACCCAGCTGCTTGAAGCAGCTTTGAAAACTGAACATAGTTGTTCCTCGAAGGCGCCTAGTGAACGAACGCTGGACTTTCTCGATAACCATCCTAGCACATTTGCGTGATTTAGTAACCACTAGCGAGCAGTACTCTACTATAGCTCAGGCGCACAACTTGTAGCGCATGAGTCGCGACTCCAACAGACTCATTGACTTGGTATATAGCCGACGATAGACCTGGCTTTTACAGAGCTATAGCTCGCTCGTTCCGCAAAATTCAGTAAGCTTGAGAACTGCGCACCGAGATCGCGCACGATAATGCCGTTATCTAGTGGTATTCCGTTAAGGTTTTATATGTTGGGCGGTATAGAGCACCGGTAGGAAAGGACGTTACATTTCGTTGATTAGAACTCCAGTTTCCAGAGGTCACACCCATTTTCAAGCTCGCCGAGATCGCTTTGAATGCTGGAGAGGCCATTGCGTAGGCAGCTAGGACAAAATGAGAATACCACTTTTATATCATCATCAAAGAGGTAGGGAGTGTCTTGTTGGAAGACCTGGAATACATCATTAATGTACCGTAAAAATAGCAAAGGACCTAGGACACTGTCTTGGAAAACCATGCTGGTTACAGATGCCTTTTTATACGAGACATAGCCCAGTAGCACTGACTGCGTTTGGTTAGAAAGGTAAGAAGAAAACCAAAGAAGGAGGCGGCCAGAAACAGAGAATGCAGCTAATTTTTTCAACAAACCATTGTGTGGAACCCGGTGGAATGTATTTTTCATATCAGGAAGATGAAGACCAGCGCTCGTTACAGGTCTATGGAGTGTATACCGTCGTTTAAGAATTCAAACTGGCAAGTTTGACAGGATTTAGTGGTCAGAAACCCGTGTTGGGACCTAGTAATAAGGTTGCGTTTTAACAGAGAAAGAAGCATCCCGTCCTTTATTTTTTTCCATGCGTCCAGACGCAATGTGTGTGTGGCTAATAGGACGGTGATTTTCAATATTTTGTCGGCAGCCTCATTTGTGTCGTGGTAGGATGGTTGCGTGTTTCCATTTAGACGGGTATTATCCGCTCTTTATAGAAACCGTGAGGGCATTGAGCAGAAGGACTGGAATATCCGGTCCTCCAAGTATTAATACGGAAGATGGTACACCATCAGTACTTGGGTAGTGTGACATTTTCAAGGAGCAATGTGCTCGCTTGTTGTTGTTTAAGGCAAAGTCAATGGTATATATTTGATCTTCAGTGGACTTGTGAATCGTAGTTGGCAATGCCGTGTCATTGCTGGTGAAGGAGTTACAGAAGTGCACGTCAATGCAGTCGCATAGCTCGACTGCATTAGTGACTATAGTTTTATCAGGAAGCAGAAGGGTAGTGATGGGTATATCTTTGCTGCCACCCCGCTGCTTCATTAGTCGAATAAGAGACTTTGCCTTGTTGTCAGTGCAAAGCGATGCGTGCTCAGCTAATGTTCGACCATTGCTTTGTGAACTTCTCCAGGCGCTTAGTAATTCATTCATGCGGATGATTAGATGAAAGTCTTTGGTCTTGCTGTGGCGGGAGCGCATTTTCTTAAGCCTAGCAGCTATTTTGCTTTTGGAAGCACCATGAATCTTCTGCAATTATATTAGATTATCTATTCACATTCTGTAGTTTTGTCGTCTAATATATTACAAATTTTAACATTATTACTCCAATCACGCAAACGTTTGGGTGTTAACCAGTCAAAACCCTCCTCCGACAATGTCTTTCCTCGGGTGAGTCCATTTATAATAAAATCCGTTTCGTTATACACACATTGCGACCGCATAAGTCTCCATACTTCACAGGTATACCTTTATTCACCAAATTTTCACAAGCAGAACGTCCAAATATTTATCTGACTCTATATGTTTCCCGTGAAGCATATACAAATACGGCCACATCGTCACTGGCTTTGGGTTTCCGATAACAACCAATCGTGACTACACACCCACTTTCTAGTCTCAGGTAGAATTCGAACATTGTCAGCTTACACCTCATGAATATCTTACCGGAATCCTGCTCTTTATCCCTATGCACATGAAAGTATTCTACCCATCAGGCCATGCCTTCCGCATAAGTAAAAACATCTTTAGCGTAATATCTGTTACACCTTGTACACCAGTTGTCTCAAATAAATGTCTTAATGTAGGATTTTGATCAAACGCTAGGTACATTGACTGTTCCTTTTCGGTCTTCTCTCGGCTTGTTCCTCTCTCCCTTTTCTCTGAGGTCGTGAACATCGGAGAGCTTCGGGATTGAACTGAGGAACTGCCTCCGTCTGGGATGGGACGAATTAACCAACAAGTACTTATCTGGACCATGGCCTCACTTCCACTCTAATTATTTGCACCCAACCACCGATGTCCAGTGAGGGTAGCTGGACACGAATTCTTCGCTCCCCGGCAAATACACATAATCAGAGATGACTTCATGTGGTTCTGCGAAGGATCAACACATCATATTCAATAAGAATGTTTAGTACCCGACCTACCAATGGACAGGACCCAGGAACGCAAAAGGCAACCAGTTATTGCATCAACCAGCGGAAAAAATGGGACGCAACCTGACTGCGAATAACCGAGCAAACAGACTTTTAACAAGAAACATAGCCAGTTACAATTTGCCATTCAATGGATTGGTGGCAGTGTTCCAGGACGTGGTGGGTTTTCGCCTGGCAAGCGTTCTCCCTACAAAAAGCCACAAATGTCCGTTTAACAACACTGCAACGTGGCGTATGTGACTCGCCACCGAATAAAGTCACAGCCCATAACTTTACACTGGCAGGTCAACTAGCGTCACAATTCTACATTGGATCGTTACTCTGGGACTTCTACATCTGTATATACTGTTGTCGTTTTACATCCTACGATACGTTGCCCTTTTCCTTCCTTGTGTGCGGGCTCTTCCATTACCTTTCAATGGATCATTCAGGATTCTCAATCTCTTATTAGCTGAGGTCCCGTATCTCATGACAGCCAACTTATTGTTTCGCATTTTCAACATTGTACAGTTCCAATCATGGATATATGAACAATTTTCTGCGTTACTGTTACAATTGCATTAAAATGTTTGTACCGTTGTACATATCTGATCATGCCTCTATGAGCGTGCCTCGCATAGTCGAGAATAAAATATTTATTTATTTATTTATTTAAGTTTGCGTTCTCAGTTTCGCATGCATCACCCATGCCAGGCTCTGATAATTCACAGCTGTCAATTAACTAATTTCCCATCATATTTGTTTCACCGATCGCGCTTGTTTAAAACCCGGTTCCGTGTTACACAAACAAGTACAACATCATCAATAGCTAAACGATTGCGTGTACGCCTTGATTTCATTCAGTTACTTTATCAACCATCGTTGAATGAGTTCGTCGCGTTCGACGTACCTGGAAGAGTTCAGCTACAGGCGATCAGCATAGAAGCGCGATGGACAACTGGCAAGTCAATCACACGACGAAGCAAACGAGGAAGAACGCGTTCGTTTGGAACAGGAAGCGTGTGTATTGCGCCCAGAAGCGTTAACAGCGGTACAACCAATAAGGAAAACAAAAAGGGGCGAAAAATGCGGAATGCTTAAGAAGGCGGTTCGTATTGAGTCACTTTGCACTCGTTCACACAGTTCGTGTCAGTTACATATGAAAAGTTTACCATTGTGAGACCTGTGAATAAAAAGAGAAAGAATAACACGGGGGAAAACCAGGTCAAAAAACGTCCTTGACTTGAAGATTTATGCTAGACTGCTCTCCCCTATCTAAAAGGACACTGTTTTTTCAGTGTTCGCAACATCACTAGCTGGTCCTCCCTCGGGAAAAACCTCCACCTCCACCTCCGGCAATGGAACGTTGTCGGTGGAAGGTATGGTTGTAGGATAAGTATGTCCGCGTCGATTAGGATAAAAGAATGCGTAAATAAACAAATAGTTTATTCCTGTCTTTGCGAGGCACACCATCAAGTGCGTGTTCATGCTGCTACGGACATATATGATCTGCCATTGCACAAAATTAGCACCTTTTGACAAATAGCATAGGAAGTTATGTGGGTGCTGACATGTAAAACTATGTTTATCTGTGTAGTTGGAAGGGGACATGTTTTGTGAGTAGGTAAATGTGACTCTGTGCGTTTTTGATCGTTGTGTTCGCCATCAACGTTGGAATCAACGGAACACTTTGAAACGGCTGACATTCATGATGTGGGAATGATCCTCCGGAAAAGGGAAGAGGCAGTGACTTTAGTTAGTGGCTAGTCACATCCGCCACGTCACAGTGTTGTTAAACGGATACCTGTGGTTTTTATAGGGCGAATGCTTGCCAGGCGAAATCCCACCACATCCTGGAACACTGCCGCCGAACCATTTGCTGGAACGGGATTTACCCGAACCACCCAGCTGGCACCAATAGGAGGTTGTTCGGCTAGCCAGCCATTAAGGTTTCAACTGATTGCAGTGTACCGTTAAAGCATCTGCCCGTGGCTTCGTAGGATCCCGAAGAACCAACACGTTACCGGGTCTACGGTGCACAATGACATATGGCCCATGCCATGGGTGATGGAATTTTGGGTGCGTGCTAGGTGTTGGCTTTGGTCGATGAAAGAACAGATGGTCACCGACTGTATAAACAGATCCTTGGGCCTCGCGATCGAAAAGCGTTTTCGTTGCTGTTGTGAAGATAGGATATTTTGTCGTGCCTGTTGGAACGTACTGCATAGTTGCTGTCTAAAGCGTCGGATATACTCGTCATGGTTGGGCGATTGATATCGACCGGTAGGCGCAAGTCATGGCCCCGTTTCAGCAAGGCTGGTGAAACACCTGTAGAACTGTGGAGCGACGCACGATACACCAAAAGACACTTCGGCAGGCACTCATCCCACTCCCCGTCGTAGTCCCGCTCAAAGAACACACGTAGCATGCTCTTAAGGGTCCTGTTCGTTCTCTCAACCAAAGCGTTACCTTACGGGTGGTATGCGGTTGTCCTTTTTTTAAATAAATAAATAAATCAATCAATAGTTTAGTCTTGACAAAGCGAGGCGCGCCTTTTGCGCATGATCAGCATATTGTAATATTGTACATGATAGCAGAACTAGCAGCACCAACAGCAGGAATCGTACAGTTGGTGACAGTAGTGTGGACCCATATGACCCAAATGTTGCACGAAGTATACGTCCACAGAATGCACGATGTAGAGATAAGAATCAGATCACTAACATGGAGTATGTTGATGAGGAACTAGTCCGATGAGGTCGCATACACAGTGTGGGTCAGGTGAGTGAAGCATGAAAAAGAGGCTAAAATATATCTAAGAATAGTGGCATGTCACCAATCAAATATGTAGGCGTGTTCGTGCGAGAGCTGATATATGCACAGAATTTGTAAATATGATATCAGTCAACTTGCCAATGTGTGTTAGGGCCGGTGTCTTTATTGAGTGCGGAGTCACATCCGCCACGTCGCAGTGATGTTGAACAGAGATTTGTTGCTATTTTAGGGAAAACGCTTGCCAGACGAAGACCTACCACGTCCTGGAACACTGCCGACTGGTGATATGACATTGACAAGATTGCATCTAACCGATTACTCTCGCGGATATTCGCAGTCACATCTCGCCAATTTCTTTCTCATGTCTGTGTGGTCTTCTTCGGAGTCGACCGCGAATGGTTGGAGCTGTTGAGATCGGACGACTCAGGCGACTTGTATTGATTTGATTAATTGTCTGTGTTCATTTATTGCGACAGCATTGCGAAGTGCGAATGATTTCTTTGTTCTGTATTGATTCCGTGTCCGTGGGAGCGTCACATGTTTGTCCTCAGCGGTGTTCCGTGCAGGTAATGTTATCCTTAAGAACAAGAGAGGGGAGAAAACGGACCCAGCAAACTGCCAAGAAAATTGAACAGGACTATGTTAAGGTACAAATATCAAATTTATGATAAAGTCATAATGGCTGAAATCCATGGAGCGACCGGATATGTTATACATTATATCCGTAGTTTTTCGTGCAAGCACGAGACCCGATATTTGCTGAAAGTGAGAGGAAGATGCTGTCCGAAGTGGCCTAGCGTACGCAAAAGCTGTCCTGGGTTGAAACCGTGAGTATTAGGTGGTGTTAACCGGTAAATGTGTTGAGGGAACCAGAAGAACATAGTGAGCAGTTTAAAGTGCGCTTAAGCTATAGGTTGGGCGATCGGTTGACAGTGCTAGATATTATCGTTCGAACATGTAGGAGAGCCAATGATGTTACTACGCCGGGTTTGAAACCCCTGAAAGGAATAACGTAACATGTTCAGTAATCGGATGCTAAACAGCTGAACGAAGGGGTTAGACGTAGTGTCAAATAAGTGACGAGAATGGGATTTATATACTACCGCTGTAGCAACAGTGGGGCCGGCTCCGGAAACCTTTAAAACAAAGTTTTCAAACAATAAGCCTTGGTCTGAGTGGATAAAATGTGGCGCTCCGTAACGACAAATCCAATCGTTTACCACTGCAAATGCGAACGAACGAGCGTCCTGTTGTTTACTGGGTACGGCTTTGCACCATTTAGTAAAATAATCCACCATTAACAGTATAAACCGGTTCTCTTCCCTCGCGGTCGTCAGAGGTCCAACTATATCAAGAGCTGCACGATGATTCGCGCCTTCAATAGGCATTGGACACAGCGGAGCTTTGGATGATTTATTAGGCAGTTTACTGTGCTGACACACCTCACACTGCTGGCAGAAAACAGCACCATCGTTGTGTATAAGCGGCCAAAAAATCGACGACAAACGGCTGACTCGGTCTTGCTTTGGCCACCGTGACCGGTTTCGACATGCACTTTTGCAACAATTTCGTGCACTTTGGGCCGAGGGACACCGGTTCTCTGTGGCCATCTTGATCAGCATGCACGTACAGCACTCTATCGATGACTACTGATTTGGGCCAAAGATACCACAGATTCACTGTTGCTTTCGTGCGGCCAGCCAATTCTCTCCCAGTCGGTTTTGGTCCGCCGGTAAGCTGCCTGGAGTATATTAAACCGAAATCCGGATCAGACGCCTGCAATAAACTCCAGTAATCAGTGCCAGCGATGGCAAAAAGTGTGGCGACCTGGCCTGCGTCTGGTGGGCGTCGAGAAAAAGCATCAGCATTGGCATGCTGTCTGCCGGGACGATACTGACAAGTGAACTGATATTCTTGAAGACTCTGTTGCCAGCGCGCAATTTGTCCTTGTGGATCGCGGAAGTTCTTCAGCCACTGGAGCGATCGGTGGTCGGTTCGGACTACGAAGGACCGGCCTAAGGAATACGGGCGGAAGTGATTAAGGAAGTAGACCAGGGCCAACTTCTCGCGACGTGTAGTGGAGTATCGTCCTTCACGATTATCTAACTGGCGACTGGCGCCAGCTATCGCCTTTTCGACTCCTGCTTAGCGCTGCGTTAGTACTGCTCCTATGGCTATTTTACTCTCTTCGGTTTCCAGTATGAACGATCCGGCATTATCTGAGGCATCAAGTAACGCTAGTATAGGTGGTGATGACAAAGCATTTTTCAACGTCTCGAAAGCAGCTGCACACTCACTGGTCCAGACGAATGAGCGATCTTGTCCTGTGAGACGATGCAAGTGGGCCTCGGTGGCAGCGAATGTTTTAACGAACTTCCGATAGTAGGACGCTAGTCCCAAGAAGCTACGAACCTCCTTCGCGTCGCAAGGGGTTGGGCAGTTGACTATGCGCTTGATCTTTGCTTTCTCAACTTCGCCCCCTATATCGAATATTGTGTAGCCAAGAGACCTGTTTTCGAAGGAATCTGCAATCTTTCGAGTTTAGAGTTAAACCGGCGTCACGTAATCTGCTTAGCACTTCTGCGAGCCGACGATTTTGCTCTTCTTCTGGTCTGCCGTGGACAAGGATGTCATCAAGATAAATCAAGCGGCATTGTGGAACCAGCTGCCCTAACACATTTTGCATTAATCGCTGAAGTGTGGCTGGTGCAGTAGTGAGGCCGAACGGCACAGTTTCAAACTCGTACAATCCGGATGGAACTGCGAACGCTCTCTTTGGTTTGTCAGAAGGACACACTTCCACGTGCCAGCATTCGGTTGCCAGATCAAGCGTTAAAAACCATCGGGCCTCAGCAACTGCTTCAAAGGTGGTATCAATCCTTGGGAGATGAAAAGAGTCCCGTTGAGTGATCGAGTTCAGTTTACGGCTATCTACGCATCACCTCAATTCTTCGTCTTTCATTTTAACGAGAACTATAGGGGACGACCAAGGGGAAGAAGATGGTCGTATTATCTTTTGCGTAGCCTGTTCTTTATCATTTCGTCTAATTGCAACTAATAATGGATAGGCACACGTCTACACTGATGTCGTACCAGATGATGGCCCATTGTATCAATTCGTCGTTGTAGTATGGCAGTCCTCTCGGGATGGTCGCGATTAACGTCGAACACATTAGGAAATTGGTGTAAAAGTTGACCGAGGGTTTCCTTGCTTTCACACCCAGCCCGGAGTCCACCAACAGGTTAGCCGACCAATGGCTATCCGAAGGTTCGGAGCCCTCTACCGTTACCTGGTGGAGGTGTGCAGGCGGAACACTGTTATTTTGGAAACTAACAGAACGCGTTTTACCATCTATTACAGTGACTTGAGGCTGGAGACAGTTAAGGCCCAGTATTGCGTCCCAGGTGATAGGAGCCACAATAAAATCACACATTACGCTGAGCGTTCCAACGTCAACCCGTCGCCGGGAACTGCCTTGAGTTGGGATCCTTGAACCGTTAGCTGTGGTCAGCTGGGTAGTGTGTGAACCTAGCGCCCCTCTAGATGCACAACCGAAAAAGTTTGCTCGTTGAAAGCAGCATGTGACACCTGTATCAATAAGTAGCTGGGCTTGGTGGCCGTCTATCAGACCGGACATTGCAAGAGGGAACATAGAGACTTTGTACGTAGATAAACATACTGGTAACATGGCGATTGAAGTGGACTCACCGTTGCTTTTTCGTGGCTTCAAGGGCGGGTTATGATCGCATCGCTGGGCTCTGGTACCGAAACTTCGACAGTAGGGGCAGTTCTGACGGTAGAGTGAGACCTTCCGTTGGTGACTTCCAGGTTAGACATGTGTTGCATGAACTGACTGAGTGAAAGGGTGGCTCCGACCAAGGAAGTTCGTCGTAGGTCTGAATGTAATGGTTCCGCACCTTCACAGCTGACTGCGATGTCTACTGCCTCTTCCAACGATCGCGGTGGCTTGCGACTGAATTTGGATAGTAGTGTATTGTTGCTCACGCCGACACGGAAACGACGCAGTACCTCTTGTTCTACTAGACGTTGAGCCGTATCGGGGAAGGACTTGGCGGCCAAATCTAGGAGGACCCTGAGGTGTGCTCGGGCGTCCTCCGAAGGAAGCTGACACCTTGCGTAAAACGACCGCAAGTAGCAGTGGACGTTTTTTGGAATATAGTGTTCGAAGGCGTGACCAAATGGCTTACTTGAGTGCGTTCGACTGTAAACGGCAGACCAACAGTTGCAGGTCGGACTGGTCACCAAGCAAGCTCATGATGTAATGTTTTTGATCCCGCGGCGAAACTTCCACCAGGTAGTTGCTCATACATTCTTTCCAAAGATCAAAGTCATAACCAGGATTGAAGAGAGTAGGTGGTCGCAATGCGGGGCAGCTTTAGCAACACAACATGACAGTTTGTAGGGAACAAAGGAGGGTGGGGGAGTGGGTGGTTCTTCTTTGTCAATAGGATCCACAGAGTTAACACTTCTGACACCAAATTGTTGAAAGAGTTCTGGAAGAGTTGAGCAACAGGCGATTAGCATACAAGCGCGATGGACAACTGGCAAGTCAATCACACGACGAAGCAAACGAGGAAGAACGCGTTCGTTTGGAACAGGAAGCGTGTGTATTGCGCCCAGAAGCGTTAACAGCGGTACAATCAATAAGGAAAACAAAAAGGGGCGGAAAATGCGGAATGTTTAAGAAGGCGGTTCGTATCGAGTCACTTTGCACTCGTTCACACAGTTCGTGTCAGTTACATTTGAGAAGTTTACCAGTGTGAGATCTGTGAATAAAAAGAGAAAGAATAACACGGGTGAAAACCAGGTCAAGAAACGTCCTTGACTTGAAGATTCACACTACACCATAATCTTTTATGTTACGCGCAGTCAACAACCACTTACGCCGAACCTTGCGTGCAAAACAACTGATCAATGCAAGAAAGATAAACATTACAATAATAACACCTTTGGCTTACTTTCCATTACTTTACCACTCTCTATTTATATGTATAATATTCATCCGCATCCATTGCTGACAGTGTTTTCAATTTACAAATGGAATAACTATTTAAAACCTGGTTAACGGTACTTTCGCCCGTTTGCAAATTATCACTTGTTTATGTAATCTGTATGAAAATATATGAAATGTAGAACTGCAATCTTCATTGCACTATCAGTTATACATAAATAAATAAATGGGTATAATTCTAGACGGGCTAGAGTTTGCACCCTTAAGGGTTCAGATAAATCTTTACATTAATCCGATGCTCTTGCATGGAATTAGGCAAAATACCAGTATATGTTCCTCGTTGGGAATTAAAAACGCATTGGCATTTATTGGTGTACATCTGACGTGGTCGCAGGCGCCCACCTTGAAATTTTTCTGGTTCCTTCGGGCGGTATTGAGCTTCTTGTGCTTTTGTTGTGAAAGCTGCGCGGAAGTGTACTTGTGCCTTTTTTTGGAACAGGCTCCAATTCACCACAAGTTCACTTCAAATTCATTGGACATTTGTTGGCCGGCTCAGTCGCCACAATTATTGGTGCGCACATGGAAGAAATGAGAGTGGCGGAATTATAAGGGATACAAAAGGTTAAAAAATAAGTTCGAGAAATGTTGTTGAAAAAAAGGATTTGTTAAGAGACCTTATAAAATGGCGTGTTACTCTAGAAAAATATAAATTAAAAATAAATATAGCAAAACTTTTCTGGCGCTGGGATGCTTTCTGGCGCAAAATTTTGACCTGAGTAATTCTCAGAAAGAAATCTTTTCTAAGCCTAGAATACTGCGTACAGTAACACAAAAGTATCCCGCTCTGGACAAGTTTTAACCGCTGAATACATTGAAAGTGCAAACAATGCAATACGTGCAGTAGTTTGCGAGTTATTCGCCATTGAATGATGGTCTACGAATAAGGCCATTATTCTTTTTCGATAAAAACAACTTTCTGTTTTGCAAGCAGATAGCAGAAAAAGAAACGAAATATAAAAAGTAGCGAAGCGGTGTATATTCTAAATAAACATAGCTATCCAGCAATATTCTAATTAGCCCGTAATATCCTGCGACAATTAGAGACTGCGTAGGTGGCCGAAAAGTGCACTTTGCAGGCATACATGGCAAATATACGCAAATAAGCGATAATCTTGCGCGAAAACGCTAGAAATTGAGTAAGGAATATTATCTCTGCATGGGAAATCAGGAGAGCTTATAATTAACCCTCGGTTAGAATACTTCAGCATATGATTTTCAGTGGACAATGAGCCACATAAACAACCAGGAATATAGAGTTTAGTATTTCGTAAGCCTCTAAGTGTTTCTGAAGCTTGTATCAAGGCCACATGAGCCAGGTCTACCTGAGTAATTCAAGAGACCATTCCGATAAGGTGACACATTTTGGCCTGGAAGTTACACATATTTCTTAGCTAAACATCGCAATATTTATCCCTTAGAGCCGATTTTCTATATTAATGAGGCTATGTCTCCAACCACAGTGAGATAGAGGAGCCTGTCACTAATGCTAAAGAAATGAGAATGGGAAAATTTAGTAAAATTTAGCAAAATGCTTTGGAGCATGCAAATCATTTTGGTCTGCGTTGGTGGGGCAGTAGCAACTCTACTTCTGGTGATTGAGCTTGCCGGAACTTGAGGGATTGTCATGCCTCATATGTCAAGGCACACTACTGTGCAGCTCTTTGATGAAGTTCCAGTTATTTCTCTCCAATTTTAAGTTCCGAAGCAAGTGCCAGCCGTGTTCATCCAGGCGGCAATGTTAACTAGTACTATAAATAAATAAATAAATATTTTATTCTCGGCAAAGCGAGACACGCCTTTTGGGCATGATCAGCATATTGCACTATTGTACATGATAGTAGAATAAGCAGCACCAACAGTGGGAGTAGTACAGTTGGAGACAGTAGTGTGGGTCCAAGAGCCCAAAGGTTTTATGTGGTCTATGTACACAGAATGCGAGAGGTAAAGCTAGTATTCAGACCACTTATATGGTATGTTGATGAAGAACTAGTCCGATGAGGTCCCGTAAGCAATGTAGGTCAGTGATTGAAGTATGAGGAAACGGGTGAAAAAATACTTAAGAATAGTGGCATGTCACTAATCAGATATGTAGGCGTGTTCGTGCGAGAGCTGATATATGCACAGAATTTGTAAATATGATATCAGTCAACTTGCCAATGTGTTGGGGGCGGTGGCTATATTGAGTGGCGAGTCACATCCGCCACGTCTCAGTGATGTTGAACAGAGATTTGTGGCTTTTTGTAGGGAAAACGCTTGCCAGACGAAGACCCACCACGTCCTGGAACTCTGCCGGCTGGTGATATAACATTAGCAAGATTGTATCTGACCTAGTACCCTCGCGTGTATTCGCAGTCAGGTAACGCCAATTTGTTTCCTATGGCTGTGTAGTCGTCTTCGGAGTCCAGTGCAAGTGGTTGGAGCTGTTGAAATCGGACGACTCAGGTGACTTGTATTGACTTGATCAGTTTCCTAGGTTCTTTAGTGTGTCATGATTATGAAGTGCAGGTTTTTTCTTTGTTCTTTATTGAATCCGTGCCAATGGGAGTGTCGCAGATACGTCTTCAGCGGTGTTCCGTGCAGGTAGTTATCCTGTAGATCAAGGGTGAGAAGAAAAACGGAACGAGCAAACTGCCAACAAAATTGAACAGGACTATGTTATTGTATAAATATAAAATTTATGGTAAAGTTGTGCTGTCTGAAAGCAATGGAGTGACTGTATATGTTGTACATCATATCCGTATCCGTAGTTTTGCGTTGTAGCACGAGATTTGATATTTGCTGAATGTGAGAGGAAGATGCTGGCCGAAGGGGCCTAGCGTACGCAAAAGTTGTCCGGTTTTTGGGAACCGTGAGTATCAGGCGTTGTTAACCGGTAGGTGAGTTAATGGAATCAGAAGAACATAGTGCGTGGTTTAATAAGTGCTTAAGATATAAGTTGAGCGATCTGTTGACAGTGCTAGAGCTTATCGTTCGACATGTACGAGAGCCAGTGAAGTTATTACGCCGGGTTTAAGGCCATGAAAATAATAACGCAACATGTTCAGCAATCGGACGCTAGACAGCTAGGTGAAGGGGTGCGATGGGGTGTCAAATTTGTGACGAGCTTGGGATTTATGTACTACAACTGTAGCGACAGTGCGTTTGCAAATCTAGCCCTAAAGGGACCTGGAATAGCGGAAAAAGATAGGGACTTCTACAGTGCAGCAAACAGGTCAAGTATACTACAGGAAAGGGTGATACTGGGAGTCGGGTTAGTTACGTGGAGGAAACTGCTTGCTGATAGGCCTTCAACTTTAATAATAGGATAGAGAAGGGCTAGAATACTACAGGTTTAGTTAGAAAATGATTGTGGGGCCAGTGCTGAAGGGGACCTGGAATATCAGTATTGTGAGCAGTAGCCGCAAAAGATGCTACGTGTGCCACTCCGATGTGGACATCCACGGTGGAACGTTGAAGTCAAATAGACTGCAAGTTGTGACTCTCTAATTGGTGGGTTGCTGGTAACCTGATTAGTTGGCGTACAGGAGCGGCATGCTTTATTAGGCTCAGCATAGTCTGATTGGTGTAGAGTGGGGAATACAAGAGAGAAAACAGACAGCCATACTTGCGACATCTGTAGAGAGAAAACGACAATGGTGCCGGCTCCGGAATTGACCAAGGGTAAGGAAATAATACGGGCACCATCGCCAATTGCCAAGTTTTCATCCCAAGATATGCGATGACGAGAGGAGGTACAGAAAAAGTATAAAATAGAGTATGGTTAAACATAGGAGTGGATGAGTCCGAAAGAAGTTCAAGTGCTCTGCATCTGGCGCTGATGGAATAAGAAAGCCATCAGTCCAATAGACGGGGATGTGAGAATTAAAGTTGCATGGCAGCCGATGAGCTGAGGCTAGTGGTACCTATACCACCATTGAAACGTTGCGACATGAACGAAGAGAGACGCCAAAAGAGAGAGAAAGACGTTAATGTGAGCTGAGATGCATGATAGTGGAGCCGAGAGCCGAACTCAATCAGAGACCAGAAATTTGGTTTTCGGTAGGCGTTACCAAGCATAGAGATAATGATTCAGACAAAGAAGGGTATCATAAGTTTGTAACGTATACTAATGAGGACTTGAGTCATCGGCAGCCGGTGCTAAAACTAAAGGAGGCCTAGGTTTAAGACTATAGGCATTTGGAGTCTGAGAGGACTGACTAGTCCAAAAGTTTTGGAATGAGAGGCACAGAAGGAAAGAAAACCAAAAGAGACCTGGGACGTTGCGCTGACGCTAGTGATACCTATACCGCCATTGAACTGTTGCGATATAGACCAAAAGAGAGGCCAAACAAGAGGTGTGTCTCGTTTTACAAAGAATAGACAATTTATTTATTTATTTATTTATGTATTTGTAAGCTGAGATTCATGATGGAGCCGAGAAGCCAACGTAAATAAGAGACTTGAAATTGCAACTTTGCAGGGGAGCAAGCATACAGGTAATGTATCAGACGGAGGCGAGCACATAAGGCAGTTAATTATACCAATGAAAACTTTAGTCGATGGCAGCCGATCCTCAATAGAAGAGAGGCCTTGGTTTGATGCCTATAGGCATTTGGAGCCTGAGAGGCCGGACTAGTCAAAAGGTTTAAGAATGAGTACTACAGTAGCAAAGAGAATCAAGGGAGGCCTAGGATGTTGCGCTGATGCTAGTGATACGCATACCGCCAGTGAACCAATGCGATATGGACCAAAAGAGAGGCCAAACAGGAGAGGGGAACGTAATTGTGAGCTGAGATTCATGATGGTGGAGCCGAGAGGCGGAAGTCAAGCAGAAACCTGAAATTGCAATTTTGCAGGGGACCAAGCATACAGGTAATGAGCCAGACGGCGGCCAGTGTCATGAGACTGCTTCTTATGCCAATGAGATCTTTAATCGAGGCTCAAAGGAAGAGGAGCCTTTGTTTGAGACCTATGGGCATTTGGAGCCTGAGGCCGGTGTGGTCCAGGAGGTTTAAGAGTGCGAGGCGCAGTAGGGAAGCAAATCAAATCTGACCTAGTATGTTGTGCTGACGCTATGGGAACCTAAACCACCATTGAACCGATGGATATGAACCAGAAGAGAGACCAAACAAGAGAGGGGGAAGCAATTGTGAGCTGAGAAGCATGAGAGTGGAGCCGAGAGGCAAAACTCAACCAGGGACCTGAAGTTTCAATTTCGGTAGAAGGACCAAGCATGCAGATAATGCATCAGACGGAGGCGAGTACATGAGGCAGTTAATTATACCAATGAGAACTTTAGTCGATGGCAGCCGATGCTTAAATGAGAAATGCCTTGTTTTGAGATCGATGGGTATTAGGAGCCTGAGAGGCCGGACTAGTCGAAAGGTTTAAGAATGAGTGTCACAGTAGCAAAGAGAATCAAACGGGGACTAGTAAGTTGCGCTGGCGTTAGAGGTACCTATACTGTCATTGAACCGATGCGATATGGATCAAAAGAGAGGCCAAACAAGAGAGGGAGACGATACTTGTGAGCTGAGAAGAATGATAGTGGAGCCGGGAGGCAAAATTAATCAAGGATATGAGCTTTCGATTTCGGTTGGGGGACCAAGCGTACAGATAATGAATCGGACGGAGACAAGAATCATGAGGCCGTTACTTATACCATTGAGAACCTTAGTCGATGGCAGCCGGTCCTCAGAGGTAGAGAGACCTTGGCTTGAGACCCAAAGGCATTTGTAGTCTGAGAGGCCGGAGTAGTCCAATAGATTTAACGATGAGTGCCATAGTAGCAAAGAGAATCAAACGGGTGCTTATAAGTTGTCTGGCGTTAGAGGCACCTATACCGCCATTGAAGCAATGCGATATGGACAAAAAGAGAGGCCAAACGAGAGGGGAACGTAATTGTTAGCTAAGATGCATGATAGTGGAGCCGAGAGGCAAAAGTCAATCAGAGACCTGAAATTGCAATTTTGCAGGGGTCCAAGCATACTGATAATGTTTTAGACAGAGGCCAGTATCACGAGGCTGTTCCTTATGCCTATGAGAACTTTAGTCGATGCTCAAAGGAAGAGAAGCCTTGGTTTGAGACCCATAGGCATTTGGAGTCAGAGAGGCCGGACTAGTCCAAATGTTTAGGAATGAGAGCTACAGTAGCAAAAAGATGTAGCGACGCCTGGGGTTAGGCATACTGATAAGGAATCGGACGGAGAAGAGAATCATGAGGCCGTTACTTGTACCATTGAGAAACTTAATCGGTGGAAGCCTATCCTCAAAAGAAGAGAGGCCTTGGTTTGATGCCTATAGGCATTTGGAGCCTGAGAGGCCGGACTAGTCAAAAGGTTTAAGAATGAGTACTACAGTAGCAAAGAGAATCAAGGGAGGCCTAGGATGTTGCGCTGATGCTAGTGATACGCATACCGCCAGTGAACCAATGCGATATGGACCAAAAGAGAGGGCAAACAGGAGAGGGGAACGTAATTGTGAGCTGAGATTCATGATGGTGGAGCCGAGAGGCGGAAGTCAAGCAGAAACCTGAAATTGCAATTTTGCTGGGGACCAAGCATACAGGTAATGAGCCAGACGGCGGCCAGTGTCATGAGACTGCTTCTTATGCCAATGAGATCTTTAATCGAGGCTCAAAGGAAGAGGAGCCTTTGTTTGAGACTTATAGACATTTGGAGCCTGAGGCCGGTGTGGTCCAGGAGGTTTAAACGTGCGAGACGCAGTAGGTAAGTTGATGAAATGTGGCCTTGTATGTTGTGCTGATGCTATGGGAACCTCATATAACATTGAACAGTTGCGGTATGGACCAGAACAGAGGCCAAACAGGAGATTGGGACGTAATTGTGAGCTGAGAAGCCTGAGAATGGAGCCGAGAGACAAACTAATCAAGGACCGGAACTTTCGTTTTCGGTAGAAGGACCAAGCATGCAGATAAAGTATCAGACGGTGACGAATATCATGGGGTTGTTACTTGTACAAATGAGAACCTCCGTTGCTGGCAGCCGATGTTCAAATGAAAAGGCCTAGGTTTGAGGTCTATAGGCATTTGGGGCCTGAGAGATCGGACTAGTCGAAATGTTTTAAGAATGAATGCCACAGTAGCAAAGGGAATCAAAGTTGGCCTAGGATTTTGCGCTGACGCTTGTGGTACCTATGATACCATTGAACAGTTGCGATATAGACCAAAAGAGAGGCCAAGCAAGAGAGGGATGCGTTGAAGTGAGCTGAGAAGCATGATGGGATTTGTTACAGGCCTTATGTGTACTTAGGCCACTATTGAAGAGTTGCGATAAGGACCAGAAGAGGTGCCGGATACAATATATACACAGTCGGGTTAAGCATATGAGAGGAGTTGAGTAAGCAAAGATGCGGCTAAGGATGTAAATCTCAAGGTTCTAGAAGGAACAGTAAGTGAAATATTTGGATCAAAGTGATGGAAGTCTTGATGCAGTCTCGTCTAGTTAGGGATAGGTAGGACAAAAGAGAGCAGGCGTGCGAATAAGGTATCAGAAACAGCCGTGCTGCGAGGTTAAAATGATGTAGAAAGCTGTTGATAATAAAGCATTATAAAGGGGATGTAGGCTAAATCGTTAGAGGTTGTTTGGTCCTGTCTCCCATAGCTCGTCTTCCGTCACTTTGAGGCTTATTAGTTCAGAGACGGTGTTTAAGTCGAGGAACCTCCGTATGGCCTTGCAGAATTGTGTACTAATCATAGATGATCGGATTTGCAGAGGTAATTTGTTCCAGGTGTCCGCGTATCTATAAAGGAAGAAGTTATGTCTTATGCCACAACGAGAAGCCGGCAGACTGAATGAAAAGGTCGCGTTCTGCAGATGATATCGGGTATATCCTTCCGTTCGGAAGTGTCGTGTCAGGTTCCTTTCCGGCTTTTGTTTAAGTTTGTATAGAAACGTAAGGTTTATCTTTAGCCTACGTAGCCACAGCGGGTCCAGTCCCAGTTGTTTGCATCGACTACGATAGTTCAGCATGTTTGAGCCCAATAGACGTTTGGTGAAGGAACGCTGTACGTTCTCGAGTGCAATCCTGTCGCACTTGCGTGAGTTCGTAAGGACTATAGAGCAGTATTCGAGAATAGACCTAGCGCACGTTTTATACAGTGTCAATCGAGATTCCAAAAGCGACATGGATTTGAAGAAATAGCCTATTAACGACATAGCTTTAGCTGCACTATAGCTTACCTGTTACGCAAAGTTAAAGGTATTGGAGTATTGAATCCCAAGTCACGAACAAAGTGGCTAACGGTAAGAGGAGCGCCATTGAGAGTAAGGGTATTCGGTGGCACGGTGCAGTTGTAAGAGAGAATGTTTCTTTTTCCTGGGGAAATTCGAGATTCCATATTGTGCACCAGTTTTCTAGCGCCTTAAGGTCTCTTTGGATTGTGGATAGGTTATCTTTCATATTATCAGCGACGAAGGAAAATATGACTTTGATGTCGTCTGCAAATAGGTATGGCGTTCTCCAGCGGAAGACTTGGAAGATGTCATTGGCGTAGAGTAAGAAGAGCATGGGGCCCAGGACACTTCCTTGAAAGACCCCGCTGGTGACAGCTTTTTTGAAGACTGCGTGCCGCCCAGGCTCACCGATTGTGTTCGACTTGATAGGTAGGATGCAAATCAGGAGAGCAGCTTCCCAGCGATGCCAAAAGAGGCGAGTTTGGTCAGTAGTTTCAGGTGTGGAACGCAGTCGAATGCTTTTTTCATGTCGAGGAAGGTGATGACCACTTTATGCCCTATATATATCGCGTCAGTGACGTTGTTTACAAACTCAAACGTACAAGTCTGGCAGGATTTCGAGGGCAGGAACCCGTGTTGAAACCTATTAATGTGATTACGATGCAAAAGAAAGTTAAGAATATCTGCTTTCACCAGTCTCTCCATAACTCTTGATGCAATGGGTGTGTGGCTGATAGGCCGATAATTGTCAACGTCAAGACGGGATCCTCGTTTATCTCGTGGTAGGACTACAGCATGCTTCTAGGCAGCGGGGTAGGTATGGGTTGTCATGGATAGTGTAAATAGATTAAGGAGGAGAACTGGAATGTCTGGACCTCCTAGTATCAGCCCTACGGATGGAACGCCATCGGGACCGGGGTATGGGGACATTTTGAGTGTACGAATATCTCGCATGATTTCGCGTAGGTTAAATTCGATGATGGTCAGTCTATCGTTAGTGAGCAGAGGTGTGGTAAGCGAAGTTGCCGAATCAGGGACCAAAAAAGAGTTGCAAAAGTGCTTGTTGTTATAATCACAGAGTTGGGCGGGGTCCGTCATGAGATCGAGATTAGGAAATGATAATGAGGCAATTGTTGGAGCTCTGTTGTTTGCTCTGCGTTTCATAAGTTGGGTGAGTGCTTTAACCTTGTTGTTTCTGCTGCGTGCAGCGTGTTCCGCTGATGTAGCAGGCGTGGCTTGCAGGTTTCTCCACCTTGTTAGTGTGCCGTTCAAGCGCATTATTATGTGGAAATCCTTTGTCTTGTTGTAGTTGGAGCGCATTTTTTCAGGTTATTAAGGACTCTATGTGTATCAGCTACACCGGCTATTTCTTTTGTGGTTTTCTTGATAAGAGCTGTTCTAGCACTGTAAGCAAATCGTGGTTAGGGAAATCAGGAGTAGAATAGTAACAAAAACCAGTGGGAGCTGGTCGTTCACCCGCCAGTACGCATAACGCATGGTAGGCTTTGGAGCCAGCTATAAGTTAAATAACACACGGGCAGAAAAGATAAGAAAAGTGGTGAAGGAAAGTTTCTGGTGCTCCAGCCGGCCAGTGTGACAGGGGCCTCTCTGTCGTTCGTTAGCTTTCATGCCAGTGAAATGGAAGCTGGAAATGCGAGTGTTTTACTAGCAAAAGCAATCAAAGCAGAGACTGGTTTCATTATGCCTGTCTACTAGCTAAATAAATAAATAAATAAATGTTATATTCTCGGTAAAACGAGACACAACTGTAAAGACGTGATCAAATATGCTTAGAAGTACAGCTTTTTTGGAATGCTAAAACATTTCCTTTAAATGAAAGGAATAAACGAAAAGATGTAGTCCATACGATTGAGCATACTGTCAGATAATAGTCAGACCAACGAACATGATGGCGATGTAGCGCACAAAAATCAGTCATAACTGTCGCGTCAAGATACAAGTTGGGGGTAATTTCGCCATGTAGTGATCCATGAACACAGGAGCCCAAACAAGTTTTTGGTGCAGTTAATGGCCATTACGAAGTCGTGATGATCTGTGCTCCATCAAAGCTTTCAGCATAGTGAAATCCGTTGCACAGGTTGGATGTAGAAGGCTGAGGACTGCGTCAGGGTGCAAGGTTTAGCTGTGACTTTATTGTGTGGCGAGTCACATCCGCCACGTTGCAGTGTTGTTAAGCGGACATTTGTGAAATTTATAGGCAGAACGCTTGCCAGGTGAAAACCCACCACTTCCTGGAACACTGCCGTAGCTTCCGTTGAACAGCAGTGCTAGTCATCCATGAAATATATGGACCGATTTTGCACTCTATTATTCGCAGTCGGTTGAAAGCCAAGATCCTCCCTTGGTTGGCCGAATGGCTTAGTATTGCTCCGGATGTAGTCATTGAAGCTGGTCCATGACGTCAAAGGGTCGCAGAGTCGAATGATAATGATGTAGGTAAGTAAACACGTTGTTAATAGAGGCCAGCCTTTTCTATTATATTCTTGTCCGACACTCACAATCCTGTCCAGCCATCCACGGTGGACATGTCATGGGGACGGTGAGTGCAGTTGTTTTTTGTGGCTGAAGTTATCCAAACAGGCAAAAATGCCATTCTCCGCAAAGCGGATTCAGAATTCCTTCAAATGTAAGTGTGATTGTCTCCATGGCCAAGCGAAAACTGCGTGAAAGGCCATCGGAAAAGTCTCTTATACGAGCGCAACGCTGTCCGTGAAATGACGTCAGAAGAGCTCCAGGTGACTGGAGAATCGGAATGTTTGAGGCAGTGAAGGTAATCAAGCCAGAATTGTCTGTCTTCGGTTGTGGAACAGTGGATCCATGTAAATATATTATTTCAGGTGAGGAAATTGTTCTACTGTGAGTAAGAGATGAACTAAACCCATCTGTTTGGACCCCGTGAAGGTAGCGTCCCCAGTTGGAAGAAAGAGCTCCATTTGGAACGATGTGTGGGTTCTTCAACTCCCAGAGGAAGGATCAAGCGTTTAAAACAGCTGGCTATTGAGGATGGGTCAACCGGTCCCAGTGGATAAACGTTCTTGTTTTGCCGGATGTAACTGTGGAAATCTCCGGAACAACGGGCAACGGACAAGAGGCAGCCAAACAGAAAGACAGCAATGAATCAAGAAGCACAAACACAGACTGGTTGCGCGCAACGGCGCCTATGATACACTATAATTGATGTCGTTTTGTTTAGTAGACATGATTTGCAATCGCGTTCTTTACATCACGTCGCTGGTGTGGCTCTGGCTACAAGTACTAGGTAGGAAGAAGGATCTGCACGCTCAGGGTCAAGAGATTGCCATAATAAAGCGGGTTAACAAAAGTTGAGCGAATTAAACGATTGTTGGAGAGAAACATGTAAACCGATGATGATAACAGCAATCCAAATGCGGAAGCAACTTAGGAAAAGCAACGTTCCAGGAGGAAAAGGAAATCCAAAGAATCGGATATGAGCGGATGAATACGGACGACAGTGCGTGGACTAATTCGAGGGAGTAATTACGCTAATGCGCTCATAATTCCGTAGCCCGCAAACCGTCAGAATCTAGAGAAAAGGGTCACGGAGGGCCATAAATGCTGTGCACTGGGAGTCGTTATCCCACGTACGGTCACACTAATAGGCAGATGCGGACATAAAGTAAAGAGCAGAGGCATATGAGGAGAGATAGGTGAGCATAATAATAGTGTTTCCAGTAATTGAAGGCATAGGTTTACCAGATAGAGCTAAATACATGTGGCCAAGAGAGGATAAGTGGAGAGAAAAATGTATGATTTTAGGCCTAGAAGTTTTAAAGTGCTCTCTTTGTCAACAATACGAAAGATATGTATATTATTTTACTGTGTATATACTGTTAGCGGTTGGAGACTGCGGAGTACAGTAGCTGGTGTCAGGCTTAATGAAAAAGCATCAATAAGGTCCAGCTACTAACCGACATCTACGAAGGCACGTAAAGGTTTATCTAAAGCCGGCAATTAGACCATTATGGACAATGCTAATGCTAAGCTTAGGTACACCAGAAACAACAAACGTTTTCAACCTCTTATACAAGGCTTAGGTATGGTAGGATGCCTTTACTAGGAGTACCGCAAAGGTCACAAGCCTAATATTTATTCCGCGGACCCAGTGGTCCAGAAGTTGGAAAGTGATAAATGTAAAGCTGAAGACAAGGAATGAAGATGTAGATAAGAGGTAAGGACTGAAATTCGCCTGCACCGATTGCTCCGTCATTGCCCTGCAATACCCTATATTTGGAATAACTACGGATGTGCCAACCTGCCAGTCAGTAGGCTTGGCCGTACTCTTCGTTGAAATTTTTAAACATAGACGAAGTGACCATAGAAAGAGAGAAGCCGGAGGGTTGTGGGTACCCACTGATCCATTCAGCCTTTGGATCAACGTGCCAGTGAGAGGGTGGAAACACGTCAGGAACTAATCAGTAATGGCTAAGTACATCTTGCATTCAGAATTCTGATGTTAGCGCCTGTACGGTGCGTGCGACTGATCCGACTGAGACCTTCTGGGTCTTGTGACTGCGGTAATGGATAAGTTAAGAGAACAAGGGTCACTGATGGAGACCATTCATGGGGGTTATCCCTTATTATCTTTTACCGGATGCTTTTGTGCTGACGTCTACACTTTCCATAGTGCAGTCGTAAGGTGGGATTGTGCGTAGGAGAACTCAAGTAGGTCAGGAAGAGATCGTTGACGAATCAAATCATCTTGCACCTGGTTTACTATTCATAAACCCTAGAAAAGGAGTGCGACGGATACCGCTAAAGTCTGTTAGGTGCTAGGATGGTAACGACAATAAATGTGGATGAGTTGTGAGCTCAGGGTGCTTAGATGGCATGCACTACATCGTGGGCGTCCTCAAGCTACATCTGGGCCAGTTTCGAAGAAGTAGTCTTGCGAAACGCATATATGGAAGATACATTGTATGTTGCCAAAACATAGGAATCTTTGTATCTCCTTCCTGAATACCTGCAAAGTTTGGATTTCTCTTATTCTGGAAGGCAACCTGTTCCATATGTGCGCGTACACAACTAAGAAGAAACGAGATCGCAGCCTCTTCTTTGCCTTTACTATGTAAAACTTAATAACTTAGTAATGCTTTTTAATATACACCGCATTATAACAGCTCACCAGTTATTTATTCTGTTTTCTCCCAATCACACATCAAGTGTATCGAACGAAAGCCACGTTTGACGTAGAGTACTTTTACCGATGTCGGAAAATACAGCAAATAATACGTTATTAAACCAATTTTCATGTAGTTTTGATGCCTTAGCAACATAGCGTGGTTCATTAGCAACGTTCCATCCTAGAACTTTGAACTTTCGACCATATTTCCTTTTAAAGCAGGTTCCATTTAAGCAACTAGAAGCAAACGCCCACCTAGATATCGCTGCGGTCATGGCAAACACTGGTTCGTATTTTGTGACCATATTCATTGGCTTTCAGCAATGATACTAGCACATACATACCTTACCGTTGAACAGCACACAATGGCATTTTTCTCATCTAATCGTAAGTTCGTTTCTATATTTAAAGGCTAAACCATGTTTTTCTACTCCTCTTCCTTACTTTTGCCTGAGGTTCCATGGGGTTTATATTTACTATCCCCTTAGACCGAACATTATGAGACCTTTCCAGAAAGAACCCACGGCATTTAAATGAAGCGCCAGTCTCCGCTACATCATAAAGCTATGTTAAATAAGTAAATAAATGGTATATTCTCTGAAAACGAGACACACCTCTGAAGGCATGATCAAATATGCATACAAGCATAGATTCTTTGAAATAAAACAACATTTCGTTTTAATGAAAGGATTAAACGAGAAGATGTAGTCCATATGAGCGAGCATATTGCCAGGTAATAGTCAGATCAAGGACCATGATGGCGCTGTGGCGCGCAAAAAACTGTTGCGTCAAGATACAAGTGCGGGGTAAATTTGCCATATAGTGCTCCATGAACACAGGAGCCCAAACAAGGTTTAGTGCAATCAATGACCATTACGAAGCCGGGATGATCTGTACTCCATTAAAGCATTCTTCATAGTAAAATCAGTTGCACAGGTTGGATGTAGAAGGCGGAGGACTGCGTCAGTGGGAAATGTATAGCTGTGACTTTATTTTGTGGCAAGTCACATCCGCCACGTTGCAGTGTTGTTAAGCGGACATTTGTGGCTTTTTAGACCGACAGACTTTATAGGCCGATTTTGCACTCTATTATTCGCAGTCGGTTGAAAGCCAAAATTCTTCCTTGGTTGGCGGAATGGCTTAGTATTGCTCCGGCAGTAGTCGTTGAAGCCGGTCAATGATTTAAAAGAGTCGCAGAGTCGAATGATATTGATGCAGGTAAGTAAACACATTGTTAATAGAGCCGGATTTTTCTATTTTAGTATCCGGCTCGCAACCCGTGTCCAGCTATCCATGCTGGACTTGTCATAGGGACGGTGAGTGCAGTTGTTTCTTGTGTCAGAATATGTCCATAACAGGAAAAAATGCTATTCTTCGCAAGGTGGACTAGGAATTTCTTCAAATGTAAGTGTGATTGTCTCCATAGCCAAGTGAAAACTCCATGAGAGATCACCGGAAATGCTGCTTATCCGCGCGCAGTGCTATCCGTGTAATGGCATCGGAAAAGCTCCAGGTGACTGGAGAATCGGAATGTTTGAGGCAGTGAAGGTAATCACGTCAGAATTGTCTGTCTTCGGTTGTGGAACAGTGGATCCATGTAAATATATTATTTCAGGTGAGGAAATTGTTCTACTGTGGGTACGAAGCGAGCTAAGCCCATTTGTTTAGACCCCGTGGGGGTAGCTTCTCCAGAATGGCGGAAAGAGCTCCATTTGGAACGGTGTGTGGGTTCTTCATCTCCCGGAGAAAAGATCAGTAGTTTAAACCACCTGGCTATTGAGAGTGGGTCGCTCGGCCCCAGCGGATAAACCTTCTTGTTTTGGCGGATGTAACTGGAAATCTCGGGAGAAAACGGGCAACGGACAAAAGGCAGCCAAACAGAAAGACAGCAATGAGTCAAGAAGCACAAACACAGACTGGTGGCGCGCAACGGTGCTTATGATATGTTAAAACTTTTGTAATTTTGTTTAGTATACATGTTTTGCAAGCGCGTTCTTTACATCACGTCGCTGGTGTGACTCAGACTACAACTACTAGGTAGGAAGAAGTATCTGCACGCGCAGGGTCAAGAGACGGATATAACAAAGCGTGTTGACAAAGTTAAGCGAATTAAACGATTGTTGGAGAGAAACAGGTAAACCGATGATGATGACAGCAGTCCGAATGCGAGCGGCATCTTAGGTGAAACTAAGGACGTCTAGGTTGAGACCGATGCGGGAGCAACATAGGTAAAGCAACTTTCCAAGAAGAAAAGGAAATTTAAAGAATGAGCTATGAGCGGATGAATGCGGACGGCAGTGCGAAGAGTAACTCGTGAGAGTAATTAGGAGACGATAGGCAGGATGAAAACGGTTTGCTACTAAAGGGTGGTGAAGCCACTGACGCTCTCGTGCGAAGTATGAATCGTTCAGTTCTGAAAGATCACCGGTACTATCCCGGTAGTCTGATAGAACGCTGAGAGCCGGAGACCGAACAGACGAGGCTTGAATAGTCGACACATCCGGAGGCCTCCTAGTAGTCCCAGAGCATTTCGCTGATCAGATGGTGACAAAGTAAGGCATGGCACTAAGCGTCGGTCGTCCGGTTGAAAGTTTGAGCGTACAGGTTACTGATGGAAGTGCCTATATTAGTAAAGGGTAAACAAGTCTAGCGGGTTGTCAATGTAAGCAAGACATAGTTTTGAGTCTACAGAAATTAGATCGGTATATCTTGCTAGTCTGGGAAAGGTCAAAGGAGCATACCGGTCAGATGCGACTAGGTTATTACAGGGCACTGAGAGTTGGCAGTCCGATTAGGGAAGAAATGATAGTAGAGAGCGCCATAAGGAGGAGAGACGGTCCGGATAGAGAGAGGTTTACTTATAAGGTGTGGAAAAGTCCATGACGCTCGCGAGGTAATGGGGACAGAGAGTTCGGTCTTCTCATCAAATGCCGGTAACTTCACAGCAGTCTGAGTAAATTCAAAGAGCAGGGGACCGATCAGACGAGACTGGATTAGTCGGCACGTTGAGAGTAAGTCGAACAGTTAAGGTGGGAAGATAAATAAAGTGTCAGCGGAGACGGATAGGTTTGGGATGCAAGAGGCTACATGAATATAATGTATACAAGTCAGGCAGGCTCGCAATGGGAGAGCATTTGTGTGTTGGTGATACAGAGCCTAAAACTACATTTCGCTAGTTAGGAAGCAGTAAAAGAGGTTAATAGGGCAGGTCTCTGAGAGCTCGCCATCCGGGTGATGAAGAAATACAGACAGACCGCGATAAGGAGAGGACAGAGTCGAGAGTTTACGTTTTCGGATAAGAAATGTGACAGTTAACGTAGCTCTCGAGGTAATGGTGACAGAGCGTTTAGTCTTCCGAGCATGGCAGGCAGCGTCGCAGAATTAGGAGAGAAGAAGACCGATCTGCCGAGATTGGATTTGGTCGGCGCATTGTGATTGAGTCCTATGGTTCATTTGGGAAGGTAAGTGGAGTCAGTAGGATTGGACTGGTCAGAGCTAGAAGTGGTTATATTAGCATAGGGCGAACAAGTTCAGCAGGATATCAAGGTGAGGGAGGTATTGCTTTGGGTCGACGGAGCCTAGACCGCTAACATCCCGGTAGCCTGGTAGCAGTCCCATAGAATTTTGCTGATCAGCTGAGGCTGAGTTACGGATGATAGAGACTAAATCGTCCGATTGTAGAATGATTGAATACACACGGCGCTCAGTCATCGGAAGGATGGCCAGTAATGTCACAGGAGGCTGAGAGAAGTTAGAAAGCAGGAGACCGATTAGACGAGACAGGATTAGTCGGCGAAACGAGATTGAGTCTAACAGCTAATTTTTGGAGGGCAAATGGAGTGGGTCGAGAGGTGGAGGTGCCCATATAAATAGAGGGTGAACAAGTCTGGCAGGCTGTCAACGTAAGTGCGACAGGTTGAGTCTACAGAGCCTAGACCGCTTAAATGTTGCTGGTCTGGAAAAGGTCAAAGAAGCATACCGGTCAGATGAGACTAGGTTATTACAGGACACTGAGAGTTGGCAGTCCGATTAGAAAAGAAATAAAAGTAGAGAGCACCATAAGGAGGAGAGACGGTCCGGATGGAAAGAGGTTTACTTATAAGGTGTGAGAAGTCCATGAGGCTCATGGGGTATTGGGGACAGAGCGTTCGGTCTTCCGAATAAATGCCGGTAACGTCACAACAGTCTGAGAGAACTCGGAGCGCAGGGGACCGATCGGGCGCGACTGGATTAGTCAGCACACTTAGAGTAAGTCGTACAGTTGAGGTGGGAAGATAAATAAAGAGTCAGCAGTGATGGACAGGTTAGGGATTGAAGAGGATAAATAAATATAAGGTATACAAGTCCGGCAGGCTCGCAATGTGAGAGATGTTGTGTGTTGGTGAAGCAGGACGCAGAACTACATTTCGTTAGTCAGGAAGCAATCAAAGAGGATAATAGGGCGGGGCACTGAGAGCACGCTCTCCGGATGAAGAAGAAATAAAGACATAGCGTGATGAGGGGAGGACAGAGTCGAGAGTAGACTTTTAGGGTAAGAAGTGCGACAGTTAACGTGGCTCTCTAGGTAATGGTGACAGAGCGTTCAGTCTTCCGAGCAATGTTCGGCAATGTCACAGAAGTCCAGCAGACTGTCGAAGTGAGGAAAACACGGCTTTGAATCGACCGAGGTTAGACCACTAACATCCTGTTAACCTGTAGTCCCAAATTATTTGGCTCATGGGATTAGGCTAAATTAGGGCAGGGCGCTGAGAGATGGCCGTCCGGTTGAAGCATGATTGAACGATGGCCAGTAATGTCACAGGGGTCTGAGACTGCATTAGTCGGCGCATTGTGATTAAGGCTGTAGTTCATTTGGGGAGGCAGTTGGAGTGAGTCGCGAGGTGGACAGTAAAAAATGGATGTGGCTGCAGTAAAAAAGGGTGAGCAAGCGCTGCAGGCTGTCGCGGTGAGGGAGGCATTGCGTTGAGTCTACAGAGCCTGGAACTTTAACATCCCGGTAGTATGGAAGAAGTCAAAGGGAAGCAGACTGGTCAGCTGAGACCAGGTTATTGCAGGGCACTGAGTGTTGGTAGTCCGATTGAAATGGGATTGGAAACAGATGACGCAGCAGCAAATGACAGGATCGGGATGGAAAAGCTTTTCTGCTGGGATTTTGAGAAGCCAACGATGCTCGCGTCTTAAGAGCAAAAAGAGCGATTAGGAGAGTAAAAAGGTTGGGATAGGAAGTACTTTACTGATAAGGTGTGGGAAAGACATTGAGACACTCGTGTAAAGGGGTATAGAGCGTTCGATGTTCCGAGTATTAGCCATTGAATTCACGGAGGTAGTGGGGCAGGACGCCGATCAGATGGGAATAAGTTAGTCAGCGCGTTGAGGTTGAAGCGTATAGTTAAGTGGAGAAGACAAATAGGAAGGGGCAACAGAAATGGACAGGAATAAACTGCATAAGTTCAAGCGATTCCAGTAGACTGTCGAGGTGTAGTAGACTTAACCTTGACTGCAGGTCCCAGACCATTTGCAATTCCGTAGTCATGGATGCAGTCAGACTGGTCAAATGAGACTAGGTCATGCAGGGCACTGAGTTTGCCATCAGATTGCAAGACAAATGAAAGGAAAGAGCGCGATAAGGAGCGGACGGTTTCGGAATGAAGGGAGCTTTATTGGTGCTGGTTGAAGAATTGCTGTGTCTATATGTGATCGAATACAATTGATTAAAATTGCATCACCATATATGTTAATAGATCAAGCAACTCCGTACCATGATGTGACCGATGCTTGTTCATACAACTAAATGAAAACTTTTTTCACTACTCGCTTAAACTGATGACTTAAATCTTACATTCCTTGCAACCCTACCTCCATATCGCTAACTTAAGTTCAGGTCACAGAAAATATAAACGTAGAGTTCGGACCGATATCACTATATACCTATTGTTAGGCTTCTCTTGTAGGCCACAACCGGTATCCGTTGTTGTTCTTCAGACTATCTCTGCTGGTTATTCTAAACCGCAGCTCAGCCATTTTTGTTATGGACTCAGTTGCGTTAAAGTTGCTACCACATTCTATAACTTAATACTATAGGACAGCATCTTTCTCTTTAGCCTTCGCGCCAGTAAGCATGTTAGGTAGCCGAACAATCTCCTTATGGTTCCAGCTAGGTAGTTTGAGTTTAAACCGATCCAGAAAATAGGTTGGCTGCCGTGTTCCAGGAAGTGGTGAGTTTTCGCTGAAGAGCGTTCTCCCTATAAACAACCACAAATATCTGATTACCAACAGCTTGACGTGGCAGTCACGACTCGCCACAAAATAAGGTCACTGTCCCGTGGATAACTAGATACTTCTTTCCAACCCACGGACACCAATCTCTTACTCGCACCCTGCCAACGATATCAAACATTCAAGAAGGAGCAGCACAATTATATGCACCAACTAGCAGCTACATGGTTAACGGCATCTGGTGTGTGATTTCCCTGTCACTGTAACGAGCTACAGGACGCCGGCGTCTACAGTGGAACCATGGCTGGCTTGCCATGCAAAACCCACAGCTGCCAACACACACCTCAAACCCAGTGTAAACCCGAAGAAATAAAATCGGGAGGCATATGAGTGGGATCAAGGTTGCAGAAACGGAACCAGCTCACACTCCTGCACCGACAAACACAAGCAACCTGTGTTTGAGGAATCAAGCGCACAAAAGCCGGTGGCTGGACCATAGTCCGCTCCACAATTAGTGCATGCAACCACTCTTTGGGCATAACACGACCGCAAGGACCGTGTACCCAGTCCCTTCTAGCAACGACGAAATGTCTGCTGGAGCAAGGATGGACAAGGTAGTGGGTAATAGACAGGTAGGCACCCCGTCGTGCTACACAACAAGTGCAGCCACACTGAGGATGTCAACCGTAAGCAATTCTTATTAAATGACATTGTCACATAAAATATAGCTGTTAAAGCGTACGACTATGCCGACATAACTCTTCGCCAAATTAACAGATGCAGTAGGTAGGTTCGTAACTCATCCGCGATAGGTAGAAAGTGTCCACAGGCTACTAAAAATGCTACTACCTCAAGAAAGTTAACGAAGATAACTACAATCAGTGTAAGCAACGTGGACATTTTATAAATTTTTATTCAGGCAAGCCGAATAAAGCAAATAAAGCGGAATAAAATTAATCCAGCTTGAAAGGACCTAGTTTAAACGTAAGTACGTTTAGGCCAACAGCGATGAAGAAGCACAATGACTGCAACCTCAATCTAAGCATTTGCTACAGCACACATGCACACACACAATTGGTTGGCGGCATCCGGTTTCGGATTTGCCTGTCACTGTGGCAAGCCACAGGACGCCTGCGCCTACAGAGGGACCATGGATGGCTTGCGATGCACCACCCATAGCTCCAACCACATACCCCATATCCAGTGTAAACCCGAAGGAATAAGACCGGGAGGCATTCGGATGGGAACCACGTTACACACACAATTACATACTTACATACCCCCATACAAAAACATATAATGGTATGGCAAACATATCTTATTTTTGCCCAAAACTGATCACACACAGTTGGGTCAAAATAATACTGCCTGTAAAGGTGTGCTTCGCCTTGGTGAGAATAAGTGCGTTATCTGTTTATGTAATATCTGACCAATTACTAGCCGCCTAGCACTTCATTACTCGTCGGCACATCTATTTCGATGCTTCCCTTCAGCACCGACTACTCTTTTTATCCCATTTGGCTGACTTCCCTTTCTGTAGTCGCCAAATTTCCGTTGCTCATCGCTACCAATCTTCCACTTAATAATACTTCTAAATCATGAAATAAATAAATTATTTATTTTCGAACAATGCGAGAAGCGCCTGTGCAGGCATGGGCATGTTGAATATATAACTAAATGTCAGGGTAGGTACAAAAAAGGTGCAAGTCAGCCATGAACCTTGGAGCTGTGGGTTCATACACGTAGTGGGAGTGCATAAGTGCAGCTTTTATTCGACAATCATCTGCCACACTATTCAGAGCCGTCATCATCGGTCGTTTCTCTAGCCACCACTGTCGCATCTGCTTCGGGGGTCACTTTCGCAATGATACGACTTGTATCTACAGTGGCTGGCTTTAGCTCTCCTCCCCTAACCACTGTCGATGTTTCAAGCGTTTTCAGCGGAGCTTTCGCAATGCAAGTACGTCAGCCAGTTCAAAGAGTTGTTGCTTTCTTCATACGGTAGCGAAGACAGCGATATAAGCGACATTTAGGGTCAGGTTAACAAATTCACTCAACATGCCCACTTGCACTTACATGGTGGGGGCACCCGGTTTCGGATTTTTTATCACTGCGGCTTTAATAGGACGGCCACAAGACGCCTGCTTTTACTGAGGGACTACAGGCATCTTGCGCTGCTCCACCTACAGACCTACTCCCAAAACTCATATCCACTGTAAAAATGCAAGAATAAGTCCGGGAGGCTGGTGGATGGGAGCCAAGTTTCAACAACTGCGCCGGCTCATACTTTTCAAGGCAAATTCATGCACGCCCTTATGGGGAAGCAGGCTCACACAAAGCATTGGTCAAGCCGTAGCCTGTTCCACACCAGATCCATGTGCATAGAACCAGTCTATGCGCCTAGCGCGTCCATGAGGACCGTGCATGTCGTCCCTATCAGCAACGACCAACTATCTCCTGGGGCCAAGGTAGACTAGCTAGTGAGTACCAGACGAGCAAGCACCTTGTCAATAGGCACTTGAGTCGCAGCCAAACTGGTGATGTCGAGCACCCTCCCACGAGTTGTAACGACAATTGCAAAGTAAAAGTCGAATAAAGCTTACAGATTTGCCCATTTAGCCATGCGCTAAATCGGTATAACGCATGAAATGGTTACTAACTTATACTTGCTAAACTCATGAGAGCAGCAAAAGAAATAGAAAACATTTTCAACGTACTCAAAACCTAAAGAAAATAACCATCTTTTGTGTAAGTAAAGTGTGCAAGAGTGGAAGATTGTTTAGAAAGCATTAACAAAATATTGCCCACCAAGCAACTGAAGTTAAGAAAATCAGCACACAAGTTCGCCGTCCGTAAATCGATTGCAGCCAATCCACCAACGCTGCGTCGGTTCTGTTTGCCTCCTTAACAGCACCGGTCATCGTTTCGATGCAGGCCCCGGGTGCCCTCGCTAGTATTTTACTAGGCGTACTTGATCCAAGCAATCGCCGCCCCCTGCGCTAGCACACCATACAATTGAGGTTGATGGAATACACACTCACAATACCTGTCCCTTTCGCACGTGCTGTTTCTTTTATTATAAAAAAACCGAAAAATGTTGCTAGGAAATATAAATAACATGATGTAAATGCATTGTTAAAGATGCTGCGATGAGCAACTGATGGCCGCAATGACGGCAGTGAGAGAGAACACTGTGTTGTAACGGAATTATTGTTCCGATCTCATCTTTAGTAGCGTTTGAGCATGGGTTGAATGGCATAACGTCAAACGAACTCCTGGCTTGGTTATGTATTGCTCGAGTATTTTCAGTCCAAAGGTAGAGGTTACAGGGACGATGTGGGGAGATTTTTTTATACACAAATGGATAAGGATTATCGTAGGACATAGCGTAACTATCAAATACGTGGATACCTATATCTAAGCACCTGAGGCTCTGCGTCGCTTTCATACGGGGTTGAAGCAGGTGGAGCTGAGGAAACAGATAGCAATCTTCAGTATCTAGAGTCGGTTAATGACAAGGAGGTAAGCCGCAGGCACATGAAGCTTGTGGTTGGAAGATGAAATTGATAAGTCAGTCGTTTGTGAGCCCTAAGGCATCACAAGTAAAGTAAACACTGGAATGGAAATGTGCCAGATGCTAGGCGGATCCTCGAGCATTAGCAGTTACACCAGAGTGAAACTGGTGGAGCTAGGGCGCAGCATAGAGCAATCTTCAGAGAACATACGGAAATAGTGATGAGAAAATAAGTGCGCCCTTATATCAGGTAAGTGCTAAATAGCTAACAGTGTTTCGCTCAGTAGGACTATTGAGTGCAGTGGTGTCACAAGACTAGCGGGAGCCGGTTGTGTTGAGGCAGATTTGAGACAAATACTGGGTGTGGGGCAGGGACGACTGACAATGGCAATAGTGGACAGAGCTCTGTGGTCAGCAACGGCATTTGGGATTAACTTTCTAGTGACTAGTGTATACCAGCTGTGTCATAGAATAAGTCAACATACCGGAAAGGTGACGCGGAGAGTCCAATGTACTACAGCTAGGCAGAAATGACGCAGGTAAGAAGAATGACGGGTGAGTGAACCAATCGAAAGTGGGTTCCCACGGTGTCAACCGTAAGCCAAAGGGATCCAAAGAACAGCGAGCGTTAGAGCCAGATTAACTATGTAGCAAAATCCGCCGATTGATGAGAGCTTAAAGAACGATGGACTGCAGAGAAGTTACTTAAGTGAAGGATGGTTAAGGTGAAGGAAGACACGCTGTCGTTGAAGCTTGGTTTAGGTTGCAGAGCAAGCGATACCATAAGCAAACTATTGTAAACTCGAGAGGTGGATGGGCGCATCGATAGATAAGGTGCACCATTTAAAGTTAATGTTCTACAGTGTTAACAGTAAGCCAAATAGACACAGGGAACAGTGAGGGTAAGAGTCGGCTTAACGGCCTAGCAGAAGCCGCTTGTTGCAGAGCGATTAAATTAATATGGGCTGCAGAGCAGTCAGTTAAATGGAAAGTTAAAGTGAAGCAAGCCTGGCCGTAACAGTAGCGAGGATTTGGTTGTAGAACAAGCCATACAATGAACCAGCGATTTTGGAAAAAGCTGGCCAATCGGAGCTACAATAACTTAAGTGAACCGCTTGAAGATTAAGTTCTATGTTATCAAAACTTGTCCTAATGGACACCGAGAACAGTGGGGATAAATCTGCTTAAACTACGTAGCTGAAGCCGACCGTTGCTGAGAAAGTAAAGGGACATGGACTTCCATGCAAACCAGTAAATAGGGGAGGGTTTATATGAAGGAAGACAAACCGCAGCTGTAGCGAGGATGGATTTGTAGGGCAAGCAACACGATGAGCCAACGATGGTGGAATAGGATGGCTCTGCAGCGCTTCACATATAGGAAACTACATTCCAGTCTGTAGTGAAATAAGATAGCGGGGCCAAAGTCGGAATTGATCTGGGGTTACAGCAGGTGATGGGCAACAACGCCGAAACTACTAAGGGCTCCCTCTATAGGTGATCTTCTACAGGGTAGTGGAAAAGTCCAATATTTGGCAAAGAAGCGTGAGCATAGGAGCAAGGTACAATGCAAGGCAAAGGCTGTAGGTTGTCGTGAGAAGAGAATAGGTACGGTATAGTAATCACAATTAGTTGGGGAATCAAAAGTCAAGGGGCGGATAGCAGCTGTAGGGTAAATATAAGTGAAATGTCAGCTAGGGTACAGAAGAGGTGTGCCGGAAAAATATGTGTATAACAGCTTTGAACGCCCAATTATGTAGGCTGATAGACCAACTTCTGTCGGTGCTTAGTCGGAATAATTGACAGACCAACCTGGGTTGTTCAAGCGTGAAAGTGTGAGTCCTGCGTCCGAGCTAATATTTGTTCGAAAGTAAATGTGATCGCGGCCATGTTCCCGAAGTTCATGCTTCGTTATTTTGGTGTTTAAGAGCTGGCATATAGCCATGGTAGCAAGTTGTCTTTGTAAGGATGTTTAGAACCGTACTGTATTATCAGTCGACCTAACTGGTAACAGTGACCTGTTCAAGACGCGAACAAAGCTGTGGAGAAAGAAGTTGTTACGCACGTTCGTGCGAGTACTAGATAGGTTAATGGCTAAGCGTCTATTGTGGCGGGGATACCGGTAGTAACTATATTGCTGAATGAGTTCTGTGAGGTCTATGTTTGGGCTGTTTATAGTCTGGAATGGGATAGTGAAGTTGAGTCTGATTCAAGGCAACAATGGAGTTTCACGACTAAGAAGTATAGAGCTTTCGCGGTAGTTGCGCGCACAAGGAAAAAGTAAGCGTTTGTGCATCAGCGTTCTACCTGCCCAATTCTTTTTCGGTCACCATTTCTGTAGTTGGTAAATATTATGGAGTATAACGCTAAAAGAGGTCGGGCGCTCGATTTTATAAGGCAAGCCTAGCGCTGGTTACGAGCATCGTCTTGCTAACATGCGCCGATAAATATAGTGTGCTTAAATAGTGTAGGCTGATAGCGCTTACGGTTTGACAGTCGACAAGTGATAGGCCGTTCAGCTAGCATTGGGACTTTAGAAATGGCGCTATAATTAACAGAAAAATCAGGCTTCCATGTGCTCCACCAAGTGACACATACCTTAAGGCCATTTTTAATACTGAAAATAACGCTCCTTAAGGCCACCGGGTGGAAGAAGAATACATCTATGCTATCGTCAGCGAACTAGTACAGCTTTCTATATTCGAAGATTAACAATACGTCACTGATGTAACATAGGATGACTAAAAAGTCCTGTACAGTTTCCTGGAACACGACAGTTGTTACTGGTTTCGGTGAGGATACGGAGTCATCCAGTCTCACCGACTAGGTTTGAACAAAGAACCAAGAATTTAGGTGGTCTCATACGTCGTAAGAAGCCATTTAGGTTATAACTAAGTGATTAAATGTTTATTCTCTCATATTGCGAAGAACGCCAAGCCGAGAATGCTCAACTTTGGACAAGCAGCGGCTTTTCGCTCGGTGCAGGAAAGATTACACGCAGGAACTTAAACATGTAGAGCCACCTTTTGAGAAGTAGCATAGTTAGATGTGAGTTGATGATGGAGGACCGAAAATGCCTAGGGTTCGCATACAAAATCTCGCTATCCTTGACCGTGGAAGCAATTCGGGCAACAAAGCTGTCAAATGTTTCTTACCAAACTTATTATACATGCAGTAGATAAAATAAACGTGATGTTCAAGTACAAGACAACGGCCAATTTACATTCCACGCTATAGGTCACGCAGAGAATCATGAGGTTAAACGACCAAACTTTGGCGACCGTTTTGCTGCTTTTCTTGTACTTATACTATTATTCTTTTATTTTGTCTGCCGAACCCAAATAGTTACCACCAAAACACACACCGACGTGCTGGCTTGTACGATCTTAACGACTTGATTTGCATCGATGTCAACCATATTGAAGCTCCAAAATTGGAAAGAGAAAACTCATAAAGGGCAAACAGTTGCAAAGTAGAGCGGCAAAACACATGGGGCACACTGATGCTTGTCTGCTGGAAAGCGCGAACCATAGTAAACATAGTTCTTGTAGCACTAACCATGCAAGCTGTAGCAAATTACACCTTTAGAAGCTTTCTGCCATATTTTCGGATGCTCGTTTCTTTATTCTTGACGAGAGACGTAGGTAGCGTATTGAAAGTGAGGGTCCAGTATAGGAAGCAGAAAACTAGCTGAAATTTTTTAAATCATGCGGGATTTGTCTAATAAACGGATGGGGTTAACAGGCTCATTCGAGACAAATGGACACTGAGCTGTCTTGGCTTATTTATGTAACTTAGACTCACGTATTGTCGAGACAACCTTCACGAAGGATTAATGTTAAATAAGCTTGGTGTTTCTACTTATACGGTGGTTTCTTTGAACAACTAGCCTCTGAAAACGTCACACGGTCTTTTGAACACGGTCTAATTATAAAGTGTCTCGTAATTTCGCACAGGCAATACATATCATAGTGCCTTAGGAGCGTTTCCCGGCATATTATTCACGTATTCCTCAAGGGTTTATTACGTACGCTTGGAAAGTGTGTTTCTCGGCCACCACGTCCTACATCCTAAGTATCGCCACTTTGGAGCTATGTTGTACATTTCTAGATACGCAACCCTATTGAGATCTTGTAGCCGTGAGCTAATGTTTATGATTTTTCTTAATTTCACCTTATATGCTTAAATTGTCATACGGCTTTGGTAGGAAAATCTTTAGCTAGGGTATTGGCAGTTGCTCCAGAACTAGGGAAATGCTGCAAGTAATGCGGTAATTTTGCTCTAATCGTGTATAGCGATCAAGCGATGCTCTGACGTTTATTCCGGTTTTATTTTTAGCAATATTGACGCAATAAAACTGGTTATTACTTTTGGCTGTCATTAAAGCCATTTGTTTGGCGCTCGAGCTCATCCGTTAATCAGATTTATTTGCCATATTGCACGATTAGGATCTCGAGCTAATTTCGCCGAAGTACCGTCCGCTTTTAGTTGTTTATATTAAAAAGATTTTCATGTATGTTTGCTAGAAATCATTAGAGATTTTGTCATTTATGATGGCGTTGCTTTTTTCTCTCTTTCCATAGGCACACCATTTATCGGGACCGCAATTTACCAGAATGGCTTATGGAGCAGGAATATTTAACATTGAGTGGCGTTTTCTACAGATTTAATGCAATACTTTTGCTTGACGAGTACACATAGTTAACTCCGTTACTACCCATGCAAGAGCATGGGGTTACTGTGCATAATGATCTGACCCCTCGAGAGCACAGCTTCTAGTCAAGTCCAGCAATATACCTTTATGTATTTATTTGCTTAATATTTACGCAAACTTTGGGAAGCCAGGGTATTGGATGGTCTGCAACTATCGTTTCACTACAGCCTTTAAAGTGAGGAAAAACGAACCGATGTCGTTTTCTGGAGAGTCACAATCTAAATATTTGGACCCTATCTTCTATGGCTTGTGCTTGCGTGTATTGGGCTAAAGGTGTTACTTCGCTTTCAAAAGTCGTACGGTGCTCTGGGTGTGACGGCTGGGTGCAAATCGCTTATTGTAGCTTCGGTCCTGATAAGTACGAAACGCTATGGCTGATGACTTCTCCAAACATGGTTTCCTTTGTGATGTCTGCAGTACTTCTTTGAACAACAGAGGTCTTGTGGGTACGCTCCCCTAGATCAACCCTCAACCCATTCCAACGAAACCCAAAGCACCCGTTTCCATGGTCCACCTGGATAATCCTCCTTATCCCCCTTCTGCCTCCGTAGCAACATCCTCCTAGGTAAGAGAAGTCGCAGGCCCTCTGATTCCTTTTCCGAGCCATTGGCATACGTCCATCACCTTGAGCGCAAGACAAAGACGTGTAGAGCGGTTGTAAGGGAAAGTAAGATCGCCGCCAGTGTACACATCCGGGTTAGGTAACACGCTGACTAAGACTAGGTCTAAATCCAAGCCTTTCTCCCCTCGGTCCCAGTTCGCACCTGTTCTCCACAAGATTAACCACTTGGAATCGTTGTTCAAATACAGCGTAACTCCTCCCCAACCACAGACCCCCAGGCGTGCCCTACTACCCTCCCGTGACCAACGCCGCACCATCATGAATGTGACTGAATCGACCAAGATGGCCAGCACGTAAGATGTTGTACCATTAAGTGTTCCTGAAACGACTGATCTTTGGGTTATTCGACGAAGGCAAACAGGGAAGTAACGTTATCTCGGCCTTCAGCTTAGGTAGGAAACAAGCACATTCCCTCAAGGCTCGCCCCCTTAAGCTTGTGTGCCAAGACGAAGAAGAATGTCAGCGCATTCTCCGACGGGTCACACGTACCAATGGTAAGCCGCTTTTGTGTTAAGAGTTACTCCGTAACATCGGATCAAAATGAAATAAAGTGTTGATGAGCTGAGGTCCCGTCGGGAAAGTGGTGAAACGAACCTTCATATCGTGGGTTTTCGCGTAGGTCGAAAAACTACGAGAACCTGTTGGTGGCCGATTTTTGTCACTTCAGGACAGTAATGCAAAAGAACGGACTGTGTGTGCTGTTCGCCAATGTAAGCAGTCTGCGAAAGAAACAAGCCATGATCCAGACGCTTACCGCAGATGTTTGTTCTGATTTAATGGCTTTCACCGAAAAATGGATATTCTCAGACATCACTGACTCTGAGGTGTCTATCTCTGCCTGACAGCTTTCTCAGGCCGATCGTCAAGAGAAGAACGCTGGAGGTGGCTTAATACTCTACTGGAGATGTATCTGCAGTCCCATCTAGTTGAGGTCGCACGTGACAGTGACAACGATTTCGATGCCCTTTGGTGCCGCATTCATGACGGGTGCTGATCTTCCTTGGTTGGTGTCATCTACAGGGCGCCACTGGGCGCTGGAGCCCGCCGATTGGAATTGAGCAGAAAGCAGGGAGCAGGAAACGACTGCCTCATTCTGGGAGGCTTCAATGCTCCTAATATTGCTTACGACCTCCTTTTTTGCAATCGTCCACTGGTTCCTTTGATGCAGCCTTCCTCGATACCATTCTCCACAGCCGCCTGCAGCAATCTGTCTCTATTACGACCCGTATTCTCGCCGGCTAGTCTCCTCATATCCTGGAGCTTTTGCTCTCCACAGCGCAGCCATACTACATGTACCTAACAGCCTTTCAACCCATTGGTAGAAGCGAATATAGTACTACTCACTGGCTTTCACAACCCACGTGCCGTCCGCCGAAATTCCTGGCATGCAGATGCCCTTCGTCTCAAAACGGCTGCAGGTATTTTGGATTGGTGTATTCCCGAGCATCTCAATGCTGACGGTGCCCGGAAATTTTGTACTCCCAGATGACGTCACCCAATGAACAAGTTGTCCCCCTCTCCAAAAAGCGACCGCACGCTAGAAGTCTTCTTGGATCGATCGTGGACTGAGATCCCTGAAAAACACAAGGCAAAGTTGTGGGACAGCTTTGGGATCACGCGACCAGAGCATGACTACCTCGGTCACAAAACCGTTAGGAATAGCTCTACACTGGAAAAACATGAGACACGTCACAATATAACTCTCCCTAACCACACCTTCTAGAAAGACGCCTAATACACTTTTCTGTAACCTCAAACATATCAACAGAGTGAGCAGTGTTATCCCTGGCATGTGTTCCTTTGAGCACGGAAATACAGTCCACGAAGACACCGACAAAGCCAACCTCCTGGCGCGGAGTTATACTTCGGTGTACTCGACAACAGCATCCCTCTCTTACATACCTGAGTGCACTCTTACTTCTCCGTTTGATCACGTTGATCTTAACACTGACGTTGTGCTAAATTTTCTCCGTGAGTTGGATACTTACGCACCGCCTGGTCATGAGGACTTGAACCCCTTTTCTTCGAGGCAGTGGCTCATTACATTGCTTTTCCTATTTTTTAGGTCTTCTATCGATCGTTGCAGTCCGGAGTTCTTCTGACCGCTTGGAAGATGGGCATCATCATGGCCATATACAAGGGGGAACCGGCAAGACCCAGCTAACTACAGGCCCATTTGCCTTACATCGATGGCTTGCAAAATCATGAAACGTGTCTTGAAACTTGCACTTCGGCTTCTTCTTCAGAGGTTGGATCTGATATCCGGTGCTTAGCACGGTTTTCGCAAAACTCGCTCCTGCTCTACCAACTTGCTTATGAGGGGAGAAAAATGGGCGAATCCACTGGATGTTAGCAAACAACTGGATGTTGTGTTCGTGGATTTTAGCAAGGCATTTGAGAAAGTCCCGCATGAACAGCTTCGCTTCAAACTACGAGGAATCAGTGTCACTGGAATCTCCCTCTCGTGGATTTCCGATTTCCTACGCAGTCGTTCCATGCTGTACATGTGACCAGCGGTGTCCCACAGGGCTCCGTCCTGGTCCCCGAACCCTTCAACATTTTCATCAATCATCTACCGACTGTGCTTCAATCGGATAGCTTGCTTTATGCGGATGATCTGAAGATATGGAAAGAGATATTCTCTCTAGATGATGCTAATCGACTACAAGAGAAGCACGGTCTTCTGCACAGTTGCTCGATTCAGTGGCGCTCACAAATTAATAAAAACATATGTTCCATCCTTTCTATTGACGCTCCTTAACCACTCAGTGATTACAACCTAGGTGATTGCTTGCTCTAAAATCCCACTTCAGTGAGCGGTCTAGGAGTGGTTTTCAGCAATAAGCTCCACTAAGGACATAATGAAGAGGGCTGCCGCTGCATACAAGATGTTTCACGCCATTCGAAGAGCTTTCTGTCGCTTGTCGCTAGCTTTTTAGACTCCTGTTCACCTCGCATTTGCACCCGATTCCAGCATACGGCGCCCATCTGCCTACCCGCTTTCCAAATTTAACGGCAGCAATATTAAAAAGGTTCAACGGTGTGGATCGAAGTTTGTCTCTGAGTTACGTGACTTGCCTAATCCTCTTCGGCTTCGACATTTGATTAGGCTTTCTACGGAGTACCGTCGCTGGCGCGGGTATTTGATGTTTCCCCGTCGTCTCCGCAGGAGAGAGCTAGGGAGAAAGTTGCGGGAATTTTGTCACCTCAACTTGGGTGTTCCACTAGAGGTCACCGACGGAAAATTTTGAAAACACGGAGGTTCAAAGTACGGTCCATTCTTGCACTATCCACTCGCGCTGTGAATAACTAAATCAGGTTACCGCCGGCCGTGGTTGATGCGCAGACAGAGGATGGTTTCAAGCGACTACTTGATTTCCACCTATTGAAATGCCAGGATCGTGTTATTTCAGCCACGAGTGCGAAGGTCTCGACGGAGTTTTCGTCGCGAAATGATGTGCAGCCCAGCAATGATCAAGAAGCGATGGAGCTGCCCAGGGTTCTCCCTCTCTTGTACACTATGAACATGTATATTAATTTACCTGACTAATTTAAAAGTTCAGAAAGCATTAGAAATAATACTAGACGTACCTTTTCTTCCACATCGTGAGATAAAAAGCTGTCTTTTTTGACAACGCGGTTCCTAAGGCGTTGTTTAATTCATGCCCAAACAACGTGCGATCTTCAAATGATCGTCAAAATTCGTTTCAAGGACTCTGAACGGGAACTTTTCGTCGACATCCAATGGAACATACTGTTTTTAAAACAAATTGCGTGCAATCAATTTTCGCTGGATTCTGAAAAGTACGCATTATTTTTGAATCACCGAAAATTGAACGAAGACGATAAGGCGTCATCCTGTGGAATAACCGAAAACTGCTATATTGACTTGTTTAGACACGAAACAAAGAATCGTTTTTTCGTATATTGCTATGTTTGTGAAGTGATTTCTCCTGCTCGTTTGTGTTTTACTTGCGAATCTTGCTCAAACTCTAACTTCACGCCTTCATCGATCTCAGCTGCTACCCGAACTGCAATTGGTCGGTGTAACGTTGGTGGTTGTGGAAGTACAAGCGCTCGCGTTAGTTTCTTGTGCCTGGCGTGTCCTGATCATCAACCAGCCGTGTTTCTGGAACAAATCAGGCGCAATCTGGAGTCCTCCCCATGTATCGCGTGTTATGCTGATGACATTGAGATTCTGGTCAATTTTTGCGTAGAACATCAACACGTCCTTTGTCTTGAGTGCTTTAAATGTTATGCAAAGGAATATCTAGATAACGGTTTGTTTCACTTAGTCGAAGATATCGGATTCACTCTTCCATGTCCAGCTGGCTGCACCAATTCATTTATATCCGATCCTCATCATTTCCGTATCTTAGGCGCTGAATTCTATGAACGGTACAAAGACTTTTCCGCTTCAAAATACACCTATGCACGTGATTGTATATTCTGCCCTCAGTGTGGACAGCTTTGGGACGCTTCAAACTCTGTACAGCGTAGTGGGACTGGTGACACCTGTGGTGAACAACCTCGATGGTTCAGCTGTGACCCCCCAGCTGGCTGCGGCTGTGTGTTCTGTAGTACATGCGGTTGGGTTTTCAAATGTTCCACATCTTCTTCGACTTGTTTATGCGGTGACTGTCCTTCCGAGCGGCACACAAATCGTACTGGTTTTACTGGTCTCATCCGAACATGGTGTAAAGGTTTTTCCTCCAGCGCCGAATATCAGAATCGGCTGGCCATAGCAAAACTGTGTCGTCCCTGTCCAAGGTGCAAAACTCCAACTGAAAAAACCGGGGGTTGTAATCATATTCACTGCACCATATGCAGCTGCGATTGGTGCTGGATATGTTGTGACCTCTGGTCAGGCGACTGTCAATCACTTCACTGGCTTTGAACCAACGTCCTCGCGCATTCACCTACTAACCTCGTATTGCCTTAGTGAAAAATATATTTTTGTATATTCTCTATCTTGTATATTAATCGGCTTTTCTTTTTCAGGTTGAACATTCAATGTAAGTTATAGTTCGAGCCATGTCTGCTGGTGCCGTCCGTGCTCCTCTGATAATCCCTCTACGTATACCCACCGCTGAGCTTCCAAAGTCACAGATAGATACAAATACGAAATTGGAAATCATTTCTGAGACCCCAAATACCACTATATATTTTACTATCAATGGGAGCAGGCCGGTAGTAAAAAAGAACGACAAGGACCTTCATAACTTCGGGACGCAAAAGTTCCGGAATCCGTTTACTCTTCCAGTGGGTACTCAAACTGTTCGTGCTCTCGCCTTTCTTCCGTAAGTCCAACTTTAATCTCATTCTTGTCGATAATTTCTTTACGAAACCTTTGCCTATAGAGCATTAAATGTGAGAACACCAAAATTTGCGTAGTTTAAGTTTACTAGAGTATACTGTCGTTAGTGGATACTGTATATTAATTTTACAATCTTATAATCGTATACGCTTTTTATGTTAACTTATATTTACTCGTTTATTTAGTTTTTATCCAACTGGCTTCCTACTATTTATTCACCATAATTAAATATCTTCAAACTATCCTGTTACGCTGTTTCGTACATAATAGAAAAAGGAGTCCTTCTTTTGGATAGAGCTACCACTGATTGTCCAACTAAGGTGTATGGATGAGGTCATGGTTAATATTCATAATTGTTACTATGTTATTCAGAGGTGGGCTTGGCTGAAGGTATTATAAACTGCTCAAAGGCACACCAGGGACATATTAACGGTACTGAAAAGTTCTCATCTTAACTTGGTTGAGAAGTATGGGTTGCTTTGTATCACAACTACTGCTGCTATCTTTCCTAGTTCAGTGTCCTTGATCACTACCCTGGAAGCAGTTGGTCACATGTTTTATCTGCTCACTAGACTGACATAATGTACACTCCTGAAGAATCGCGAAATGTAGAAGCAGATAATGGTCTTTTTTTGTTCCGTTCCATTGAGGTAATACCGGTGAAGCAAAGCGGTTGTATATCGTTTCTCTAGAGTTACATACTGAATATATGACCCTAGTCAGATATATAAGGCACCATGAAATCCGGATGCTTGAATTGCAGCTAAGGGGTTACTTCCCGCTCGTAAACCGTTCAATGCTATTTGTGCAATGGATGGCTGCATACTAGCTGGTGTAATATCGACACATCTCTGTATGAACGCCTCATCGGTTATCAACTACGTTTCTAAACCATCGAGCCATATTGATGGATAAACGCCTCGCGGCGAGTCTCTTACAACCCAGTTCACTTTGCGAAGGGGGGCAAGCGATGACTTGGTTAAGAAAAGTAAAGGCTCTCACTTCGTACTTGACCTCGCTTGGAACCTCGGCTCCCTGGTTGGGGACCGAAGGACAAGAAACACCTTTGGCTGGATACACAAGTTGACATATCAAAGAACCGACGCCACTGACGTTTGTGTTGTGAGTTTCTTTGTCCCTCCCCCTACTGCTTAGCCTCTCTCTCCGACCACCATCTCATCTCTGACGTATAATGTCACTTTTTGCGATATTATAGCCGGATAATAGCTCTCCAGCACGATGCTCATTCGTTATTGGTGGCTCAGCTCTTGTGCCTCTGTCGCATGTTTTTCTGCTTTTCTTGCATATTTCGGCACAACAACGGAAGTATTTTCTACCTCTAGCTAATGTGTGTAATGATGCATGATGAGTGCACATTGCGTTCCTGCCCGGCCTATGGTCCGTACAGCTGAAACAACTCAAGTTTCTCTTTTATGTCTACCCGCGTCTTACCCAACTACTAAAAGAAAACCGAGTCGAAAATCATCTATTTCATCGTTGGAACTGTTGGCCACTGGGGAGCAGCGTAGTCAACTTAAGCCGAGAACATATGCTGCAATAGTGAGTCAAAGCGCTATGTCAACGGATAGATTGAGCGCATCTCGTCGGATCTATACAAAGAGGAATCCGAAACAGCTAAACTCCTTCCGTACTCAATTAGAGCTCGTACTTGACAAGATGAGTCAACGGTAGGACCTAGATAGGGCGTACCCCAAAACACAAAAGTCGGCTTCTTCCTAGGAAAACAGACTTCCTCCTCGTGAACGACGTTTGAGTATCTTTAACGCTACAGAATCTAACAAGCAATCGCCGACCGTGAGGATAGTTACTGACCAAGTTTTCCTGCAGCTGATGGTTTCTTTACTGTTCGACTAGGGGGATCAGGGGATCAATGTCGGCTCTGCATTTCGCCTTAGTAGGATGTTTGATGACCTTGCCAAGGTTCGTTCGCTGCAAATCTTTTGTCAAGATGAACAGAAATGTCGTCATGTTCTCACTCGGACCTTACATATTAAGAGCGAAATATTCCACGTCTTGAGGGATATCTGCCTAGAAGGCCGAGCTGGGATGAAGAGCCCCGTTGCTAAACTTCTGACCCTCCGAGCCGAAGATAAATCTACTCTTCATATTGTGGATTTTCGTGTGGTTCATTTGACTCCGAAAGCTCAATGGCGACCAGTCTTTATTGCACCCGGTTTCTAGTTTCTAAGTTTGGGTTGTGTGTGATGTCCGCCAATGTGCGAAGCCTGTGAAATAAACTGGATGCGGTTTGTCTTCTCACTTTACAGTAGCAACTTGACCTGATGGGTTTTAATGAGACGTGGCTGTCCCCGTATATTCTTGATTCCGGAAAACGCCGGGTCGTTGTCTAGAAGTAACCAGCTTGTCTCGTAATCTTGCGGCGCGGGTTCGAGCCCGCGTAGGGGCAGCACGACCCTCACACTATCCTTAGCCCACGTGCGACCGGTGGTGGTTGCACGGCAGCGGTGCGTCGGCACTCCGTACCGGCGTACTGCTGATGCTCTTCCTGGTTATCGGTTCTCTCGGACTGGTTCACTTGGCATCAGATCTGGAGGTGACATCATGCTCCGCTGGAAGTCCAGGTTGAAAGCTCATACCGCAGATACTATTTATGACACTGCTGGGGGTTCTGAGATACTTTCCATCGCAATGAGACTGGACCTTACCGTGGTACGATGGCTTATGTGCCTCAGTGATCCATTGAGCTATGCTGGATGGTGCTTTTTTGCACCTTCAGAGCCACTCATACCAGATTGGTCCATGGTTACTGGCCAGACAAACAGCCTCCTGGTCCTCCAGGTTGGGGGTTGGAATGAGGGTGGCTCCTTATTCCTTAAAACGGACTCCATGTAGCCCAACGCCAAACCCATGCCTTGCGGTCAGGTTTTTGAACCAAAGGCTTTGATTGAGAACCCTAATCGTTCTCCTGTCTACTCCTGGGCAATCTGAAAGTATTCTGCCCACGTGATTCTTTGAATCTTTCCTCAAACAATTTCCTGATGCTCTGGCCACCGCAGCGTATAATCAACGGTGCCCTATCTGCTGCATCAAGCAGGCTGGATTGGGGTTGGGATGCTACTGCTCAAGCCTACTTACCTTCTTATTCTCTCTTACGCTTTTTCACTCACACCATCCCGTTCCAGCTTCAATTTTATCCCCCGTGTTTTCAACCCCCAATTCTTGGCCCTCCCCCACCTTGCTTTTATAGGCTTTTAACTTTTAGTTTCAACTTACATGTGGACGCGGAGCGTCACTCCTGCCCTGTCAACAGGCCCATTTCCAAGCAAGCGTCCAAGCCCAGTTCATCGGCTTCCATTTGCGGCCCTTGATCATCCTTCAGATTGGCATGCTTCAATGTACGCACATTACTTCAGATCGGTCAACAGGCAGCACTTGCCCGAACATTAGAGACCCTCTCGATCGATTACTGCTTCTTATAAGAGACCTGCCTTCAAGACTCCAGCTCTGTTTTCACTCTGCCATCCCGTTCATGGAACATCAGCAACACTTCCTCATTGCGTGTATCCGGTGACGAGGCAGCTTCGAGTACCGGCCAAGCCGGTGTTGGTATTGCCCTGATTCCTCGGGCTGAAGCTACTCTGGTTGATTGGATACTAATCACTAGCGGGTTGTGTGCGGTCCGATTGGCTGGCTCGTTCAAACTTTCGAAGCCGCACGGGACTAACAAGTGTCTATTCGTTATCGCTGCCTATGCACCTACAAACTCTATCGACGACTCGGTAAAAGACGACCTCTATCGTCAACTGAACGAGCTCTTTCGCAACAGAAAGAGCGCCGACACTGTAGTACTGGCTGGGGATTTGAACGCTCAAATTGGAAAATTATCGACTGATGAACTGCATCTGGACGGCCAACATGGTGTAGTCTCACGTAATCATAACGGTGAGCAGTTACTTCATTTGGGTGAGGATGCTTGCTACTTGGCACGTTGGAGGCTGTTACGGTTATGGGCAATGTTGTCAGCGTACTTTAAGTCAAGAACTCGATCACATGGGGACAGCTCCACCTCTTGCAAGTCGTGTCCATTGAACGTAGTCGCCATGATTTCGTTCGTGGAGGATTTAACAAATGGTGGAAGTGGGCATTCCTTGTCTCACACCGCTGGAGCTATTGAAGCGCGGTGACAGTTTGCCGTGAGCCCTCACTCTGCCCGAACCATGCTCATAAGGCGATCTGATAATCTTTATGTATTTGTCGGACACATCTATCCTCAGCAGACAGTCCCAGAGGACACATCGGTTCACCAAGTCGAAGGCACATCTGTTTTTGCGATCCCACCTAGAATATTGCGTCCAGGCTTGTCCACCATGCCTTGTCCGGGACAAAATGGCACTAGAAAGGGTGTTGCGTGTCGGTACTAGGTTGGTCAAGGGATTACGAGGGCAAACGTACCCCGAACGCCTACTTAGTTTGGGGATGCATTCAATGCACTATCGAAGAATTAGAGGGGACCTAATCTTAACCTACCGTATTTTGACTGGGAAGGTTGGTCCTGATTTGTCCATGCTATTTAGTCCTGCTAGATTATCTGGTCTTCGCAGGCATTGTATGAAGCTGGACAAACCGCGGTCCGATCGAGTTAGAGCGGAGACACGCTTATCGCGTCGAGTCATCGAGCGCTGGAACCTGCTTCCAGAAAATGTTGTCAAGGAAGCTACGGTTAAGGGGTTTGAGCGTCAACTAGATGCTCTTGGGTGGCAACACGAAACCTTTCCATTTTCCTGACAAATTCCCATCTTCATACTTCGATTCTATTTTCTTTACTTTTCCTCACCATTGGTATTATTCTCTTCTTTTAACTGATTTCCCCTACTCTCTTACCTTCGCTTTTTCTTCCCCTCTTACTTATTTCACGTAACTGACATAGCTGGGACAGCTAATGTAAGGAACGTGGGCATTAAATTGGTGGACCAGGGTGTTTTTCGGGTGTTTTCGTTTTAGACCCATCAAGAAGTCGGAGCACCCCTATCAACTCCTGGATCGACGACGCGCTCAAGAAGGAACACTTACGGAATTCATCCTATCGTTCCAGTCCCACTTGAACTTGAACTTATCGAGAAACACGACTACAGTGGCTCGCCGATAAATATGGCGGTATTACAAAGCAGCCGCGATATAGCAGTCGGCCATACTAGTCCCACTCGATTCACGAACTCCATTTGTTTTTGCTTTTGCTGGGCTTGCATTCTTCATAACGTCGCACTTTAACCGACAGTGGTACCAGTGCTGCAACGATGATGCGGTTTTCATTTTTCTAGCTATGTGAATCGCCTCTGCTTTTACTGATAATGACTACTTTTGACCTTTTTATGCTCTCTTTTCCTTATCCTCTATTGTAGTTCTGTTGCAGTGCTCCTGTCCTTATAACCCCCAACTTATGCGTTTGTACGTTATACTGGTGATTCCAAACCGCACAACCGTTATTACCATAATTAGTTCTCGAGTCAAGCGCACAAAGACCTCGGAGCTAAACTTCGTGCTAGCCTGAAGTGAGACCGTGAATTCTGATGGTCGTGTGTCGGCGATGGAAATGGCAGCTGCGCATGGCGACCACCGGAATTTATTCCGTCTGATACGGGAAACGGGTACCAGAAAACATTGTGTTGGTGAAACTACACGTGAAGAGGGTGGACAATCTGCCCCTACTTTACTAAAACGCTTAGAGCGTTAAAGGACAATTTAATCGGCCAGAGTTGTCAGATTTCTCGTCAGCCAGTAATCACTGGGTTCCTTGGGCTATCCCTTTAGATCCTCCCTCTCGCTCCGAAATTGGGCGCGAGATCGTACTGCTGAAGTTGAATAAGACCGTGGGACCAGATGATCCTACTCCAGCCCTCTTCAGATTCAGTGGACTTGCTATCGTGGATGGTTTACACGAGTTACTAGCGAAACTATGGGATGTGGCCACTGTCCCAACCGACTGGAGCCGCTCCGTTGTTATCTCTATCTTCAAGCGAGGCTCACTTCCCGAATGTGGCAACCACGGAGGTGTCAGTCTGATCTCCATTGCCTCCAAGTTACTTGCCTCTGTCATCCTACACATTGACTGGCACCCGTAAAAGCCAAGTTCATGCGATGCAAGCCGGGTTTCCTCGAAATCAAGTCTTCGTTGGCCGCATCTTCACGTCAGTTATTGGAACACCACCATATTTATTAGCAATTCGCTGTAGTTGTGTTTCCCGGCATCAAAGGTGTCTTTGATTTGGGGTATCAATGTATTCTTTAAAACTTTCTGCTGAAATAGCTGTGTCCGGTAAATGCGTAAACATTCTCGGAACACTGTACGCGCATAGTTCACATAAAGTGAGAGTCTATGGCCAAATGTGGCTACCCTCTAATATCTTCAGCGTTGTGAGACAAGGATTCTTGCTGTCACCTTTCCTGCTTAACTTCGCTATTTTCTTTTCTTGTGGTACTGCCAATCGTCACCCCATCCGTCACTGGTGATCCGACTGTTCCCTAAACCTGTTGGGACCCAGAAAACTCCCTGCGGGCTCTGAGCACAATATAACTAGATTAAAAATTTTGCGAAAACTGGAACGAAGCCTGTGTCCTGAAGAATCCACTGGACCAGTGGAGCTCATGCAAATGGATAGATGTGAGCAGTAGACAGTTATCGCCAACTCTTCCAACTGATTCGTGCCACTGGTCTCAGAAACCCAAACAGTGACAAATAGAAACAGAACGGGCGCCTTGATTCTCATCGAGAAGCACCATCTGGATCGTTAGGTCGAACACTTTCGAGATCACTTCAATTAGCACCCTTCGCCGGGACCTCTTCTTACACAGGTAGTCCAAGCTAAGCCATGGCCAGTAATTTAGTTGTTCCATTGGAGGCCGAGGTCGGAAACATGATCACAACCCTCGATCTTTTTCCAGCTGATAGTCAGAATTCCTTTACACTCGCACTATTTAAGGATGGTGGTGAGATCCTCTGCAAAGCACTGTTCTCCCTGTTCAAACGGATCTGGAAGGAAGATACCATCCCAGTTAACGCATTATAGAATAGGTCCGTCTCACTGACTGTGCTGTCCGCAGTGATATTAGCCTAACGCCGGTTATGACAAAATCGCTGGCCTCAATCCTCGTTCGTCACCTCACTACAGAACGAAAATCCTTGATTAGCAAAGAGTTAGCAGATTTTCGCCCATGACGGGGCTGTGTAGACCACATATTCAGCCTGCGGCCGGTGCTAGAGCCACGTCGCATGTATCGCAAACCGACAATAGCTGTTTTCCTGGCCTCAAGAGTGCATTCATTTCATTCGATCGTTACATTTTGTTCGAAATGCTTGTGCGAATAGGCGCTCCCATGAAAGATAAACATCTTACATGCGTTGTATTCGAGCACCACAGGCCGCGTAATGGTCTACAGAGATTTGTCGGCTATCTTTCGATACCAAGTGTCATTCTTCAGGGTTGTGCAATTTAATAACTTTTGTTCAACTTCGTGTTTAACTTCCTCAATAAGTGTTTCCTTGTGGTATCCCACGATGCAAGCGTTGAGGTGCTGCTTGGTTAAAATCTAATTGCTCTTGATTATGCGGACGATATTGTCTTGTTTAACGATGTTGGGACGGCCTAGTAAACGCTGAGTAGCCGCTCTAGATTAGTCTCATCATTTGGTATGTGTTTCACACCCTTGAAGTACAAAGTGCTGTTGCAGGTTCACCGGCCACTCGATGATCCATTGACTCTCGATAGCGAGGAACTAAAGCTAGTTGATCAATTCATGGCATCTGCATCAGCAACACTGGGTGCGTAACCACTGAAGTCAGCTTACGTATTACAAAAGCTAGAAATGACATCTTAATTCTGCAACGTATGTCGCGTTAATGGTGGATATCCTGTGTCTGAAAGGCCGTATTTACAAGGCACCATCGAGAGCCATCCTGCTCGGTGAGAGTGGGACTTGCCCCCTTCGGTCTGAGGATCTGGGGCGCTCAGATACAGTGTACATATTCTTCTGACGCACTTTTCCTGAACGGACAGTCGCAAAGAAGAAATTTGCGCACCGAATCAGTTTCGAGGAACACGGTGGGTCGACAATGTTTGACGGTGCCTCAACAACTGACCGAAAGTAAGCATGTGGTCAATGCATCTTCGACCTCGACGAAATCCGGCGTGCTCTTCACGATTCTGACTTTCATTGTTTCTGGTCAGTCTGTGAAGAACGACAGAAGCAAACCCCTAGAGGTTATTTGGATCAAAGTGTTAGCTCTATGATTACCGCATTCCTAAGTTGAGTCCATCCTTGAAGATCGGGGCTATAACAGTTCAGCTAATGTCGGTTAAGACGGTTTATTGCTCCCACAGTTTCACGAATACTTAATACGAATCGTCCACAAGAATTGATCCCCGAACTTGTAGGGGGCTCTGGGGATGTTAATCTGATCCAGCGGCCTTGTTTTACTTCGGATATCGGATCTTACGTTCGATTGCATCGCAGAATTGCGAATTGAAAGGGACGGTCCATGGAGTAGGACGACCACTGGCCGGCGATGAATCTGGTAATGACGCCCGATTGAATTACCTCTAAAGGTGTTCAACCTAACGCTCCGTAATGCACGAAGTAGCTTTTGCTAGTTATCAAGAACAACGGTCGTTTCCATCCCCATTACGCAATGGGACTAACAGGTTTTTACTAGTTCTATTCTCTGTCGGTTTGGAACTCTTTATTAACAAGAAGAGCTATTCATGCATTCCTTTTTTACTATTCGGAGCAAGGCTGCGGAATTTTGCCAGTAGCGGCATTCCACTTCACTTATATTTTTAGGAAAGCTGATTGCTTATACGTCTGATTTATTTGTCTGCTGTTATCAAACTGGGTTAGTGATTCGTACACCTCCCTATCTATCAATTTGAACGTTATTATGCGTGAATTAGTTAAAATTCCATTATCTATATTGCTTGTCTTCAGTTTGTCTTGTGATGTCGCTGATTAACAATGTACACTCAAACCTGTCTAAATCAACCACTCAAGCGGCCGAGAAAATGTGGTCGCCTTGGACAGGTGGTCGTCATAGACAGGTTCATGCATAGGTACATTACTCATAGTCGGCCGGTGGCCGAGTGGTCTGCACGTTTGCTTTGCAAGCATAAGGTCACCGGTTCGAATCCGCGTAGGGGTGGGCGTCCTCGAGGTATACAGCCTGCGCGCGACTGGTGGTGGTCGCGCGGCAGCGAAGCGCCGTTACGGCTTACTGCTGACACATTATTATAATATTATTATCATCATCAACAGCAGTACATCAGCCATTCGAACTGATGCTTCACTGCCATACAACCGTGGTGACCTACTGGACCAATAAGGAGAAGGAAAGGGGACCTATCGGAAAACCTTAGTAACCTAAGCAAACATTCAGGGTCAAGACGACTACACCTTGTCAACAACATATCGTCACAAACAGCTGGATATCATACAAAGATGAAGTCGTACAGTCCAACCTGCCATGGCGACCACCTGTGTATGGCGACCAGCCAGAAACATCCCCAAACGTTTCTTCTATGAGTAATGTCCCTATGCATGAACCTGTCTCTGGCGACCACTAGTTCAAGGCGACCGCTTTTGTCGCTCCCTTAAGCAGCCGTCTTAGACAGGTTTGATTTTATGTGTCCAGGCCAATGCAACCATCAGTTGCTATCAGTTATTCTAAGGAACTAGCTTCCTTATCACTGCGCTAGCACTCGCCTACGCACATCTTCGTTATGGACACACTGGTGCAACCCGACGCCAACAATGCTTTGCACAGCGATGATCAGAGACTTGAAGGCACTTCAGATCCTAAGATCGTAGGGACCAAGTCTTTCCCCAAATATAGCAGGACGGCCCACGCTGCAGCCTTGTAAACACGGGCTTTTAGATCGAAGAAAGCTCCTTTTTAACGCCAAAGATGTCACAGATTCAAGAAGAAATCTCTGGCTTTTGTAATATGTCAACTGACTTCAATGCTTATTTGCCCATCGTTGCTGATGCAGCTGCCGCCGCAAGTGAAATGATCAACCACTTCGACTCCCTCAATATCATGGGCCGAGGGTTTATGGCAAACTATCGCCACCCCCCAGTATCACCAGCGATGTGAGACAATGTTACCCGCAGTCACCTTTCCTATTTCACTCCGCTACTGATGAAGTGATGGAAACAACATTCGATGGACACGATGTAAAGCGTGTGGAACTACTTCCTGGTGAGCGACTTCTTGACTTGGAGTATGCAGATGATATTTCCCCAATCTGTGACAGCTCTCAAACATACCAAGCAGCACTGGACCAATTAGCACTGGCTGTCTATCGTTTTGGGCTATGCTTTGCTCCATCCAAATGCAAAGTTCTTCGCCAAGATTGGCGGAGACCCAACCCTGCGCTAATGCTTTGTGGTGATTTGTTAGAAGTCATTCCGCAATTCAAGTACCTGGGCAGCTATATTAGCACCCGTGCAATCGAAGATGAGGTTACAAACCGTATAGCAAAAGCTCGAGGTGATTTTCCCAATCTCCGCCACCTATGGCGCAGATGCGACCATTAATTTCGCCCTGAAGGCCAGTTTATAACGCCGCCGTCCATTCAACTTTCCTATATAACTGTGAAACCTGGCCCATCAGGTCGACAGACATGAAGAGGCTCGTCACATTCGATCATCGCTGCCTTCGCAGCTTAGCTCATGTCTGCTGGGAGCACCGCGTGAGCAATGAGCGTGTTCGGCGTCGCGTATTTGGTGCAGGAAGAGCGAGTGAACTGCTCAGCACCATTATATCACGCACCAGGCTCCGATGGTTGGGCCACGTGTTGCGCATGCCAGCCCACCGACTTCCGCGACGTGCATTGTGTGCGCTTTGTGGGTACGGTTGGAAGAGGAGGAGGGGAGGCCAAGCGATGACTTGGTCGGGAGGAATGAAAACCCTCACTTCGAAGTTGGCGTCGGTTGGTGCATCCCGACTTCCTGGCTGGGGTGCTAAGGTAGATGAACACGTTTGTTTGGACACACTTGCTGATATGGCTTGGAGCCGGCCCTAATGGCGTTTGTGTTGTGATTTCCTTTGTCCATCCCCTTCCCTTTAGGTTCCCTCTCCAATCCCGATCTTTTGCAAAACCTTTAATATAATATTTAATCTCATATTTTTCTTGTGTAATTTGTGCACTTTTTTGGTATCCTATCTTTTTGTACTGCTGCACATTAGTTGAGGTGTTTCTCACCCTCGGCTAACGTGTACTGATGATGGTGATGATGACGATGTTGCTGCTAATGATGATGATGATGATGATGATGATGATGATAATGGGCCAAGAAGTCACCAAGTGGCTGCAACGACACTTTGTACTTTGAAGGTGCGAGGCGCACGGCAAATGATAGGACCACTGTAAAGGGGCTACTAAGGATTGACTGGATCGTCTCGACATCCCTAAATAGCAAGACAATATTGTCTGCATAATCGAGACCAACTAGCTTATCACCAGGCAGCACCTTAACGCCTGCATCTGGTGGATCCTCAAGGGAACACTTCATGATGGATTCCTCGATGAAATTGACCAGAAAGGGGAACTTGGGCAACATTAGCGAACGCCACTTATGGTCGGAAAGATATTCGATACGTCACCCTAGACCTTGACGCGGCCTGTCGTCTTCGAGTATAAATCACGTACAATGTTCACATATTTTATGGGAACTTTTTTCCGCTCATGTATCTCGAACAGAATACATCGATCGACTGAATCGAACGTAATATTAAACTAGAGGAATACAGCTATTGTCGGTCTGCGATGTGCATGGCGCTACTCAAACACATTACGCGGTCTTCACAGGCCCGTTCTTGGCGGAAACCTACCTGTTCTTCCCTGATCCAGGTTTACCGTTTCGCAGTGAGGCGACGAACGAGAGCTGAGGCCGGTGCTTTTGTTACAACTAGCGCCGGGACAGTATCCCTGTGGTTAGCGCAGTCGAAACGACTGTCCTTGTATATTGCCACTACAATGGATTTACTCCAATTAGGTGGGTTGGTCTCTTTCTTTCGGACATGCTCGAACAGGTTTGTCATTGCTTTGTAGAGGACCTCACCTCAATCCTTAAACAGTGTATGTGAGAGCGAATCTGGGCCAGCAGCACGCAAACGATTGAGGGCTGTGATCGCGTTTCGGATCTCAGTCTCTCATAGAGCCTTTAAACTAACCAGCATTGGCTCGCGCTTCATCATTTGTGATGGATATCCGGAAGCAGTTGGCCAACTGAACGGATCTTGAAAGTGTTCCGCCCAACGAGCCATAAGGTGTCCCTCCTTGTGAACCATGACATCCGCGCTGTCTCTGATTGTGTCACTGACGCTTGGTTTCCTGGGACCAGTGGTGCGGATCGCTTAGAAGAGCTTGCGATAATTGTCTACTGCTCCCGCCTCCATTTCTTGTGCCCTACCAGTCCACCATGCTTCCTTGTCAGCAGCCCGGCTATGCTTTAGTTCGCGCCTAATAGTCCGTCCGGTCACATTGTGCTCAGAGCCATCCGTGAGTTTTACTCTGGATTCCAACAGGTTCACCGACCTCCCGGATATCCAGTGATTGGTGTATAGCAGTGGAGTTCCTATTCTACTGAAGCTCAGTGTCATTAGGACAATAGCGCGTAAGTTCGGTACACAGTGTATCCTGTTAGTCTTGCCTGACGGAGGGTTTCCAATCGAGGGAGATGTTTGAACGCCTCCTAGTCGTGTTCATGGAAACACGACAGCATACCAAGGCATCACCAGAATCATCGCAGCTACTCCACAGGATGGAATAACCCCATCTGTAGCTTATGGCAATGTGGTTTATTTGGGTCCAGGACTGACCAGCTACGGGAGTACGCCAAGTGGGACTTCGGCGCCCACTGTGTATAAAAGCGGTGTTGCTACGAAACAGCTGGTGCTCCTTACACCGTTGCGACAGACGCGCGCCGTTGTCCGTCCGTTCGGAGTTAAAGCCATAATTACCACCTAGCTGAGCTTCTGGAGAGACCAGGCAAACTACTTGCGCATTGATATCCCCTGCAAGGGCTATGATATCTGGACGAGTGCTGTTGCAATGTAGCGTTTTCAGTTCGTAGTAGAAGGTGTCCGTAGCAGCATCAGAGCTGCAGTCGGTGAGGGCATGAGCGGAAACCACCAACAAACAGCGTCTAATGCTACTTCCTAAAGCAACCTTGGCTAATGTTGTCAAACGGGCTGTACACAAACGGCTGTTGTCAGGAATCCAATCAACCAACGATGACAGCCTTGGAGCTGGAAACAAAGACCACCCCAGCTTGACCAGTACTTGCCGCATCAGCGTCTCCGAATGCATACAACCAGTAGTGAGTGGACAAGTTAAGCGCAGTTAGTTCAACATCCCCATGAGGGTCATTGATGCTGCTTTCAGATACACAGCACACGTCAGTATCCAGTGTGTCTAACTTGCGTGCTTGAGTAACCTGTTGACATATTTATCTTGGTGTGCTTACGTCGAACGCCGCCAGGGAAACAAGACAGCTTGGTCTTATAAGGGACTGTTGCCGGTAGGCGTCCAGTGGGTAGTGAGGGAAGGTAGCTGCAGATGGTGTGGCTACGATGGCATCGCGGTTGCTGTCAATTATGCTGGAAATTATTTAAGGGAATTTAGTAATGAGAGTTGGGAGGGGGTTAAGAGAGAAATGTGGAGAAGAAAGAAGGGAGACGCCAGCAGTAGCATCTTTTCGCTTATCTCCCCTGGTATGTGCAGCATATAAGGAGAACCTAGGTAAGCTGCGCGATGGCCGATGCAAAATGTAGTTAACTTTTGAAGAAATAGTCATGGTTGTACGTTGGTTGAGATACTGCTATGGCACCAAGACCTAGACAGGAGGACGATTATGTTCATCAATCAAAGCCTTTGGCTCAATAGCCTGTCCGCAGGGCGGCGATGATGTGATAATGATTTAGTTTTACGGAAACGGACGCCATCCCATTTCAAACCTTAACCTGGAGGTCTAGGAGGCTGAGTTTGTCTGACCTCCAACAATTGACCAACCTGGTTGGAGTAGGTCTCAAGGCTTCCGATGACAGCACCCAGTATACTGCAGCCTAAAGGTAACGAGCTCGTCATGTAATCTGACGTCTTGGGTTCTTGCCAGCGTAGGGACAGGACGACTCTCGCAGTATCCTTAGCCCACGTGCGACCAGTGGTGGTTGCGCGGCGGCAAAGCGTCGGTACTGCATACCGGTGAACTGCTGATGCCCTACCTCAATGGCACACAAACCGTCACACCACCTTAAGCTTCAGTCTCGCTGCGACGGTTGTTTGATATTGGTTACTCAACTACCAGTGCGTATTTTGGGGGTCTTCTTCCTTTGGGTGCACCTTGTTAGCGTTAAGGAGTAATTTGATAGTGTTATGGATTTACTTGACTGAGGAAAAGTGTAGACAACACCATCCTTGACTGGCATTCGTACAATTGAGGTCCCGGTAAACGGTCGATACTGTCAACGTGAGTGTTCCTCGGCCAAATGATAACCCTCTATAGCCTGGTAGGTTGGTTAAGAAAACGTTACCGGTTTCGTTCTCAGTTTATTTCATTTGCTTTTCGTTCTGAAAGTGAAGCGAACATGACATGGCATCCGTTGACACAAAGGTTATGATAGTTTTGGTTATTATTACTTGTTGTTTCGATCGCTCTAGTTAGGCCTGTGTTCAACCTCTAGTTTCCCCATCCCACTCATTCTTTGTTTGCCTCAGCTTTATAATCAATGGTCACCAACTATCCATTGCTGTCAATATACCTATATCTCTTCCCATTTGAAACGTCTTCTGGAGACAGACCACTTGTGTTATATGAATATTTTATCCACTTCTTTGTTCCCTCACCGGTGGTTAATAGATTTCAAGACATATATTTATGATTATCTTTACGATGCAGCATTGTTTGTTTTTCTATCTGGGCAGTTGACACAAATACCGACCTACCTTCGTAACTGATTCAACTCCTCTTCCCATAACGCTGCGATTTTACCTCGTGTTTATCCTGCCCACTTTAAAGGGAGACCGGCTGCGAGAGTAATGTGGTGACCAAGCGGTTCGAGGTTTCAAAGGCCAATTGTGCTACCGAAAGCGGGAGGACAACCTCGCTTGACGACTACGCATATCTAGACGACTTGAAAACCATTGAATATCATAGAAAGAGGACCCGCGTAAGTACACTTTTGTTGCTGAGTAAGACGATCTTCTGTATGCTTCCTCACACTTGTTTTCCTGATTTGTTCCCATATGGTACCCTCGTTAAGCTCCTTCACAGTCTGTATGCATGGCCCCGCCAAACCCCAAACCGCCATTTTTGAGTAGTCCCACTGCCCGACATAAGGGCCTGTGTTACAGTGACATGTGAAATGATTGCAATTACTGCCCAATGTGGCTGTCATCGTGTGCGAACTTATAAGACCAGTGACACGGACCTAGAGATGCTATTGTTTGGCTAGAGTAAATATCTATGCGGAGAAGGGGTTTCGCACTTTCAACACAAGGTCTGCACTTTTGCGAAAACACAGCTGTCGATCGATGGGCATCGGAGTTTGTTCATTTAAAGGAAAGTGTACGTTTTGCTCATTTCTTACTCAGGAACGTACGGTTTTTTGTACTTCATTGGCCAATCGGTATCCCTTGAATGCTTTTATTCTCACCTCAAATGGTTTCTATACTGTTTACTGACGTAACGGTGACTCCAGTTGCAAGATGGCTACCAGCATCGGGCTATCCGATTTCAAGTAATCCAATTGGTGAAAAAGACAAGAGGAAGCGCTATATCAATGAACCAGGTAAACAGTAGGACCTCGAATTGTTGGGTTTGTTTGGCTGCTCAACCACACCACTGCGCATAGCGTTACTACGCACTTCTGCTGTTTTCGTTTGTGTTTACTTTCCTACACCTGGTACACACTGACGCTTTTTTTATTCGTTCCTAGTCACATTCTAGGCATTTTACTCGTGCCATCTCAGAATCGACTTCAGTTCCAATTCGGTTGCTGTCGCCTTCTTGACAAACAGACAACATGTAGGTTTTTGACAGGCATACGCTTATAACTTTAGTTGCATCATCATCATCATCATTATACAAGTTAGATGAAGGTGAAAAACACCTCAGCTACTGTTCCGCAATACAAAAGATAAGAAAAGGACAACAAACAGTGGCACGCCGGCTGAGTCCCCAGCAACGGATGGACATCGTTCCGGAAAGCTAACAGCTGGCTATCGTGCCGTAAAAAGAGAGTTATATTATGCCTAACGAGTGAGATCGTGATTGGATGGGGATGCTAAGCAGGAGGGGATGGACAAAGGAAATCACAACACAAACGCCATTAGGGCCGGCTCCAAGCCATATCAGCAAGTGTGTCCAAACAAACGTGTTCACCGTCCTTAGGACCCCAGCCAGGCAGTCGGTATGCACCAACCGACGCCAACTTCGAAGTGAGGGTTTTCATTCCTCCCGACCAAGTTATCGCTTGGCCTCCCCTCCTCCTCTTCCAACCGTACCCACAAAGCGCACACAATGCACGTCGCGGAAGTCGGTGGGCTGGCATGCACAACACGTGGCCCAACCATCGGAGCCTGGTGCGTGATATAATGGTGCTGAGCAGTTCACTCGCTCTTCCTGCACCAAATACGCGACGCCGAACACGCTCATTGCTCACGCGGTGCTCCCAGCAGACATGAGCTAAGCTGCGAAGGCAGCGATGATCGAATGTGACGAGCCTCTTCATGTCTGTCGACCTGATGGGCCAGGTTTCACAGTTATATAGGAAAGTTGAACGGACGGCGGCGTTATAAACTGGCCTTCAGGGCGAAATTAATGGTCGCATCTGCGCCATAGGTGGCGGAGATTGGGAAAATCACCTCGAGCTTTTGCTATACGGTTCGTAACCTCATCTTCGATTGCACGGGTGCTAATATAGCTGCCCAGGTACTTGAATTGCGGAATGACTTCTAACAAATCACCACAAAGCATTAGCGCAGGGTTGGGTCTCCGCCAATCTTGGCGAAGAACTTTGCATTTGGATGGAGCAAAGCATAGCCCAAAACGATAGACAGCCAGTGCTAATTGGTCCAGTGCTGCTTGGTATGTTTGAGAGCTGTCACAGATTAGGGAAATATCATCTGCATACTCCAAGTCAAGAAGTCGCTCACCAGGAAGTAGTTCCACACGCTTTACATCGTGTCCATCGAATGTTGTTTCCATCACTTCATCAGTAGCGGAGTGAAATAGGAAAGGTGACAGCGGGCAACATTGTCTCACACCGCTGGTGATACTGAAGGGCGACGACAGTTTACCATAAATCCTCGCTCTGCCCGTACTTTGCGCGCACGGCGCTTTGATAATGTTTACATATTTAAGTGAGGTTCTTCGCAGTCAGTTTCCAAATCACATAGTCGTCCACATGCCCGGAAAAGCACTAGACTGCAGTTTCAGCCTGTTGGGCATCATCAGTAGTGCGCATCCATCGGATCCATCAGGATTCGAACCCATGACCACCAGCGGATTGAACCGCCAGTCAGCAGCTTATGCCACTGGGCCACGGGGGACAGCTTCGGACCGTCGTGATTTACAAGCTAACTGCGATATAGCGCGTCTTATCCTCCACTGCCATGCAAGTTACGAACGTTGCAGAGGACAGGGTTGGCCCCGAAAGACACGGCGTCCACTAACAGTAGCTATGTACGACATAGCATTTAGAAACTGTCAGGGCAGGTATATTTCGATGTACTCATGAGTAGGGGATTTTTGATGTAATTAAGTGAGGTTCTTCGCAGTCAGTTTCCAAATCACATAGTCGTCCACATGCCCGGAAAAGCACTAGACTGCAGTTTCAGCCTGTTGGGCATCATCAGTAGTGCGCATCCATCGGATCCATCAGGATTCGAACCCATGACCACCAGCGGATTGAACCGCCAGTCAGCAGCTTATGCCACTGGGCCACGGGGGACAGCTTCGGACCGTCGTGATTTACAAGCTAACTGCGATATAGCGCGTCTTATCCTCCACTGCCATGCAAGTTACGAACGTTGCAGAGGACAGGGTTGGCCCCGAAAGACACGATCGTCCACTAACAGTAGCTATGTACGACATAGCATTTAGAAACTGTCAGGGCAGGTATATTTCGATGTACTCATGAGTAGGGGATTTTTGATGTAATTAAGTGAGGTTCTTCGCAGTCAGTTTCCAAATCACATAGTCGTCCACATGCCCGGAAAAGCACTAGACTGCAGTTTCAGCCTGTTGGGCATCATCAGTAGTGCGCATCCATCGGATCCATCAGGATTCGAACCCATGACCACCAGCGGATTGAACCGCCAGTCAGCAGCTTATGCCACTGGGCCACGGGGGACAGCTTCGGACCGTCGTGATTTACAAGCTAACTGCGATATAGCGCGTCTTATCCTCCACTGCCATGCAAGTTACGAACGTTGCAGAGGACAGGGTTGGCCCCGAAAGACACGGCGTCCACTAACAGTAGCTATGTACGACATAGCATTTAGAAACTGTCAGGGCAGGTATATTTCGATGTACTCATGAGTAGGGGATTTTTGATGTAATTAAGTGAGGTTCTTCGCAGTCAGTTTCCAAATCACATAGTCGTCCACATGCCCGGAAAAGCACTAGACTGCAGTTTCAGCCTGTTGGGCATCATCAGTAGTGCGCATCCATCGGATCCATCAGGATTCGAACCCATGACCACCAGCGGATTGAACCGCCAGTCAGCAGCTTATGCCACTGGGCCACGGGGGACAGCTTCGGACCGTCGTGATTTACAAGCTAACTGCGATATAGCGCGTCTTATCCTCCACTGCCATGCAAGTTACGAACGTTGCAGAGGACAGGGTTGGCCCCGAAAGACACGGCGTCCACTAACAGTAGCTATGTACGACATAGCATTTAGAAACTGTCAGGGCAGGTATATTTCGATGTACTCATGAGTAGGGGATTTTTGATGTAATTAAGTGAGGTTCTTCGCAGTCAGTTTCCAAATCACATAGTCGTCCACATGCCCGGAAAAGCACTAGACTGCAGTTTCAGCCTGTTGGGCATCATCAGTAGTGCGCATCCATCGGATCCATCAGGATTCGAACCCATGACCACCAGCGGATTGAACCGCCAGTCAGCAGCTTATGCCACTGGGCCACGGGGGACAGCTTCGGACCGTCGTGATTTACAAGCTAACTGCGATATAGCGCGTCTTATCCTCCACTGCCATGCAAGTTACGAACGTTGCAGAGGACAGGGTTGGCCCCGAAAGACACGACGTCCACTAACAGTAGCTATGTACGACATAGCATTTAGAAACTGTCAGGGCAGGTATATTTCGATGTACTCTCTAAATGCTATGTCGTACATAGCTACTGTTAGTGGACGCCGTGTCTTTCGGGGCCAACCCTGTCCTCTGCAACGTTCGTAACTTGCATGGCAGTGGAGGATAAGACGCGCTATATCGCAGTTAGCTTGTAAATCACGACGGTCCGAAGCTGTCCCCCCGTGGCCCAGTGGCATAAGCTGCTGACTGGCGGTTCAATCCGCTGGTGGTCATGGGTTCGAATCCTGATGGATCCGATGGATGCGCACTACTGATGATGCCCAACAGGCTGAAACTGCAGTCTAGTGCTTTTCCGGGCATGTGGACGACTATGTGATTTGGAAACTGACTGCGAAGAACCTCACTTAATTACATCAAAAATCCCCTACTCATGTTTACATATTTATCAGGAACACCTTTCCTCAGCAGACAATCCCAAAGGGCAAGTCGATCGACTGAGTCGAAGGCACCTTTTATGTCAAGAAACACAACAACGGTAGGTCGCCAATAAACGTGACGGTGCGCCAACAATTGACGAAAGGTGAAGTTGTGGTAGATGCAGTCCCGACCTGTACGAAATCCTGCTTGCTCTTCACGAATCTGGCTATCACGAGTGCCAGTCAGTCTGTGGAGAATGACAGGCAAGCAATTTAGTGGCATTCGAAATCAGACTGATCCCTCTATGATTATCGGATTCCAAACGGGTTTCCCTTGAAAATTGGGACAGTGACGGAGCGGTTCCAGTCTGTCGGGACAGTCTCCTGCTCCCAAAGTTTCACTAGCAACTCGTGTATATCATCTATTAGAGCAGGTCCCCCGAATTTGAAGAAAGCTGGGGGAATTCTATCTGCCCCTGCGGGCTTATGCAATTTCAACAGCCTGATCTCATGTTCGACTTCTGCGCGTGAGAGCGGATCCAAGGAGACGGCCCAGGGAGAAGGGCGCTCAATTCCCGAAAAAGAAACCGATAACTCAGGTTGGTTAAATTTTCTTGCAAAGTGTTCAGCCCAACGCTCCAAGCGTTTTGACAGGCTGTGGATTGGCTGCTCACTCTCGTCGCGTATGGTCTCGCTAACACCAGATCTCCTGCTGCCTGTTTCCTGTATCAGACGGAATAACTTGCCAACGGTAACGTCTGTTTCCATTTCCGGTGCACGATGAGACCACCAGGTTTCGCGATCTTTCTTCAGGCTAGCACGTAGTTTTGCCCTGAGATTTTTACCACTTTCATTGTATTCGCTTCCAGTCGGAATACGTCGGTGAACATCCATAAGTTCCAGAGACTAGAGACCCAATCTCCGGTTTGGCAATTTGCTTTGCCACATGAAGACATGCCTACTAACAGTAACGTTTGACGAGTATACGACCAGTGATCTTCGACGGTGTTTAGTGGGCGCTTACTCAGCCCAGATGTCGGCGCACTTTGATACACCTTCAGAACACCTGGCTTCGCCAGCTGGCTGATGTCAATCCGTTCACATCGACATTGCGGACGTCCACCGAAACGCACCCGGAGGTCGGCGCAGACTAGTGCGTGGTCAGAGTCCACGCTCGTGCTCCAAATCGAGCGACAGTTTTGGACACAGCCTCTCCAGCAGTAACCAATCGCGATATCATCGATTTGCGTCCATGGCCGGCCTGAGGCTAATGGGCGCCAAGTCACGCTTCTGCGGGTGCTGTGTCGAAAGTTAGTGCTCGCGAGAAAGAGGCGAGCATCTTCACACAGCTGTAGCAATCGCTCACCATTATCATTACGGGAGCCTACATCATGTTGGCCTCCCAGATGAAGCTCATCAGAGGACAATTTTCCGACTTGGGCGTTTAGATCGCTAGCTAACACAACAGTATCTGTGCTTCTTTTGTAACGAAGGAGCTCGTGAAGTTGCTGATAGAAATCATCTTTTACGGAACTAGTGCTACAGTTTGTAGGGGCGTAGGCCGCAATGACAAATAGGCACCGTTTGTCCCCGCGCGACTTCGTAACACGGAACAAATCAGATAATCTAACGGCGCACATCCTCCTGTTTACTGGGATCCAATCAATCAGGGCAGCTTCAGCCCGGGGACTCAAAGCAATGCCGACTCCAGCTTGACCGGCGTTTGAAGCTGCATCATCGCTAGACAGGCGCAATGAGAATGTGCCGCCAGTGTCACATGTGGGGATCGCCGGGTAACCATGAAGCTCGAATCTTGCATGCGGGTTTCTGATAAACAGCAAATATCGATTGATAGGGTCTCTAGTGTGTGGGCAAGTGCTGCCTGTTGGCCAATCTGTAGCAAAGTGCGCACGTTGAGGCATGCCCGTCTTAGCGAGACGCGAGGACTCCAAAGGGAAACGGATGAACTGACGTTGTTCGCTTGGTTGAACATGAACTTTACGGCTGGATTGGAGCGACGCCCTGCGACTGTGTGTGATTGGAAACTAGAAGACAAGCGACTATTGAAGTAAGCTGGGGGAGCGCCTAGTATTTGAGGATTGAAAATGAGGGGATAAAAGTAAAGTTGGAACGGGACGGTAAGATTGAAAAAGAGTAAGGGGGAATGAGAAGACGGGAAGGCCTGAGCAGTCGCATCCATACCCCTATCCACCCTGCTTGATGCAGCAGATAGGGCGCTGTTTATTATCCTCTGCGACAGCCAGAGCATCAAGAAATTGTTGCAGGAAAGGTTCATTGTATTGCGTGGGCAGAATACTGTCAGGTTGCCCAGGTCTAGAAAGGAGAACGATTAGGGTTCTCAACCAAAGTCTTTGGTTCAGCAAAAACTGCAAGGCAGCGGATTTTGGCACTGGACTACAGAGGGCCCATTTTATGAAATAAGGAGCCACCCTCATTCCAACCCCCAACTTGGAGGACCAGGAGGGTGAGTTTGTCTGGCCTCTAACCATTGACCAATCTGGTATGAGTGGCGCTGAAGGTGCAAAAAAGCACCACCAAGCATAGGTCAGTGGATCTCTGAGGAACACAAACCATCGCATCACAGTAATGTGCAGCCTCATTGGACCCCGCCAGTAGTTCTTAACGCAGTCTCTAGAATCTCCTGTTTGCCTAATCCAGTCGAATAAATTATTCTGCGTTTGCGCTCTCAACGCATTGTGAATTCCGTATTTGGTGTGGTGCGCGTATCTGCGTGGTCCACTCGGATAGAGCGCACTGGGTAGTTGCATGCTTACGGTCTGATTGTGAATCTTAATGGGGGCTTATAACCATCTACCTACCTACCACTTTTCTGCATCTTCACTGACTGCCGGAATCAGTAAATAACGGGCACCTTTAGCACTCTCCACTCTTTGCATACGTCAAGTTACCAACGGTATGCTCGTTGCTTCCAGCACAGTCGTTCAAATGGTTTTCTTGACCGTCCGAATACCATGTTTACTGAATCTTCTGAGTAGCCTGATACAGTACTACCAACAAGAACCGGTTTCTCCAACAGCATCGTTGGACCGATCATGCGCCGGATAAAACGGCACTCTAGACATTGTGTCCACCGGACTTACTAAGCCTGGCTTTCTGTGGTGTTAGTTGTTTTCAGACTGACTGACGTAGCGTGTTCCACTGAATACAATGTCCTTGGCTCCTAAGGCTTCACTACGTCTTGTTAGTAAATGTACATAGAACCAGCTGCGAGCGTTTGATAGGCTTTAAAATGAAAACCCAGTTCTCTTTATCGTATTGGGTACTGCTGTAATTCACACTTAGTACGTAATAAGATAGCCGATTAACTGAATATTGTTGTGGAACTGAACAACTCACCCGTTTTTTGGCCGTTTGATACAAATCTTGAGGTATGCCACTAAAAAGCAGCGAAGTTGACCCCCCGCATCACAGGCCGTTACCGATTCCACTTCATAGTATCTCAACATTTTGCCCTCATTATCCATAACGTCTGCAGTGCTTGGATCTTGTCTAGGTGGAACAAGACGCTTTTGCTTGGTGGTCTTTCACCATCGTTGCAGAAACACAAGACGACTTGCTAGGGAGGTCGTCGAGACGTTTGATATGCTGTTCTTGTCTCCAAGTCAACAACACACATCATACCCTAATAACCTATTTGTTCTCGAGAGAAATGAATCGGACGAATTCTGTCTCAACAGAGTACGCTCTGATCTAAGTCAATTTTAAATAGGCTTTATGCACTCTACTGTGAACATTTTTAACATTTTACACTGGCATTGTGGATATGGGCCATAACACTGATCTACAACCAGGATAAAGACTTGCATAATAAAGTATGCATATACGTCACTGAAGTATACTTTCAGGTATGGTATTAATACATTTCTTGGATTAGATACATAAGATAAAGTTGTGATTAACTGCTGCACGCAAAAAAGATATCTTAATTTCAAAATGTTTTGGTCTTTTGTGAATTTTGAAGAATGTTTATGTGAGCATGAATATGAAATGTGAAAAGCACGCATGCTCTTGGGAAAATAACAAACGCTGACGAAGTCTGAAAACGAACTAAGAGTTTCACTTCTCTACCAAGACGATTGCCAGGTCGAGTTTTGGTGACGTCAATTGAAACTGTAGGTTCCGCCGGAGCGGAGTGACTGTTCTGAGGTTATCGCGCTGGCCGTGATATCACAGGCTGAGGGGGCGCTTGTTGCAGCGTAGACTCAGGTGTTGCGCGGGAGCTTATCCGTTTCGTGATCAGCTTGTTGGGCTGCAACCATGGCGACTAGATCTAGTTGGTTCACGGTGCTAAGCTGATCTGATAGATTCTTGAAAGAGCGTCCTCGGCGGGATTAAGCACCTGAGATATGTCGTACGTCTGTCGTGAACGGAGAGGCGTAGTCCAGGTGTCTAGTTTCTCGCGGGGAATACTTGTCTATTGTGCCATTGATTGTGTAGATCAATGGCTTGTGATCGGTAAAAACTAAAGTATCCACCTTCAAAGTAGTGACGATAATGTCGGTTACCTGAATAGATCGCAAGTAGTTCCCTACCGAAGGTGCTGCAGCGTGATTTGACAGGTCACAACGTTTCGAAAAGAAACCAAGAATATCCATTGCTGGTCGATAAGTTGTTGGAGAACTTCACCGGTGGTGGTGTCTGATGCGTCATTTGTAATAGAGAGTGGTGCAGCTGGGTATGGGTGAACGAGAGGCGCTTTGTTAGAGATAGCGTCTTTGATCTCGAAAGCCAGTTGATAGTCATCCGGAATGTGAGAAGTACGCCGTTTGCCGCGGAGTAGGTCGATCACTGGTTGCATAATGCTCGCACAGTTAAGAATGAAACCTCGATAACAATTGACCAGGCCACTGAATCTGTGGAGTTGTTCGAAGAAGCTAGGACACTGGTAGTCTCTCAATGCCTGGATTTTGTCCGTTAGTGCTTGAATCCTAGCTGAGGATATCTCATGGCCAAGTACGTCAATGGTGTTTTGGCCCAGTTCAAATTTGTCCGGGTTTACAGTAATCCCATATTGCGTCAATCTTTGGAAGAGTGAGTCAATGTGACGATGTTCATCTTCAGAGGAAATAACGACGGTAATGTCATATAAGTATGGACAAACGCCTTCATGTCTTTGTGTTACCTCGTGAATGTAACGCTGAAGAGTTTGAGCAGCGTCGCTGAGATCGAAAGGAATTCTGAGATGCTCGAAAAGGCCAAACGGTGGGGTGACTACAGTACTAGGAATCTGTTCTCGAGACACAAGTATTTGATGATAAGCGCGCACTCGGTCGAAATGCTAAAGATTGACATAAGAGCTAGAGCTGAGGTTAAGTCGTGTATTCGCTGGATGGGGTATTTATCCGTGTTGGTAACTTTGTTACTTGTTCTGTAATCACAACAGAGACGCCAGTCGCCAAACTTCTTTGGTAGCATATGCGATGGTGATGCTCATGGATTTTGGACGGGCGGGTTGCTCCAACTTCGAGCATTTGCTTGAATTCTGCCCTTGTCTCTTTTAGTTTGTCCGGGGTTAGTCTGCCAGGTCGGGCCTAAACGGGTGCGCCCTTAGTTCATATATAGCGCATGCCTTTAGGTATCACTGGAGGTAAGCTGTTCTGGATGCGAACGACCTAATGGCTGGTTGAATAGGTATATGGGAGCTTGTGAATTTTGAGGCAGGACACGAATGGGAGTGATAGCGGCCACATTGGCGCTAGTCCAAATAACACTGAGATGTGTCCGGGAGTCGATAAACTTCTGCCTTTTAGCATCAATTATAAGGTCGAAATGTTGGGGAAGGTCAATACCTATGATAGAAAAAGGGTGGTTGCTACGGTGAAATCAAAGTGAAGGCTTCTCCGGAGGCCTAGTTTGAGCGTCAGCAGCTTCTCGACAAAAGTTGCAATTTATGTGCCCTTGTTGGCACGTAATCTGGACGGCGTGTGTGAGACCGTCTAATCTAAACCATAGGGTATGACGCTAACTGGCTCCGGTTTTCACCAGGAACTCGGTACCGGAAGTTAAATCCCTAACACGAAGGAGGCGACTTTGACTTTGACCGGTCGCGCAAGCGAAGTTGCGACGCTTGACCCATTTGGGGGCTGCGTTGTCAAAACTCTAGTGATACCAACAGTATGATTGTCTGTTAATAAAATTGGTTTCTCGTGGAAGATTTCGATCGGCTGCGGCGACAACGGTTCATTGTGTTTTGTTGAAGCTGGCGACTGAGTGTCTCAACTTGCATTTGTAGGGCTTCTATCGATGACTGTAAACCAGTGACAGAAGTGCCCTGGCGCTCGACGGCCTCGACCATGCTGGCGTCGATTTGTGGCTGTGATCGACCGATGACTCGATCTACCAAATCAGCTAGTTAGGTGAGCGATACAGAGCTTACGATAGTGATAATCGCTTGTATATTTCTCGATAGTCTCCGTGTCCATGATTCGTGAAGCAAAGTCTCGTCCATGGAAGCTGAACCAGGCAACTGTTGCTTCTCTCGTAACAGGGTTGAGAGCCCGACTGCAGATCTCTGAAAATTTGCTACGTGTGAACTATTTCAGAAAGTTTAACATACTTAATCGTGGCCTCCTTGTGGGTTTCTTACTGGCTTTCTGTTTGAGAAAGGACGCCAGCTAGAACCTGCATGGATATCTCCTTGGGGAGATAAGACGAGCTTGTTGTACTTAGCTTAGGCTGTAGTGATTCTGTGGTTATAAAATACAGCTTCTAGATGAACAAACCCCAAAAGGGGATCCATGTCCCAAAATAGTGGGACAGCGGGAGATAATACCTTACTATCTACTGAATCCGTTGTAAACAAATTGCACGAAAATACGGCCATAGGTGAAATAAAACATCAAATATGGAAAGAATAACTGGAGCAGGTGCACCGGGGAGAAATTCCAAATGCCCGGAGCTGAAGTACTTCCCAAGTTCGGGTTACTAATTTAGCGGGAGTGCAAATAGTACTTCCAGAAGGCATATCGAGTTAAAGACAAGCCTTTATTCTATATGGTATAAGGTTCCTTGTTTGCTTACCTATAAACAACGACAATGTTGACGTGGCTAGCTAAAGGAAGGAGAGGAGCGTAGCACACAGAGGAGTCTAACGTGGAACTCTAACCTTCCGCACCGACCACCTAAACGCACAATGGAATAGTAATTTTTAAAGCTGTTAGTTCCCACTAGTTATTTTAAAGGCGCGGTTAGAAGATGAAAGCTGGTGAATACATGCATTTCATATAGTTTCCTTAGTACCATTACCAACAACCGGTATGCAGCTATATACTTAACTATGGGTGTGATCAAATAAACATGGGTTGCAAAATGAATGACGGAAGTTGTTCTCCTAAGTCCATGGCAGCCTTAAGCTGACAAATAATTGTTTTTGAACACACAGAGCTAGTAGTTTCCGGCCTATCACGGCAGCCTCGGCAAAACAGGGAAAGCAAGTATTAGGGTGACCTAACGCAAGTGTGAACGCTGATCCAAACTCTATCCGGTGACTTCTGGCCAGTAGTTGTTTACTTATTGAGGAAGCTGCCGGCCTGCGCGAGCATGGAACCTTAGTGGGGCAGGGATGCTGGTCAATTTCCCGTTGAATCCACTTTGGCACGTGTTCCTTTATTCGGGAGGTCAAGGACCGATAAGTTCTGTCTACGTAACACAAGCAAATCCGGGTATCTGCAGACTACTACTCGACAAAATCGACCAGCGACTTCCTGGGCAGTTTACTATACCTGTAAATAGGTTTAATGAAACGCACCATCATTATGAATCCTTTGTGTAAAAACCAGGAAATATGGTAGATGTGTGGTTCAACCTTTGAGGAGGGGACGCCAAGAGTTATGTAAACCTTCACTCCGAACTTGGCGTTGTTTGGTGTCTGCCGACTGCCGGGCTGGGGCTCGACGGACGATGAACACGTTTGATTGGATACACTGTTTGACATAGCGAACAGTTGCTCTACCGACGTTTATGTTGTGAGTTTTTTTGTCCCTCCTTCCCGCCTATCTTCCCGTCCAACCACCCCACACTTCATACTTTTAATATGATAGCATCACATTATGTTTTTTGTTTTATATTGCATCCTGGATTTCGGTACAATCCTCGTAACTGCCAGATCGTCGACTGGCTGTCCCCGCCGGTGCGGAGCACAATGAACTTCGTCGATCTATCTCTCAAAATCTGAAGTCAAGTCTTCGCTCTGACCGTGAATCCTGGTGGTCAAAATGAGCTGCAGAGATGGAGGTCGCTGCGTAGGCTGGAATTTCCGCAGTTTGTTTTACCTCATCAAGAACTCTGGTTGCTATTCACAAACTGTCAGTCAGACGATTTGTGAGTCAGACTGCACGAAAATCACCAGCCTGAACAGGCTCTTGGGCCGCTGGGCAGAGCACTTTGCTTTCCAATGTAACTGCTCAACACAGCCCACTGTGACACTTCCGTGTCCCTCGGATGGTACTTGACCTATCGCCCCAAATGCCCCGATCGAAACAGAGATCCGAAGCACAATCCAAACTTTGAAGCGTCATAAAGCTTCTGCTCCTGACAGCCTACCTCCAGCTCTTTTCAGAGATGACGGGAATGCAATGAGGCTGGACATTACCGTGGTGCGATGGTTTGTGTGCCTCAGAGATCCATTGAGCTATGCTGGGTGATGCTTTTGCACCTTCAGAGCCACTCATACCAGATTGGTCAATGGTTAGAGTCCAGACAAACTCATCCTCCTGGTCCTCCAAGTTGCGGGTTGGAATGAGGGTGCCACCTTATTCCTTAAAACACTCCTTGTAGCCCAACGCCAATCCGCTGCCTTGTGGCAAGGTTTTTTAAACCAAAGACTTTGGTTGAGAACCCTAATCATTCTCCTGTCTAGGCCAGGGCAACCTGCCAGTATCCTGCCCACGCAATACAATGAATCTCTCTTCATCCAAATTCTTGATGCTTTGGCAACCGCAGAGGATACTCAACGGTGCCCTATCTGCTGCATCGAGCAGGCTGGATAGGGATTTGAATGCTACTGCTCAGGCCTCCCCGTGTTCTTATTCCCCCTTACCCTTTTTCACTCTTACCGTCCCGTTCCAACTTTACTTTTATCCCCTCTGTTTTCAACCCCCTTATTTTTGGCCCTCCCCAACATGCTTTGCTAGGCGTTTATCTTCTAATTTAAACTCGCATGCTAACGCGCAGCGTCACTCCTGTCCTGTCGACAAGCCTTTGTCCGACCAAGCGGTCCACTCCAGTTCATCGGCTTCCATTCGGAGCCCTCAATCATCCTTCAGATTGGCATGCCTCAATGTACGCACATTGCTTCAGATTGGTCAACAGGCAGCACTTGCCCGAACATTGGAGACCCTCTCGATCGATATCTGTCGTTTCTCGGAGACCCGCCTGCAAGCATCGAGCTCTGTGCTTACTCTGCGATTCCCTTCAGTTGACACTAGCAGGATTTTCTCATCGCGCTTATCCGGTGACGATGCATCTTCGAGTACCGGCCAAGCTGGTGTTGCCATTGCCCTGAGTCCCCGGGCTGAGGCTACTCTGGTTGATTGTATTCCGATCAGCAGCCGGATGTGTGCGGTCCGATTGGCTGGCTCGTTCAAAGCTTCGAAGTCACTCAGGACTAATAGGTGTCTATTCAACATCGCTGCCTATGCGCCCACAAACTGTAGCGATGATTCGGTAAAACACGACTTCTACCCCCCAACCGACCCAGCTCTTTCGCCACAGAGAAAGCTCGGACACTGTAGTGCTGGCTGGCGATTTGAACGCTCAAATTGGGAAACTATCGACTGATGAACTGCATCTGGGCGGCCAACATGATGTAGGCTCCCGTAATGATAATGGTGAGCGGTTACTTCATTTGTGTGAGGATGCTCGCTTATTTCTTGCGAGCACTAATTTCCGACACAGCGTCCGCTGGAGGGTGACTTGGCGCCCACCAGCCTCAAATCAGCTATAAACTCAAGTCGATCACATTGCAGTCAGTTACCGATGGAGAGGCTGCATCCAGAACTGTCGCTCGATTTGGAGCACATGTGTAGACACCGCCTATGCACCTGTATGTGCTAACCTGCGGATGCGTTTTGGCGGACGCCCTCGACGACATTGTGAGCGCATTGACACCAGCCAACTGACAAAGCCAACTGTTCTGAATGCGTATCGAAGTATGCTGACATGTGAGTTGAGTATGCACTCGCTGGAGACAATTGAAGCTCACTGGTCTCATCTTCACCAGACCTTATTAGCAGCAGGCTAATCCTCATGTGGTAAGTCTAATAGCCAACATGGATATTGGGTCTCTTCGCAGTCTCGGGAACTTATCGCTGCTCGCTGGCATATTCCGACTGGAGGCGAACACAATGAAACTCGCAAGAAGCTCCGCGCAAAACTCCGTGCTAGCCTGAAGAGAGACCACGAATCCTGGTGGTTTCATCATGCTTCAGAGATAGAAATGGCCGCTGCCCTTGGTAACCATCGTACATTATTCCGTCTGATACGGGAAACGAGCAGTAGGAGACCTGGTGTTAGTGAAACGATTTTTGACGAGAGTGGACAGCCTATCTACAACTTGTCAGAACGCTTGGAGCGTTGGGCTGAGCACTTTGAAAGGCAATTTAATCGATCGGAATTGTTGGATTACTCTCCGGCCACTGATGGCCCCGCTCCCTGGACTGTCCTTTTAGATCCGCCCTCTCGCTCAGAAGTCAAACGTGAGATCGGACTGTTGAAGTTGAACAAAGCCGCGGGACCAGATGATCTTCATCCATCCCTCTTCAAATTCGGGGGGCCTGCACTTGTGGATGATTTATACGAGTTATTAGTGAAACTGTGAGAGCACGAAACTGTCCCAACCGACTGGAGCTGCTCCGTTATTGTCCATGTGTTCAAAGAAGGCTCACGATCGGAAAAGCGGCAACCATAGAGGAATCCGTCTGATCTCCATCTCCTCCAAATTACTTGCCTCCATAATCTTTCACAGACTGACTGGCGCTCGTGTAAGCCAAATTCGGGAGGAGCAAGCCGGGTTTCATCGTTGTCGTGGCTACATCGACCACATCTTCACCTTGCTCCAGTTGTTGGAGCACTGTCACACATATTGGCGGTCCACCGTAGTCGTGTTCCTCGCCATCAAAGGTGCCTTCGATTCGGCTGATCGATGTGCCCTTTGGAACTGTCTGCTCAGGAAAGGTGTGCCCGAGCAATATGTAAATATTATCCGAGCATTATATGCACGTAGCTCGTGCAGAGTGAGGGCTTACGGCAAACTGTCGTCTCCCTTTAATATGTCCAGCGGCGTGAGACAAGGATGCCCGCTGTCACCTTTCCTCTTTAACTTCGCTATTGACGAATTCATTGTGATTGCAGCTGCAGAACATAATTTAGAAGGTGTGGAGTTGCTCTCAGGAGGACGACTTATTGACTTAGACTATGCAGACGACATTGCCCCCTTCTTTGACAGCTCACAAACGTTCCAAGCTGCACTGGATAGATTAGCACTGGCTGTCAGCCGCTTCGGGCTTTGCTTTGCACCATCGAAGTGCAAAGGTTTCATCCAAGATTGGGAGGGATCGCCTCCTGCTAAAAGTCGTTCAGAAATTCAATTACCTGGGAAGTTGTAACAGCGCCCTTGGAATTGACGATGAGATCACGAACCGTTTATCAAAAGCTCGTATTGTTTTTGCTAGTCTTCGCCACCTATCGTGGCGGCGCGACATCACTCTTGCCCTGAAGGGTAGAGTGTACAATGCAGTGGTACGTTCGACCTTACTGTACGGTTGCGAAACGTGGCCCCTTAGATCCGCGGACATAAAGAGGTAAGTTACGTTCGATCATCGGTGCCTTCGCAGTTTGGCTCACATGTGGTGGGAGCACTGCGTGAAAAAGGTGCGTGTTCGACGCCTTGTTTACTTCACAGGAAAAGGAAATGAACCGCTCAGCACCGTTATTTCACGCACCAGGCTCCGATGGCTCGGTCACGTGTTACGCATACCAGCCCACCGACTCCCGCGAAGTGCGTTGTTTGCACGCTGGGGAGGTGGATGGAAGAAGATGAGACGAGTCCAAGCGATGACTTGGTCGAGAGGAATGAAGGCCCTCACTTCGACGCTGGCCTCGGTTGGGGCTTCACGGCTCCCTGGTTGGGGTCCAAAAGACTAAGAACACGTTTGGCTAGATACACTTGTTGAGATGGCAAGGAGACGACCTCAGTGGCGTTCGTGTTGAGTTTCTTTGTCCCTCCCCATCCTTTTTAACCTTCTCCGCCAATCACGATCTCATTTCGTAGCGTAATATAATTTTTCATATTAATTTTTCTTGTTTCCTTGTAGCCGGCTGGTAGCTTTCCGGAAGGATGCCCATCGTTTGCTGGTACCTCAGCTGGTATGCAACTATTGTATTGATTTTCTTTTTCTTTTGTGTATTGCGTCACAATAGCTGAGGTGCTTTACACGTCTAGCTAACGTGTATAATGATGATGACTTGTCAACGAAATGCTATCACTCTTCAAGAGACTTTGGACTGACGTGAAAGTCCCCATTTCATGAAGAGAATCGGTCCTTGTCCCGATTCACTAGAAAGGCTCTCGCGAGGCTTGTGCCAGTTACCGCGGAATTTCGTTGATCTCTGTTGCCTCCAAGATTTTCGTGTCTGTTCTTCTTCACAGGATCTCCACGACGCGAGAAAGCGTTTGCCGAGAGGAACGATCGCGTTTCCGTACAGTTCGTGGTTGTATTGATCACATCTTCACACTTCACTGACTGCTTGAACTTCGGCAAGTCCACCGAAGGCCAACAATCGTAGTGTCCTTGGACATCCGAGCGGCTTTTGACTCAGTAGATAGGTTACGTTGTGAAACTGTCTACTAAGGAAACGTGTGCTCGAAAAGTTTGTAACCATCTTGTAGGCTTTCTACAGTCACATATTGGGCAAAGTCAGGGCTTAGGGAACGCTTTCCACTTCGTTTGCTGTCACCAGCGGCATGCGTCACGGTTGCCCCATCTCGTCTTTCCTCTTCAATTTTTCCATTGAAGATGTCGTCCAACGAGCATTGGAATTCCCTTAAAACTGCAGTATTGAGCTTCTCCAAGGGGACAGAGTCGCAGGCTTGGACTAAGCCGATGATATCGCTTTGCTCAGGGACGATCCATATGCCGTCCAGAGTGCTCTGAACCGGTGAGCGATGGTGGCATCTGATTATGCCCTGTGTTTCATGCCACGTAAATGTAAACCACTACTCCAGCTTTGGCTGTTGCCTGTGCCTGCCCTCACCATTGTTGATAACGTCCTGGAACAAGTCCACTGCTTCACTTGTCTGGGAGTTGCATCACAGCTGGCGCGTGTATTGGAGATGAGGTCTCACAACGGATCGCAAAGGCCCGCCTTGCATCCATCAGACTGAGACACTTATGGCGCTGTCAGTCTCAAACGTTGCCTCTGTCTGTTCAGTCCTCTTGTACGATTGTGAGACCTGACCGACTCGCTTGTCAATTTTCGACAATCGTTGTCTGCGTAGGATTGTTGGCGTGTCGAAGCGTCATGTGAAAACGCAGAAGTCCGAGAGTGAGTGTTTGGAGCGAACAGCCCATGCTTCCAAGCGGTTATTCTCCGACACCGCATGCCTTAGCTTGGCCACGTATTGCGCATGCCTTCCTCGTCGAGCGTTATTTGCGCCCTCCGGAAGCGATTGGAAAAGTGCGACGGTGAACAACCAATGATGTGGAGAAAGATCATGAAGAATGCAACCTCAAGCCTTGCATCTGTCGGACGGGTCCGCCTTCCTGGATGGGGACCACACGATTCGGACTGCCAGTGATTAGAAACGTTGAAGGCTATGGCGCGCAACCGGCATCAGCGAAGACAGTGCTGTTCCATCGCGTTATCTATTAGTTAACATTTAATCGAACATAAAACTCAAAACACAAAAAATCACAAAACGGCGTGTGTAAAACTGAAAAAATCGTTCTCTTCGTGTATTTTAATTATCCCCTTTATTTCGCCATGGTTCTGATGTCACATTGTCTTTACTCAGATTGTAAATATATATATATATATATATATATATATATATATATATATATATATATATGGTTGGCGGCATCCGGTTTCGGATTTGCCTGTCACTGTGGCCTCCACAGGGACAGCCACAGGACGCCTGCGCCTACAGAGGGACCATGGGTGGCTTGCACTGCACCATCCACAGCTCCAACCACACACCCCATATCCAGTGTAAACCCGAAGGAATAAGACCGGGAGGCATGTGGATGGGAGCCACGTTTCATCAACGGAGCCGGCCCATACTCCTTCACAAGCAAAAACACAAGCACGCTGTATTTGGGAAATCAAGCGCACACAAGGCGGTGGCTGGACCGTAGTCCGCTCCACACTGAGTGCATGGAACCACCCTTCGAGCCTAGCACGGCCACAAGGACCGTGCACCCCGTCCTCTCCAGCAACGACCATCTGTCTCTTGGAGCCAGTATGGACGAGGTAGTGGGTAATAGACAGGTAGGCACCTTGTCAACATGCACATCAAGCGCATACACACCGGGGATATCAAGCAACAGCCAATCACCTGGAACGACAAGATAAAATAAAACAAATCCAATAATGCAGACAGATACGGTGGCATAACTCTTAGCTAAATAAGCATATGAAGTAAGTTGGTTAGCAACGAATTCGCGTTAAGGAAAAATGTCCACAAGTTAGTTAAAAATGCTACAAAACGCATCAAAGTTACCGAACATAAGCCCAAATAATGTAAGCAGCGTGGCCAGTTAATAGAAGAGTATTCAGGTAGGCAGAACAAACCAAATAAAGTGGAATGAAATTTAGCCAGCTTAAAAAGACCTAGTTTAAGTGTAAGGTGGTTTAGCCCAACTGCGGTGAAGAAGCATCAAGAATGCAACATCAGCCTCAGCATGGGGCAATGTATATATATATATATATATATATATATATATATATACATATACATATACATATACATATACATATACATATATATATATACGTATACGTATATATACGTGTATTCCGAAATTGACCCTCCATTTAGTCATTTACCGTTGTGCCAAGCGTTACCCGCCTTGAGCCGGTAGCCAAAGGGTTAGAGGTTTCGGCTACTATTCTAATGGTCGAGGGATCGAGGCCTGCTATCTCCACCTGATGAGATGAAATGACATCGAAACGCGTCGTGGTTGTGCAGTGTTTTCGGGCGGGCCACACCCAATTTCCATCTGCTTTGGCTACGGTCCCAGTGATCGCAGTGACTAAGGTTCACTTCAATGTGAGCCGCGGTCCACTTTGAGATTGCGCGTCGCAATCCAATCGCACAACGTGTATTCCAAAATTGACCCTCCATTTAGTCATTTACCGTTGTGCCAAGCGTTACCCGCCTTGAGCCGGTAGCCAATGGGGTAGAGGTTTCGGCTACTATTCCAATGGTCAAGGGTTCGAGGCCTGCTATCGTCACCTGATGAGATGAAATGACATCGAAACGCGTCGTGGTTGTGCAGTGTTTTCGGGCGGGCCACACCCAATTTTCTATGAGGGCTTTTATTCGCTAACCAGAATAGCGCTAACGCGATGTCCCTCGATCCGGCTTTGTGGGAATGTGCCCGCATTTCGTGAGATCTTCCGTAGCCATGGTAACAGAGGCGGTGTACTGATGCTTCTGACTTTAAGTTGAAGGTTATTGCTTTTGTTGAGAAATCTAATAATTGTATGGCTGCACGCCATTTCACGGTGAATGAAAAGCAATTGAGAGATTGACGGAAGGAAAAGTCGGAATTGTCACTAGTGCCTGTAGGCAAGAGAGCAGCGCGCCGTAGCAAAACCTGAACTGGAGGAAAAGTTACTTAGTGGGTTATGGAGTCACGGCACAGCGGGTTACTTGTTATCCGAACGAACCTTCGGATCGGGGCGCTCACAATGTTAAAAAGCCCGGAATACCAACCATCAAAACCGTGGAGTTTGGTTGCTTCCTCCCGATGGTGCAATCATTTTATGAACCGAATCGACCCGCACAATCTATCCCAGAAACTGCCGAAGGAGTTGAACAGTAAAGTTAAATCTTTTCCAAACTTCGCGATTCAGCTGAGAAAGCAATACGACTTTGAACCGTCCCAAATAGGAAATACTGACGAGACGCCAGTGTGTTTTGATATGCCTTCAAATCGCACGGTGGAGCAGATAGGTGCTAACACCGTTTTTGTAAAGACGATGAAACACAAGAAGATACGGTTCGCAGTTGTTTTAGAGTGTATGGCGGATGGTTCCCGTTTATAACCTTTCATTGTTTTTAATCGTAAGATGGTGCCTAAAGGATCGAAATTTTCAAACGGCCTGTTTTTACGGGCTCATGCGAAAGGATGGATGGACGAGAGTGGCACTATAGACTGATTAAATACAGTTTGGGGAAAACGAGGCCGTGTTTTTTTAATGAAACCATCTATGCTGTTTTGGGATTCATTTAGGGCACACTGAACTGAGGACATGGAGAAACAATACAGTAAACTGAACCCATCTGTGGCTTTAATTCCCGATGGGCTTACATCAATCTTGCAGCCACTGGATGTCTGTCTTAATAAACCGTTTAAGGCTAGGCTTCGGGCCAGGTGGATTGAATGGATGGAATCGTCTGATTTAGTGTTGACGAAGGGTGGAAATGTGTAAAAGGTTGACATTATTACAATTGCAGTGTGGATGAAAAAACATGGCTCGATATTCCATCAGAAATTCTTGTACGGTCATTCAAATTGTGCTGCATCAGTAATGCTATGGATGGAAGTGAGGACGATGCCATTTTTGTGGAATATGACAATGACGAGAGTAGTGAAGTTGAAGATAACGATATTCCCCCGCAGGTCCCAATGACAGGCGACCAGTACCAGAAACTGTTTGGAGATGCTGACTCGGATTCTAGTTTCGAGGCATTCGAGTAATTTTAATACCATTGGGCAACGTTAGGATATGTGAGCGTATAAAATCTACCGGTACGCGCTGTTCTGTCATGTCTTTTTCCAATCTTATTGTGTGCGATGGCGTTCGATTCTGTAGTATCAGTATGTTTCTGTTACTGCCATCCGTCGCGAAAGTCAAATGTGCAATATACCGAGAATTTTCGACACAAACATAATGTGTCTACCTATAGGCACTTCAAATCCCCGCCTGGGATACCGTCTGTCACTAGCGAGTGGTGCTAAGGCAAGATAGGGGCATAGGTGTGCAGTGAATTTCTGGGTGGATTTTGCATGTGATTTTTTTTTCAAATTGCGCATAATCTGTATAATACGACCCTCCCCCACCACCACAAATATGGAAAATTGTCCAAAATTCCTCAGCTTATACGCGGCAATATACGGTACTTACAGCAGTGGCTGGGTATCGCTGCGACAGTAATAATCCATTGTTAGAGATCAGAGCATCTGAATGAGGATGATGGTACCGATGACTGAGGATAATGAGTGGGGAGTAACCAACACGCGGCCACCAATATGGCAACAGCTGTGGGTATCAATAACAATGCTACTAATAAAGATATTACTTGTACCACTTCTTTAAACCTCCTGTAATGGAAGTCGGTTAAGAGCATCAACACAATTGTTCTCCTTCCCGGGAAGCTATTTCAATTAAGACTGATAGCCAGCAGGTGGTAGAGCCCAGCGAAGCATCCTGGTTGAGGCCATTTGGAGGATCGCTTTTGCTTCACCAAGCCATTCCCAATAATGGCTTGTGATCTGTGTATTTCAAATCTCTGCCCGAATAGGTGAAATCACCAAACCCTAAAAGCGACCGCCAAAACCTTCTTGTCAATTTGGGCGTAATTTCATTCGGTCTACGATGGGGTCCGAGAGGCAAATACTACTGGCTTGTTTACTCCGTTCGTGTCTGTTTGTAACAGAGCGGCTTCGACTCCGTACGATGATGCATCACATGTCAGCGTCAGGTGCTTTTCCGGGTCAAAGTGGGCCAAACCGGTGAACTGGCCAATACACTTTTAGCTTGACGAAAGACCAATTCCTTTATCCCAGACCACATTCACTGAGTGTCTTTGCATAACAAGCGATACAACGGGTGTAAACTGTGGCTGATTGCCGAACAAACGTTGAGTAGCCATTGTACATCCCCAAAAGCGACCACAACTCGTGTTGATTTTTTGCTTGTGGTGCCTCAAGGATAGGCCGAATTTTCTCCTCAGTCGTCTTCAGTCCCTCATCACTTATACGAAAAACCAAACAATTAACGTGTGAAGCCAAGAATACGCATTCTTTACGTTTCAGCCTCAAATCTTCCTCCTTCAGGTGGTCCAGAACAACTCGCAGAGTTTGTAGATGTTCGTCAATTGTCGCCCCCGTACCCAAAATGTCGTCTAGGTATACGAAAGCCTTAGGAAGCCCTGTTATGATGTTCACTATTGTTCGCTGGAAAATGGTCAGACCCGAGTGGATATCAAGTGGGTAGTCTGTTGTACCTGAACAAACCGCAATAGGTACTGATCATCATTATTGTTTTGGCGTCTTAGTATAGTTCGAGCTGCTGATAAGTACGCGCGAGATTCAAGGTTGATACATATCTGTTAGTACCGAGCTCCGCGTAAACGTTCTCCTTTTTTGAGATCAGGTATTTTTCAACCGGAATACTGCAATTAACGGCAACTTTCCAGTCCCCACATGTACGAATCGATCTACAGGCTTGAGTGCTGGAACAACTGGTGTAGCCCAATCAGAAAATTTTACTGGCTCTATGACGCCATTCTTCTGCAGACGATCCAGTTCCTCTTCTACCTTCGATCACATCTTATACGGAAACAATCGAATCTTGATGAGTCACGGTTGTTTGTCAGGTAGAATGTTGATATTAACTTGTCTTCCGGTGAACTTTCCCTCTTCCAGCGTCTCAAATGCTGGTGCATATTTCTGGAACAACGTTTGTATCTTCGATGGTAAGGAAAGATGATTTATCTGCAGAACTGGAAGGTGATTGATCCAGTCGCGGATCAGTAGGTTTGAATCATCTCCGAACGCGATATTAATGGTTCCTCCACTTGTCGATCCTCCATATGACACCTCATCGTCCTGCCACCGCAGCAATTTCACTTCACCACCTTTGTATGTACACAATCGCAGAGGCGCCTGACATACTTTGGTGTGGCTCGTTGGAGCCAATCTCTGTGACCACGTTCATTCGTTGCACAGTGTTACTGCAATGCCGGTGTCATTTTTGAAATACACTGAAATCTGATTAACACAAAGCTGCACGCGAAATCGCGGTTGTGCACTGGGGTTGTTGGGTTAACTAAATATATCTGTGGTTCAATAGCAACAAATTGGTTGTTTACCACCAGGGAACATGGCTTTGTACTGAACCGGCACATACGGGCTAAGTGTACACGTTTTTGGCATTTATTACCAACTGTCTGTGTATGTTTGCGTTCTCTGGGATGACTCCGCCGCAAGCCGTAGGGATATCAGTTGATCGAGCGCTTGGTGTTTTTATCAATTGTGTTGAATTCGGCCGTGACATTTTCAGCACATGATTTTGAATTGAGCTGTACATTCTGCAGAGGCTGGGCATTAATTTCAGCAGCCTCTACTCCCGTCGCAACATCATAGGCACTTTCCAACCTTTTTCACACCGGACGCCCGACGATCCCGAATCATGTCGTTTCGGTAGTTACCTAAATCACAATATTCTATGAACTTCCGAAGCTTGGCAACAAAGTAATCAACTGACTCCCTCTCACGCTGAACTCGGGTATTGAATTTAAATCACTGCACAATAACTGATGGTTTTGGGTTCTAGTGATTGGAAACCAGTGTGACCAGTTCAGTAAAACATGTGGTACCTGACAAATCGGGAGCCACCAAGCTGCGAATTAATTCGTATTTTTGTGCGCCACAGATACTCAGTGGGAGATTCACCTTGCGGTTGTCCCTGGCGATTTCATTTGCGGCGAAAAAACAGTCCATATGCTCCATGGAATGGTTTAAGAAACCGGGTCCCTCAGTGTACTCTTTTAATTTTCCGATTGAGGCCATAGGTTCGATAAACCATCGCCAGTATTGTAAGAACACGGACAAGCAAAGGACCCAGCTGTCATGTGTACACACGACCGAGTCACTGGTTCGCTTGTTAACATGAACGTTTCTTCCAACACATGTGTCACGTGCATCGCCAGATAGACCGTGGCTCGTGATAACCAATCACAACAATGATGATCCATTGAGGAATGGTACAGACAGACACGGTGTCTCGGCACCACGTGAAATGTATATTATTATTATTATTATTATTTTTAGAGAACAAGGCCGTCGCGTAACCTAGTGGTAATGAGTTTGTCTTTTAATCTTGCATTGCGGGTTCGAGCCTGCGTAGGGACAGGGCGACCATCGCAGTATCCTTAGCCCACGTGCAAACGGTGGTGGTTGCGCGCCAGCGAAGCGTCGGTACTGCGTACCGGCGTGCTGCTGATGCCTTTGCACTTTTTTGGGTCTGGAAACCTCTTAAGTCTGAGTGCATCGAAAGGTTAGTTTCTCACCTCACTGAACGTTTCGTCAACGTGTGTTGACTATGATAGATCATATGATATATACCTAAGTACTTAACAGTGGATGAACTGTGTATGTTGCAGTCACTCAAGACCATGGGGCAAGAAGTACTTGTCCAAATCCGACATTTGTCAGTGCGGAGAAGATAAATAGCTACTTCACAGCATTTAGTGAGTGATCAGAGCGATGACCACCGATGAAGCTCATCCAATCCACTTTAGAAGGCGGTTGATTATTCAACAGTTCGAGTACTACTGCCTTAAACTGCGTCGTTAGCGTACCTACATCCAATTGATTTGGGGAGTCCGAAGCATTCGATGTATAAAGGGAATGGAAAGGAGGAAGAGATTGCTTTTTATAGAACGCCACAGTCATCAAGAAGAGTTGCGGATTTTTTACCGTTCAGTTGAGTGAACTCAGAGCTAGCTACGGGATGGTTACTCATCTGATTGCACACTGCTGGTTGGACATCATTCGTAGACAGCACTAACCAGGATTGACCTGTCTACACTTCCAAAGGCGTCGAATTACGCAAGGAAGAGAAGCCACATAGTCTTGCATTTCGCATCCAATGCATATGCTATTGAGTGGACAAACTATGCTATGGCATCTAACATGGAACGTCTGGGTTTGTAGGGAAATAGAAATGCATCAGCCGGAGTGCTTGTTGAGATTCAACGCACAAGTAGTCGCCCCAAGACTTTTAGCATGACGGCATTTCAGCGATTCTTTCCTTAGTACGCGCATTACTGTTACAGGCTTCGAAGTGCCATGTAATGCCACCATGTGCGCAACGATTGTAGAAATCTGTCAGAAGCATGCTGAGCTCATCGGCACACTCTCTCAAGGCAATTGGGGAGGGTGTCAGGCCCACCAGCCTTTCTTGTGTTCTCGTTAGACTTCAAGTGTTAAAATTTAATTGTCTACATCCACAGAACTAAGCTAATCACTGGAGATTTTACCGCATAACTGCTTTTTAATTCTCTCCACAGGTCACGGCAATTTTGGCTGCATAAAACTTTTTGCTTGTAAATTGTTGTCGCAAAATCTTAATTTTTATTGCCATAGTGGGTCGTTTGACACGGGCGGTCGTTTTGCATCTATAAGCCTGTTGTTTAAGTGATTGTGAGGAGAATCTGTCTACTTGTAAGCAGATGGTTTCGAACGTGTAACATTGGTCGAAGCAAGCGTTGAGATAGTCAGTGAGATGCTCACACTGAACAGACAGCGCATCATTGTTGTAGGTTGTAAAATCAGTAGATAGCTTTGCTTAGAGTCTGGCAATAGTATAGGCTGAGCACTCTCGTCGTCTGACAGTTTTGAAGGGCTTATTAACCCATGGAGGGGAGTGAGTCTTACCCTAAACGAAGCGCCATACGTTTATGGTACCATGGTCAGAGTTACCGAGTGCGTCCCTTTTTTCGTTAGGAAACGGTCGCACATGGTTCGGGAAGATGAACACTACTTGCGCTTCTAGTCTAGTCGGAAAGGAAACCATGTTGGTCAGATCAAATGCCTAAATGAATGTAGTTTCACTTTTATTGAAGTCCCCGGCGATGACAGACTGCGCAGTCAACTTTCGACTTAACGCTTAGGATAGATCATCTGCAAAACATTTAAGCTCTGATGCTTATGTGTCGTTGGTTATGCATGCCATCCTAGCTAGTAGCTCAGGCGAGCCAACTGGACGCGGGACCGGTGGACGGGAAGCCGTCGCAACATCGCCCAGGCGAGCAGACTACGGTCGCACGGGCCATGGGGTCGCGACAGAACCCCTCACTGTACAAATGGAAGACAGCGTGCTCTTATGCAAAGGCGAACCGGACTAGCTGGGACAACAGTGAACGAAAACCCAAAATCGTGAATTAACATCGACTGATTGCACGGCAGGCATTAGCAATTGGCCAAATGAGCGAGCGACGCAAACACCGGCCGAGTGGACAGAATGCGAGCCCACTCGAACTAAACCGGCTTGCACGACCCGGACAAAGCTCAACGTGGACATGGGCATGGCATGCGTTGAGTGGACCAACCACAACGGACAAACGACCCGTACGGACCAATGAGCATAGGCAGACGATATATGTAGCTACATCGCGAAACTGCAGGCGGAAAGCTATCACATCCAAATATTGTCTCGAATTTATGCACAATATTGGTGGCCCTACAGTTCATAGATGGTAGATTTCGTTTACTGCCCAGCTTTTGCTTTTGGTTTCCTAGGGCTTCACTACACTGACCACTCATCTACTCTTCTTCTAATGCTTGAGCAGCGTCACATCTCTAGCTAACTTACTATGATAACCTTAGCTTTAAAACCGCGTTCACTTCATCTAATGACTCTGCCACCGAAGAAAATAGCTATGTTCTTTTCCATTCTGGGCCTATCATATCACGAACGTCTGGATGTCTTCCTGTCAGATTCTGCGTGGAAAATCTCCCTTCATTCGCTACCGCAATCGGGACAGTAAGATTACTTTAGTACTGTTTTCTTCGTTCTCTTTGTGCTCGAGCTAGTTATGGAAGTTTTCTTGTTGTTTGTCTCTTTCGCACTAGTGTATTTGTTAAGTAATATTTTGATGAATGTAAAATACATTTGCGATGTCACCCTCTTTGCTACAAATTCTATCGTTATATAGATACCGATTGGCAGCCCGCGCTGGTCACCGTCTGCTCAGCTTGAGTTTCACACCTTCACAGTAGAAGATAGTACTTCAAGACTAAGCTGACCTGCCTCCGATTCCCGCAAACGTCGGGATTTGTTGTAATTTTCCTTATCGATCAAAGACCTTGTCACCGTATGGATCAACGGCATGACGGTTACATGTCAAACACACTTGAAAATAGGACTCTGACTAACAAGGCTCACCGAGAACTAATCCTATTTTAGGGTGCTTTGTACCGACGTCCTTTAGTTGTTGATCTGTGATAGTCTAGAAACCGCAAATCGAAAACGAATGTCTAGTCACCTTTTTCGAACGCGTTTTGACCGCTTGCCTCGGTGTGCGTTCTTTTGAGAAAAATCCCTCTAGGCAGTCGCATACTCATCATCATCAACTGCAGTACATCAGCCATTTGAACTGACGCTTCGCTGCCATACCACCATGAGGACCTATGAAATAAAGAATAAGAAGAGGGAGAGAAGGGGACTTACCTGAAAATCTTAATGCCCTAAACAAAGTGCAGTGCGTCTTGATACGCTTGCTTGACCGAGGGCTGAGACAATTTCTCAGTTCTTAATCGGAGGAAACGCTTGTTGCACCTCCCGGTAAAGTACATGGAGAAACGACAGCGTACCAGTGCATGATCAAATTTGACACAGGTACTCCAGTACAAACGGCAGTCCAGGATGGAACCACGGCATCTGTAACGTATGGCTGCGTGGTCGATTTGGGTCCATCGCTGGCCAGCTACAAGTGGACGCCAAGTGGCACTTCGGCGCCCACTGTGTCTAAAAGCAGTGCTAGTAAGAAACAACTGGTGCTCCGCATACAGTTTCAGCAGACGCTCGCCGTTGTCAGTCCGTTCGGAGTTAAACCCATAACTACCTCCCAGCTGAGCTTCTGAAGAGCTCAGACGCCCTACTTGTGCGTTCATATCCCCTGCAAGTGCTATGCTATCTGAACTAGTAGCACTGCGTAGTAGCGCGTTCAGTTCGTGATAGAATGTGTCCTTGACAGCATTAGAGCTGCAGTCAATGGGAGCATAAACGGAAATAACAAACATACAGCGTTTTGTACTAATTCGTGAATCAACCTTAGGTGATGTCGTCAAACGGGCTGCACATAAACCGCTGTTCCCCGGAATCCAATCAACCACCAATGGCTCAGCCTTGGAGCTGAGAATGATACCTACACCAGCTTGACCCGTGAGTGCTGCATCGGCGTCTCCGGATGCGTGTAACCAATAACGAGAGGATAAGCCGGGTGCAGTCAATTCAATAACCCCGTTAGGGTCATTGATCCTAGTTTCGGACACACAACACACATCAACACCCAGTGTGTCCAAGGTGCGTTCGAGTGCAGCCTGCTGACCTGTTTGTCTTAGAGTGCGGACGTTGAATGTCGCCATGGAAACGGGATAGCGTGGCCTAATAAGGTACTTTTGCCGATAGGTGCTGTGGGATGGTGGCTGCAGATGGTACTACTCCAGTAGGACTTCGGTTGCTGTCAACTAAGCTGGGAATTATAGAAAGAAGGTTAGTACTGGCGGCCGGAATGGGAGTAAGAGAAAAAGGTGGAAAAGAAAGAAGGGAGGCGCCAGCAGTAGCATGTTTTCGCTTATCCGCCCTGCTGTATGCATCAGATAAGGCGATCCTTGATAATCTGCGCGACGGCCGATGCAGGATGAAGTTTGGGTTTGAAAAAAAGTCATGGTTGTATGTGGGCTGCGATACTGCCAGGGCTCCCAGGCGGTCGCATGCTGACCTGCCATTAATAAGGAACCTTGGTTTATGAGCCGTGTTGCACCTTGCTCCTTCCTAAATGCTGTCCACAGGGTTATCTGTTGAACAGCTGAAAACCTTTCATGACCTGGCGCAATTTGAAGTCAATTGTGCTCTTTAATTTGCTCTCTTGTTCTTCACCGTTAGCACTCTCATTCTTGTTTTCCGTGTTTGCTGCCCCCTTTGAAATGTACATATCTGTTACATCTTTCCTTTTTCTATTATCATTATTTATTTTCGAAGGTGCTACCTAGGATACCTAGACCCACCGTACTTCGTCAGTGAGATTGCTGCCATTCGACAGAATCAGACGTATAGAGCGTGTTGTTTGTGTGAAATACATCGCCAAAGATTGGAACTTAGGATTTTACAATATATCCTATCTTTTTCATCGGCTCAGAGATGATTCTGCTATACGGCGTTACTTGCTTAAGAATGGAATCTGGAAGAGTGATATTGTCATTCGTAGAGCACTATATCTCTATGCCTCCGGCATGCTTTCTTCACTGTTCGATGTAAGAGACGGTACGACGGTGTGTCCGGTATCCGCACTTCTACTCTCTTTTGAAACTAGAGGGCTTTAAGAGTTTGGCTTATAGCTCATTCCACGGAAACTCTCGATAGACTTAATTTACATCGATATCATTCTCTCACTTATTGAAGACTTGTAAAGCGTGCAACTGATTCTGAATGGCTTTTTAATTGATGAACCGTTGCCTGCTATGTGGCTTCCTCCCTTTAAGTGTAAAGTGCTGCACCGTGATCAACACTCACTTGTTCCCACTGGTTAAAGTACCCAACTTGGACAGTGGGTACCATTATCTACTTGGTGCTTCATCTCTGGCACCGGCATTGTTGGAGGGGCGCTACCTTTTTTCATCTGCAAAGCTGGCTCGACGTTGGCTAAGCCTAGACATTCATGGCGTCGTCGGGGTGCCTTTCTGTCTGTCGCTAAAGGATTTGCTTTACAACGCCTCATTTCCAGTTTCGTTGTTGTATGGAAAATACATTTGGTCAACCCCCGTAGGTGACATGCACCGTGTTTCGGTTTTCGGAAATAGGTAGCTGTGGAGGACCGCCCATGTAGGGCTTAATTGGGAGAGAACACGCAGTACTCATGCGTCCACTTGGCAACATCACATGAAACCACGCCGTCAGTTCTATGTATCTTCATGACTCGAAGTGCTTGTAGATATGGCGTACTACCGAAAGAAATGGCGCCGCGATATATATATATATATATATATATATATACATTCTACCGATATATCGAAACCTTTTTCACATGGACCTAGTGCACTCTCCTTTATGGGTTTGCACTTCTACTTAGTTCTAGCTTGTGACGAATGTTCTCATGTTCACGTTTTGTAATTGCCGAATCGTCGCGGCCCAGATGACCATCATTGCTGCGGGCATCGGTACATGCTTGTCATTCCAAAAAGCGTCTAGCTGCGCAGATGACATGGCAGTAGGGTGTGAATAGATCGACTGAGATACTTGATCGAGTTGGTTCACATATTATTTCCATGAATGGACTTCGGTTTCCTCCTCATCAGCATCTATCGGTCATGCGTTACTCTTGAAACCAGGGATGTTGTTGCATATGGTCTTTTGCAGTTATGTCAGCTTCTCATCCGTTAATTAGAATTTGCCTTTTACTGTCTGTTTTACTAATGTATTCTTTCGTATTTTTCTTTTTAATAACATGACATGCCCAAAGACCACGAAGCTGATGCCGATTAGTTCTATTATTGTGGTTTACTTTTCCCACCTGACCGAGCCACGGTTAGTGCACCTTATTTTAAGAGCAGTTCAAAAATATTTACCATGGGTCCATCGTATGTAGGGATAGATCGGGGGCACTAGTAACGTTGCAACTCAATTTTTATATAGGATTCTCTGAATCAGTAGTTGCAACCACCCTTACCACGAGGCTTATTATTCACTATCCTTATCGATCGGCTGGGATAGAAATGAGATGCCATTTCAGACGAACAATCATGTTGGATCTGATAGGCTCATGTCGAACGTATCCACTTATTCAAAACTGAACTTCATTTGGCACTGGCAGTACGCCGGCACGCAGTACCGACCCTTTGCTAAAGCGCAACCACCACCAGTCGCGCATATACTCAGGATACTGCAGGGATCGCCCTGTCCTCTACGTAGGCTCGAACGTGCGACCTCTGGATTACAAGGCAGGCTTGCAATCCTTAAGGCCACAGGCCGGCGAATTTTCATTGATCTTGGTGAAATACCTTAGCTGTATGTTCCACCGTAAAACAGCCGTCCGTCGTATCGCATCTTCTGGCACAGTGTTCTTTTGTTATTGAATGTAGAAAGCCATCTTGGATCTACCGGAGCGGGATCACTCTGTCCATCGGTCTGCCGAGAAGAATTCTGACAAACCGAACAGGCTCGACGTTGACTCCAAGTTATCCGGTGAATGTTACTCTTCCAAAAGTAAGGAACATTTCTATCCAGTTATATTGTTGACTGCTTCTCCTTATCATTGGTTGCCGTATTATTTTTCATTCTGCACTTATTTGCCCCTTTGTGGATAACGGACGTTCAGGCGTTCAGTCCAAAGCCGATCACTTTGTAAAATCCATCCATCTTTCTTGAAGGCCCCGCACCCAAAGCTCTTCTATCGGCGCCATCGTTTTACGGTCTAACATGGCTATTCAAACGATAATAACGCAGTTTACATCATCAGGCATGTATAGAATGACGCTGGTCATTGTCATGTGTACTGTACACACTGGGTGAGAGCCTACCAGCCCATCACATCCAATTTACCTGAGGCCGAAGGTGATTGGGTGACGGGTACCCCGAAGCAGCCGGATGAGACAATGCTTTCGAGTGGAGTGCTGAACTAGTTTGCATATCTCCACTCACTACAATGTGAATCCACATGGGGATAGACAAGCTATCATGTTCTCCGAATTATTTACTCAGATGCTGAGATACATTTAACGCGCTGCCACCACACACCGCTGTTGACTTTGAGGTGTTACGAATTGGCTTAACACCGGACGAGGCAGAGTTTACTGTACAGCACTCCGAACATCAGAACAAGTAGTGAGCGGTGCAACATTGCGATTCCCCAAACTGTTCGCACTTGTTCTTCTTAATATTCTCACCTATGAACCGCCAATTCATCCAAATTGACCAACGCATGCTCTTTATCGCTGTCCTTTGTGTCAGCGCCCTCTTCAATCTCACACCGTTGTGTTCCACACGCCCCCAACTGGGTCACTCTAGTATCAACCGTTCGGCCCTTTTTGACAGATATTTGCGACACCGATTGGTGGTTTTCCGCAGGTTTGATTTATCTTTCGTTCGCTTGATTAATCATCAGTATAAGAAATAGCTTGAGACTCCTAATTTTTTTATTTTTCACATCCAATTGATGCGAAATGGAATTACTAAGCCACCTCCATGTTAGGGTATAACCTGAATACATTGAGTGACATCTTAGGCGGTATATACATATATAGTGCGCGGCGCAACATTCCGATTCCCCAAACTTCTTAATACAACAGCAATAATAATAATAATACGTATATTTCCAGATTGTGCGAGAAGCTGTCCTTGGATTGTGGACAGATCATGGGTACAATAATTATCATGTTCATGCATGAGTGAGATATGTAATATGCCCCTTAGATCAACGGACATAAGGAGGCTAGTTACGTTCGACCACCGGTGCCTTCGCAATTTAACTCACATCTGGTGGGAACACCGAGTAAGCAACGTGCGTGTTCGACGCCTTGTTTACGGCACAGGAAAAAGAAATGAACCGCTCAGCACAGTTATTTCACGCACCAGGTTCCAATGGCCCGGCCACGTATTACGCATGCCGGCCCACCGACTCCCGCGACCTGCATTGTTTGCGCGCTGGGTATGTTGATGGAATAAGAGGAGGGGTGGCCAAGCGATGACTTGGTCGAGAAGAATGAAGGCCCTCACTTCGAAGCTGGCCTCGGTTGGGTCTTCAAGGCTCCCTGGTTGGAGTCCGAAAGACTATGAATACGTATGACTAGATACATTAGCTGATATGGCTAGAAGCCGACGTCAGTGGCGTTTGTGCTGAGTTTCTTTGTCGCTCCCCATCCCTCTTTGTCCCCCACTTCAACCAAGATCTCACTATTTCGCCTTATGTAATTCTGCATGGTGTTTTTTGCCGCATAGTAGTCGGCTGGTAGCTTACCGGAAGGATACCTATCCGTTACCGGTAGCTCAGTTGACTTGCACCCGTTGCATTTTTCTCTATCCTTTTTTCTGTGTATTGCAGCACAGTAGTTGAGGTGTTTCCCACCTCTAGCTAACGTGTATAGTGATGATGATGATGTAATATGGGGTGTATAATGTCAAAATGTGCCCCATGCTGAGGCTGATGTTGCATTCTTGATGCTTCTTCATCGCAGTTGGGCTAAACCAACATACACTTAAACTAGGTCTTTTTAAGCTGGCTAAATTTCATTCCACTTTATTTGGTTTGTTCTGCCTACCTGAATACTCTTCTATTAACTGGCCACGCTGCTTACATTATTTGGGCTTATGTTCGGTAACTTTGATGCGTTTGTGGCATTTTTAACTAACTTGCGGACATTTTTTCCTTATCGCGTATTCGTTGCTAACCAACTTACTTCATATGCTAATTTAGCAAAGTGTTATGCCACCGTATCTGTATGCATTATTGGATTTGTTTTATTTCATCTTGTCGTTCCAGGTGATTGGCTGTTGCTTGATATCCCCGGTGTGTATGCGCTTGATGTGCATATTGACAAGGTGCCTACCTGTCTATTACCCACTACCTCGTCCATACCGGCTCCAGGAGACAGATGGTCATTGCTGGAGGGGACGGGGTGCACGGTCCTTGTGGCCGTGCTAGGCTCGAAGAGTGATTCCATGCACTCAGTGTGGAGCGGACTACGGTCCAGCCACCGCCTTGTGTGCGCTTGATTTCCCAAATACAGCGTGCTTGTGTTTGCCTGTGAAGGAGTGTGGGCCGACTCCGTTGATGAAACGTGGCTCCCATCCACATGCCTCCCAGTCTTATTCCTTCGGGTTTACACTGGATATGGGGTGTGTGGTTGGATCTGTGGGTGGTGCAGCGCAGGTGATCCCTCTGTAGACGCAGGCGTCTGTTGGCTGGCCACAGTGACAGGCTATTTCGAAACCGGATGCCGCTAACCATATAGTAAGCACACCTTAACCCTTACCTGACCACTGTATTCGAACAGAAGCCTCATTGTTAGCGTGGGTTGAATTCCGCCTTAGGTGTCACTCTGAATGTAGTCAGGTTATGTGTGTTATGCTTTGCGTCCCTCATGAAATTACCTTGAATTTGTGTTCTTTTTATCGTTGTCTGCTTAGGCGGTGCAACACAGCAATTACTATCTAGGCTTCCTCTAATCAACCTTGCATTTTCCATATTATGCATGCTTTTCGAACTCGTATCTTGCTTTCTAATCAACATTGCTCCATGGATATCTTTTCCAGCGCATACAATGAGCTTAATGTATTTGGAAATCTCTGTTTTGGAGAGTTTCGGGGCCGCTTTCTCCCAACGCTGCACTCCACGACCGACCAGTTTCGTCCTGCTTTGGACTCGTCAGGTAGTAATCGCTTCAGCTGAGCAGAGAGCCCAACGCAATCCAGACCCACGGCAGGTACTCTGTGATGCAATAACGCGCTGTGTCAAGCGCTGCTGTAGAGATCTGGCCTAGTGACCAAGACGAAAGCCGTCAACCACTTTGTTGGGTTCTCCTTTCAGTTCAACCTGTCTCTTCCTGATGAGTTCAAATAAAAACGAAACCCCTCGGTCGTTGTTCAGTGTTGGGAGAAAGCAGCTCCGTAACTGTCCGCTCCGGATGCGGTCCCGGTGATCGAAATGGCGTCAGTTTGCTTCAAAGCAAACTGTAGCCTCAATCGGGATGGCGTGTGGCAATTCAGACCCACGGCGGGTACTCTAAGCTCTAATAATGATGTATCTGTTTCCTTACGATAACTACATTTTATTAAGCTTTAGGAGAGCGCATTGATGATACGAAGGTGCACTGTCTTAGAGGTCTGACAGGAATGTACAAGATGTCCCTATCTTTCACACATTTCGTTAGCAATTTTCATGAAACTGGGGACAACCGACAAATTTCTAAACGTTAACATGTATTCCAAGCCATCTGGTCTAACCAGTGCACTTTAGTTTATGCAGCCAGTCCACCAAAACAGCGTTATGAATTCCAGAAAATCAGCGAGGACATTGGCAAAATAAGCGTGTCTCATACGGAAATGTTGAAGCGACTAACCATAAGGCGATCAGGAATCACTGTCAAAAGAGACAAGAAGATAACGTAAACTGACTTATGATATCAGCATTGCTCTCTTTTTCTCGGGTGAGTAGATCCATGACTTGGGATCAAATAGGGAGCAAACAAGAGGATATATCGTTGTGCAGCGACGCTACTGAGGTTCTAATAGTTACTTCTACGGAATTTCATCCAAATATTTTGATTAGCAATGGTTACGCGATCTACTTTTGCTTCTTTCACAAAGTTGTGGAGTTAAAGGTTATGGTGTCATCGTTTTTAGTAAGTTTTTTGACTGCACCCTCCATCACTTTCTCTAGATTTTGCCACTTTTCAGCAACTGTTCTTACTAACTGCAGTGCATCCTCCACACTTAATTACATGAATCATAAATGATCATTTTGAACGAGTTCCGTTCCTTTTCTGTCCAATGTTCATTACTTGATTGTACTTCATTTTGTGACACCAGTAACACCCATGGATTCTACTACATCGCTGCAATTGCACACTGATTCACCTGGCCTGATGTAGCTTGTGTGTCAAAAGCGAAACGTTCCCTAACAACTGTACCAACCGATTGTCTCCAAATCTCTCTGATCTCGGAACCTACGTGGCTTCCTCATTTTCCTGCCTTAAATGCTCATGCACCTCCACCTTCTCCCAAACTTATCTCCGTTTATACTTCTCTTCTCATATACTTCCGATACCAATCTCACCGATTCCAAAAGAGTCCAGCCGGTGGCCCTCTTTCGACGCAAATCTTCATTCTGGCTGACAGCCCTCAATGTCCGAACCCTCTTACAGATTAGGCAGCAAGCTGACATAGCACGCACCCTAGAGCACCTCACTATTGATGTTTGTTGTCTTTCCGAGATTCGGTTACAAGACTTCAGAAGCGTAGTTTAACTTGACTTTCCTGCTGATCTCGGAACCAAATCTTTCCGGCTTGTCTAGTGACACAACTGCAGCCGACTTGATTGGTGTTCACGTCGTATTGGGTGACAACACTGTGTCTGCGCTGCTCGACTGGTTCCCGAATGACAAGCCGATTGTGTGCGGTTCGACTTTAAGACTCATGATTGATCAACGAACTTCGAAGATAAAGGAAATTTGTTTGTGACCTCCGCCTACGCCCAAACCAACCGCAGTCGTACATCGGTTAAGATTAGTTTTATCGCAAACTCTTCTAGGTTTTGAGTAAAGCCGAAAAATCAAATCTCATCGTCCTTGCCGCAGATTTTAATGCATAAGTCGGCCGCCTGCTGCTATGCGAGCGTCATCTTAGTGGCTGTCATTCTCTTGATTAGGGTCGCTTTGATAACGTGATAGACTTCCCATATTATTTGAGAACGACCGCCTGTTTCTCGAGCACGAACCTCAGGCATTCGAAGAGACGTGCCGCCACATGGCGTTCCCTTCGTCAACGCAGGCGTGATCGCAAGTGATCACGTTGCAGTCAGCTTCATATGGCAGGGGAGTGTACGGAATTGTAGACCGATTTGGTTCACTTACCTCGGCTCTGACTACGCTCTGGTCTGTGCGGACATCTGTATGCGCTTTTGGGGTTTCCTCGAAACCAAACACCATACGTTGGATACCAACAGGCTAGCTAACCCCCAATCAATTAGCTTATCAATCTTCCTCATCAAATGCGTTCGATAATCTCCATTTCAAGATGTGGAACATCACTGAATTTGCTTGCGGAAGTCATTGCTTTCTTCCGGTCGCTTATTATGTGGATTCACTGAGCGCCCTCAGAGAGGCTGGATGTTCACTCGTTGTCTGGAATTATATGGCCGTAGCTATCCCAACCGATTCAATCAGCGATGAAGTTATCCGAAACTAAAGCAAAGCCTGCGTAATGATCGCGATACATGGTGGTATAAGCGCACTTCGAAGATGAAGACACCAGCTCTTTCTGGGAATCATTCGCAATCTTTTCCAGATCATTCAGCCTACTAACAACAGAAGACCTGGCGTCAGTGAGCTATTTGTGTGGTTGTTAGATCACCAATCTGTGTAGGCGTTTGGACCACTGGGTTGAACACTTCCACTCCCAGTTTAGTTGAGCTCCTGTTTTTATAGCAAGTATCCTAATTGCGCACTTTGGAACGTTTCAATGGAACCCACCACTGAAGCGGATCTTCGTCTTTTGTAGCTATTTAAACCTATTGGCTCACACTGACTACGGAAATGTAAAAGTACGGCGGCGAGGCAGTTGTCAGTCAGTTATGAAGTGTTCGTCCCTCGCCTGAATTGACTGTTGATTCTCGATCGAAACGCGAGGTCGCTGGGCCCCCATAGGAGAGAGAAGACCGGGTCGGACGAGCAGAGGAACAGGACGTATTAGCCAACCACACCGTTCATTATAAAGGTAAAATAGAAAGTTCGTGAATGGTATTTAAATCTCACGTGGAAAACTCTGGAAGGGTCAAATTACGGTCAATCAAGGAATGCCACCCTCGTGTTAATTGGCCGCTCCACCCGATTGGCTCTGTTCGCCCCAATCAGTGTGAGTGAGTTTGAATCGCCTACCACGGCTTGACTCCGTAATGGCGATGGGTGACTCGGTTGTTCGCCCAACGTATTCATTCTTAACAAGTTAATAGCTCTGTTCACCAAAATTTTGTGTAAAGAATAGCTTCCATCCTTTTGGTGCGAGTCGATTATCCTACCGATTTTCCAAAAGAGTGCACGCAACTTATGTGCTAACCTCGGAGAAATTTGCCAACTATCCGTCGCCTTTAAATTGGCAACGCCTGTTCTACTCCGCAAGCTAACACCGGTTCGAGAACTACTTTCCTGTGAGGAACAGGCTGGTTTCCGCCCCGGTTGAGGATGTATCGACCACATGTTTACGCTCCTCCAACTCCTAAACCATTGTGATCTTTGCCACCAGCATACTATTATTCAGGCAAACGGAGGGAATTCTTCCGCACGGCACTACGTCGTGCCGACAGCTTGAACAGGCTTTACACCTGACACGCGGTCCGACCACCAATGAAACCCCAAGAGGGTATGGGTGGATGTCGAACTCAGGTGTTCATTGATCATGTGATAGGATTTGTACAGCAAACCAGCAGACGCGATGTGATTGGCTGGCAACCCCATGCTGCGGTCGACTGCATGGAGGAGGTCCGTGTCCTGACACGAACAAGTAGTCATATGGCAACCCGGGTCAGCGTAACGCGTTCACATTGGTCGAGGCCAGGACACCAAAGACGCGAGGGTTATGGTAAATAAAATTGTCCTTTTTCATGAAGTACACACCGTCTACCGAGTGTTGACTTTTGGTTTTACGATTGGATTGGGTGTCAGGCAGATCGGACCATAGGCGTCAGTACCGCAGATGGAGCAACACAACCCACACAATTGTCGCCTGTGTTGCATTCGCTCACCTGCAGAAGAATGGGGTACTCCGAATTTATGCCGCCATCATTCTAGCATTATACTGCAATGTCTTGGGCAGAGTGAGGGCTTGCGGTAAGCTTTCTACACCATTCGCCTTCGCTAGCATTGGTGCATGTTGCTCAGCGGTGAGCCAAAACGGTTCCTTCATTTTGTGCTCCGGGTTAGCGGTAAACGTGGGACAACTATGAGATGGGCAGCAGCGGCCAGCGCGTTAACGCTGAAGTGGGTGATAACGACTCGCAAGGACGGTGCTTCACTTAACCACAGTGGTGTGGATAAACAACTGTGATGTTCACTATATCTGAATGTTCGTTAGGGTGGTCGTACACAAAGCGAAAGGCAACTTAGAACATCTCCATATGCTGACGAGTAGGAGAGGAAAGATAATAAAAAGTTCACATTTACAATTTGTGGATTTGCAACTCTCAGGCTCTACGTCTGTTATGCAGTCCGTTGGTTAGCGTCATCCGGTTGCGACTTTGCCTGTCATTGTGGCCTTCATCCGTATGTTGCTGTTTGCGGATGACTGCGTTGTTTGCGCAGAGTGCGGATGTATCGCGTCGTATAACGACGACTCTCGCTTCGACGGCGGACAAGTTCGGGCTCATCATCAACACTAGCAAGATTGTTAGCCTTTTACAGCCTTCAACAGGGACGGAATTCATATGCTTGACGCAATTCCACATTGGTGATGACGTTTTGGAAACCATCTTCCAAGTTTTCAATTTTGGGAGTGGAATATCTACCGACCTACTGATGACGAGCGTGCTGCGCATGCGCGTATCGAAGGCGGCTGTCGCATTTGGAAATCTGGAGAGTCGGGTGTAGAACATTCATCGGCTGACCACTGGGACGAAGCTGATGGTATATGATTTGATGGTCATGTCTGCTCTTCTATACGGCAGCTAAACGTCCACACTGTGCGGACATATAGAGGCTACTTACAGTCGATCATCCCTGACTTCGCAGCTCAGGTCGTGTGTGGTAGGAGTACTGCACGAGCAACGAGTGTATTTAGCGTCGTTCATTTGGTGCAGGAAGAGCGAGTTAACCCGCTCAGCACCGTTATTTCACGGACCAGGTTCGGAATGCTGGACCACTTTTTTGTGATGATTCCTTTCAGTTAGAACCAGACAGACAGCCACCACACATCTAGGAACTCGTCAGTAGCGCTCACCCACCGAATCCTGCCGGATTCGAACCCACAAATTTACACATATGAGCCAGCGACTTATGCCACATCCATGAGCTGGGCCACTTGTTGCACCTGCCAGCACACCGACGTTGATCACGCGCTGGGTATGTGGATGGAAGCAGAGGAGAGGTTAAGCGATGATTTGAACAAATAGAATGGAGTTCATTACTTAGAAATGGCGTCTGTTGATGTCTCCAGATTGTCGAGCTAGGCATTGTAGGACAATGAAAACACGTCTAGTTCTTTACACTTGTTGACTTAGCATGGAACCGACCTCAGTGGCGTTTGCGTTGTGAGTTTCCTTGTCCAACCAACCGACGCGCTGTAATGGATGCTTATATGTGCAGCGCTATGGATGAAAGATCATCGAATTAATGGACCAAATCCAACGGAACAGAACGCCGGACATATGCGTCAAACGACGACGACAACCGACGAGGCACGCGCGCGTACGCCATGAGGCAAGAATCAGACATCGATTTCAATGGTCATGTGCTTGTCGAACGATCCAAACTCAGACTGACGGCCAGAAGATTGATCACTCACACTCACTGACGCTTCATATCGCGCCGTTCTGCTACATAAACGCGCACTGGCTATGCCACCTCGGGTAGTGACGAAACGTTTGCATCCAAACTGCCGAGCTCAGCCAACACTCAGACCACGAACTAAACAATCTGAGCTACCAACATTTGCTTCTATTTCATTCTGCTTTTCTTCCCCCTATTTCCATGATCTCAAGTCTTGGAGCATTCTATCTTACTAAGCAGTATGTTACCTGTATCTTGTATTCGATATTGTTTAGTATCCCACCTCTCTGTATACCTTCTCCTTTTTTATTGCAGCACAGTAGCTAAAGTGTGTTTCTCACTTTTAACCAATGTGTACTGTTGATGATGATGTGCCGAATGTATGCCAGTTATCTGGAGCGTATCCATCAACAGTGGCGGAACAGCCTGTGGTACGCTGACGCTGGTGGTGGCTTGATCCTGACATGGTCTACCCACTGCTGCTACTGTTGTGCCATTGGCTCATGTCCTGGACGCCTCGTGGCGACCGCTGGGTGGGAGTTGGGGTACGCCCTTCTCCCTGCTGAGATCCAGGACACCAATCCGCATGAGTCAGTGAACTGATCATGTGCTAAACCTGCTGCCTTTCAGGTGTACATTTAATCGAAGGCTTTGGCTGTGGACCTGAGTCGTTCTCCTGTCAGGTATGGGCGCCCTGCCAGTATCCTAGTCCATCCTCTTCGGAGGAGAGTATATAGGAATGAATTCTGTCTTAGTCTTTTGAAGTATGTAAAAAAAAGTTTTACGGATTGTCAGCCTTCTCGTTTTTATGGAACATTTAAATTATCTGACTCACGTTATTGCAGGCTCACAATTGTGAAATGTTGTCGTAACTGTGCATTCGTTCTCTGATCGAATAGTGGTAAGGGATATGTCTAACAACCTTTTGAACTGCTGCACAGATGTTGCCTCTGTCACATATTCAGGCAAACTCTCCCATATACTTACCACTCTTCGTTCGAAACCCATTTGGTGGGGAACTCGCTTCACCTCCGGCACGACAAGTTTGTATCTGTGTCCGCGTGTGCTGCATGGCCTTCGGAAGTGCAGCATTGGCCTCAGCATAAAGGAAGTCACGGAGATGTAGCATACGGTAGGTCATAATGAGGTCGACTCGCACCCGACGGTAAAACAAGGTGTAGAGTCCTAGTTTCTCCCACCGGTGTTCATGCCCCAAGCGACGTATACTGTGGATGAGCCTGGTAGCAACGTGTTGGACCCGTTCGATCTTTTGTGCCTCGCCTCGGGTAATCGGAAAGTAGGCGGGCGAACCGTACTCTAGCATTGGTCTAATGATGGAAGAGAAGAGGCGAGTAGCAACCTCTTCAGACCATGTGCCGCAACAACGTTTGAGCACCCGTTACGTTATAGCCTGTTCGTGTTGTCCACGGACTTCAAATCGTAGCGCGAGAGTAAACCTATTTCCGTAACGGAATGTGTGGGATATAGCGGTTGGCCATCAAGAGTGAACCTTCGGCCGTCTGCACTTTTCCGCAGGCTCATAAATACAGACTTGCCCTAGTTGACCGGGAGATGAACTTCTGCAGATCATGTGGATAGGCGTTTGAGGTCTTGCTGAAGTACTCCACAGTCGTCGGGAGTGTCAGTTTTTTTCCAAATCTTCATGTCGTCCGCAAACAAGGCAGACGGCGACCGGAGAAGCTGAGGTAGATCGTTGATGTGGATCAGGAAGAATGGGCCACAGCACACTGCCTTGAAGCACGCCACTTGTTGTGGGATACCAATCAGTTAGATGGTCGTCGACCTGTACCCTACACTTCCGTCCAATAAGAAATTCGCGGATCCACCGGTGCGGTGAGCCACTGAAACCGCACATCCTGGGTTTGTGAAGCAGGACCTTATTGCTGACCTTATCGAAAACTTTACTGAAATCGATTAATATCGCTTCGATTTCCCCTTACTTATTACCTTCAACCACTCATACCTCGTCACAAGCAAGTTTGTACTGCATGAGCGGCTTTGCATAAACGGTGCTGTACGGGCGTCAGGACCTCCTTTAACTGTAGCAACTGCAATAATCCCTTTTTTACGCTTTTCTCAGCACCCTTTCTCAAAATAGTTGTCAGACAAATTGGCCTACAGTTGCCTACTTTGCTAAGGTCTCCGCCTTTCGGAATAGGCTTCACCTCCGAACACTTCTAGTCAATCGGCAAGGAACCTTCGGACAGCGACCTGTTATGAAGGTCAGTCACGACAGGAGAGATGACAGCAGAAAGTGGCTTGAGAATTACTGAGTGGAGCCCATCAGGTCCGGCAGGTTTGGTGCTGTCAAGGCTGGCCAGTAGTTGACATACCGCTTCAACGCCGCAATACAGAATGTCGAGTTCGGTAGAAGCGGTACACATCGAACTCGGTACAGACACCTGGTGGTTTCTAGTACAGAAGCGAAGTGCGCCGGCATCGCGGACGCACGCTCAGTGCTGGAGGTTAGGGGCTGTCCGTCCAGGCCATCCAGCACTGGCATATCACCTGGCTTCAGGCGTCGCTTCACGGAAGCAAAGATTCTCTTTAGGGTGGTCTTCGCGGCGATTGCGAGCTGCGGATTAGCGGCTACGCAACTTTAACAAAATCTTCTAGGCCATCGGAAACTCCATCGGTCCGAATGGGCTTTGGATGTGGAGACCGCTCTCCTGCTGGAAATACTCATAAGCGGTGGTATTTCATTCCGACCAATGGGCACGACAGACCTGATATCAGCAAGTCGCATACGCTGTGCGATGTTACTGGAGACACGACCACGGAATCAAAGGTTTGCTTCGAGATCCGATACGCGAAATACTTTAACGATGCCCGTTTAGACAAATTTCCTTGGGAACTGCTCGAATACTGTGGCGCAGACTTAGTCAGTCAATTTATGTCCTTTTTCTGACGATCTGTCACTAGAAATGGTCTCCTCTTCTTGCAGAGAGTCAGTTAGTTTAACTACCTTCAGGGAAGCTTCTCTCAGTTAACGAACCATTCACAGGGGACCAGTCTGACATCGGCTACCTTCGACCTACTACCACCCAACTTTTAAAGCGCACTATCGAGATGTGCATGCTGGTTTTTGTCTTGGTCAAGGCCCGTTCCGTCAGCTTCTCGAACTCGTCACTCCTACCGCAGACGCACCATCGTCCTCTTCCTGGTCATCTGAGGTGCATTCGACTCAGCACATCGACCTGATTTATTTCAATTCCTACCCTAGTACATCGCTTTTCTTGGGGTGCTATACATTCTTATGGCAAACTTTCCGCATTCTTTCTTGTCACATGTGTGTAAAAGCTGTCCAGTCTTTTCGTTTTCCTTCCGGTTTGGGATCGAGGATGTCTCGTTTGGAGCATTAGATGTCTCGCAGGTAATCGTGCCACCGACTCAGATTACGTTGATGATGTCACTTTGCTGGGTGACGATTCTCATGCTATGCAATGGGCCCTTAACCGATTTTCGTTTGAAGTGCCTAAATATGGTACGGGTCTTAACCCCCTCTAAGAGCAAAGTGTTGTTACAGGATTGGCCGCAACTCCCTCCTCAGTTCACCATCGGAAGCACACACTTAGAACACGTGGATAGTTTTGTCTACCTGAGAAATTGTTTCTACCGACAGCATTATTGGATAAGAAATTTGAATTGCTAAAGCCCGTTCGTCTTTTGCCAACTTGCGACATTCGTGGTGTCGTCACGACATTCCTTATCAGCTGGTAAAACGTGACGTGTGAAATCTTCTGTTCCTTTTTCTCTTTATTACTGGTTCATTTTTCAGTCTTGGACTCCGTGGCCAGCTTAGCCTTACCCTGGTGGATCATGATTTCCGTCACCGGAAGCGATGAACCCGAAATTTGCTGGTTGGAATTGATTGGCCGTATCGATCCATCGTCACTTTTGTTCTTATTAGCTATGCATATTACCATACCTGATTCCTATTTCCATAGTATCGAAAGGCCCGTTGTCTGCACTATAAACTAATGTTAAAATTTGTAAATATGTGGCTACATGCTGGAAGTTCGGGGTTTATCTTCACCTAGCTTCACAAGACTAGGTTCGCAGTTGAGTTCATGTCTAGTAGGTTCACGGCGTGGGCAATGAGCGTGTTCAGCGCCTCGTATTCGGTGCTGGAAGAGCAAGTGATCCACTCAACACCATTGTTTCACGTACCAGGTTCCGATGACTGGGCCACGTGTTGCGCATATCAGCGCACCGATTTCCGCTACTTGCGTCGTTGGAGCGACTGGGGTGGGAACGGAAGGAGGGGGTGAAACCGATGGCTGGTTGAATGAGTTGAAAACCACTTCAGAGTTGACGTCGGTTAGTGCCTCCTAAGTGACGGGCTGGTGTCCAAAGGACGATGAACACGTTTGTTCACATTATCATCGTCATCGTTGCATATTAACTGAAAGTGAGTAATACATTTCAACTATTGTGCCCTTATATTAGAAGATATATGAGAAAACATGATACACAGCATTAGAGAATGCAAAAATCCGACAGCTAATTTACCGCTTAGTAACATATTATACCTCAAGACCGAGATCGTGTTTATTATCCTTCGGACCCCAACTCGGCAGTTTGGCGACGCCAACCGGCGCCAACTTCGGGATGAGAGCCCTTATTCCTCTTGAGACATTCATCGCTTGGTTTCCTCTCTTCTTCAATTTGTACCGCCGGCGCGCAAATAACGCACGACGCCGGAGTCGTTGTGCTGGCAAGCGCAACACGTGGCCTAGCCATCGGAATTTGGTTTGTGGATTAACGGTGCTGAGTGGTTCACTCGCTCTTCATGCATCAAATGATCGACGCCAAATACGCTCATTGCTCACGCGTTGCTCTTACCAGACACGAGTTGAGCTAAGAAGGCAGGGATGATCGAACCTAGCTAGCCTCTTTTTGTCTGTCGACTTGGTGGGCTAGGTTTCGCAGCCGTACGGGAGGGTTGAACAGATGGTTGTACTGTAATCTGCCCTTTAAAGTGACAGTAGTGTCGCGCAGGCACCACAGGTGGCGGAGATTAGCTTTTGCTTTACTGTTCGTGATCTCATCCTCTATCCACTGGCGCTGATATCCCTGCCGAGATTCTTGAATTTCTAGGCGACTCCTAGCTGATCACCACCATGAGTCAGTGCGGAGTGGGTCCCTACCAATCTTGGCGAAGGACTTTTCATTTCGACGGCCAAGGATAATTTGTCCAGCGCTGCTTGGCACCTTTGGGAGCTGTCGCAGCTAGGGGCAATGTCGTCGGCACACTCCAGCTCCACGCCTTGCAGGTCGTGTCCAGTGAACGGGGTTTCAATAACTTCATTGATAAAGATCTTTACAAAGATCTTAACAGTGAGCACTTTGTCTCACATGGGTAGAGTCATTGAAAAGTGGCGAGGGCTTGCCGCTAGCCCTCACTGTTCTCGAAGTATGCACGTAAAATGCTGTCATAACATTTACACATTTATCGGACACCTATCCTGAGCAGGCCTTCTTAAATTGCACATCAGTCCGCCAAATCGGAGTCCCTCTGATGTGCAGTAGCGCTACTACGGTGGGTCACTAATAAATATGGCCATGCTCCGACAATTAAATTTGGATAACTGATCAATGCAGCTGCGACTTCCACGGCTTGTTCTTCACAAATGTGGCTGTTTATCATCATAGCAGAGAGCCGATCTGAATGGCGTTAGTCTTGTGGGTCTCGTTGTTCCTTATCCTGCCGTTTAGCTTACTCTTCTAACCGCGATCTCACATTCTACTTGTCATATGATGCAATGCTTCATATTGTTTTGTTCTGTTTTTATTCTGTAATGTGTATTATCTCGCCTTCCTCAAATACCTTTTTTAGGCTCAATGGATGTGATGTTTTTCACTGTTAGCTAACTTATAATGATGGTGGTGATGATGATGCAGTGGATGGTGATCATCCCCATAAATCAACTGCTCATTTGACTGTACCCTATTTCCACTCGCATGTGACCTCAATTGAGCACATGAACGCGACGTCAAAAATTATGATCCCTTTTTGTCGGCGACTCCGCCGCATATGGTTCGATTTGAAAGGCACCACCGGAAACATCCCCATCAGTGTGTTATTGACCGCATGCAATTGTACCGTTAAACCGAAGAAGATTTCATCTTTTCTTATCACCTTGAGTTTCGAGCAAGCTAGGTTTCACCGTGATCCATTCGATAATAAACATACTGTGCTCGCATCATCATTGACATATTAATTTTTTCTGTGCATACTCCAAATTCCCTCCATCTGTATCGCCGTCACAGATTTTTTCTATTTTCATTTACAATAACCCTAAAAATATAGGATGATTCATGTGTTGTGTAAACTGACAGTCTTATAGAGAGGTAGCTGAAGCTTTGGATTGAGACAGTGTTTGCCACGAGTGGCGATTATCGCCGTCTCTGAAGACTGTATTACCTACGGGATTTTTGCCTGCAATCCAGTAGTGACACTCCGAAGACAGGTCAATTGTTTCCACGATATTCTTCATTTACTCAGTAGTCCTTTCCCGCCAGTCGTTTTGTAATGTAACTAATGTTGTTTGCTTATTGCTATTTCATCTTTTGAGAATCTAGTCCTCTCCCACTGTCAGCAACCACTTTCTTGTTGGTTTCGAAAGCTAAAACAGTGCCTCAGGCGTCACAAACAATTCTTACATGTATCATTCCTAAGGTGGATGGTGTGTCACACTTTCTGATTTGTCTTGGTTTCTTCTTCGACCTGCTTATCCGTAGCGTAAGCCGCATTCTTTTAATTATTCCTTCAGGTCACGAAGAGCTTAATGCTGCGGGTGACTCGGGGCAACCGGTGGCAAAGGTCAGTGTTTTTCATGCTATCCCATAAAATTTTTGATGTGGTTGGCGCAACTTGTTCGTTCCATGTATTTCTTTCCACACTCAATGCATACTACTATCCTGTTTATCAGTAGCATTGCTCTTGACACCCATAGTTGTTGCCATATTAGTGGCCGCGTGTTGGTTACTCCCCACTCATTAGCCTCAGTCATCGGTACCATCATCCTCATTCAGATGCTCTGATCTCTAACAATGGATCATAACTGTCGCAGCGATACCCAACCACTGCTGTAAGTACCGTATATTGCCGCGTATAAGCCGAGGAATTTTGGACAATTTTCCATGTCTGTGGTGGTGGGGGAGGGTCGTGTTATACAAAGGTTATGCGCAATTTGAAAAAAATCACATGCAAAATCCACCCAGAAATTCACTGCACACCTATGCCCCTATCTTGCCTTAGCACCACTCGCTAGTGACAGACGGTATCCCAGGCGGAGAGTTGAAGTGCCTATAGGTAGACACATTATGTTTGTGTCGAAAATTCTTGGTATATTGCACATTTGACTTCGCGAAATGTGAGCACATTCCCGCTCAGCTGGATCCTGTGACGTCGCGTTACCGCTAGTTTGGTTAACGAATAAGCGCTTATATATTATGCTGTGCTAATCAATCTGGTGCATTAAAAGTACAACATCGTCCCATACCACTGATCATGAACTTCCCTCTTATCCGCTGCTCCACTTCGATTCAGATGCATGAGGTCCCCGACTATGCGAGGCGGTGTCTGATATACCCTTTCATTCATCCATTATACGCGTTGGCTTCAGGTGGAAAACACCTGAGCTATTGTGCTGCAATACAAAAGAGAAGAAAAAACACAACAGTGGCACGCCCGCTGAGTCCCTAGTAGCGGATGGCCATCGTTCCGGAGAGCTAACAGCTAGCTATCGTGTCGCAAAAGGAGTTATATTATGCCTAACGAATGAGGTGGTGATTGGAAGAGGAGGCTGGGCACGAGTGTGATGGACAAAGGAACTCACAACACAAACGCCTTTGGGGCCGTCTCCTAGCCATATCAGCAGGCGTGTCCAACCAAACGTGTTCATCTACCTTAGGACCCCAACTAGGCAGTCGGGATGCACCAACCGACACCAGTTTCGAAGTGAGGATTTTCATTCCTCTGGAACAAGTCATCACTTGGCATCCCCCCCTCTTCCAACCGCACCCCCTGTGCACAAATAATGCACGTCGCGGGAGTCGGTATGCTCGCATGCGCAACATGTGGCCCAGCCTTTGGAGCCTGGTGCGACATACCCATTCACCTTACCCTATGTTGTCGGCTGTCTTACCTGTTTCGTGTGACTTGACATCTAATCAATGCACTGTCCCGTGCGGTTAAACTCTTTGTTCTGACGGCTCTAAGCCCTATTAACTGCGATCACAACGTATTAGGTCGCCATAATTCACCAATAGTAGAGTAGCTTTCGCTTGTGTACACACAAGTGAGAGCAGATAGTGATGAAGTCAAAATCGTGAGAAACAATTTCGTTTCTCTTTTTGCTGATTTTTGGGAGCTTCGGCTAATATACGGACTTACGATTTTGGACAAATTTGACGTTGCAAAGTCATACTGTTGGCTTATATACGGATCGGCTTATACACGGTACTGTAGGGTATGTGATGTCTGCATGAATATGATCGACCACTGGGAGCCTATATGATGTTCGGCATGATTCCCCTCACATGCATTTCCCAATTGCTATGTACCTTTTATACAGGAGCTGCAACTACTAACCCAGTGATACTGGTTATTTTATTGCGACACTTCCTGGCAAGTGGTTGTTTCAAAACTCAGAAGAGCAATGAACTGCTAAGACCCGGAAGGACATACTTTCGTCCCTGATATTTTCCAGATTTGCTATGACTGCCTGGTGAAGTCTAGTTGCAGTGCACGTTTTTAGGCCACCTACTAAACTGCGAGTATAGTTTCCCACTTTCACCGAGGTGCTCACAAACACTTCGACGTGGTAACGCACTGGATGTGGAGTTGACCATACATAACTAAACCGATATATATATATATATATATATATGTGTGTATAGGCATTATCCGTGTGGTCTCCACGGCGACAACCACAGGTCTCCTGTGCCTACAGAGGGAACATGTACGGTTTGCGCTTCAACTTCCACAGCTCCGTCCACACACCACATACCCAGTGGAATAAGACCTGGGGGCATGTGGATGGGAACCATATTTCTTCGACGGAGCCGGCCCTCACTCCTACAACACTTATAGCAGCAGCATTACTGTGTGTCTTTATGGTGAATCATACGTACTACACGTACACAGGGCTATGGTTGGGCTGTAGCTCATTCTACACTGCGTGTATGAAACCACTCTTTGAACCTAGCACAGTCACGAGGACCGTGTACCTCTTTCCCCAAGAAACAATTAACGGTCTCCTAGAACCATTATTATCAAGGTGGCGGGTGTTAGCCAGGTAGGCACCTTTACAACAAGCGCATTCAGGTATTTTAAAACACATGAGACTTCTAATGTATCAAACGCACGTCCAGCGGACTGTCAGTCGTGTCTAGCCCGACTGAGACGACACAGCACATCACATGCTTCATCAGCCTCGATCTTGGCAGCTACACAAAGTCACTGCGAATGCTGTATAATCACGTATACTCACATGCATTTGTCCACGTTTGTGTATGAAAAACATGTACCTTAATGGCCAATAATACTACGAGGTTGCACAGTTTGGGAATCGGACGTTTGCATGATGGTTATGAGAACTCGCACGCGCAATGTACCCAAGTGGGGGCGGTTTATTGAAACTTGTGCGGTGCGTGGCCCACCTTTCGGCGTTCTTTAGGATTCCCGTCACGTGGCATAATGTGACTTAGTCACTGAGTTGAGACCCGTTGTATTGTTTCACGATTGTCAATCGTCGCGCGGCCCCTTGTCAATGAGGGATGATCAAGCATAACACTACGCTGGACCGTGAATATGTTGCAACTAACCATGAGAATGAAACAGTGGCAGCATGTTACGAGCTGCACACTGTATGTGCGACAGACAGATAGTACTGAGGAAAGCAAAGTATGTGGATTAAAGCAGAACTAGGGTAATTGGAAGTCGGTGTAGCCCAACTGCGGTGAAGAAACATTGTTTATGCAACATCCACCTCAGCATGGAGCACTCTAATGGTGGCTTCGGCGTTCGGATTATCTGTGAAAGTTTCTCCCTTCGGACAAGTGTAGAACGCCTGCGCACAGCCTATGGGTGGTTGTCGCTGCACTACAACCTTAAGCGCAAAAGACCTCGCCCCTTATACTGCGCGAGAACGGATATTCCGTTCTGACTCACTTCCTTCATAATGTTTGCCAATTAACACGCACCTTCCGCACATACTAACTGACAGGTGAATTCAGCGATCACTCCGCACTTGTGTCCCACCACGGGCTGTATGTCAGTCCGTGGTGTTCGGTCTTAAATCGGGCCTGTTTGGGATAGCCCCATCGTGTCATTGTTTATGACAACTTCATACGCAAAGAATGCTGCGTATTCCCCTCGTACCAATATCCCAATCACCGTACTGTTCTCGTCGAACCAGCCGGGCCGCTTAAAGTTTGTACGCCCTATCATCTCCTCCGCTGTCATGGTCACTTGTTTCTTCAAGTGGTCCCGTAGAACGCTGACTGAAGCCACTGAGTCGATTTCGCCAAGGCAGGTTATTATGGCATCTTCAAGCGCTCGTCTCTTTTTTGCACTCGAAAGGGCGCGGTCTTTGTATTTCTTCCGATTAATACTCAGTGAAAAATACGACAATTTATAGACATTTATGTAGAACTTTGTGCGCACCAGCTTGTGATAAGTCCCACCTTTAGCTCCGCGCATCAGCCGCTTTATGCGTACTTCACAAATGTCACTTTGACGTACGATGGCATGACCACTCCGTGGGTAGGTTCGTGTAGCAGTGTCACCGACACATAGAGCTAACTGAGTGTTTGTGATCGTCAGGTCGTGAATGGCGTACAATGAAAGCAAGCACTCTTCGTCTCCATTGACTACTCCCATCCCGTGTGGCCTATTGACCTCAGCCCACACCGTGGCACCACGACCTACATGTGCATTGAAGTCACTTACTAGGAATCATCAGTCTGTGCTTGGCACAAACCTTAAAACAGAGGCCAGTTATGAGTATACATGCTCTTTCGCGTCGTCTGATTAACTCATGGCGGGACCAAATGTACTGGTAATGTTTCAAGGTGAATACCGATATCACCATAAATAAACTAGTAATGTTAAGGTAACTAAGTCCCCTAAAACGCCGATTATCAACATTTTATCAGAAACATTTAGTGCGGTTCTTCAAAATTCGCATATCTTGGAATGACTGTTTTGCACCACTTTTGTCTCTTTGCTTCTCCGTATCTGGGTGGTCCACATTGTCACCTTTACACTATCGCGCCAATAACTCGGCCAGATCGCTATCTAGCGATCATCAAACAGAGAAGTTTCCGGTGTTGGAATATGATACTACAACACAGTGAAGCAAGTGGTAATAACTAGTCAGTGACTGTCCAGCTCCTTCACATTTAGATGCTGTTGCGATGTGTTATAGCTTTGTACGGAATGGACGCCAGTAGCTACACTGGCTGAACTGACTTTTACAGTTTCCTCTCTCTCTATGACCGACTCATTCTTCAAACTTCTCACCTGAGTTGACTCAGATTGTGTTCACCCAGGAGTGCTTTAAATCACAAGCCAAGTGGTTGAACATGGCTATCTGCTGGATACTTCTCGATCGAGTGAGCTGGATTTCTTGTCGTTACTGCACAGACAGGTGGACGCACTCGTTTCATATGTAGCTGCACACTTGGCTCCCATTCGAAACCACCGATCTCTGCACTCGTTTCCTACGCGGCGTGTGTGCGGGTGAAGTTCGCTACTTATTCTGCATGCTTCCTCTCCTCATTGCTCAGCAGGCTCATTCTATTTCCCTTATTTTTATAAAGCTAGGAACTCTCCTCTAGTACGTGCTGGTATTTACTGGGGCACTCATTGTTTCACGCGTATGGTTGGTTGCGTCTTATTGACGTGGACTGATCACGTAGAAATCACACTTGATCTATTAGATGAGTATTTCAGCCACAACATAGGGTATCTGGATGGGCCTATGGATGAGATAACATAAACCGATGAATTTTTCTTCAACACACAACCGTATTAGTTTCTGAGTCAGTCTTACCGATACACTGCTGCTGTCAACTATGTTGCAAACTAAGTGCAATGCGTTCCGAATATCCTGAAACTCTTTTTTCATTTTCTCAACTTTTATCCTCACTATCGCCTGACAAAGGATTAATGAATCGTCATTTTAGTGGTACTGTGTATTCAATCAGGTGTGTTCTTGTCTGTTAGAGCTTCCAATTTCTGTACAATTCTCGTTCACGACAAACCCTCGTTTTTAATTTGGGAAACATTGTTGTTCAGGAGTACAGTACAATTGCGTGGTAAACCTGTGACTACAAATCCTTATTTTTCTAGAACAGATGGGACAGTTAATTTCTATCTTCTTAGTTCGTTCATTCCATTTGATAGTAAGAGGAGATGCAAATCAACACTCCTGGCTTCCAGAAGCCAAGTGAATGATTCTGGTTGAACTTGTTGGTTTAATTCCACTTTGTGTCTTAATATTGTGCTTTGTGGGAATACTCACCTTCTCCATATTCTCCCCCATATCCACGAGCCTACGCTATCCTGTCCACTCGTGTTTTTCCTAGCTAAGAGTCATCTAGTCAGAGCTTTTCACTTCGTCTCTATAGTCACTTTGGTAAAAGTCCTAAGTGCGTGCTGAAAATTTGGACTTCGCTTGCTCTGTTCACATTTGCCTCAATCGTTTAAACTCTGCTGATTTCCAATTGTACGTATTCATTATTTCGTGCAGCCATTGTTTCATCTGCAGTTCCCTATTTTCCAAAGGTTGACAAAGCTACATCCCATACAGACTCTGTAACTGACGCTCCGTCCTTCAGGCATGTGCTATTCGACTCCTCTTCTCACCTCTCGCGTCTACAGCAACGAACTGACCTACTGCAGTGAGTGATGTCCCATTAAATTAGAGTGCAATTTTTGTTCTCCATGCATAGAGACTGTGATAGATCATTCGGACATTTTTGGCTGCATTTGCTTTTCACCGCTTCTCTTTTACCGCTAGTCTGTACACGCGGTTACAAATGTGATAATCTCCTGATTGATCTTCCGTTTACTTATTGTGCGCCTTACTTTCACCTCCAACACAATATGTCCATGCCAGTCAAGGTATAGGGGTTTGGGGTCCTTCCTTCTTCAACTCATCCTTTGACAATCCAACCTGAATTGATGCCCCTAAATTGCTGTAGCTAATTGGTCTGAGGATTATTGGTGCTATGTACTTACATACGCGCTCATGTCTTATCTCGTCGGAGTGATCTATCGCTCTCTCATAACCTCCTCGAATTTAACCTCAACTTTGATTCTGTTGTTCGCAACTCTGTCGTTTGTACCGAATACATTTAATGATTGACCATGTTTTACAACCGGTGCTTGCGGAATATTGCTCACGTCTGGTGCGAACACCGGGTGGGAAATACGGAGGTCCGCTAATTTGATTTTGGCAAGATCTCTAGTGCCTCACTTTATTGTTTATTGAAGGTCAATCGGTTGTGTTGGCTAGCCCATGTCCTCCGTATGCCCATTAAACGGTTTCCTCAGCGTGCACTATACGCCGTCGCTGCACCAATTTGGCTGAAATCACAAAGTAGCCAGTCCATGAATTGGCATAAACACATGAAGAAATTGAGTGTAATATTTAGTCAAGCTAGTGCGTGCTGTTTTCGTGGATGTGGGTATTAGGATGGTCCAGATCACTGGTTGAAGGATACCCCATAAAACATGGCGCAGTCGCGCAACCAGTGGTGATCTATCAACCAGTTTCTGTTAATATTCCATCCCAATTAATTGTGCACCCTCCTGTCTTGATTTCATTTTCTTTGTATTATATTTACCTTCCACTTCACTTTCTCACCATTGGTGCATATAGTTTTGCTGTCAGCGCGGATCGTGGCAACTGGATCTATCGCACTTCGGCGTCCGGATCCTAATTCCTTTACTGAGCTGACTAGCTGAACCAACTTGTGGCGAGATCCATTTATGTTGTGCATGCCGGAAGCATGCGACCATCGGATTGTCTACTGAATTTGCAGTTACAGCCCCATTGTTCAGACCCTGACCCCACGGCTCCACCACAATAAAGATTGAAAATTTGTCGAAACTTCGCAAAACCATGTTCAGATCTCTTCAAGATATTACTAACAATGTTTTTTCTCCGGAACGTTGTAGATTTACCTTGTTCTATTGGATCCTATGGCGGTTCGATAGAAAAATGTTCCCGCGTTAAAACAGAGAAGTCGAAACGAACTTACACTGCTTATGCCGGCTTGGCCATGTCCCTCATATGCTTTCCAATTACCCCCCTCAGTGTTCATTGCTTACCGATTTCGCACCTGACTGTTTGACAGTCGGCCGCTGGCCGAGTGGTCTGCGCACCTGCTTTGCAACCATAAGGTCCCCGGTTCGAATCCGCGTAGGGGTGGGCGTCCTCGCGGTATACTCAACCTTCGCGTGACTGGTGGTGTTCGCGCGGCAGCGAAGCGCCATTACGGCGTACAGCTGACACATGAATCGTTTGACACGCCGTACTGGGGGGTCATGACATGTTGGAAAAAAGCACAAAGAACTTTCTCAGACAATTACATGGTTGGGTCTTGCCCTCTCCTTTTGTATGACTGTCTCTGGATTAGCAACATCTAAGTCCGCAAATCCTGCTCTGTTTTTTATCAGTGACATTCTCATATCTACCCCGTGCTCCCTATTCATAGATTTGTCGCCCGATGATCTCGGCGCTTTTGTACAATTTTGTTAAATACACCCGCTCTTTCTCCTTATTTTCCACTTTTGCAGCTCTTATTTTTGCCAACTGCAGTGGATTCTCCGCACTTCAGTGCATGACTCGTAAAAGATCAATTGAACTTAATGCACTTTACTTGTCCATCGTTCTTTACCTGATTGTACTCGCCCTCAGAGCTATCTATGTCATAATAATCTTAGGAGTGGCTCGGACGTCGCACCCATCCTTTCATCTTTCTGGCTGGGGTGACTTCCATACCCTCTCACTCTTCCACGGTTGAGAGGTGTTATCATACGGATTCCATGCCCAGCCGATTCACTTTTGCCTGAACTTCCATTAGTTGCCCCGTGTGATAGTCGACCACATCCGTCGCGCATTGCTATAATACTGCTTACCTTGAGCAAGGTACTTTTTGGCCAGTGAGGCGCAACTGTGTTATCACCAGTCCTTGGCAGTTTGTGCCTACTAATGCGCTATCTGCTATCATGGACGTGGACGTGCAACAACTGACATTTGTTGGAATTATGAAGGGATCCTTGTAGTGGATCATGTATCTGGCTTGCGCCTCCTGCTTCCCAGCAGTATCTCATCCATCTGTCCTTTGACAGCCTAGCTTCAGTGTAGAATACTGGCGTATTAGTGATACCTTCCTTGACCTGTTAGCGCGAACGATATCAGCGCGCTTTTATAGACACTGCTTTGCTTCACAACTACTCGTCACCCAGCAAACGGATGGCTGTCGCTCCAACTCGCTACACTCGCTTAATTTTAGGGCATACTGCGTCTTCGAAACACTCGTACGAGACATCATTGACACCGAAACCACTCTTCTATATGGGCCCTGGGCCCAGTGTTCAGGATGGCACACTTCATGCTTGCGGTAGCATTGAGCCCCCATGGCTTGTTTTTAGTGGGGTCGGTGTTGTATTAATCGCTTGTCCAGTAGTCCTCCTATACATCGTTTGATTTCGAAGGCGAATCATCCCTACTTTCTGAAAATCAAAGGCTCAGTGTCTTTTCGTTTATTGAAATACTTTCTTACTGACAGCAATTCCTACTGCCCATCTGAGCGCATATGAAATATGACCATCATTTCCAAGGAGCGTTCAGGTGAATTGCGCGTCAGAGCTCATGGTATGGGCTGCAAGGACGTTCCTAGATTACGTTCCGCATGCTGCCAGCAGGCATCGATCTGTTGTTCCCCACGCTAACCAACATTCCTAGCTACTCAACACAGCTTTTCTGCTCATTGCCTGCCATTGCCTTCTGTCCACAGTACTAGGGCTCGCCTCCGGATAGCTTGATTGAGAATTCATTGATTACAACCAGTTCGTGGGATTTGAACTTTAGTCATTCATTTACTCAACCAGTGTCCAAGTACCAAGGTACTCTGGATATGATTACTCTCATTTCATACATCCAACTGCAGACCTTTTCTGTTATTGTCTTCCCCCCTAATTATTTATGGAAGGGATGCGAATGTGAAAAACAAAGAGAAAAATTAATCAAAACGGGATCAACCATATTTCATTTTCACCATATTTGGTGGAGAACGTGGAGGTAAGAACAGCATTTAGCGACGGTAGCAACTCTTATCAGCCGCTGCAACAACGACCGTATTTGCATCGTGTCGGGCTTTATGAACTCTGCTCTTTGGGACTACCTCCCGATCCGAGACAAGTCAGCCCACCACAATTTCGTCGCATCCTCATCGCAACTGACTCTGAAGTGCTTCGTTTAAACCACCGCTGTAAACGTTTCTTAATTGATCCAGGAGACATTCTGATCATCTTGTTATAATCACTTGTTTCACTGAATACTTCGTCCTGTTAATCTTCATCTTCTCATTTGGTTTGCTGTTCATCGAAAACTGCATGCCACATGACAGAAAGTGAGCAAATCTGAACACTTTAGTGTAATTGATATTGGACATTAGTTGTTAGCCATTTTTATCGCTGTTCGTTCGGCGCCTTCCTGCTAATCGTGATGTCCAACTTTCAGTCACCGGTGTTGTACGTAACGATTTCTGATTTCGCTGGGTCGTATTAGCTTTTATCTGGCACTATTGCTGATAAATTACTTCACTATGTCATCCACGATGATACAAGTGATACTTCTCAGCTCCCGCAGTTATCCGAATTGTGGGTGAATCGGAAGTGCTTTTCATCTCAAATCCCTGGGTACTCAATTTATTTTATCACTGACCATTCCGTATTTTATCCTCCTTCGCCGTACTGTTAGCGTGGGGGATCCAGGTGATAGAGTGTCGTACTATTTACACTTGGCTACATAACAAATGAAAAAGCGCCCATGTAACACATTACCTATGTACTTTTTTGATTATAGTCAAATTATTCCTTGCAACTTGTTGGTCGTCAGGAAGACATGGTTCGGGAGCCTGAGATGAAGTACCATTAATAAGATATCACTCATTTCCAAAGTTATCTGCTGCGCGCCACTGTGTGGTTCAACTCTTATAGCGCGGATTTGTCTTCGCGCTAGTATTCTTTTTACAGACTACGCTAGGGTATGTTGGTGCAATATTCCCTACTCGTCCCGTCACGATACCCGCACCGGAGTGGCGTCGCTTAGGTACCACTACAGCAGAATCTCTCCCCTCCACACAGTCTCTTATTGACCCAACAACCTTAACCAATATTTTTGTTACCTTGCTCCACCGTTCTCAAGCGCGCAGCCTTAGTCCGATGGGTGTCCTACTGTAGTAGCGAACCCTTTTATGTCGCTAACTCGTGGAGCACTGTCCCTGTGACATTAGGTACCGAACAGTTGTTCGTATACTGACGAGCATCATCGTATCCAACTGGGTTTTCTTGTTTTTCCTCCTCAATTCTTAGTTGCCCCAATTGCTTCAATCCGCGGTCACCAAATCAGTCACAAAAGTACTGTGTCCACTGTGGTCGCGCTTTGCCGGTTCTGCCCACCTGCGCCGCTGCTCCGCTCGCAGCTATCCGCCTAGGCTCATGTCCCATGTGCCACTCGAAGGTGCCCCTCAATCTGCCCGTGTGTCTGATCTGCGAGAGTCCATTGAAGCCACCGGAAAACCCCGCGGTTTGTTACACACTTTGTCTCACATGCTTCTCCGAGTACTTTTCCCTGTATACAAAGCGTTACAGATTTAGACCGATGGGATCCAGGTCGATTAGAATCCTGTGCAAAATAGCAGTAATCTGAGTTGGATGCCTTCAAGTGTATCTGCGGTAACGGAACTAAGTGTGGTGACCGTTACATGTGTGAAAAGCGACGGACGATTTGAATTTTGCGTTATTCGATAGTTCTGCGCACCTTCACTGAATTCACCTATAGCCCACCTATCCGCGGATGTGCCTCCGAGTGAGCGAAGATCGTCCCATTGGACTCAGCTGTACATACTTATGGAGGTTTTATTTTCTGGCAACTCAATTTTTAAGGTTTTTCGTCCCAGTAGCTCACAAGCTACATAGCACAGCCTAGTCCGGAAAAGCACCAGACGCGTTTCTCCCTATTGGGGCTCGTCAGTGATGCGCATTCCCTCGGTCCCCTACTGGGGATTGAACCCATGACCGCTAGAGGCAGATTTAGCTTGTGAGCTACTGTGACCTACCTGTCTAAACACTCTCCACCTCAATTACTGGCTCCAGGAGACTGTAAATCGTTGCTGGGGGTGGACGGGATGCACGGTCCTCGTGGCGTTGCTCAGCTCAAAGAGTGGTTCCATCCAGTGTGGAGCGGGCTACGGCACAGCCACAGCCTTGTGTACGTTTGGTACGCATGATTCCCTACATAGATAGACATGAATACTGCTTCAATGCATGTTGAAGTAGTGTGTACCGGCTCCGTTGATGAAACATGGCTCCTATCCACATGTTGCTTGACATCCCCGGTGTAATTGCGCTTGATGTACATGTTGACAAGGTGCCTACTTGTCTATTACCCACCACCTCGTCTATGCTGGCTCCAGGAGACAGTTGATCGTTACTAGAGAGGATGGGTGCGTGACCATCGTGACCGTGTTGTGCTCGAAGAGTGGTTCTATGCACATAGATTGTGTGTCGAGCGGACTACGGTCCAGCCACTGCCTTGTGTGCGCTTGATTCCCCAAATACTGCGTGCTTGTGTTTGCCTGTGAAGCAGTGTGTGCCGGCTCCATTGATGAAACGTGGCTCCCATCCACCTGTATTCCCGTCTTATTCTTTCGGGTTTCCACTGGATATGGGGTGTGTGGATGAAGCTGTGGGTGGTGCAACGCAAGCCACCCATGATCTCACTGTAGGTGCAAGCGTCCTGTGGCTGTTCCCATGGAGGCCGCAGTGATAGGCAAATCCGTAATTGGATGCCGCCAAACATATAAATATGACAGATGTCAAGCAGACATACCTTTAGTTACTTAAGCGGTTTGTATTTACTAAGTTACTCAGTAATACGGATGCTCCTTACCTCTAACCTCAAGTAGAATCAAAACCACCAGACTACGAGTTTTAGAACCATTCTTCAGTGGGTCTCACACTCGGATCTTTCGTCAAACAATTTCCTGATGCTCTGGCCATCGCGGAGGGTAATAAACGGCGCCCTATCTGCTGCATCAAGCCCGGTGGATAGGGATTTGGATGCTACTGTCCAAAACTTCCCGTCTTCTTATTCCCCTATCTTATGCTTTTTCACCCCTATCGTCCCGTCCCAACTTCGATTTTATCCACCCCCGTTTTTAACTCCTTAATTCTTGGATCACCCCCACCATGCTTTGATAGGCATTTTGCTTCTACTTTCAAATCACATGCGAACGCGGACCATCACACTTGCCCTATCGACAACCCCGTGTCTAACCAAGCAGTCAAGCCCAGTTCATCGGCTTCTATTTGCAGCCCCCGGTCCTCAAATTGGCATGCCTCAACGTACGCACGTTGTTACAGATCGGTCAACAGTCAGCACTTGCCCGAACATTAGGAACCCTCTCGATCGATATCTGCTGCTTATCGGAAACCCACCTACAAGACCCGAGCTCTGTTCCCACTCTGCGATACCCTTCAGGTGACCCTAGCAGTGCTTTCTCATTGTGCCTATCCGAAGACGATTCAGCTTCGAATGCCGGCCAAGCCGGTGTTGGTATTGCACTGAGTCCCCCGGCTGAAGCTGATCTGGTTGATTTTATCCCAATCAATAGCCGGATGTGTGCGGTCCGACTGGCTGGCTCGTTCTAAGCTTCGAAGTCGCGCGGGGCTAATAGGTGTTTGTTTGTCACCGTTGTCTACGCCCCCACAAACTAGCGATCACTCGGTAGAAGACGACATCTATCGTCAACTTGTGGAGCTCCTTCGCCACAGAAGAAGCACAGTCACTACAGTGCTGGCTGGCGATCTGAACACTGAAGTTGTGGAAACTGTCCACTGCTGAGCTGCATCCGGGCGGCCAACATGGTGTAGGTTCCCGTAATGATAGCGGTGAGCGCTTACTTTATTTTAGTGAAGATGCTCGTTTATTTCTCGCGAGCACAAACTTCCGACATAGCAGCCGTCGGAAGGTGACTTAGCACTCACCAGCCATGGACGCAGATCGATCACATCGCGATCAGTAATCGCTGGAGAGGCTGCGTCCAAAACTGTCGCTCGCTTTGCAGCACAAGTGTGGACACTGACCATGCACTTGTATGCGCTGATCTGCGGGTGCGTTTTGGCGGTCGCCCTCGACGACCCTGTGAGCGCATAGACAACAGCAAATTGGCGAAGCCAGGTGTTCTGAATGTGTATCGAAGTACGCTGGCTTTCGAGTTGAACAAGCGCTCACTGTGTACAGTTGAAGCTCACTGGCCGCATATTCACCAGACCTACTGGAAGCAGGTAAATCATCATGTGGTAAATCCAATAGCCAAAGTAGACAGTGAATCTCTTCGCAGTCTCTGGAACTTATCGATGCTAGCCGGCACAGTCCGGCTGGAAGCGAACAAAAGGAGACTCGCAAAGACCTGAGGACAAAGCTACGCGCTAGCCTGAAGAGAGACTGCGAATCCTGGTGGTCCCATCGTGGCGCAGAGATGGAAGTGGCCGCTGCCCTTGGCTACCATCGAATGTTATTTGGTCTGATGCTGGAAACGGACAGCAGGAGACCTGGTGTTAGTGAAACTATACGTGACGGGAGTGGACATCCTGAGACTGAGACTGTATTTAAGAGCAAGTAGAAAGGTTTCTGCACAACTCTATCGAATTACGAAAAATCAAAATTTACTTGTGAATTATCAGCAGTTGTGTCTGGTCCGTTAATCGTTTATCCTTGTTCGGTTAGAAATTTGTACTAGCGTCATTATTTCCGGACATACAATGTCTTCTTTTGGCACTGTATGTGCATCGTTTCACAAAAGCACAGGTTTCCAAAATAATCGTCGATACGGGTTTTAAACACTTCACAGAATCGGCCTCTATTAATCCTTCTGGTAGTGTATTCCATAAGTTTACGATTCTTCGTTCGATACAAAGCTGATGTGATACTTTGTTCATGCTGGGGACCCTGAGTTTGTAACGATGTCCTCGGGTGTTACAGGGTTCTCGCAGGTGAAATATTGGCTGCAGTATGGGGAAGTGATTCAAGTGTAGTACTCGATGGGTCATAATAAGATCAATTCTTACTCGGCGATAGGATAGTATGTAGAGTCCGAGCCTTTCGCAACGTTTTTCATACGGAAGCTTTCGTAGACTTGGTATCATTCTAGTTGCGATATGCTGTATTTTCTCCAATTTTTCAGTTTCCTACTGGGTTATCGGATGGTAAGCTGGGGCACTGTATTCAAGGATTGGTCTAATGAGCGAGGTGAATAGACGAGGGACGGTTTCTTCGGACCATATGGAGAAACTGCGTCTTAATGCCCAGAGCATACGAAGTCCCGCACAATTTCTCTGTATTTTCTAGTGATCTCAAATCATATCGTGAGAGAACTCCTAAGTCTCTGACAGATGTGTTGGGATGGAGCAACTGGCCGTCCAAGGTGTATGATCGAGTGGCTGGACGTCTGGTGATACTGATGAACTCCGACTTGCTTGCGTTAAGAGGGAGTTGCATTTCAGTGGACCACGTTGACAGTCGCTCTAAGTCATGCTGGAGGCGAGCGCAGTCGTCCTAGTTTTCAATGATCCTCCAGATTTTCAAATCATCCGCAAACAGGACACATGGTGACTGGAGCTGCTGTGGAAGATCGTTGATATAGATCAGAAATAATACTGGCCCAAGTACAGTTCCTTGAGGCACGCCACTGGCCGATGGGAACCATTCTGTCAGATAGTCATTGACCTGTACTCTAAACCTTCGTCTCACAATAAACTCTTGTATCCACTGAAGTAACGTGCCACCGATTCCGTATGTCCTCAGTTTACCAAGGAGTACCTCGTGGTTAACTCTGTCAAACGCCTTACGAAAGTCGATGTACACCACGTCAACATCCTTCTGTTCATTGAGAGCTCGAACCCACTGGTGGTTTGCGTACATCAAGTTGGTGATGCAGGATCGCCCTTTCGTAAAGCCGTGTTGCGCTGGCGTCAATACGTCCATCGATTCGAAGAAGGACAGCAGACACTTTTTCACAACCTTCTCGAGAACTTTGGATAATACCCAAGTCAAACAGATCGGTCTATAGTTCTCTATTTTACTCGGATCACCACCCTTGGGAAGCGGTTTCACTATCGAGCATTTCCAGTCGTTCGGGACGGATCCTTCAGAGAGCGATCTATTGAAAATGTTTGTCACAGCTGGTGAGATGATGATCGATAGGGACTTGAGTATTAGTGGGTGAAGTCCTTCTGGTCCGAGGGGCTTTGCACCATCGAGGTTGACGAGTAGCTGATGTACTTCGACTGCATCACATTGTAGGCTGTCGAGCAAGACTTGCGCAACCTGTGCCGGTACAGGAACAGCCGCCGGTTTACTGGAAAATACAGTGAGGAAGTGCGTAGCCAGGGCGTCCGCGCGCTCCGCGCTTGAAATGAGTGTCTTCCCGTCTAAGCTCTCTAAGACCGGTAGGTCGTCCCCAGGTTTCAGTTGACGTTTCAAGTAGGCAAATATTCGCTTGGGTGCAGTTGTGGCCGAGGATGCTAGCTCCTCTTCGAACTGCCGGCGTTTCTTGATCTTTGCGGCGTTACATAAGTTACGCTGTTTCTTGTACACCGTGTAATCTTCATCACAACCCGAGCTGATGTATCTATCCCAAAGTTTACGACGTCGTCGCGCTAACTGTCTGTATTCCCTATCAAACCAATGCGGTTTGACAGGTCCGATTTTTGGATACTTAAGAGGAACGAACCGAGTACAGAGCGAGTTAAGCTTCCCCTTTATTAATGACCACCAGGCCTCAAGTGACGCATCATGTGGTAGTGTCCAATCAGTCTGACTTGCGGCTTGGACGAGTCCGTTGAAGTCCGTCTTCCAATAGTTGAATGTCGGCTTCTGTTGATTGTAATATGGTAACGACAGTTCTAAGCTTGCTACAATAGAGCAGTGGTCACTGTTCGCCAGAGGTTCGATGACTCTGATCTCTTTTAGCTTCTGCTCGCAGCTCGTAAACATTAGGTCCAGACAAGATGCCGAGTACGGAGTTACGCGCGTCGGTTGGATGACATGTTGCGTTGCCCCGATTTCAATAGTCATTTTAGCGAATTGAGCCTCAACGTTGCCATGACCGGGAAGAAGTCGAACATCTGGCCAAATTATCTTAGGTAAAATTAGATCCCCCATCAGTAAGAACTGAGGGCGGCTCATGTGCTTCTGTACATGTGGTATCCAACCGCAGCAACGGTTTACTGGCCTCCGGTAGATAACCCCCACTATTAGTTCTGCGCTCCTGAGACGGATTGTGCACCACAATTGCTCGCATAAACTATCCTCGCTCCGATAGGTACTGATACGTTTGCTAGATAGTGATGATTTTATGTACAACAAAACACCACCGTGAGCCTTTGATTTTCGGTCACATCGGAAACAAGAGTATCCTGACAACACGACTTCTTGGGGTATGACGTCGGAGTTCAGCCATGTCACTGCAAGTCCTAAAATGTCCGGCCGCTCCGAGACAGCGAAGCGGCACAGTTCGTCACGTTTGTTCATTAGGCTGCACACGTTGGCGAATGCGACACGGAGGTCCTGGGAGGTACTGCGGGACGTGCCTGGAGGTTGAGCAACCGGTTGATACGGGTTCGTACACCCTTCTTGATCACCCGAAAATTTACAACTTGTAAGTCAGTCTCACCTTCCTCAGTACGGCGTTTGAGCTCAATGACCGCAGTCTTCAAACGATCCCTGTCCTCGGGTTCCAAGTCTCGGCGGATGTGAACTTTTATGCCTTTCAGCCGTGACAGACGAGACAGTATGAGCTGCGGCATATTAGGATTTGCAAAGGTGATCCTCAGAGGTCGACATGACTGGTTAGTTTTTGGCCAAGTCGGATTACTTGTTTAATCGTCACACTGTCCTCTCCTACATCCAAGAGTCTATCGATGAGCCCCTGGAGGAACTCAACATCGTGATCATAACGTATCTGAGGGTTTTCATCTTTTCACTCCGGTACGTGAAAGACCATGAGATTATGACGCCTCAGCGAAATCAGTGATGAACCTGTGGGAGCAGAACTAGAGGCGCTTAACTGATTGGGTTGTTGTTTATCAGCAGGTGACGTCTGAACTCGATTACGTGGGCCCTTGCGCTTTTGAGTGGTCCATGGATCCTCGGTGTTCAGAAGTTCACAGACAGGCTCTGAGAAATTCACGGACCGATCAGTGAAGCGGCATTTCGTAGCTTCTGAGTCTGAGTCTTCCATCGGTGGGAAACATTGAACCTGGGGTTCGGCCGGGGTCGAAGCCGCTGGTGGTGGTGCAGATCGCGGAGTGACAATAGAAGGCGAGGAGACAGAGGTACTTTCACGTGGGCGTTTGATCCTACGTGGTGAACGGTTTGTTTCTATCTGAAAGAGAGATTTTCCCGTAGTTGTATGCGGTCGCTGCGAATTCTGATGTCTTGTACCGCGACATTTATCACATATAACTTGAAAAAACCGATGTCGGATGTCGAGCGATTTTCGAAACACGTCAACGGATAAGCCAATGCACGAAATATGGAACAAAACATCACAGCTGAAGCATCGAAGTGCATGAGCCTTATTTCCCACAACTTCGAACACGAACCACAAGTAGCTTGAGACGGCATCACAAGCTAGAGCAAATCCAAGATGGCGGACAGAGATGGAAGTATGGCAAATCAGTGAGATCTCCGGAATTAGCCAAAGAATAGCCGCCAAATTTGCACCGCTTGGAAAATACGCCAAAAGAAGAATATTGGTGCACAATTCACACAGATAAAATGCTGCTAACACAGTAATCTGAGGCAAAAGTAGTATCCAGCACACGTTGATCCAAAAATCCGCGACGTCCGTGGGTACAGCCAATGTAATATCACTAGTAATATCAATAGCAATATCAATGTAAATATCAATAGCTTGTCAAAACGCTTGGAGCGTTTAGCTGAGCATTTTGAAAAGCAATTTAATCGGCCGGAATTGTTAGATTCCTCACCGGCCAGTGATCGCCCCGCCCCCTTCGCTGTCCCCTCTCGCCCAGTAGTCGAAAGTGAGATTGGACGGCTAAAGTTGAATAAGGAAGAGGGACCAGATGATGTTTCTCCAGCCCTCTTCGAATTCTGGGGCTCTCCCGATATTTATGATTTACACGAATTGCTAGTGAAACTGTGGGAGCAGAAAGCTGTCCCAACCGAACGAAGCCGCTGCATTATTCTCCCGATCGGCAAAAGAGGTTCGCGTTTGGAATTTGGCAACCATAAAGTCTGATCCCCATCGCATCTCAATTGCTTGCCTCTATAATCCTTCACAGGCGGACTGGCACTCGTGAAAGCCAGATTCGTGGGGAGCAAGTCGGGTTTCGTCAAAGTCAGTTGTTGGAGCACCCTCACATACATTGGCGGCCCACCGATGTCGTGTTCCTTGACATCAAAGGTGTCTTCGATTCGGTGGATCGAAGTGCCCTTTGGGACTGTGGTAAGGAAAGGTGTGCCCAAGTAGTATGTAGATATTATCCGAGCGCTATACGCGCGTATCTCTGGCAGAATGAGGACTTACGGTAAGCTGTCGCCGTCCTTCAATATCTCCAGCAATGTAAGAAAGGGATTCCCGTCATTACCTTTCCTCTTCAACTTCGCTACTGACGAAGTCACAGAGATCGCTTCCACAGGACACACCTTAGAAGGTGTGAAGTTGATCCCAGGTGAACGACTTCTTGACTTGGAGTATGCTGACGGTATTGCCCTCATATGTGACAGCTCAGAAACGTGCCGAGCGGCAGTGGACAGATTAGCACTGGCTGTCAGCCGTTTCTTTCAATGCTTTGCATCCTCGAAGTGCAAACCTATCCTCCAAGATTGGCAGGGACCGCCCCTGCGCTGACCGTTGATGGGGATAAGCTAGAAGTCGTTCAAAAGTTCAAGTACCTAGATAGTTGTATCAGCACCGTTGAGAGTGAAGACGAGGTTACAACCTGTATAGCGAAAACACGATGCGCTTTTGCTCACCTTCCTACCTATGGCGCTGGCGCGACATCACTTGCTCCCTGAAGGGTACAGTGTACAATGAAGTCCGTACCTTCGACCCTACTGTACGCTAGTAAAACCTGACCCATGAGACCCATGAGGCTAGTTACGTTCGACCACCGGTGCCTTCGCAGTTTAGCTCATATCTGGTGGGAACACCGTGTGAGCAATGAGCGTGTTCGACGCCTTGTTTATGGTGCAGGAAGAAGGAGCGAACGGCTCAGCACAGTTATTTCACGCACCAGACTCCGATGGCTCGGTCACGTGTTAAGCATGCCAGCCCACCGACTCCCGCGACGTGCGTTGTTTGCGCGCCGGGGGTGTGAATGGAAGAAGAGGAGGGGCGGCCAAGCGATGGCTTGCTTGAGAGGAATGACGGCTCTTACTTCAAAGTTAACCTTGGTTAGAGCGTTTTGGCTCCCTGGTTGGGGTCCGAAGGTGCAATGAAAATGTTTGGCTGGATACACTTGTTGACATGGCTAAGAGTCGACCTCGATGCTGTTTGTCTTGTGAGTTTCTTTGTCCCTGCCCCCTTCGCTTAGCTTCCTCCTCCAACTACGATCTCAATTAATGAGATAATATGACTGCTTTGCTGCACAATAGCGGATTGTTAGCTCTCCGGTGCGATGTGCATCCGTTACTGGTGACTCATCCGTCGTGCCTCTGCTGAGGTGTTTTCCACATGTAGCTAACATGTATAATGTGTGAATGAATGACGAAAGGCAGTTAAAAACGCAAGTCCAAGACAGCAACTGCATTAGCAAACGCCTCACTTGTTAATTGCATAAAACAAGCTAAAAGCCAATTAAATAAATGACAGGCATTCGCGTGGTGATAGCAAATAAACGGTCCTGCGAAAGCTGAGCGGATGACTTTTTGGATGAGAGGGCGACAGCGGGTGGATGCATGACCTAATTGCTCATTCATTTTTCTGAGCCTCATCACCACTGTGCATCTCCCTGTTATATCCGTTTGCCGCCCATCGACTTAAGCCACAGAGCTGTGTGTTACACTGGTAAGCCGCCATCTCCGGCTACCAGGAATATAACTTGTTGCAGATAAGCTTGTGGCCAACGAGGCCCAACACCTAGTAACCTTATCTACGCAACTTTCCTTTGCTGTGCAGTTGTGTGGATTCAGTAGACGATGAGAATTTGTCAAATATAAAACAAGTGATACCACTGCTTGGATGTTCTGACACTTTCGCTCTTGACCAGACTTAGTCAAAACGACGTATGGTTCGCTGTTTGAATCACCCCATAGACTGTGTCGTATTAAATTGAAGAACAACAACTGCGGTAGAATCAGTTCATCTGCACTTTACACTGTTGGTTAGATACCGTACTAGTAATGAGGGATACTGAGGAGATTACGGCCATAGTGTAACATCTACATGCTCTAAGCATATGTGTACTACCAATATACCCCAATTGCAATAAAGGCTCGTACTTTATTAGCCGTACGCTTGAAGGCAGGTGTCGACGGATCTACTTAGAGTCCTGATTATTTTGACTCGTGTTCTCTAAGAGGCTGGGTGATTTATCGGTACAGGAAAGGTGAACAATCGGAACCCAGCGACAAACATGTAAAGATGGAGTTGTGCACGCATCAGCCTATCGTCGTCTGCGCCTCAACGAACACTCAGACATCTTGCATGCATCGATGGACAATCGCTACCCAAAGTGGTTCGAGCTTAGGCCTAGTAGTCTCTGGTCGAAACCAGTGATTTAGTGCATGTGGGTAGTTCAAATGTAGTCCTAGTATACAAAATGCTGTATGCGACAACCCAACCAAACGCAGCGATAGAATCATAAAACTTGTGATCCGAGTTCTTTGCGGAAACCCGTTGTATCTACCTCTGTCGGTAACGACAATTCCCTTTTTTTCTATCCACTCTTGTTCTCTCCACTTTATGATGCAGTCAGTGACGAAAACCTTCTTGACATTTAGTGTTAGGGTTTGTCAACACCGAAATCCTTTCTTCTCCGTGCCCAACCGCAGTGAACGGAATGATGATGCCTTACCCCAAGGCACATTATGATCTAGATCGGGATTACGTGTTCCAACCCAAATACACCATGGATACTTCATAGCCCAATAGTGAATTCTTAACGGCCGTTTGCAGCGTCGCTCGAATGGTTTACTGGTCCTGAATCAGGCATCAACAAATAAGTCCCTGGTTCCACTCCGAACTCTGGTTGTCCCCATCTGTTGAGTCAAAACGAGGACGAAACCGTCGGTCGTAGAGTGCAGTGACGGAAGCGCGCAACACCGACTCCGACCACTTTGAATGCAGTACCAGTGATCAAAATGATCGGGGGGGCTCCGCTTCACTACACTTTGCGATCTATATATATATATATATATATATATATATATATATATATATATATATATATATATATATATATATATATATATATATATATATATATATATATATATATATATATATAAAATACTTGACCAATAAACATTGTCAGTGTGCCACAACACATGAGTAATAACAACAAAAATAAGGTGCCAGTGGAAGGGAGGCGAAGTTCCATGTGTTGTGTGGGCAGAGAGCTTCCCGGTTGCCCAGTCCGAGAAAGAGGTTTGACTTAAGGGACCCCACCTCGAGCCTTTGATTCTTAAGACCTGACCCACAAGGCAGCGGGGTGAATACGAAGACCCTTGACATCCAGGTGGCTCATTCGCCCTCTTTGTGTTCGGTTGCAGTCCACAGAGAAACCGGTCGTCAGCAAGGTTGTTCATCCGCTCTCCGTTAAATACTCACCTCCACTTACAGAAGTGAGTAGTCAGTGACTCTATAGCCGGTCACATTGACTTTGACACAGCGCCGTTCGAGCTCTTGTGGTATTTTATAGAGAACCCGTTGACTAGCCCAGAACCCCCTACGCTCTGAGGCGCTGCCGCTGATTGTCCGCGACTTCTTATTCATCTCGCCTACAAAGCAGACGAGATTTACTCGCAGTTACCTCCACAAGGAAGGCATTCCCCAATCCGCAACCTGGGGACGCGCCCGATAGCGGTCCATATCGAGACTGCGCCATGCCATCCACTTACGGTGTTTTCCCCCTACCGATTGATTGCAAACACTTCGTTACTTGTAGGTTTTTAACGGGCTTGGAATGTAGTATAAGGTTTCGTGTACTTATTTTTTTATCCAGAACAGCTAATGATTTAGTTAACGTCATTTTTCTATTTAGATCCTTCTCATCTGAACCACAGTTATCTTTCTGATCACCTGTCCCCAGTAGTTACTTTTGCTTTCATTGGTTAGCTGAATGTTCAGTTTTTATAGGCTTAACCCTATTTGTATGCGTTGCACTCTCCACCGTGTTAATCGCTAATCCGACGCATATCAGTGTCATTTTGTTCTCTCTTTCTTGCCAAAGGTTTCCTCTGTAGGGCTAACATTGGGTCACTGCTCGACACCACACTTTTCATGTTTCCATTTACAATGGACGTTTAGCGGTAATGGTTTGTTGTCTCTTCTGTCTGCGGCGCAATTTCGCTTTCCTCATTTTCCTTTGACTCCTCCTTCTCTCCTGTCATTTTGAATTCCAGCGGCGACAACAAGAGTACCGTGTGTGCGCGATATGCGGCACTGTCAATCCTCTCGGCACACTGAGTTGTTGGACTTGTGAAGGCCGCCTCGCTACCGGTATGGAAAACCTCATCCTCCACTCCACCGCGGAGGCCCACCACATCGGTCCTCCCCCGTCTCCTCCAGTGACCAAACCAAAGGAGTTCACCACTGCAACTGACATCTACCTTCCCTGTCCGCATTGTCGGCGCGAAAATAACCCAGATGCTCGGTATTGTGACTGGTGTGGTCTGGAAACCGCCAGTCTACGAGTTTTAGAACCTTTCTCCAGTGCGCCTCACACCCGACCTTACGCCGGGTCGTATGACCAACAGAGAGTCCAGTTCTACGCCGAATTCAGTTTGACATGTTCTCGATGTGGAAGCGTGAATCTCCGACACGCGCAGTTCTGTGCCTTCTGTGGGTTTCAACTCCCACCACCTGACAGGCAGTCTGTTTGGTCGACCCCAACCAGTCGTATGAGTACGTATTCAGATCGTAAATTCCCTTACTGTACACTTACATTATTGCTTTCTCATCATGCCAATTAATTCCACAACACTTCGAGGGCCTCTGCTAACTGTGGCGGACTTAAGATCTTATTTTCCATGTTGTTGATGGCTACTTGTTTTCGCGGCCTCCCCTCATGATTCTCCTCCTCCTCAGTTCAAGCCAACGAACATCACTTACCGCTGAAGCCTGACGATCGTTTATTCATCGTGATCTGTACTGTGCAGCATTCCGAATAACCGTGGCCGCTGCCTCCAAGTTCGAACAGCATCTGTTCAGCACGTAGGTAACGGAATCCATTTTCGGCCTTGTCTGTCGTAATTGCGACAAGCTACACGACATCTGAGCCAGCATAATGGCTACAGGGAGATACTTCGCGTCACGCCTAGCTCTATCTACATACTCAGTTTTAAATCCGAAGGAATATGCATGGCGGGGGAAAGCGGCAGAGAGTCAGGGTTGGTCAGAAGTTGGTCCACACTTCTTCACCATGCGTGCCATCAAGATTCAGGGAAGGACGGTTGATGGGTCTTAGTTCGTTCCGTCATGGGACTATAGTTTGGGCTAAGTGCTGTAACGAAGACTATGTATTTTGTCTCCGTTCACTAACCATTAGTAGTCTACGGGATCGAGTAATCATGGTGATCCCAGTGAACAAGTAGACGACTTTTTGGCATTGGAATCGAGCACAGTCGGTCAAACTGGTCACGGGGAATAGACGACATGCAAACAACAGCGATTCAGTCTTTGCCTGATCTATTAATGTATCGTCAGCCTCAGTAGCGGCGTGCAAGCAGCCATGTTCCCATCACCATATGCATGACAGCGCCGAGGCAAGTAAGCTTCTGATGGACGTACCAGTTACTGAGCTGTAACTGCTGTACGGCACCTAAAACCTGCTAGTCGAGAGATGTGTGGAAATTTTTGTGAGAGTAGTGTTCCAACCAAGATACTAACTCACAGGACTAAGTTACATGCTTGGCAGCCTACCAAGAAATCAATTGGAATGAATCTAGCAGCTATGTTTTGAAGCACTCAACTTTAAAATTTACTACGCTGGATTTGATCTTTCATACATCGGGCTTCTTCGCTTGATCCACTTTAAATTGGTTATGTTGTTTCTGCGCGACGATCAGCGTTTTAATTCCGGATCCGTGTGCTTTCGCGGTGCGTTAAGCTCTCCGTAATTTCCGCTCGTACTGACCAACGTCCTAATCAGTAAACTGGGAAAAATGATAATGGTGTACGAAAAAAAGAAAAGTAATTTTTTGACGGTTTCACTCTCTAATTCTCGTACTTGCTGCGCACATTCATTCCATGGTTTCCGATGGCTCAGTGCCTACTGTATGAACTGTTGCTCATATATATATATATATATATATATATATATATATATATATATATATATATATATATATAATGACACTAATCGTTTGACAGTAGCGCTGGTTATTATTAAGAGGTTGCTTCCATTTCTCTGATTACAGACTATAAGTTCTGTTCGCTTGCCACCCAGAAAACAGGGCCGAAATTTTTAAAAATGTAAGCTCGGCAGGCTCGTTGTCCCATGCAATCGATTCATTAATTGTGCAAAGCAAATTGGCGACTGCTTGCCACAACAAACCGCGGCCACCCGTCGACCAACATCGACGGACACTATCAGCCTCGAATCAGACAATTCTGTCATTTTGCCATTTGCGGTGTCAATACGTCATGATTTGCTGGCTGTTGCGCAGCTACTTGGCCTACCTTATAGACACACTCCAAGTATTTGGATTTTGTCTGCAGTCGATCGCTGGGTTGGAACGATGGTCAATCCAACGAAATAAGCTTTGAGCTTATAAGAACATTGTAGTGCTTTATTAGCATGTAGGTCAATGGATAATGCTTAAATGACAATGTTGTGAAGTGATCAGCGGTTTACCTATGGATAATTGTGGGATTCAGTTTAATCCGGACCTCAGCGGTTCCATGTGCCAACGGTTACAGCTGAATGCAGAGTACACTTACACTCTGCAACCGTTGTGAGGGCGACACTGATGTGGTAATGTTCGCGGTGCAACTCGTGAACAAGAACGAACGCCTTCGAGAGCGTCTGGAGTGACGGCATAATAATAATAATAATAATAATAATAATGTCTCAGCTGTACGCCGTAACGGCGCTTCGCTGCCGAGCGACCATCACCACGGCATATCAAGTCGCAACCATCCTCATTGTTGCCGAGGTAGTAATCTTAGCTGAGGACAAGCGTATGAGGTCATGGGCCGAGGCAATTTTTGTGAGAGCCGTTTGGGGATGGGTTCGAATATCCTCATATGCGAAGAAATCCTTTGATAATGCTGGGATGAATTAACGCCATATACACAACGGGAGGACGCTGGTCAGAAATGCGCTCCAGAAGGGCCGTTATTACGGGAGTTGACACTTTGATTCAATTGAACAGGTTCTGCTTTAGACAATAGGATTGAATATCGGTGAGATAGGCGGGTGTTCAACGACAACGATTCACTTGCCACGTTCGATCCATTGTGCTTATCACCTCGCTTTCTGCTCCCCAAACTGACGTGCTTCTGTAGAAAGGTAGCCTGTGCAACTTTTTACGCATTTTTCGTTGCGCTGCAGTCGACAATCACATGCTCCCATTTTCTTGTTCTCTTCGGTTCTTGCGCTACTCGGCTTCCTGTCTGATGGGAACCTTGTGCGAATAGTGACCAGTGATACTGGAAAATTTCTGCTGGATTCAAGCATTGCGATATTGCTCAACCAGTCTCGATTTTTTGTCACATGTTGCGCATGCCATTACGACGGTAAACATGACTTACACATTTTCGCTTACAGACGAAACCTGTAGATTAGTTACGAAAGCTCATGTGATCAGAATAGAGTGGTAATGAGCACTTCTTTAAGTCCAGTGTAAATACCATTTCTCGTGTCAACGACTGGGGCAGAGATGGCGGGGCAGTTAATCTTCCTTTGTGCGACATTTTGATTGTCGGTTTATCGGAAGGGCGACGGCAAGTCTGTAAACCATACGCATTCCGATTTGCTAGCAGTCAGCGGAATAGCGATAATTTTCTGCCTCTCATATTTGCACGGGCTCTTTAGCCGCAAAAAGATGGGTCTACTAAAAATCTGTTTTACCGAATCCTAACTTGACCGGGACTATGCCTGCACTTTAGCACTTTCACCTCGATATAGCATGAACGGACTGCGGTTACAGTTTTGCTTTGTCATGCAGGTGCTTCTAGTTATTTAAAGTATTTCTGGTACGCCGACGAAAGCGCTGTTTAAAGTAACTGAATACTGTATTGTGGGAGCAAGTAGAAGTTGGAATCTGTACAACTCCATCTAACTATTATCAAAAACATTAAAAAGCGAAAGGTATATCGTTAAATGTCGTAGATTAGGTCTCAAAAATGCGAGATGCCTGTGGGTAATTGTTCATGGAATCTAATATTTGAGAAATGTACATCCAATGATCGTTTGAATAATGGCACTGAGTTCGCTTCCACTATATGTTTGGCAAACCGTTCCGGACATTTCCCACTCGCCGTTCCTAGCACAGGCGATGGGGAACTCGCGTCATAGCTGGAAACACAATCTTGGATCGGTGTCCGCGTGTACTGCAATGCGTTCGCCAGTGGAGCAGTGGCCTTAGCATGGGGAAGTCGCCTACGTGTAGAATCCGTTAGGTCATCATGAGGTCGACATATAACTGACGGTATGCCAGGGTGAACGGCCCCAGTCTCTCGCACCTGTCTTCGTACGGTACGCCTCACAAACTGAGGATGAGCCTAGTAGCGACGTATTGAACCCGTTCAATCTTCGGCGCTTCGCCGCGAGTGGTCGGGCTATAGGTGTGCGAGCCGTACACTAGCATTGGTCTGATGACGGAGGAGAAGAGGCAAATGACAACCTCTTCAGACCAGATGCAGAAACTACGTTTGAGTGCCCAGAGCTTGCACAGTCCGTCACCATATAGCCCGTTCGTGTTATCAACGGGCTTCAAGTCGCAACGTGAGAGTACAGGGCAGATACAGTAGTATGCTGCGCTTCCGTTGGCACAAACTAATCGAGTCTGGCCTCCCCCTTGTCTCGCCATATCACAGCTAGTTACTCAGTGGGTCCGGTGGTCTTACGCACTGATTCGCTAGAGTGAGACTGCTAGTTCTCACCCTTCACCAAACGGGTAGGCGTGGCACCGCTAATGAGTCTATAAGGACCATGCGTTCATCTAGCTGCGACAATCCCTCCAGCTATTTGTTTTCCTCTTCTTCTCAATGCACTAATTCGCGCATTGCTTATTGTACCTCACTTCATACTTCACTATCCTTCACCATTTACTTTTTAACGGTATTGTTTTGATGTATGCTTAGCCAACTACAATCTCATTACCCCACCGCGTTTAACATGTGATCCGTGGTGCTTAGGGCCCTTAACCACGACTTTCACATGGCCGGAAGTGTTAGTTCATCCACCAGGCTTGTCTTGGTGTCCCCTTCTAATCACGCATCAATGTTTATCATGTTAGTGATAGACTCTGAGCTATCAAACACGAACACTTTCCAGTCGTCCACTGTCGCGTGTTTACACTTGCGTTGCGAGCCGCTCACAACGCACACAATGCGGGTCGATTCTCTGAAACCAAAAATGCCTTCAACCACACCTGTTTTCACTGTTTACATCCACAGCCTGCTATTTGACATGACCTCGGCAACGTGGGTTCCAACATGATCGCTTTTACCACTTTTGCCTAGGTCGACACTATAGTTCCGAGGTCTGTGTTCCATCCGAATCCTATTTCATTACACTCGCCAAAGCAGGACGGGTCCTATACAACATTTAAGATTTACTAATCATAATACATGTTTTTAGTGAACTTTTGTTGCAATGTTTCATCGCTAAGGTAACTTCTCTTCAACCCTACTTTTCATTTTCTGCCGATTCATAAAACTATCTTCTTTGGCCGGATGCAATTCGGATTCTACTAACATATGAGCCGATTGTATTTATTTCTTCTTCACTCTTGCTTTAGGCGATTGTACGCTAGTGGCTTAATTCTGTGCGTCTGCAGATAGCTGTTAGCAATATTTATCAGCGCACCGGCGACATTGGGTGGGGCATGTTCCCGTACAGCCTTTGAAATATTGGTCGAAAAGTGCGTGATGTACTTTGTCAGCTATTTGGGTTTGATAAATAAATCGCAGCATGGTTTTGTTGATAATATATATCGTGCACCACTCGTCCATTGCATTTTGTGAACATTACAAAATCTGTCAGTTTCAGCTATGAAGTAGTAATTCTGTTTCTGTACATACACCAAGCATTCGACCGGGTACCTTACAAGCAACTAGAGGTCTTTGGGAGCTGGGACCCATTACTAGTTTGACTATCTTCATACCTAAGGGGTCATCACCACGTCGTTCTCTTTGGTGACTATCGCTCTTCACCACCCTCTATCACTATTGGGGTCATCCAAAAGAGCATGCTCGGTCCTTCGCTGGTCTTGCTCTACAGTAATGATATCATTATGTTCGCATAACATGGCCGACCATTTTTCTTCGCCGACTATACCAAGATCGTTTAAAAGCTTTGACGTGACCAAATTCACGACGCGCTGTTGCCCATTCAAGATTACTTATATTCTCTTGAGGCATAGTGTCACTCGTGGATGGTGAACCTGTCGGTCAAACATGAAGCACAATGACTTACGGCTGTTTCATCAAAGGATCTATTGTACTCAGAATTAGGTACTCATCGACTATTAGCTTCTCCGAAGAGGCGCAATATCGAATAGCGCGTTCCAGACAATCTGTCAAACGTATCTAAGACGGCTAGCCACTCAGTAAACCAACAAAAAGTGGTCGCCATAGACAGGTTCATGCACAGGGGGGACACTACTCATCATCGATTGCACATGTGCACTACGCTTTCAGGTGCAAACTACGTCCGTACACAGATAATATCTATAAATAATTTCAGTCTTCGAATTAAAACAAAAGCAGTACTATTGCATAATGCGGGATATATGAACAATAAAAATGTAAAAAGTTACAGTTTATGAGTAGACGTTATGAAAGCCAACTTGCAAATCCGCGTAATCCAAAGTTTTAACAAGCACTTACCACACACACACACTTCTATTGTCCGTGTCATTTTCCACCAGATGAAGAATAATCAAGTATAGAACTTTGTTGCATTACAGTTGGAACGAATGATGAATTTAGTTTTTCCTTCACGTTCATCATAAGTTCAAGCATGTCAGTGAGTCCTCTATTCATTGCGTAGGAGCGCAAGATATCAACAGCACCCTGTGCATCCGTGAATGTATACGCTGTCATTTCGTCTGTAGAATCTTGTTCCTGCTCGTCGTCTGATTCACTGTTCCCGTCCTCAGCACACATCTGTGTCACTGCTTTCGCCAGATTGCTTACAAGATTGTGCCTATTGATGAAAGCCTGCAGCCAACCGTTTGATGCTTTAAACTCTGTTATTAAATTCTTTCGTAAAGTACAAAGCTCGTTCTTGAATAATTCGTCCGGATAATGGGATTTTTCTTGCAAGTGCAGACTGGCACCATATCCAACAATGTGTTTATGTCTTCATTTCCTGTTTTCTTACTGTTCTTTTTTCAAAGTCCCGATTCATTGTTTTCATAGTCGTTCAGAAGGATTTGTGTCTTTCCTACTCCGAAAACTTCTGCCACTGTTCGCAAACTCTTTCCTTTCTGACTGTCGAATCACTGACATTCTTTCTTCAAGTATTAATGCCTCCAGCTTTATGATTCTTGAATTAGCCATTTTATCCTTTGCCGGACTTCAATCGAAATAGACACAGAATGCTGTAGTTTCTATTTATCTCTCTAACTTAGACGGGACCAATACTCGCTTGGCTAGACAACGGCGCACAGTTTCCCTATAGTATTCGGGATTTGCCAATAATGTGTACCTTTGTGAACAACTAAGACCAATAGGACAACCATCTACACTCAACCACAGGTACAGTTCAACCTATTCTGGCGACCACCTATCTATGGTGACCATCTGCCTGTGGCCACCATCTGAATACTTAACGTTTTACAGAGGATTAGTACTAGGGGGAATTGAGTGGCATAGGTAGAAATTTGCCACGTCTGGACTCACTCAGACAGCCGTCACACGCCCGGAAAAGCACTGTACGCGCGTTTCATCCTTTCGGTAATCGTCAGCAGTGTGTATTCCATCGGACCGTGATGTTCCAATCGCGATCAACTTCGAACTAATGACCTTCATTCCTCATGACCAAGTCGTCGCTTGGCCACATCTCCTCTTCTTCCATTCACACCCCCAGCGCGCAAACAACGCACGTCGCGGGAGTCGGTGGGCTGGCATACATAACACGTGACCGAGCCATCGGAGTCTGGTGCATGAAATAACTGTGCTGAGTCGTTCGCTTCTTCTTCCTGCATCATAAACAAGGCGTCGAACACGCTCATTGCTCACACGGTGTTCCCACCAGATATGAGCCAAACTGCGAAGGCACCGGTAGTCGAACGTAACTAGCCTCTTTATGTCGGCTGATCTCATGGGCCAGGTTTTACTAGCGTACAGTAGGGTCGAAGGTACCGGCTGCATTGTACACTGTACCCTTCAGGGAGCAAGTGATGTCGCGCCGGCGCCATAGGTAGGAAGGTGCACAAAAGCGCCTCGTGTTTCTGCTATACGGTTTGTGACCTCGTCTTCACTCTCAACGGTGCTGATACAACTACCTAGGTATTTCAACTGTTGAACGACTTCTAGCTTATCCCCATCAACGGTCAGCGCAGGAGCGGTCCCTGCCAATCTTGGAGGATAGGTTTGCACTTTGAGGATGGAAAGCATTGAAAGAAACGGCTGACAGCCAGTGCTAATCTGTCCACTGCCGCTCGGCACGTTTCTGAGCTGTCACATATGAGGGCAATACCGTCAGCATACTCCAAGTCAAGAAGTCGTTCACCTGGGATCAGCTTCACACCTTCTAAGGCGTGTCCTGTGGACGCGATCTCCGTGACTTCGTCAGTAGCGAAGTTGAAGGGGAAAGGTGATGGCGTGAATCCCTTTCTTACATTGCTGGAAATATTGAAGGACAACGACAGCTTGCCGTAAGCCGCCATTCTGCAAGAGATACGCGCGTATAGCGCTCGGATAATATCTACATACTTCTAGGGCACACCTTTCCTTACCACAGTCCCAAAGGGCACTTCGATCCCCCGAATCGAAGACACCTTTGATGTCAAGGAACTCGACATCGGTGGGCCGCCAATGTATGTGAGGGTGCTCCAACAACTGATACAAAGTGGATATGTGGTCGATGCATCCCTGACTTTGACGAAACCCGGCTTGCTCCTCACGAATCTGGCTTTCACGAGTGCCAATCAGCCTGTGAAGGATTATAGAGGCAAGCAATTGAGAGGCGATGGGGATCAGACTCTTTATGGTTGCCACATTCCAAACGCGAACCTCTTTTGCCGATCGGGAGAATAACGCAGCGGCTTCGTTCGGTTGGGACAGCTTTCTGCTCCCACAGTTTCACTAGTAATTCGTGTAAATCATAACTATAAGGAGAGCCCCCGAATTCGAAGAGGGCTGGAGGAAGATCATCTGGTCCATCGGCCTTATTCAACTTTAGCCGTCCGATTTCACTTCCGACTACAGGGCAAGCGCGTGGATCCAAAGGGACAGCAAGGGGGAGGGGCGATCATTGGCCGGTGAGGAATATAACAATTCCGGCCGATTACATTGCTTTTCTTGTATGCTCAGCCAAACGTTCCAAGCGTTTTGACAAGCTGTGAATGGGATGTTCACTCTTGTCCCATATATTTTCACTAACATCAGGTCTGCTGCTGCCCGTTTCCCGTATCATTCGGAACAACTTCTGATGGTTACCAAGGGCAGCGTCCACTTCCATCTTTGCGCCACGATGGGACCACCAGGATTCGCGGTCTCTCTTCAGACTAGCGCGTAACTTTGTCCTCGGGTCTTTGCGAGTCTCCTTTTGTTTACTTCCAGCCGCACTGCGCCTGCTAGCATCGATAAGTTCCAGAGACTGCGAAGAGACCCAATGTCTATGTTGACTAATGGATGTACCACATGATGATTTACCTGCTTCCAGTAGGTCTGGTGAATATGCGACCAGTGAGCTTCAACTGTACACAGTGAGCGCTTGTTCAACTCGAAAGCCAGCGTACTTCGATACGCATTCAGAACATCTGGCTTCCCCAGTTGGCTGGTGTATTTACGCTCAGTTGGTCGTCGAAGGCCTTTGCGGCTGGCGAGCGAGTGACCTCGATTCATTAGTTTGTTTGGTGTGCGCTCGTGAAAGCGTACCCTTCTTTCAACATCACTGTCCAATATTAACCTGAAGGAATAAGACCGGGAGAGTTGTGCATGGGAGCCCCATCTGTTCAATGGAGCCGGCCCATACCTTCAAGATGTACTGCAGCAGCATTCCTGTCTCTCTAACCTGGGAATCATGCGTACCAGTCGTACTCAAGGCCTTGGCTGGGCCGTAGCCCGTTGCACATTCTTTGATCCTAGCACGGTCACTATGACCCTATCTCCACGAGCAACTGTCTCCTTGAGCCAGTGTTCAAGATCGCGGTTTTTGAACAGGTAGCACATTGTCATCATTCGCATTAGGCGCAACTGCACTGGGATGTCAATCAACAAATACCTGAAATGCAATCCGATCTGTGCAGTCAGACCTTCAGACTTATATCGGCGATGGTGTAGCGCACGTGCCACATCGAGCGCATTATGGGCTCGGGTTCGCAGATGGAATCGGAAACAGCATACTTACGACGCCCTACGCTAATGCCTGCCTATTCAGCTTACCCCTCACACCTTAGATGTTGGCCCCTTATGGCTACGCTTGTGTTGTGCCAGACCGGCTTGCCTGAGGCAGTTGCGACCGCATGTGCTGCAACACCATGCGTTCGACATCGATGTGCTATACACCCTCGTTGGCTGTCGCGTCCGTAATTTGCGCTTCTCTTCGTATATAGCAGAACCGACGAACCGCCCTCTTGATATGCCATCGCCAATGTCACCGATTAACCGGTTTCAATTTTCGGCGACCAAAGTCAATATTAGTTCTTCATCCACTTGTCTTGATTATGGCCTTTTAAACTGGCTTCGGTTTTCCGATATCCCGCTGCGATATATATATATATATATATATATATATATATATATATATATATATGGTTGGCGGCATCCGATTTCGGATTTGCCTGTCACTGTGGCGAGCCACAGGACGCCTGCGCCTACAGAGGGACCATGGGTGGCTTGCGCTGCACCACCCACAGATCCAAACACGCACCCCATATCCAGTGTAAACCCGAAGGAATAAGACCGGGAGGCATGTGGATGGCAGCCACGTTTCATCAACGGAGCCGGCCCACACTCCTTCACAGGCAAACACAAGCACGCTGTATTTGGGGAATCAAGCACACACAAGGCGGTGGCTGGACCGTAGTCCCCTCCACACTGAGTGCATGGAACCACTCTTCGAGCCTAGCACGGCCACAAGGATCGTGCACCCCGTCCCCTCCAGCAACGACCAACTGTCTTCTGGAGCCAGTATGGACGAGGTAGTGGGTAATAGACAGGTAGGCACCTTGTTAACATGCACATCAAGCGCAGCCACACCGGAGATATCAAGCAACAGCCATTCACTTGAGAGAAAGTTAACAAAGAAAATAAATCGAGTAATGCATAAGGAAACGTGACAAAAATCTTAAATTAACGGGCATACGAAATAAATTGTTAACAGAGGATCCGAGATAAGTTCAGGGGTTCAGGAAGTATATTTTACGGAAATGACACAAACGCGAAAATGTTATCGAAATTAACTACAATTGGCTTAAGCGAGCTGTGTAGGTTTATAGAAGAGCGTACAGGTGGACATTTATTTGAGAAATAAAAGTATTAGGACAAAATTGAAAACCCACCACCTGAAATAAAGAGACTTAGCATGCAAGCACGCGGTTAGTAAATCGAAAAGCACATAAATATATGCATGCATACCAACTCCACATGCTGAAGTAATCTCGCTCAAACCATATCCTAGATGACATCATCTGTGACGCATAAGTGTGTACCTGGTGATATTTCACTATACAGGAGCAGTCTCTCGCGCGTAACTTGAATTGTGATGGAAGAACAGGCGGCGCGGTGAAACAAAGAAAAAACCCCATGGTAGATAAGGCTCCGACACGCATGTGAAAACAAGGGACTGTTTTCGCGAAACCAGAATGATGATCAAATATCTTTGAGCGTGTTCCTTCGAAATATCCAACGATGAGGACGTACGCGGCGACCGCAATTTTGTCGCGGACTCGTACAAAGTTCGGAACACCGAATGCAAACGAATGACATGGAGAGCAGTGACGCATTCAGACGCATCAGCAGCGATGGGTCGCTTGTAAGGAATTGTGGCGCCAAGCCGGGTGAGAAGAACAACAAACAAGCGGCTCGGATGTTCCGGGAGTGGAAGTTACATTCACAGTAAAGGCGATGAGAAGCAGAAGGCCATGAAGATGTATGGAACTGCCGTTTCGAATAACTTTTCTGAAGTAAAGCAGGAAGAGAAGCGTGCACGTACACAACACATTATGAAACCCGTTTAGCAGAGTATTCACGTGGCCACTCAGGAAGTTAGGCCACGAACACCTGGTCACAATCGGTAAAAACGGAAAGCGATAGAAGCTGAAAGCAACTCACAGCGTGTTCTATGCTATGCTGCGATGATGTGTTTGTATCGCCTGCGGAGAAGTGCCTAAACGTCGGGGCAGCATGCCAGAAGCGACTGCTTGATAGAAACCGAACGGAATTGTTCAGAACAATAATAGATTCATGGGAACTTAGTGCGCTCTTGCTTTTTGAGAGCACAAATAGAGATCTGAGAAGAACCCAGACCTGTGCCAGTTAGGAAAATCAGCGCAGGCGCCAAGCCCATAGGATCAGTCGCTGGATTAGTTCCGAGTGCAGATGGTGAGCGGACTTTGGAATCCGACTAACGATAGATGGGTCATTATTGACTTGATTGCTCGCGCAATGCTAGAAGTGCAATCTAGACATCAAAAAAGCGAAGGAGAGGGATGCGGAAGAAGCTATGGCGAAAAGAGAGTAAAAACCGTGTGGCTTCCCAAACTAGCGGTGATTGGATAATCCTGACTAGAATCAAAGTCAGGTGATCGATTTCCTACAAGCGGATGAAGCGGAACACTACTCAGGCTCAACTGCATATTTAAATGCAACCGAATGTAGATGAACTATGTTCCGGTCAGCAGTGACACTAACTCAATCCAGTCGATGGTGTAAATTTTGATTTTGGTTTGTAACATATCTCGAACCTTTGTCTTTCCTAGCTAAACGATTACCCTGATTGGTAGGTCATTTTGAAGTATTCGTTGTGGGAACGGGGATTAGGACACGCAATACGGGAGCCTACGGCAGCTACCATCCAGCGCCTCGCCATGAAGTCCGTGATCATCGGGAACCAAGTCCTCTTGGAGCAAAATGGTGCAAAGGTGGCATGAAACAACACTACTATAATCCGTGGATGGATACTTGCATCGTGGGGTATGTACGACGTTAGCGACTTACAAATGGATAAGAAACCCTGAGTGAATTTGCCTTAGACTTCGCATCAGAGAAAGCAAATTTCGAGCAGGTGTGTGCTGTCGACAAAATCCTGACGTTCCAGTGGACAACCACTCTTGAACTAAACCGATCCTCACTGCATGCGGGCAGAAAGAAACATTTTCACACGCTCTGCAGTCTTTTGCAGTAACCAACGACGCCAACTGCAAGAGACACAACGATATCGTCGCCAAGTGATCCAAATCATCCCGGGGTCTCACGTCCCAGCGGCACAGTCAAGCCGGATTTAATCGACATCAAGAACCGCATAACACACAGTATGGACGTGGCAATACGCGACGCTTGCAAAATGACCCGTAGCTACCAACTAAAGATCGACAAATACGGTGTAGATGCTCATACGAAAGCCATAGCCCGCTTTGTGCACTCGGAACTCCCTAGAGTACTAAAAATCATGTATCATCCAATAGTCGTCAACAACCGGGGTCATATATTCTCAGCTTCCACCAAACACATTACGGCACTGGGGCTCACCATACCTGACATATACGGCTTGTGTGTGAGGATACCTTAAACTGTACGAAACATTTACATGCGGGGTGTCATCTCACAAAATATCTCACACTAACAACGTTCACACACATTCGCGATCGGTTCCGACCAATTTACTTGCATTTAACATGACTGTTGCTTCGATATTGTGCCAAAGCATTGGTCCAGTATCGGCGAATTTATCTAATGCCTAGGCCTTGGGCCATTGCACGAAGTTAAAGTGGACCCTGGCTAATACGATCACTGGAACTATAATACAGAAGCAGATAGACGTAGGGTGTTGCGCATCTAAAAACATTGCACTGCACAACCAATTTCGAACTTAAGTGATATCACCAGGCAGAGATAACAGGCCTCGAACCCGGAGCCGTTGGGATGTTAGTTGATACCTCTACCCCTACTTGATGAGAGCAGATAAGTTCGAAACCTGTCATGTGGAGCAGTGTTTTCGGGGCGGGGTGGTAAAACTATTACCCTGTTTGAGTGAATATACAAACGAATATGCAGACACGGACAACAACTGCCCTACTCGGGTGACCAGAGGGGGTGGGCACGCAGCCAAGCATGATTCGAGCAAGTGATTAGAGGGCTGCGAGCGCAGAACACTGTGGGACAGCCGATACGTATGCGTTAATGATATTAAGAAATAAAGCGTTCCTAATCAGAAGTGCTTGCAGAATACTGCTCACATCTGATGGGAACACTGAGTGAGCAATGCTGAGGGGTCCACCAGTTGTTCGGGAAGAAACCATCGGGTACGTCACTAGAGTATAAACTAGGCCAGAACAATTCACGATGGCTAGGTCATTTCTTCCGTGTGCCCGTAGATCACGTTCATCGGTCAGCAGTGTTTGCTGTTGCTGCACCTAGTTAGAACAAGCTGCGAGGATGGGGGCTCCGGGATAATGTACATCCCAGAAGTAACAGGGAATAGAGGCTTCAGAATCGAGCAAAACTGTACACAGTAATCGGGTTTAAAGAGCTCTGGAAACTTCGCCACAACTAAACTCAATGATACAGCGATTACCGTTCGGAAGAGCGCCTGACAAGCAGTCCGTTCCATCGGGACTCCTCACCAGCGATCACTTCACTCTTATCCTCGGGGATCAGAACCTATGGCCACACATAGAGCTTACAGTCAGCTCCTCATGTCATTGGACCAGGATTGATGGCAGCGGTATAGGTGACGATTACTTCACTGAGATATAGCGCATCCCCTCGCCTACTACTGTGCATACTGGTACAATGCAGAAGATACAGCTAGTCGTCAGAAGCACGATTTCTCTCGATAGACTGCCAACTATCATACGATATTGCAAACTACTCGGGCAATAGCAAGTAGGTACAAAGGTGTATTTGAGGAGTTTGAAATACTAAAGCACGCCGATGCTCAGTAACACATGCGCCAATGTACAGAAAAGCACAGTAAAACCGTTTTGTTCCACCTGGTAACATTAACAACGCTAATTCCAGATTTCTGGATTAGAACCCATGGCTGTTCAGTTTTCAGCAACTGGCTTACACCAACATAGAAAGACCTAATTTGGAGAGAGCTGAGCATGAATCCAAAATTCTCCCCTCACCGAAAGAACTTACTGTAAATTTATTGTGCTTAAGCAGTGGAGCAAATCGGCAACAAGCATGCTATGTTGCTCTGGATTGTTGCTGCTTTCCCGGTTCGCATTGAAAGCAAACAACAGCAGTGGAAGAGGAAGGCCTTCGTGAAGACAGTAACGAGTCCAATTGGTGGAGGTAGAGAGAAATTGTGGCCCGGCGTTGGTGGATTGATTCACTGCCCGAAACAAGTCAACGACCATCCTGAAGCGTTCATTTGGGTGGATTGAGCTTGGTGCTATATATGTATATATATGTATATATATATATATATATATATATATATATATATATATATATATATATATATATATTATAAAAACGCTTCATCGAGTGGATCAGACATTTGATCCTATCACTGTGTGGTTGCACATCAGTTGTCTGTGTACTATGCATGTGTTCAATCAAAGCCAGTTACCTCAGTTCCCCTCGTTGATCTCCCTCACTGTATGTGTCACGCACCAGCCCTAGTAATCCTTTCTCTGATTCATGCTCTGCGCTCCCGATCGCTTCATTGTTTTTGTTCCCTCCCACACACTATCCCGGCTAATGTTCTATTCCCATAACGATCTTCGATCCACTTACTCCCTGACTGGTGACTCACCTACCATTTAACTGCCCTGTTTACCACATACTTCCTCATGCTTCGCTTCCCCTCGCATCCTTTGTCGTTGAGGTCAGGACAGTTTGTGGGGTGTAAACTCCACCCATCCAGCCTGCATTAACCTGATGTGATTGGACTAACATATGTTTCTCTCCTGATTGACGCCTTTGTACACGCGTAGTCCAAACACGCGACAAAGGTAGCTGATTGCTGAAGGGAACACGACAGATTGATGCCCTGTTGTTGTAACGGCTGAGTCTATCCGTCTTTTGTTTATGGACATTGTTGAAGTATTTCCTTATTATGCTGTTCTATGGTTTGTATAATAGCACCGTAGTTCAGCATCGACTGTGGCTTTTGTATTTACCGGTGGGGCGTCCAACTTCCGATTTTTGTCGATTATTGAAGCTGTCGAAGGCCGCAGCTCGGTACCCTACGAGTTGTGCAACGGTCTTAAACGCTTTTGACGTCTAAAGTCTGTACCTGCGGTCAAGTGTTTTGCGTGATCGCGTTTTCTCTTAAATGTATCGTAGGAGAGCTTTTTAGCAAATGCGTTACAGGTGGCCCGTCCGGTGCAGTCGCACTTTAAACCATCAGATCACTCGTCATTTTAGACCACTTCACGATGGCCACTTTAAGCATTCGGTGTGTAGATTATTTCAGGTCTCGAATATCTTACATATGTCACGTTTATTCATTTGAGTTTTCACTTTCGAGGTTTATGACTCGCGCACACCTGTTTGATGACCGGACGACTAGGGTGCATAATTCAGGATGCTTACCAAGAGAAGTTCGTTGCATAGATTATCACGTCACTCAACGACGGACACCGACTCATGCACTTACTCTAATCGCCCATATTCTTCTTTAATGCTCGAATGACATTTGCTATGGAGTTTTTGAGACAAATTGGTATGAGTTGTTGCCTTTAATATACTACCACGGACCGATATCCTTTTTGCTCCAGGTGATGCTACAATCGCTGCACATTCGGCCCAAAGTTGGGTTGCTCCGGGGCGCAATGCAGTGGTATCAAATGCTTCCACGCAAACCGTTGGCTTATTTTATCCAAGCGCTGCTGATTTGCGTCGCAAAGAGTCTTGCCTTCGCTCAAACCCGTTCACCGATGCGCAACTACACCATCGGACTCCCCTGTTGACCGCCGTCAGTCCTGGTCGAGGTACTTCCTTCAGTAGTAGTTTCTGAAATAGTGCATTCTTGCTCGGATCGTATGGTGTCTGTAGTTGTTCCATGCTAATGCAGTCGCGTATGGCTGTATGTGTTGATATTCCTTAGTTCATTTCAGATGATCAACTAAGATCCGAGCACCGAAGTGCGGTGGATCCAGTTGCCACGACTCACATCGCACGAATAACAATAAATAACACCGGTGGGATAATGGGGTTGGATGCAACTAGAATGTAAAGAACATAGAACCAAGTAGGAAATGCGTTAAATAAATCCGTATAGAGCGAAAATTAACGGCCACATGCGAGAAACCGAATGCGGGAACGCCAATGACTGCGTGACTGCACCCTGTCTTATACATTCTCCGGCCATTGTTGAGGACCATCTCGAGACCCCCATCCACGAAGATGGCGCTCACCAGTCAGATCAAGCAGTCAAATTCTTCATGCCTTAATGCCACGTCATGGACCGGTCACCTCGCGATTTGGCCCAAATTGGTGCAGCCACGGCATATGACAGTGTGATTGCAGAAACTCTCTGGGCTTCGTTTGAGACCTGTCACACCCAACCTTTGAGGATTTAGAACAATGTACGTGTGTTTTGCGACCGTAGCTTGTTGCACACCTGCGACTACGGCAGGTGGTAGTTGTCGGGTTTGCACCAGTTTGACCAGTGGCTGCCTGACTTTAGGCGGGCAGTAACAACCAGTTGAGAACCGGACGGTGCCCTCCATCCGTCAGACTCGATGAGTGACACTCGTACGTCAATCGAGCGGTAAGCTTATAACCCGTAGACCTGTTGTCTTCCATTCCCCAAGTTTTAAAGTAAAACTACCATTGACCTCCTCCTAACATCCGAAGTGGATTGGATTGTGAGACTATGTTAGTCTGACCCCTAACCATTGACCCGTCTGGTATGAGTGGCTATGAAGGCGGTTGGGCAGTGGCACCCAGGGTCACAGAGGTACGCAAGCCATCGCATCACGTGACGGTCCAGTCTCGCTGCGATGGATTGACATTCTTAGTAATGTATTGAATGTCCAATTAGATATAATCGTATGCAACTTCAACAGTGAACAAAATTATGCTTCCAGCGTGAGAATCTAATGCTTTCCTCCTACATCGTCTCATAAAGCTTTCGTGGCCTCACCAGTGATTTGCTTTTGCACGACTGCTACTAAGATAACAAAATTATACCTGTCCGCATTACTGACTCCTGCTGCAGGTCACATCTCTTGGTTTATTCAGTTGGTCCTGTCTTGGGCTATTGAATGCTGTCTCCAAAAACCGGACAGAAATTCTTTTTTCACTTTCTAGAACTTGCTTCATCAGTCATACCCACCGCACCCAATACGCACAGTCTGCGTGCGATTAAAAGGCCGGCTCCTGTACCAACGTGGACAAAGGTGATTAAATGGGGTCATTCAATTAGCTCACTCTCCGTATTTAATCACGCGCTATCCTGTTTAACCATCACATACAGGTCAGTCTGCGACAACTGTGCTAATTGATGGTGGCAGGCTTTGCATAATTGCACATCGTTTTACCTTTATCTTGACCCCTATATGGAAGATATATTTTCTGTCTAATCGACATGGTCTCACGATGTCTTGGTAAACTCATGCCACCAGGATTGACATGTTCCTGTATGTTCTCGCCATTGCTGGTGACGTTCTGGAATACGTTCCCTGCTTCACTTATCTATGGAATTGCATCACGACTGCCGGCAGTGTTAGAGATGATGTCTCACAACAGATCGCAAAGATCCACCGTGTATTCCTCAGATTGAGACGCTTATGGCGTTCTCGCAATGTCAGTCTCAAGCTGAAGGCAGGATGTACATCGGTTCTCTCCGTGCGTTCGTCCTGTTTGGCTGAGACCTGACCTATACACTGGGACGACACAAAACGGTTGTCAGTTTTTGAAATTGTTTACAAACATTGCCAACGTATATATATATCTATGGTTGGCGGCATCCGGTTTCGGATTTGCCTGTCACTGTGGCAAGCCACAGGACGCCTGCGCCTACAGAGAGACCATGGGTGGCTTGCGCTGCACCACCCACAGCTTCAACCACACACCCCCATATCCAGTGTAAACCCGAAGGAATAAGACCGGGAGGCATGCGGATGGGAACCACGTTTCATCAACGGAGCCGGCCCACACTCCTTCACAGGCAAACACAAGCACACTGTATTTGGGAATCAAGCGCACACAAGGCGGTGGCTGGACCGTAGTCCGCTCCACACTGACTGCATGGAACCACTCTTCGAGCCTAGCACGGCCACAAGGACCGTGCACCCCGTCCCCTCTAGCAACGACCAACTGTCTCCTGGAGCCAGTATGAACGATGTAGTGGGTAATAGACAGGTAGGCACCTTGTCAACATGCACATCAAGCGCAGCCACACCGGGATATCAAGCAACAGCCAATCACTTGAGAGAGAGAGAGAAGGAAAAAGAGAAAAACTCGATTAATGCATAAGGAGACGGTGACATAAACCTTAATTAAATAGCATACGTAATAAGTTGTTTACAAACAAATCCTAGCTAAGTGCACGAGGTCAGGAAGTATAGTTCACGGTATGCCACGAACACAAAAATATTATGGAAATTTAATACTGTAGGACTAGTTAATACTAGTCCGAAACGATGCGCGGAATTAAGCGCGGATATCAGAAGGCAATTGGAATCGGACACAGCGGACTGTATTCGATGGGCTACAACAAGTAGCGGACGGATGAAGCGAGGCAAGAGCGTACACGTGAGCGCGGGGACTTACAAGGCAGTTGTGTGTCGAGCCGGTTGTAAGATTAAAACAAGAAGGAGTAATGTACAATCGGTCAACAAGTAAATTGTACACGAAAGATAAGAGTTATCTTTTTGGGCGCTACAGAGCTCCCCCCTTAGAAGGCTGAACATAGAAAGCCTTCGAAATCGAAAAGGAATGTTGAAACGTGGTTCGTAAGGCGAAGTCGTACCGAGTAATATATATATATATATATATATATATATATATATATATAATTGTTGGCGGCATCCAGTTTCGGAATTGCCTGTCATTGTGGCCTCCACAGGACGCCTGCGCCTACAGAGCGATCATAGGTGGCTTGCGCTGCACCACCCACAGCTCCATCCACACACCCCATATCCAGTGTAAACCTGAAGGAATAAGACCAGGAGGTATGTGGATGGGAGCCACGTTTCACCAACGGAGCCGGCCAACACTCCTTCACAGACAAACACAAGCACGCTGTATTTGGGGAATCAAGCGCACACAAGGCGGTGGCTGGACCGTAGTCCGCTCCACACACAAACCATGTACATAGAACCACTCTTCGAGCCTAACACGGCCACCAGCACCGTGCACTCCGTCCCCCTTCAGCAACGACCAACTGTCTCCTGGAGCCAGTATAGACGAGCTAATGGGTAATAGGCAGGTAGGCACCTTGTCAACATGCACATCAAGCGCAGCCACACCGGGATATCAAGCAACAGCCAATCACTTGAAACGACAATATAAACTAAAATGAATCGAATAATGCATTCGGATTTGCTGACGTTTGTTCATTAGTATGGAATGAAAAGAGCTTTAGGACAACATAGCAAACCAACCACTTGAAAAAGAGGCTCAGCATGCAAGTACTATCACTAAATCAAATGCAACGTACCTACCAACGCCCCGCCGGTTCTGCCTACTTTCTCAACAGGACTCGTCGTCGTTTCAATGCTTGACCCGATTGGCCCCGCTCGTGGCTCACTAAGCATGCCTGACTCAGGCATTCGCGACCGCACATTCTACAGCACCATGCGCTCGGAGTCGATGGAGTACAACTCATCGGTGCCTGTCGTTTCGGCACGTGCCGCTTCTCTGTATGCTCGAGGGCTTCCTCTTTCACCTCGGCAACTGCCTTCGTGATTAGATCGCGCCATGCACACCGATCAACTGCTCTCGATTTCCATGATCTGCAATGAACATTCAAATGTGATAGGCTCCAGTTGAACATGTCCTGCTAACGTAACTTCTGTTTTCCTACGTGCCGTTTCCCTGCACTCAGTTGGCCATAAAGCAGCTGTTTCGGTACCCGGGTCGAATCCATACGACGAATATGCCCGACCCACCTCAGGTACCTCAGCAGAATTATGCAGTCTACTGCATACATGCCGCTGTGTCGGCGCACCTCCGTGTCTGCAACTCGATCACTCCAGCCGATGCGCACAATAGGGCGCACATTGCTGATGGAAGCGCTCCAGATATCGGACATGCTTCCAATAAAATCTCCATGTTTCACTGCCGTATAGAACGGACAGCACCATAGACTTATCTACCGGATGTTTCATCCCAACAGTGAGTTGGTGCTTGTTCCACACACAGCATTCAAGCCTGCCAAATGCAACAGCCGTCTGTGATACGCGGCTGCGCAGCTCGCATGTCATCTGCTGGTCGGTTGTTAGTACATTACCAAGGCAGCAAAATCTCGAACTGGTTTCCATCACTTCATCGGCAATATGGATTTGGGGCAGACCCACGGACTCCATTACGGATGAAGCCCTGAAAAGACAAGCAGTCTTACTTGCGTTGATGGTGAGCCCGAATTTGGCCGCTATCGAAGCCAGAGCACTAGTCATGTGCTGCAACACATCCGCGTTGTGTGCAAACAACGCACAGTCGTCAGCAAACAGCAACATACGGATAGTTGTCTCACAGACTAGAGTTCTCGCACCGAAACGACGGATGTTCAGCAACCCACCATCAATACGGTGCTCCACACGAACACCGTAAGCACAAGCGGCATAAATAGCACAAGACAACATTGCATGAAGATATATATTTAACAGGTCAGGAGCTAACACACAGTCTTGCTTCACACCAGAGACAACTGCAAAGTCATCCGAGGTCTCTCCACTCAGCTGCACTCTCGCCCGCATACCACTGTGCAGGCAACCTAACTTATCCAACACCAGCCACAATGCCTCGCGGTTCACCGTATCAAATGTTTTGATGAAATCAACAAAAAGCGAGTACAATGGCTGGTGTCGTTCTCTACACTTCTCTTGCAACTGTCGAGCCGCGAACACCATATAGATGGGGCTGCTACCCGAACGGAATCCACCTTGCTCTTCCGCCACGTTAGCAATAAAACGCTTAGAAACTTTGAGCGATACGCGCAGCCACCGATTGTCCAAAGTCCACACCGGAAGGGATCCGCAATACCCGGGATAAGTCAAAAACTCAACGACGGTGTAACTGTGTGAGGTTACCGGCACGAAATCTGGTGTACACAACCGCGACATACCCGATCTCCAATGCATCGCAAAATACATGTAGTTGTGGCAAGTCGACAAACTCTAGAGAGTGGTGGATACACCTGGGAATCCTTAAGACTCCTAAGGCTCACATTCCGTTTAATCAAACATGCCATGATTCTTCGTTCTCACAGGTGATTGGATCATCGCAAGGTAACTTGTCTCGACACAGACTTTGCAATAATGACTTGGCAGGCATAATGACCGGTGTTATCAACCCTAAGGGATCATAGGTAGATGCCACCATAGACAAGCTGCCTCTTCGCGAATGACTCTTTTCTGTCAATCCGAATTGAAACAGAAAAGCATCCGCATCGGCATCCCACCACAAACCTAGGGTCCGTCGAACGAATCCATGTATTTCCGATATCGGTTTGACAGGCTCAGCAATTTTTGCTGGCGGGACTGCCTTATACACGTCAGCGTGGCCGCAGACTCATTTCCACAACATGAAACCGGCCTTGCTCAACATCTCTCTGATTTGGACTACAAACCGGATAGCTTCCGAAATCGACGGCAACGCGATCAAAAGATCATCGACATAAAAATTATGGCGGACCGCCGCCGCCACATTCTCACTGTAGTGATGTCCCCACATGACGGCGGTTTGACGCGAAGCAAAATTAGCGCAATTTGGGGATGCGGTTGCGCCGAAGGATGCGCTGTCATCTGGTATTCCACCACTTCTGAACCGATCTCGTCATTTTTTCATCAGAGAAAATGCAGCGCGCTCCTGTCAACTTCCGGCACCTACACTTGCATGAACATATCCTCAACGTCAGCGAATATGGCTACTCTTTCAGTCCTAAAGCGCAGCAGTATACTGACCAAGTCCGCAGTGGTATCAGGCACTTGCAGCAATTGGTCGTTTAGAGATACCCCTCTGTATTTTGTAGCACAATCAAACTCCACTCGAAGCTTTTCCGGCTTCTTTGGGTTCATAACGGCATGATGTGGTAAATACCACCTGGAGGAATTGTGATGCTGTAACTGATAGGGAGGCACGAGAACAGCGTAACCTTTCGCAATATTCGTCTTCATTGCTGTCACGTATCGATTTCGTAGACCTGGATTATTCAGTAATCGTTTGCCTAAGCACGGTAGTCTGTACCGAGCAGATTCGTAATTGTGTGCAACCGCATTCTTGTTTCTCCAAGGAAGGGCCATTTCGAAATGCCCATCTACTAGTTGCACGGAAGTTTTCGCTATCGACAGCGCGGTGTTGTCTTCAATAGAAAGCGCGCGGGTGTTTGAACCGACATCTTCGAACCCTTCGTCATACAAAAGCCACAATTTCTCTTCCAGCGATATCTCGTTCTCTTGTATGTAATTTACAGACACGCAAGCTTGGCGGCTCCCATCTAGCGGTCCCATCATTATCCATCCGAGTAGTGTCTTTGCAGCGAAGGGCTGATCCCGACCTCCGAGTCGCTGTTCTACCTGCCAATGTGTCTCTGGACCTTCAGCAACCCAAAGTATTCTAACCCGGGAATCCTTCAAATCTTGAAAGTCAACGTCCGATAGCTGTGACCACCGAGCTGGTGCCTGACTAATGGGTTCTTTTACTGGGCGCAACGGTAAACGGGTTACCCAATAAGCACCTCGATCGTCTCGCTACCGCTCAACAACGTCAAACGAAAAGCAGCGATGCCGGACTCTAGACAACTAAGACCGCTCACTGTTTGCATTTTCATTGAAATAAGATTTATCTCAACACCATCTTCTCGCATTAGATCTTACTG